>OX336901.1:20678953-21293953 GCA_946959425.1 Argyrosomus regius
GGGGGTCAAAGGAGCTGATCAGAAGCCCACACGCAGAATACATCTCCTAGCAGACGATGCAAAAGATTTTCCAGTTCATTATTTTTTTTTAATAATAATCCACCAGCACCTGTCTTTTAGAGTTAATTTCCAGAATGGAATCGTAACAGTAGACGATCAGAGTGGTGGTGTGGCAAGGGTACTCTGAATCTCATTTCCAATCTTAAATTCCCGCTGGAAACAGGGGACAGAGCGTCCTTTTCCCCCCCCCGGGCGAAATTAAAACCCAAAAAAAAAAAACCCTTTTTTAATTCCCCCCCGGTTTTTTCCCCAGAAAATATTTTTTTGTGTTTTCTCCCCGGCGTTAAAAAATTTTTAAAACTCTCTCACTAAAACCCCCTATTTAAATTGGGCCGGGAAAACCTTAAACCAAAACCTCCCCCCCCCCCTAACAGAGGCCAAAACACCCCAACTTTTTGTAAAAAAAAAAGAAGAGAAAAAACCCTTCTTCCTCCCTTTACCTTCTTTTTGTTCCCCCCCCCCCACCACCAATTTGGCCCAACGCCCCAAAAAAAAGGATCCTCTTTTCATATCCTCTAATTTTCTTGTATTGTTTAATTTTTTTTAAATAAAAAGGAAAAAGGGGAAAAAGCTATAATTTTTTATGCGGCCAGGCGGACCGCGGGGGAGACTGAAACTTTTTTAACAAACAGCGAGGCCCCTAATATTCTCAGGCGGTAATCAGAGGCACGAGCCCCATGAGGCAGAAGGCGTCGTTGGCTCGGGTCAGCTTGATTCTCATATCCACCGAATTCAGAAGGAGTCTCTCGCAGAAAAAACGTCCCCGTGGAGGGAGCCAAACAGGTGTACTTCTCGGGAATTGGCAGAGAAGGCTGCTCGAGCGTTAAGTCCTCGGTTAGGACCGTTGTTGGGCACGATGGAGTCCATGGCTCCCGCTGTATCTTTGAAAAAAAGACCCGCGCTGAATTGACTCTTGAGCGTATCTTCGGAGTAATTGAGCAGGGTTTCGATCATGGCTCTGTACGAGTGCGTAGCGCTAGACTGTGAAATTAATCTATCCCCAGAATAACGTCGCACTGACTGAAAATTGTATTCAGAGGATAATTGATCAGAGCCACGGCGGCGTCATTTGCCAGGTCTGTACCGTCGGCGTTGTGATTTTCACGCGCAGATGCAGCAAGGTATCGTTCAAATCCAGATATTTTTCACCATCTCCGGGGATAAAGAACTCAATGTGGCCCCCGTCGGCGATGGCCGATAGAGGAAGAATTTCATTGTAGATCTTATCTTCGATAGACAACTGAGTCATGGGGGCTGAAAATAAATCCAGCTCCGCCAGGGTGCACTCGGTGATTTTTGGTGTAAAAGAGCCATATTGCTTTGTCGTTGTTGTTGTTGTTGTTGTTTTTTAAATTTCTCTTAGTTGTGATTGTGATTGTCTAAAAGATATCGCCGCTTCTGGCAGACTTCCTCCCCTTAGGCTTGCTTCTGCCGACTGATTTTCTCCTTTTACGACTCGCACGTTTATGAGGGAGCGAAAAAACACGATCCCCCGGCCTCCTCCTTAATCTACGCGATAAAACCATAATCCCTCCGGATCCCTCCTGATTCTGTCGATCGGTCATATTCCCCACCGCATTTTTATCACATCAGAGGCGATGCTGCTCGCGGCCGATTTGAGATGCGGCTTGGCGATGGCAAAGCCTTTTTCACCAGAGGAGAGACAAAACGAAACAATCTGGAGAAGATGGAGCCTATACCCGACCGTACATGACCGGTGCTCCGTAAAAACCGGGTAAAGCGCCCCTACTTGACTTTCATAGTAGTTTACGAAGCGATGAGGATCCTCTCTCAGACGTACCTGATCCATGTTTTTTTATTTTATTTTATTTTATTTTATTTATTTTTTTTGTTCTTTATACAGGATGCTGAGACGTGGCTGGTTTAAAGTGAAGTTTCAAAATAGTCTTCCCGTAGACAAAGTCTACACACTTGTTGCGATCCGTTTTAATCTCTATATGAATAGTTTTAATGTAACTTTTAGACACGCGTACGTAATGCACCGTATTGTACCTGAGACTCAGCACGTCTCCAAAACCACCTTTGACGTTCACCACACTCAGCAACGGCGAGTAGCTGTCACCGACCTGTTGATACTGAATGATGTCTGTGTACACAAAGAGGTTATAAATACCCGTTTTGAGATCGCACGGGTAGGGAGCCGAACGGGGAGAGAGGGCCCACCACTCACCCGGTTTAAGACCCAGCATGTATGCCAAGGAGCGTGCGTCGGATTTTGTACAGACCGCTGCCTTTGAAATCGATGCACTTGCTCACGTTGTTGTAAACAGCGTCGGCTGTGGGGTCATATTTTCTGAGTTTCGGTACGAGTTGTTCTAGGAGCTCTTTCGGCTTGTCATAATATCCTCCCCGATCAGACTTTTGAATGATCAAACGCTGTGCCGTGGTGTTCCGGAAGCTCTCCAGGTTTGTTATATTAATTTCCTCCGTCTTTAAAATGACCAAAGGCTGTGGTTCGTCCCTATTTTCGATTAGCTCGATATAAGCGTTATCCCGAGGTAAAGTATACCAGGTGTGGGGATAAATGATTTCGCACAGACCCACCTCCCATTCTCCGTTCAGTTCGATAGCCTTGGCCAGATCCACCGTGTCACCTGCATAGGCGCCATTTTTATGCTTTTATGAAAGCTGTGATTGTAGCTTTTCACCAAATCCTGTAAAACGTCAAGGTATCGCCTCGTGTTGTTAGCCGTAAAATATCTCCACATTCTAGTTTTTAATGTACGGTTAAACCTTTCAATAACAGAGGCCTTCAGATCGCTGGCTGTGGCGAAATGTACAATGTCGTGTTTCTTCATCAAAGCGTCAAAACTCTTGTTGAAAAACTCTTTACCGGCATCCGTTTGTAGCTTTTCCGGGATCTGACTGTCTTTGAAGACCGACTCAAAGGCCTTCACCACCTCGTCGGCGTTTTTCTCTTCAAAACACGCACGTATGCTTTTTTGGAAAATACGTCTATGACCGTCAATAAATATTTAAACCCGTCGTTATGTTCCACCAAGGCCTGCATGTCACAAAGATCGGCTTGAAATTGGTTTAAAGGCCTAGGGACAAAAACTCTGTTTCTGGTGAAATGTATTCTGGCCGGTTTATGCAGAGTGTAGGTATCTTGCTCTTGTAAAAAATCTTTAACATTTTCCACACTGACTTTCTTTCCCATTTCACCCTGCACACCCCGGCGGAGCCGCTCTACACCTCCAAAACTAGCTGGATGGGCCGGGTTGTAATACACTCTTTTCATGACCCGTCTCACTGCCATCCTGCCTGCAACAAACTCTCAGCGTTTACTGAAAAACACACCACTCTGGATCGCTTCTTTATTTCTTTTTTTTTCTTTTTATTGATTTGATTGTATTAGGATACATAAATGGTTAAGATACATCAAGGGTTAAGATACATAAATGATAAGGATACATCAAGTTTTAAGATACATAAATGATAAGGACACGTTGGTTGCAAAAGGAGATGACTAGTCTTTAATCATCTTTAAAGCCTGAACTAAAACACAGTGATCTAGACTCATCTGAAGAATGTTGTGTAATCTTATCATTTCACTCAGGATATTCACAGACATGTTATTCTGCAAGTGAAAAATCAACACATCCACAAACAAAGTGTACAGAGTGAACAAATGACAGGGTGTTATAACAAAAGAGTCCTTAATCCATTCTTTCACAATTTTTTCAAAGGTCTCTGACAAATCAGATGCACTCGTACACCGTACCATGACTTCCCAAGCTGTATGTCCAGCGTGAGAGCGGACTCTGTCCATAATGTTGCTTACTCGTCTGATTTCTGCCACTGTTGTGACAGCGTCTCTATCTGTTGAAACTCTGTTGCAAAGATCCTGTATCAAAATCTCAATCAGATGGGTGATAATCATCCGCTCCTCTACATAGGTTACAAGTTTTCTCCAATAATTACCCATTTTTAAAAAAAAACAAGACAGAAACAGGAGAAAAAGCTTATTCGTCTCCCCAGCTCGCTGCCACCAGTTTCAGTTCTCCGATTTTGAGTACGTCCTGGCCAATCAGCTCGTCGTACATGCCGTTGATGGAATCCTGGATGTTCCTCACGAATCTCAGCTCGTGTAATAGAGTCTGGCCACGGTTTTGACTCTGCCGTCATCCTCTCGGATCTTGCGCGCGGTCAGGAGACGTTGGATGGAAGGAATGAACTGAGGGGTGAAAGCATCTTCATCAGCCCGTGAAAGTGGGTCTGGTAGTAGTCATCTTCCACATCTTCCACACACGGGTGCTGTCTCTGGCTAGGGTGGTTGATCTGACACCCGTAGCACTGTTTGCGTCGATACTCGTAAAGGGTGATGTTGAGCAGATGGATGACGGCTGATTTTACACCGTTGAAGAAAGCCGACGACACCACCCCGTCGATCTCGTCGGCCGTGTTTTCGTTGTCTGCAGGAAAGGGAGCGGGTGAAGAGGGTGCTGCTGAGATGTCAGGCGAGGAGGAGCGTTGAGACTCCCCATCCGCATCGTCCACGTCGTCCGTGTCTGAGGTGGAGCAGCAGTCGGATGAGATGATCGGGGATGGAGAGGCCGTACGTTCACTCTCCTCTGGGACTTGGTCCGGGGAAGGGAATGGCGGGGTCGCGGAGGCCGGAGGAGAAACCTCACAGCCGGGTGAAGCCTCGGGTATCGTTGCCAGGCCGGATGAGGGGAAGGATGAGGCCTCCGGCTCCTGAGGCAGGGGGGTCCATGTAGTGACTGGCTGTAGCGTCGGTTAAAATCGTCCATGTCTTTCAGTCGGGTTGAACCAGTCAGCGGGATGTGATGGTACGTCTGCTGATGTGTCTCCTTTTAAACGCTGCGCGGATGAGGGGCGTGGTTTCAAAAGACGAGTTTTTTTCACCGCCAGAACGTCATTCCATTTGCGGCAGCCGGTAAACAGAGATGTAATTTTTTCTCCAATTTCTTCCACCTTTCCTTCCACGCAGCTCCCGGCAGGTCTATCAGTGTCTGGAACACACCGCAGTCAGAATTAAAACTCTCCAAGACAAAGTGCTCCGTAGGTCCTCTCTCTCCGGATGTCCGCAGAGTGGCGCGTAAGAACCAGCGACCGGAGGGACAGGTTCTTGACTGCCAAACCGCGTTGAAAGTGGTCTTGGTCTCGGCCTCCAATCTGGGCTGTTTAACGGCTACAGGAACTTCTTGATCCGGAGGATGCCCGGTCAGGCTGGTTAAGGTCAAGTGATTTGGCATCACCAGTCTCAGCACTGCCCAGTCGTTGGAACTCAGCATCCCTACAGCAGACAGAGGCCCCACTGTTTCATCCTCATTCCTCTGATACAGCCAGAGCTCACCCGTTTCGTACTTGAACACGTAGCCCCAATAGCCTTGCACTCCGTACGGCTCCAGAGACCATTCCTCATGCAGAGAATCGCACGGGGGTGATTGCAGACGACACAGATAGACTACGCTCTTCTTCGGAGCATCGGCATTCGATCTTGATTCTTGAAAGATTGTAACGGGCGTCTCACATATCAGAGATGCGACGACTCTCTTCTCCTGTAAATTCTCCTGCATTTCTTCGTTGCTCGAGTCAGAAACATCATTGTCCCTGTCGACGCTGTTGGTGATGACGCGTTTAGATCTTTGCCGTGGCATGATGAGTTTCTTTTTTCACCAAGATGGTTTTTGAGTCTTTCTCGGACACACACTCGTTTTAAAGGAAACGCACAGAGTGATTTCCACACCTCCTTTCGCTCATTGGTTGTTTCTCAGATTTATTATTATTTTTTCTACAACATTTGGGGTTTTATCTGCGTCTGTGTGTGTGTGTGTGTGTGTGTGTGTGTGTGTGTGTGTGTGCGTGTGTGTGTGTGTGTGTGTGTGTAAAACTAAAGAGGGGGTGATAGAGAAGACAACCCTATTTCCAGTACATTTTCTTTTAACTTTACCTACTAAGCACAACCAATAGCAAAGTCTCCAGGACTTGGAGGGGAAGAAGAAGACCATAAATGCTAATGGATTCTAATGCGTAAAGTAATGTGTCTGTAATGCGTCTGTTTGTGTGTGTTTGTGTTATCCTGTTGACTGGGGTATTAGAGAAGACACTCTAACTTAACTTAAATCATGTACTTGTCACTTGAAACCGGCTAAGTGGTCTGGGGGGGACCCCCCACACCCTCCCACCACAACCCCCTTCCCCCACAACCCCCCTCCCACCACAACCCCCTTCCCCACAACCCCCCTTCCCCCACAACCCCCTTCCCCCACCCCTCCCAAAAGTGGGTCAAAGTCGTAAAACTGTCAAGGTGGGGTCAAACAGAGTTTGACGAAAGGTGGTAAGTATATCTCTCTGGAGGGGATTGAACCGGGGATCGAACCGCCGATCTTCTGATTAGTGGACGACCCGCTCTACCTCCGAGCCACAGCCGCCCCAGCTGTTATTAATACAATGTGCAGGTTTGAGCGCTTATGACCCAAGTCTCAGATTTCCTCTCTTATAATAATTAATATTTGTTCAAATTGAGCAAGGGAAGGTCAGGTGACCGGGACTGGAGGGCAGATGAGTGAAGGTGAGACAGTCAGTACAGAGTACCAACTCATCTCTAGGCTCTTTCTTTCTCTCCATAGTTTTACATTTCAGCCTCTCTGTCTCTCTCATAACAATAATAATTTGCTATGCACTATAGCATTGCCATTGTATCAACATCTGTACTATGTGAAGTCAACGACTCAAATCAAACAGGAAGCTATAATTCAACGTTATGTCAACAATATTTATTGTTTATTTTATACATGTAAATGTATTCACAAAGTATCATAAAATATATCAGGTATGTTGCTGTGATGACATCAACAGACATAGGTGAGTTTCATTATGGTGTGAACTTAATGCTGAGCCATCACAGCAGCTGCCAAAACAAACAAGACTGTCAGTTTTAATTCATGCTTTTCCATCCACATGAACCTGAGCCTGAGCCTGGGCCTGAGCCTGAGCCTGAGCCTGAGCCTGGGCCTGAGCCTGGGCCTGAGCCTGGGCCTGAGCCTGAGTCTGAGCCTGAGCCTGAGCCTGGGCCTGGGCCTGAGCCTGGGCCTGAGCCGGGGCCTGAGTCTGAGTCTGGGCCTGAGCCTGAGCCTGGGCCTGAGTCTGAGTCTGAGTCTGGGCCTGAGCCTGAGTCTGGGCCTGAGCCTGGGCCTGAGCCTGAGCCTGGGCCTGAGCCTGAGCCTGTCTGCCTAACCCTGCGATCAGTGACTTTTGTTTGGACTTGCTACCTTTACCTTTAATTTATATATCTTCATTTAACCCATGAATCCCTGAACTGTTTCTGCTTGCACATATTGGTAGAAGGTGCACATGTTATGAATTTGTTTTGTTTTCTTTTGGTGGAACCGTAACATCACTTTGAGTGTTTGTTCATTTATTCCAGTGTGAGTGCGTAGATATACTTATATCCTCATACTTTATAAAATATACACTACATTATATAATTTAGAGGTTACTTTGACCCACAGAGAGGGAGGGTCTATCTGTCTTCAAGATGGACTACTGTATATGTATGTGTGTGTGTGTGTGTGTGTGTGTAGGTGTACATGTGTGTGTTCATGCCTCCCTCCTCCTCACTCTTGTTGTTGTTCTCTCAGACATATAGAAACACTTGAATAAATAGAAGTGTTTGACTCAGACTAACAGCTTTGTCTCAGAGGACTGATGGAGCCTGTGTGACAGCAAGGTGTGCAGTGCAGAGATTATTTATTCTTATTTTCTCTCTGGCATCACTCTTATTCATTCTGCGTTTGTTTCAGTGCCACACAAATTTCACCGTACTGTCAGTTTAACAGTATGCTCCTCATCAGGAAGGGAAGTTCATGTTTGATTAATCTTACTTTTGTGCAGTTTGTTCAAGTATTTTTTTTTATATATATATTTATATATTTATTTGAATGAATGTGGCATGGAGATTACATGGTTTGCATTTCAAACACATCAATCAATCACACTGGGTCAATAAAGATATCGTGCATATTATTATTATCATTACTTCACTGATTCTTGAGAGTCGGACAAAACACTTTCTGAAAAACTTTTTTTGAAAATTTACACTATATTGATTACAGTTATATATTCATGTAGATAAAGATCTGTGCTATTCAATTATGTAAAGGTGCAGGCTGGAGGTTAAAAAACATTTTTAACAAATTCACGTTTACCTTAAAAACGTGATTTGTGTCAACTCCGTCAGACACACTAAAAGTATATAATTATATAATTATAATAGCCCAACAAGAATCTTAAGTTCTGTTGTATGTTGTAATAGTGTTTAGTTACTCTGATATGCAATAGAATATAATATATAAACTAAAGGCTTAATTTCACACTGTTATGAATATACAGATTTCTAAAAAATTGCATTTTCAGGGGTGTCGGTTAGCTCAGTTGGTAGAGCAGCTGCCCCATGTGCAAAGGCTCAGTCCTTGCTGCGGCAGCCCAGGGTTCGAATCCGACCTGTGGCTCTTTCCCGCGTGTCATTCCCCGTCTCTCTCTCCCCACATTCCTGTCACTCTTCAGCTGTCTCTACACACACAAAAATAGAGGTACGAGACAAGAACAGTTTTGTACTTACGGGTACACTTTTGAAGAATGTTCCCTCAAAAGTACAATATTGGTCTTTAAGAGGTCAAAAGTGTACCTTTTGACTAACAGAAAGGGTACAAAGTGACTTAAAGCAAAAGAAAGAACAAATTTGTACCATTTCAAGGGGTACCTGCAGCATTGAAGTAATTGTAGCTTTATAGGCCTATTAGTAGTTATAGTTGAGGTATTTAGAACTATTATTATTATTATTATTGTTATATTGTTGTTGTTAGCCTCTTATTATTGGCATCATTTCTACAAAGCCTGCATTTATGCTAAGTTTTAGCTCAATGTGAAACATGAGACTACTTTGTTCTACAAATCTGTTGAATTGGAAAAGCCTGCCTCGCACAAGTATGTGGAGGCAAAAGGAAGGAGAAGTTTTAAGGCCATATCCGGATATTACCTCATCAGTGCCACCCAGAAGATCACAAGAGAACAAGTGAGAAAAAGATGCTTCAACCTGCCATCACTGTTCAGCTCAATAAATTGTCCCTGCATTTCTGAAGACAGACAGATCATTTCCTGTGCAGATAAATGGGTCCCATTACCCACCTGAACTAGTCCTCCATAAAGCTGTTCTAAAATCACTGTAAATCACGGTTCAGTCAGCTTTTATTAAACGGTTGCTAAAACGGTTACTGTAGACAACCTAGTAATACTTCAGAAAATAAACACACAGTAACATAAAATGTGATTATTTACTGACAAAACAAAACCTAATTCTTCCGCCCCGCAATATAGTTCCCCAAGACAGCACAATGGTTGCCAAGCAACAGCGGGCGCACCAGAGACGTCAGCGCCCAGACAGGAGTCAGTTCATGTTCGATCAGTATGTCACTCAGGGGTCTGTCCACAGAGGAACTTATACAAAAGTTGGTGGTGGAAGGAGGAATAGAAATTTCAGAGGAGGAGGCTCAGAAATTTAGAGGTAAGTAAAGTTTGAACTTCATAACTGTATCACCAATGACGAAAATGTAGCTAATATCAGAGCTATCATTAGCTAAGTCTTGGTATCAGTAGCTAAGTCTGTTCTGATATTACAGTCACTAACGTTAACTCACTTACTGTAAGCTATACAATACTGTCTCTTGAACTACCAAAAACTTAGTAAGTAAATAAAGTTATCGAAAATATCATTAGTTAGCTCACATAATTAAGTCAGCTAACATTATTAGCCATGCTAATGTCAAGCTAGCAAAGGTACACGGTCTCCCGCTCAAAGTGCCAACAAAAAAAAAAATCGCCAAACCCCGCGAAAACTCTGAATTTGAAGTATACAAGTTATTATTTGGTATTTATCTTATTCACTAGTGTTCATCTTACTTGGTGTTTATTTATTCATGTTTCTATTTTTATTACAACAAAACATGAACATCACAGTTTAATACTGCGGTAAAAACACATGTAAAAGAAAAAAAAACTTTTGTCACATTTAATCTTTTGAATTCGGCTTAATTAATTTCCTCTCCAAGCAGCAGCCTTTTATCTGCCGCAACACACAGCAGAAAATGTGCGGGGATATTAGTGCTGAGCGGGTTAAGATGACGATAGTTCACGCAACACATCCTGTTTTTTAATAATTAGTCAGTAAACTCACCATTGTCTGACGCAGGCTGGAAACTGTGCACTTTTATTTACAGTTAAAAACATTTCACCGTGTGTTTCAGCTTCTGTCAAACTAACGGAGCTGCGGCGGCTTCCGGTGGCTTCTGGTCTAAGCTTTAAAAATAAAACCTTTGTTATTGTGCGCTTCTCATTATTATTATTAACAAACAAATTTGGGGCTTGTAAAATACGGGAGAAACCCGGGAGAAACCCGGGAAAAACGGGAAAAACGGGAGTGTTGGCAGCTATGGTCACTGTCGATCTTTACAGCCAGGGTTTTCCCTGCGTATCTAATTCAAAGCAAGAGCCCCGGTGCGTCACTGTGCTTTCACTTGAGGTCGGACCCCAACTGCGGAGACACCTGTTGTACTCGGACTGTTTACACACGGTAGTTATCTTGTTGTCCATCTTCGAAAAAGCCAGCGGTTGTAAGCATGTTTTGATTTAATGACTAAATAATTACCTTTGCGAGACGAACATGAAGTATATTGTGAACTTTATACACCGTCACTTGAAGACTGACGTTAACTGAGCGGTGCAGCTCCGACAGAAAAACGAGACTAGACCAAATAACAAACGCACTCTGCAGCATTGAGCAACTTAAAACAACTCTGAGGTGAAGAAAGTAACTCAGCGCTCAGTAACTTATGTTTCACCTCAAAAACCCTGCCTGTTCATTGTCCTAAAACGAGCTAACAGTGCAGCAGAGAGGCTGTTCTCCATTGCTGAAGATATAATGTTCATACGAAAACAGTTGCTGGAGATATAACGTTATTAACAAGACAGCTGCTGAGATATGATGTTATGAGATATCATGATTATATACATAGTTTTTTAAACTTTATTTAAAAACCACATCAGAGCAAGTTGCAAAAATAAAGTTTTTTTTAGGAATTGTGTCAGTCACTATCTGTATGTCCAGAGTTTCAGTGCTTCTTTTAATAGCTTTTTCGTTTACATTTCAGACAATGATGTGGATGGAGAGACTGTAGACTGCGGACTCACGGAAAATATGATTGCGTATCTCTTTGACAAGTCTTTCAAAAAGCAGCTAAAATTCAGAGACTTCGCATGCCGCTACAAGGAGGTCACCCTTACTTTGGAAGTAGTCAACCCAGAACAACAAACATGTGAAGCTCCTGTGTCCCCAGCAAACCAGAGGTAATAATGTATTAATTATGCTATTTTTTTCACCTTTTCTCTTTCTCTTTTTATCTTGCATTGAGGTGTTATTGTCCTAATCTGCTTTAAAGTGGTAGCAAAATGGCAGAGATAATGCTGTTCTTCTTCTGTATTGCAGTTTGGAATCTACTTGCCACAGACTGCCTGCAGTCATTTCCATTCCACAATTCCCACAAGATGTCCAGAGCCGCTTAGATGCCAAAGAACCGGTCCACAAGACACAAAAGTACCGTAACAAAATAATTGGGACTCTGTATGACATGCTGTCACAGTGTACAATGTAAGTGTTCCTTTCCAAATATCATACCGTAATATCATAAATCGTTTTTTAAAGATAAAAACATAAAATGTAATATGTTCTATATACTAGTATTTTATATTATCACAGTCTGGGATGTGTCAGTGATTGACATCACTGATTTTGATGCATTACTATTTTTTGTGCAGTGTCAGTTAAAAAAAACAAACCCTCTGAGGACCCAAAGGACAAAAATGTCCCTATTAAAACTACAATTTTTAATCCTACTGCCCATGTTCTTAGGCTTAGCCTGGAATCCCACCTCTGAAATTGTAGTTTTTATAATTTTCCACCAGATGCACGCATGCAAACTTGTCACATTGTCACCCTGGCACACACACACACACACACACAATAACACATGCATGGAGTGAAGTCAGTGAACCAGGTGCAGTGAAGATAACATTTTACTTGAGTTGATGACAACAACACTTGTTACTGTAAATGCAATTAAACCTTTGCGAGTAAATACCAATACTTTATCCATACACCTGTTCAACATGCATAAATTTAAACAGGTAGAAAAGTGATATTTTAATTTTCTCCTGCAGTCTCTTACCCACCGCAATATGGCAATGTGGTTTGTTTTGTCACTGTTTGAGACAGGTATCCAACCAACTTGGACTACGTTCAGGTCGTTAAAGCGTTGATTGTGAAGTACCCTTTCTTAAGGGATGTACACGGGAATGGTTATGTAAGTACCTCTCCTCTGGTCTCTAATTTTAACAGATTTTAGATTAACAGAAGTATGCATAGTTCACTTTCATGATATCTGTTTGGAACAACCAGCATACCTGGCACAGCCAACTCAAGAGAAAATTCAAAACAGAACGGGCTCCACTAATCAACAATGAGGAAGTAAAACGGGTCAAAGAGAAGTTTCGGCAAGCAAGATCACTGAAGACCCCAGAAGAATCTACATCCACATGTCCAAAACGACTGAAGCCATCTCTAGTAAGTCCCCTCAACCTCACAAAAGCTAAGGCAAGATATCTAGTCATATTGTGTGCACATGATCTGTAACCAGTGATATCTGCTTTGATAAAGGAGTCATGCATTGTGGGGGAGGATGCAACCTCTGTTGAGGCTCATATCAAGGTACTGCTTGAGCAATACAGAAAGTTGCATCCTGACGTGAATCTGGTGAAAGACCGCATGATGAAAACCTTTGCATGGAGACGCCGAGAAATAGCAGAAGGAATGTCTACTGAAGATCTCTTGAGGAGATATCCATTCCTAAGAACATCCGCAGGGGTAAGAACAATTAAACTGATGCCAACTTCAGCTACAGTCAGTGCTTTAAATTGGTCCTCAGTCTGTATATTAACACTTAACAGAAATTCTGAAAAAAGGTTCATATATACTTCTCCTACAGTTGCAATTAATTTCCTTTTGTAAGATTTTACTGCAACTGTCTTGGCTGCCACTACAGTGTTCCTCAGAAAGAAAGAAGTGTTGTTAAAGGTTGTTTATATACTTAATACTTAAATAAAATATACCTTTCTTTCCCCTATTTTTCTTTTTAAAATCTCAGTTGTGCGATGAGGTTGATGCCATATACCCCTCTCCAGTCAACATATGCCGCCGCATCAGTGAGAACTTCACATCTATTCTCCCAAATATGCTGAAACTTGTCAAGGATTTGCCACTGAAAAAACTCTACATGGAAGCAAGAGAGGATGCCTTGGCTGAGGATATTAAAGGTACTGATTTGAGCACATACAACTAGTTAATTTTGCTCCATCATTGTGTCAGTTGTGTGCAGTCCCTTTTTAAAGAGACTAGGTACAGTTCCAAAGAATGTTAGAACTGGTATTGTACTGACATGATACATATTATTAGGGACCGAGCCGAAAGGCAAGGACCCTATTGTTCTTGTGTCGTTTTTTTTTTTTAATTATTGTACTGCCTCTTTGAGCCTCAATTTGACCCCCTAAACCTGCTCAAAAACTCACCAGGCACATTAGGTCTGGCGAAAATTTTGATAAAATGGAAAAACAAACGTCAAACTCTCTAGTGTCACCTAGAAACACTAAAACGGCCACTACTCCTGATAGGAATGTCGTAGAAAGATCAAACCAAAACTGTTAGTGTGCCACCCAGTGGAGAAAACTTGTATTGATTCATGATACCTGATAAGGAAAAGGTGCCTCTGTTTTCTATTTCTAGTTCAAGTTTATTGACTGTATTATTATTATGTTTTTAGATATCTCTGTTTAGATATCTATGTGTGTAATGTATGTCTAGTTATTGCAGTGTCTGATAAATGCCCAGGTCTGAAGGCATCTAAATGCCCCTAACAGAAACCTTTCCGCTTCGCCACGGCCCGACGTGTGCAAGGGTGTGAGGTCCCGCCCCAACGCTGCTTGCAGCTTTAATATTCATTTTGTTTTTGAGATGTTACATTTTAAAATTTAAGTATCAAAGTTTATAAAATAGTTCAAGTTAGGCACCATTTTCTCACGTGAAATCTTTTCTCAATCCCATCCGCACTAATGATACTGCTAGAGGGCTGTAATACCTGTCTAATGTGTTAATCTGTTTGTGGCACCTAGTGGGTGTATAATGCAACATTATCTTAATGATGTTTAATTTGTTTATTTCTTACATAAATTTTAATTTGAAGTAACAGTTTGTTAATGTACTGAACCTGAAGTAACATGCGGTAGCCTGTCTATGGGAATTTGCAGGTTATTAGTATCAACCAACATTCACTGAAATGCATTAAAATTGTAAAATCTGTATGACCTAGGAATTGACTTCAGGGGTGGACTCCTCCTCTTGCCGTCCATATTCAAGGAGAAGATTGAGGATTTCATTATCCTTGGACAGGTAAATACCTGGTGTCCTGCATAGCCACTAGCCATAAGTTAATGTTCTTTTAGATCACTGTGCACGCTTTATCATATCGATCTTGTTATGTATGCTAACATTTTTTTCTCTTATGTAGAATAATCCTCAAACTCCATATCCAACCGTTCAACTGAAAGCACAAGAGTTGAAATATGCCCTCTCCAGACAGTGTCAGAGTGTGGTCAATGTCGAGGGAATTGAGGTTTGTTCTTGCACTTCGGTGGATGAGGCCTTCATTGCAGCCTTCTGCATGTACTTTGTCTTCAACATGGAATATCCTGGATACTTGAAAAAGACACTGACCTTTCTCCAGAGGCGCATCGCAAACATCATGGGGGATGGAGACAAATCCCTGCCGGTAACTGTAACTCGAATTGTCAACCTTCTTCACTGATCATGCCTGGACTGCATCAGTGTTCAAAATGTTCAAAGAGGACCTTTACTCTTAGGAAACTGATTCATCACATTGGACTTGTACATGCACACGACCCTCATTTCAGCATAACCTGTGGGATAAGTAACTGCCAGTCTGCTTTTTCCAAGTATCATTCTTTTAGGCGGCATGTTTATCGAAAACACAAAGACAATATTTCTGATTGCTCTGAAGTAACCGAAGAACATTTTGAAGAACTAATTGAACACACACACACAGTTCAACAGCCCACACCACCAAGTATAGACACTTTGCTTGAAAATTTAAGAGACCATTTATTTAGTTTCATTCTCAAGTGTACCGAAAAAAATAATCTCTCCCTCTCTGTCCAACAAGATATTGTTGATGACCTAAATTTTTTATTGTGTTTTTCAAAGAAAACTATGACTCATTCATTTCTTATCATTTGGATAAGAATGGTTTCCGCATCAGTTATTGCCCAGAACTTGAGCAGGTTTTGTCTTCTTCAGACTTTTTTCAGAAAGCATGCGATTCAATTCGGTCACCATTCATGATAAAAGAGCACTGCAAATCAAAAATGGACATGACAGAGCCGATCAGTTACACAGTAAGAGACAATTCAGGAATGAAAATTGGTACTTATTCTTATATTCCAATCACACAGGTATTACAAAAATATTGCCAGGTGGAGGATGTGTGGGAACAGATTGTTTTGGATAACCACAGAAATCGAGATGATGACATTCTGACAGATTACAGTCATGGGGTGTACTTTAAAGAGCACTCATTTTTCAAAGATCACCCTCAAGCTTTAAGACTTCATTTTTATGAAGATGAATTTGAACTTGTGAACCCACTGGGGGCTAAAAGAAATAAGTACAAAATCTGTGCTTTTTATTATACAGTTGGGAACATAAGTGGAAAATATCGCTCAAAGTTGGGTCACATTCATTTAGCCTTAATGGTTCGCCATTCACATGTGAAAGAGTGTGGGCTTGAAACTATACTACAGCCCTTGATAGCTGACCTCAAGATGCTCTCCACAGAGGGCCTCACGTTCAGTCTTGATGAAGTAGAGCACACAATTCAAGCTGCTCTAGCAACCATTTCATGTGACAACCTCTCTGCTCATATGATTGGGTGCTTTTCTATGTCTTTCAATACTGGCCGGATATGTCGATATTGTATGGCCTCACATTCAGAGATACAACATGAGTTTTGTGAGGAGAATTTTGTTCTTAGAACAACTGAGGTGCATAAATATCACGTAGACTGTGTAAAAAATGACAAACAAAGTGCTGTTTTGTATGGTGTCAATGGTAATTGTACATTTGATGCACTGCCTTACTTTGACGTGACAAAGTGTCTTCCCCCAGATGTAATGCATGATTTGCTGGAGGGAGTTCTACCTCTGGTAATGAAGCTGGTCATCTGCAAAGCTCATAATCAAAAGCACATAACCATAAATGAACTCAATGATGAGCTGAAAAATGTAAACATTGGGAAGAATGACAGACGAAACAAACCAGTGCCATTGACTGAAAAACTCCTTGGACATTCTAAGATAGTTGGATCAGCCAGTCAAAAATGGTGCCTATTCAGACTATTGCCTTTTTTAATGGCTAACCATATCCCATCTGATAGTCCATATTGGCATGTGTTCTTACTATGCTCAGAAATTGTGGATATCGTAATGGCTACAAAAGTGAGAAAAGATGAGCTTGCTCATTTGAAATTGCTGATTCAAGAATTCCTTGATAAGACTTCTGAAGTCTTTGGAAATGTTTTAACACCAAAGTGTCACTACTTGATTCACTATCCAAGACTTATATTGATGTACGGTCCTCTTCGCTCTTTGTGGTGTATGAGATATGAAAGCAAGCACCAATATTTCAAAAATATTTCCAGTAAATGTAGGAACTTTGTAAACATAACTCTGACTCTCAGCAACCGTCATCAAATGAAGCAATGCTGGGAGTTTTCTTCAAATAGGTTCCTAGGTGACTTTGAAAATGCACTCAGCAAAAGCATTAGTATGCCATTTTCATCTCTGCCACGTGATTTACAGAACTCTCTGAAATTAAACCAAAGTTTTGAAGATGTGCAGTTTCAGGATAAAGTGCTTCAGCGTGTGTCATCTTTATCTGTCAATGGTGTCAAATATGCCCTTGAGGATGTTTTTGTAGTAGGTCATGTACACACTGAAGCCATCCCTTTATTCTTGAAAATTAAGTACATTCTGAATGTTGAGACTTTTTGGGTGTTGTGTGGAAAACTGTTATTGCCTTGCTCTTATGACAATCACTTCCATGCTTACCATGTCACAGTTGACAATGACTGGATTCTGCTCAGTCCAGGAAATGAGTTAGACCATCAAGCTCTCGACACATATTTAGTTGATGATAGACTGTTTGTTTCCTTGAGGTATTCTGTATAAATATTGTCTATCTAAATATGTTTGTCACTTACTAAGTATTCTGCCTTATGTTAATGTGACTGCAATCTTTACATTTTGTTATTTTATGCACTGACATTGATACATTTTATATGTAACTATATTGAATTGAATGAATTAACATTTTATTACACCATAAATGCTGCCATGTTTATCTGAAAAAATATATTTTCATTGATGTTAATAAATGGTAAAGAAGCAATTATTGTGTGGACAATTCTGGTACATTTTTGTCTCCTTAAAGTCCAGAATAGCTTGTCAGGGGGGGTACCCTTATATAGTACAGGAAAGTACCCTTTCAATGAGGTACATTGCTGTACCTTATAGATTAAAGGTACTTTTATGTCTTGCAGGGTACACAACTGTACTTAAACTGGTACAATTTGATAAGGTACATAAATGGACCAGCACTGAAAGGTACACAATTGTCTCTCAAAAGGGTACCCCCCCCTGCGACAAGCATTTGTACCGATTTAGGTACACACTGGTACCTCTATTTTTGAGTGTGTATCGAAAATAAAGCTTGAAAAGGCCAAAAAATATCTTTAAAAAAATTGCATTTTCAAACTTTATCTTTTATTTTGCCACTAAAGAAAAAAAATCCTTTAGTAAATAAGACACAAGAGGATGTAGATCTGATGATCCTTTATTACTTAAACAACAAAAACTAAAGAAAGAATTACAAAAACATACATCTGACGGTGCTGATGAAGATCTGACGGTGTTGATGAAGATCTGACGGTGTTGATGAAGATCTGATGGTGTTGACTCTTAAAGGTGCAGTGTGTGTTCCTACAACTAGATGTTGAAAACATCTACACACTGGCTTGTGCAGACAAAATCAATGTCCAGTGGAAGTAGTGGGAGATCAGACACAGCCATTACAATATTCCTAAGAGTATAACACAAAATGTTCAGGATTTCTACCTGAACTCTGCATGTGTGACAACTGATATAACTGTGATAACTGATAAGAAGAAGAAGCAGAGAATGATACTGACAGACTCAATGAGCAACTTCCACACTGATTCCCTCTAGGAACCCCACTGCAAAGCTGAGCTTCTCTTCATTCTGTGCTCTGAAGCCCTTCTATTATGTCACAGCATCTGATTGGAAGATGTGTCTGTTTTGGACAAATCTGCCACAGATAACACTGTACTGGAATGTATTACACTAATGACGGTGGAAAGGCAGGGTTTGCACACTCTCCGAGTCAAAGAGACAGGATGCTGTGGCATTCTGGACACAAAGCCTATGGATCCTGTCTTAAAATATATCAAGACAAAATGACCACAGGTGCACTTTTGGTCTGATGGTCCAAGTAAACCGGATTTGAAAAAGCAACATTGAACTTATTACCCGCTCTATAAGAAGCCAGTGTGTATACTTTCAATAGTGAAAACTACACACTGCACCTTTAAGATTTTACGTCAATCTATCAATCAATCATGTAGAAGTGCTATAACACAGGTGCTGGAAAGTTATTCAATAATAAGCAGATAAAAGAAAATTATTCAATAAGCAGACCACAGCCTGCCCATGCTCTACAAATCAAAAGTGTATTGTAAAATAATGTAATTGCATGCTATATATGTACATTAATGAGGTTTATGAAAAAATCTGACAGAGTTGACGGAAACAGAGGACACAACTTTGATAGGCAGATTTCTATGGAAAATATTTTCAGATGTTCATGGCATGCATTGTTTTATACATTTATAACCCATATCTTTGATTCAGGGCTTAAAGTGTAAAAAATCCTGAGCCTGAACTTTTTTCGGTCGGTTTCACACACCACACGCACATTATAAGGGCGTGTTTCATTTATACTGTACATATAATAATTCCTGAAGTTAATTAGAAGTTAATTAGATAATTAATCCTAACTTCAGGAATTCAATTAGCAACCACTAAATTCAGTAAAGAACAATTTATATAAAATATGTACAGTATAAACAGTTACAGTGCATGTTCATCAACATTTAAAGAAAACATACACCCTTTGAGCTTATCAGACAGTCGTTTCTTGAACTCTGGTGCTATGCCATGGGTGTTCATATAACTGGCATGCTGATTGGAAACAAAGCAGTTTTATCAACCGCTTACTTTTTGCAGAGCAGCGGTTGAGCGATCGTGAATGATATATCGCGTTCAGCAATGAACGCGCGCACACATATTTTCAACTCACAAACACGATCTGTCATTGGCGCCGGTACGTCAGCTGTGACTGTTGCTCCCGGCAAACGACTTGTGTGTGGCCGGGGTCACTTTCGTGGTGTCGAAGAACTTTTTTGCCGCTAGTTGCATATATTAGCTTCTTCGCGCACAACACACAGAAACAAGCACCTGGCTCTCTTAATTTTTGGCACCAGCTACCAAAAGGCTTGCCGTCTTCGTCCCTTTCCTCTATCCACGCCCAGCGCCATTTATTTTTAAGTCCTTTTTCAGTTAGGACGTCTTCCCCTGGCTTAATGAATTTCAGCTCCATCTTTGGATTTCAGTCAAACAAACGCCGGCCTGGATGCTGCGTTCAGGACCACTCGGAGGTAACCAAGAGGTCATAGTATACACGCTACAGGTTAAGTCGGAGGAGAAAAACGAAGTGTGGCATATTGTCACTATCCGCTGAACACTGAAAACCTATGCAGCAGCAATTTATGCTTATTTTGGAAGAAGATGAATATACGTGTAATTTCCGAGTTTGACGCTGTTCAATTCATTTTCCACAATTCACAGCCCGTTTTTTCCCGAGTTGTCTGGAACGCAGCATCAACTGCTGCGGGCCCCCCGTGGTTACGGTTGCTATGTCTGTCACAACCTTCTGAGTACATCCATGGTCACAACAATCGCAACTATGCACGTCCTTGCGTGTGCATAGTTACGATTTCGTAACTATAGGATTATAGGATAGTAACGTAGGATTGGACAGTAGCAGTTTGAGGGAGGGGCTTGACAATATCCCGCATCAACAGATTTTTTTTTTTAATGTTTACTTTTTAAAAAAAAATTTATGAATCGCAGTCAAACGCCACACGCCGGAGATCCGGCACGGTGCCGGAATACTTTAAGCCCTGTTGATTTGATATGTATGTTTTCACAATTGTAGAGGTTTTTGACATCAAACCTGTAATGTGCGCGTGTAAATTCCATTCACTTTCAATGGACAGACGGGCGTTATTGCGTATGCGCAACAATGCATGTGCAGCGTCTGCGTGACGCCTACATGACGGGTGAACTACGCCTCAAATACGTGACATGAAGAGCACGCGTGACTGTTAAGTACAATTCTACATGAGCGTACAGACACACACTGTGTAGTGTTTGTGGAAATCAAATAGCGAGGGGTCATTCGTGCCGTGCCACGTGCGAACGCAGTGGACGCCTGTGCGCACGCTCGTCTCAATGTACAAATAATTATTTACTTTGTGATGACGAATTTTGAGTTTAACAGCTGCTGCGCTTCACAATTCAAGCAGTGTTGACGAGCTTGAGCTACCAGGGTGCCTCAGGTTCACTTTATTCTCTTGGCTTTTTTTTTGAAAGGCCCACATTTAGGCTACTTGGAGCTTGAAGCTCACCTGTTTTACTTTTCTTCACCTTCTTTACGAGATTAAAGATGAAAAGAGGCATTTACAGAAACCAAAATCGGACCGTTATTTGAATTTGGTTTTCTCGGTTTTTCGATTTTGATTCAGACAACAAAAAAACAGAAAAAACGGGCTGTTTATTGTTTTTTGTTTGAAACGTAAAAAAGGCAAGGGTAAAAGGGATAACTAAAATAATCAGCTATAACTCAGCTACTTAAAAATAAAAATATCCTGACAACTCTGATGGGGCTTGGGATTCATCTATAAGTTATGCTTTCTTCTAAACAATCCCGTATGAACCTGAGACAATGTGTAACAGCTGATCTGTGTAGATAGGCTGCAGATCATAGAAAATTAATAACTGTCAGGTCCTGATGATCCAGTGTACCTCGTGCGTAAATGCGCACAGCCTCTTCCTCAGTTTCGCGCCTGAGCAATGGTACAGTCCCTGATATACCTCAACATCCCGTTAAAGGCGTTCACGCGCTATAGGCACTATTGTACTAAAGCTAACGCTTCAGACGCCTTAACGTGTGCACGTGTGACTGAAATAGCCTAAACTGTCACATCAGTCTCTCTTGGTAATACATGGACTGCTTGAATTGTGAAGCAAAGCAGCTGTTAAACTCAAAATCCATCACCCATCACTCTTCATTATTTGGTGAAAAATACGCGTGCGATACGCGTGCGTACAGGACACGCGTATTTTTCAGTCTTTATGCAGACGTAGGCGACGCGGTTAAGGTGTTTTAGTATAGTGTGCTGGCATAAAATGCCCCCCATACTATGTATCAGCTCTGTGATGAACTAATGACCTCCAGCCCCACTGGTTAGCTTATCTTGCTGTACCTTTTGTTTAAAGGTTCTATTTGTAACTTTCAGATAATACTTAACGTCAACTTAACTGCAGTGCAACTGTTGCTCACCCTTGCACTCCGTAGGTGCAAGGAGCATCATTCCGAGCTGAAATGAAGACTAGATGCTGGAAAATAATTGCAATCATGCATAGCTGTAATGTTCCTATATTTTATTTGGACCATTGGTTTAGCTGGTGGACTCCAGCTTAGCTTAAGTTGCAGTTAGCTAGTTGGCAGTCCCTGCCTTGCATTGTTCTTGAGGGAAAGCAACCGTTAACAGAAGAGAAGGAACTTGAGAACACCCATGACCGTCACATCCTTTATATATTCACAGAAAAAACAATCCTTTACATATAAATCGGTCCACTGTTTTCATTTTTTAAATGATGTTACAACCCATTCATACATCGGCGATACTTGCACCACATAACAAATGAATGGTTTCATTGCACAGTTTCTGAACAGCTCTGTGACCTCTAGATTTATTCTTTGTGAAAAGCGTCCTGGTTGGAGGAAGTGGAGTGTTGTTGTTTGTACAGATAGATTTGTTTCCATTTAGCATCACAATAAATGGTTGTCATGAACAGGAGAATGGATGTAGCCCTCACTGCCTACAGGCCACGCAACATCTAAATTCCTATCTGTGCTTTTTGCCTGGGATGGCCGCTGGCCGACTGCTACGCTTTGATTAGAATCAGCAGTGTAGATTGATATGTCTTCTTTAATCAATTTCATCTGAAAGCAGTTCCAACTAAGGATACCTATTTCTCTTTATCCAGTGTTCCTCATCTCTCCACAGCCTTATCTCGGCATGATATATTAACTCTGGAGAGCTGTGACTGTATCAAGGTTATCTCTGGCCCTTCATCTTCAGGTACCCCCGAAACTGAAGGTGAATCCAATTCACCTGAGGGTAGACCACTGGCGTGTCCCAAATCCACATACTAATTCTAAGCAGACATTTAGCATATAATAGACTTATATGAAATGAACTGCTCCTCAGACAAGAGGTTGCAGCAGAAGGACGTGACAGAAAGCTACAGCAGCTGTCTCAGCAGGAACACACAGAAACGCTCACATCCTATTACATCAAATTTCCATAAAGGATGACTCTCTTTACAGTCAGTATGGACAGGAAGAACAGGTACAATGACCAGTGACTCTTTGAATGGACATAGGGACATGTGAGGATTGCATTAAACTGAATGAAAACCTCCAAACTGCTGTTGGAATTGACAGCACTCTATTCCACTCAGTCCCATTCTTTTTAGATCATCTGCAATTACCACAATTATCCAAAGATCAAGCTGACATTTGAGATATTCCATTATCACTCTCTGAAATTCACAATTCTCTAACAGAAATACCAATAACAATGCACCACATGGATTACCCATTGAATTCCTTATTCTGACTCCATTAACCCCATGCTGTGTTCATGCTGGTTTTAACATATGCTGCACACTGGTATGATCATTTTACAAGCTATGAAATATAAACAGTTCTCTAATTGACTTGATGTCAGAATAATATCTAGCAAGGACATGTTGAAAATAATTTATTAATGTTTACTGTGTTTGGAACAGACACACACAGTCACCTACCTACACCTACTGCTATTCGCTTCATGTATCCTGATATCACAAATATAGCCTCACACAGGGGAATAATTCCATCGGTGTTGTTTTACATTAGAACTGGCGTGTTGCCTATGTTAAAGATTTAACGGAGATCATCTGTTTGGGTCCTGAAGTGCTGTTGCGGTGTAATACAGCATGTACAGAGCTGCCAACTTTTCAAAAAACCTTGGAGTGAGATTTTGTCGGGGGTGACCAAAATTTTGCCCCGCACGCAGTCACACATGTTGGTGGCTCAAATATCAGGGAATTAGAATTAATTTGGCGTTGTACCCATGTTGTGCCCTGCATTCTGGTGGTTTGTGGGGCCCAAAGCCATTGATAGGGGCGGCCTGCTGGAGATGGACAACATTGGTTACATTCTGTGAAGCAAAGACATAGCTGAAGGTCCACCCCCAGGAAATTTTGGATTAAGTTGATGTGATTTCCTGCATTCAAGTGGATTTTTGGGTGGTATGCTAAAGATGTGCCATACCTGAACTTATTCTGATTCATGTTCATCTGATCATGACTTGTAGGGCCTTCTAAACTTGAGCTGAACAGTCAACTAGAAAACTATTGTTGTGCCTCAATGAATGTCTATGTACCACAATATAGCCTTATTAAATTATAGACTTGTGTTTAAGATTTGACCAAGGTAGGTTGATTGACATTTTGATTACAATGGTATTCAACTAATTCTTCACTGAAACCTAACCTATATTGTTATTAATTGTTTTCTTAAGAGCACTTAATGATTTATGTTTAGCAAAAAATTACACAAGATAAGTTAGGGAGAAATATTTTTCATTATTCAAAGCCTCCCACCACACGTTTCAGCAAACAAAACAGTGCAACAAATAAGGTGCTTACAGTGCTTAAAGTGCTTAAACATTAGCCTTTTTAAGCAATACAATGGATCAACACATGAAAAAAATAACTTAAAATGAGGTATGCAGATCAGAAGCTGGTTAGTCATTTTCTTTTTTTCAAGATCTGTGGGCAAGATTGTACTGGCCTGTGGCCTTCTTGGAGGCCTTGATGACCTCTGTGGGGGGCTCCCATCTGAAGCAGGGCTCCAGGCCGGCCATCTTTGTGGCCATTATTGAGGACAGGGTGCCATCCAACGCCAGGCTATTTCTGGTCTTCGTTTTGTTCAGTCCCACAAGTGAAAACACCCTCTCAGCATCTGCGTTTGAATGGGGCAACACCAGCACCAGCTTGACGACGGCAGCAAGCCTCTCAAATTCTTTGGCTCCTGTCACCTATGGAAAATGAACCAAGAACAAAATGGAGAAACATACCATATTTTTCATTAATTAATACTGTAAGTATATTGTAACAAAGTTCAGATACAGTACAACATGCATAGTTTGCATCATATATGCATGCATCAATTTTAAAAGCAACAGATGTAGCCAATAAGCCACACCTGCCAAAAAGAAAGACAAATAAAATGTGTACCTTATGTGTCCGTGTTGCCATTTCAGCCCAGAAGCTTTCCATCTCTGTTTCGTCCTGAAGGGAAGTAATTGGTATAGTCTGATAATTCAGGAACTCCTCACCCAGCTTGTCATGCTCCTCTGGCCCATGGTATGAGAGGAGATGGGGAAACCTATTTATGAAAGTAGAGTTACAGGTTGTTAAGTTTTAGGTAAATTGTCATCAACCAGCAGCAGTTCATACACATCTTTGAGGAAAAGCCATATAGGAATAACTCATGCAGTTTAGGAGTGAACATACCTCATCATAAAATGTATTTTAGCTAAGATGATAGACAATAATTTAAGAAAAAAACTAACCTTTCAACAAAGTAGAGGACATCTTCAATGCCACTTTGAGTCCTCTGCCATACATCTACAAATTGTGTGTGTTTGATCAGTGGCTCTTTAAGTGGTAGCTTCTTAAGTGCATAGTCCACAGCACTTGTTAGGAAACCCAACGCAGCTTCATGGAATGAAACCACCTGCTGTGGTGTGACATCACCCTCGTTGAGTAGTCTGTTGAGTTTAGCCCTGGTTGTGAACCCAATGTTCAACTTTTTTCCTGTACAGATACAGCATCAGGTTAACATAAATGGTTTAACATACTGATGCAGCAATATCAGCTTGACACATAGGGCATTAAATCCAACCAGAGGCTCACTGTTGGAAGGACTACCACAAACCATAGGTTTCTACTCAAAAGGCTAGATACAAGGCTAAATATCATATTTTATCTATTACATATCACAGTGTATGATCATAATAATAGTCAAACACTAACCTGGCAAATGGTTTGCCTTCTCCTTATAGGCTATTTCACATGGATCCCCATGGCCTTGCAGAGCTGCTGGAACCATAAATTTGGAGCACAGCTTGCGTACGAATTTCACCATCTATGACAGACATTTACAAAAATAGTATTAGATCCCTGCAGATATCAGCAAGAAACATAGAATGGAAAAAAACAGCAAGATCCAAACCCACCTCATCATGTAACAAATGTATTGCTGACTGCTCTCTCTGCAGAAGCAAGTTGAAATCGGTGAAGGTTGGTATGGTGGCTTGGAAGAACAGCAGGTACACTTCCGTCATGGGGTCAGTAAATGCCTGCACAAGCCTCTTGAATCTGGCCTGTGATTCATCTTGAATCAATCAATAAATAACATAAAACAAGAGGTTGTCAATAAGTATGTGACTAACAATCCATGTAGTCGCTGCATAATGAAATTGAAAATTGATGACCATACTAGCAGACTTGAAGTAGCTGGCCAGTGGTTCATATAGCCTCAGGATCCTGGTCACACATCGTTCAAGGCTTAGCTAACGAACTGAGATGTGCAGGAGGACCTCCATGTATTCCGCTTCATGCAGCTCACAAAACTCTGTTTCAAACATTTAACTCCATATCATATCTTTTCTAAAGCGCTGCATTTCAATATTACACTTAGTAGTATCAAACATGCATACCTGTCAGGTATCCTTTCCGATTTGTGCTACCTTTGAACCAGTAACCGATGTCCACTACCATGTCCTCCAAATCAAAACCAGACACCTGCAATGCATTAATCAAATCATAACACATTCAGTCAATGCATGTGATTAGGATACAAATATAAAGTTACATGTTAAGATAAATTAGGCCTTAACTCACTTAAAAAACCTAAAAAATCCCCCTCCTGCAGCTTTGGTTTGGTGTTATGTGCCACATGACAAGGACAACCATGAATATAGGTGTTGGGGTGTTTCTGGAGCACCCTAGAGGCGATGGAATTGCGTGGTCCGACGTTCACAGCTGCATTGTCAACTGAGAGACCAACACAGTTCTCCCAAGGGATACCATGCTCCTCTAAGGTGGAGTTCATTTTGGCGAAGATCTCACTTGCCGCCCCACATATCTTCCCACTTGTGCACATGCTTAAAAATTGGTGGACAACTTTGCTTCCCATGAAGACCCGGACAGTAAGCGGGTTCATCTTTTGCACTCCTATAATGACGAGTTAGAATTATACAAATGTACAAATGTTGTTCGATGTTTACACAAAACAAATGTTTTGCAGAAGTGACAATAGTTTGGGAAATACCTGTGTCATTTGACCCATCTGTAACAAGGGTATACGGGCCGTTTTTGAGATTCTTCACAAGCTCTCTTATAAAATAAGGCGCGAGCGCTTCATTAGTAATGCAGGATGACTTAGTCCTGGCACACCTGTAGTCCTGCGCCGTCTTTGAATCTCCAAAACAGTCTTTTAGGAGAGGCCCGTAGGTGGTCAGCAAAGGCTAGAGGAACATTATGAACAACCAACCCGGCTGTCATTTTGACCTCAGCCCTTCTTGTCTGTAAGAAATTAAAAATTATTAATCCTCCAAAAAGACCACAGTTCCTTTCAAATGGACACCTGCGATAATAGGGCATAGGTAAAAACTCATTCAGCAACTAAGATCTCAAATGAAGAAAATTGGACTGCACTACGCTGAAATACAAACCACAAAACTATCAACCATGACTTTACCGTGATCAACTAGAAAACAAAACTCTTGACTGAACCTTGACAGGACTATTACACATATCATACCTTAACCTCTTGTGCTGACATCCCTCCAACAGAGGGAACGGGCGCTACATATTGGGACATTGTGGCTGTGGACTGAAGAGCTCGTTGCTTTTCTAGGTGGCCTTTGTCTGTCATACATGTACATTAATGCATCTTACTAACTAAACTTCTTCCCCGGAGTTTCTGTGCTCTCTCGTCCAGCAGGTTCTCGTGGATCATGACTGCTGCTGTGGTCCTGCATGACGTCCACTACATATATTATTACTGTCATTAATGTTACCATATCTCCATTACAGTTTATAGTAATTTAGTTAATGATTTGCTGCTGCTGTGCATCTGTGTCTCTCTATCTCTATCACAGGTTCCACTGCTACTGTAATCATTTTATCATTCATTGTAATCCATTGTCATTTTTCATTGTAATTGTACAAAATGTTCCTGCTGACTTGTTGACTGTACACGTGACATCTATTGCACGTCTGTCCGTCCTGGGAGAGGGATCCCTCCTCTGTGGCTCTTCCTGAGGTTTCTTCCACTTTTTTCCCTGTTAAAAGGGTTTTTTGTGGGCAAGTTTTTCCTCACTCGAACCGAGGATCTAAGGACAGAGGGTGTTGCTCCCTGTACAGATTGTGAAGCCCTCCGAGGCAAAATGTGTTTTGCGACTTTGGGCTATACAAATAAAATTTGATTTGATTTGATTTGATTTACTTTTTATGTGGCGGATTACATCTGCCACACCCTGGTGGCAACATGAGTTTTCAATACGGCAGACTGCACACCAGTAGTGCGTGTTGAGGCTCCCTCTGGTAATAAATGGCCATGAAGTGGTCCACTCATTTTTGAAAAGGGTTCTATATGTTGCTGCTCCAGCCAGAGCAAACCTCTTCTTCCGGCCCTGCTGTTGGATTGGGGGAGTCTCTTCTGCCTGTCCCTCTGTGTCTTCTTCCATCTGCACTGTTGTTTGTTCTATTTGTCCTGTCTGTTGCTCCTCTGCATGTGCTTCTATCGGTCCTGTCTGTTGCTCCTCTACTTGTTTGTCAGTCTGACCTGTCTGTTGATCTCTCTGTCCCATCTCCGGCTCTCTCTGTCCTGTGTGTTGTTCCTCTGTCTGTTGTCCTGTTGTTTCTAGAATTTGGTCTGACTGTTCTGGCTGTTCTGGCTGTTTCTGACTTGGCTGGTTCTTTAAATAATGTAACAGATTTCTTTTTTGTCCTGGGCCTGGCAAAGGTCTTTTACGAGACATCTTTGCAACCTTAAAGAATTCAAATGGTCATGACATGTTGGTTTACTCTCAATTGCAAAAACATGCCTACTTCTATTGCACAAATTTCCTGTCTTTATGTTAAATTCTTTGGAATACATCTTACCATTTCGAAGTGCTAAAAAGATAAAGCCTAACGCTAAATAAACAATGCTATGAGCTGATGTTTTGAGCATGCAGTAGGCTATACTACGAGGTTAACAAGGTGCTCTCCTGCTGCTTGTTATCACAGCTGAGTTTACATTCACAACATAAAATCAAGTTCACACGCACAAACACAAACGAATTTCTTTCAAGATTTAAAGTTTAAGAGAGTGGGTACTTAATTGAAGATATATGTCACTAATTGTAACATACCTGATCTCTGTTCAGATTGGAGATGATGATGATTTTCTTCAGCGATTCTGAGTTTCTCCCGCGATTGTCTCCTTGTAGCTCTTCTTCTGTCGCTACATAGGATGTTTATGCAGCGAATAGGGTTACAGTGGCGTTTCTCAGCGCCATCTACCGTCGGGGAGTTTGAAAAGGAACGAACGAGTCTCGGCCCAAGATCGGATTTTTTTTTTTGCGTGAGAAATTGGATGTGTGGCGTGTGTGCGTGTGAAAACAGGCAATTGCGTGTGTCACACGCTGAAAGCGTGAGAGTTGGCAGCTCTGCATGTACAGTACATTGCTTAGCTTCTATCCTTTCTTTTGTCTGCCTCTCCAAACCAGGATTGATTGTGGATCAGTAACTCATACAACACACATCAAAAAATGCAAACTCCGTTATATAACCTTAATGATGTGTTACAGTATGTACATGTGTTCCTTCATATTATGCATGCTCACTTACTGACATGACTTAGTGGCACACATAAATGGAAAGAGGCATTATTAATATTAATCTAACTTAACACAACTGGGCTCTCTGGTTATGAGAAGTTTTTCTGCCATTGTCATCTCTTGAACATCTCTTCCTGTTTGACTTTGTTCCTTACACTGGGTGGAGAAAGGCCAATGAGGTCAAAGTAGCAAAGTCATATTTGTCTCTCGAATAGTTTTTCTGTTCACACCAACCTTCTTGTAGGTCCCTCCATCACAGCCATCAGCGTTCTCTGATAGCACTCCTCAGCCTTGTTGGTGGGGAAACAACAAAAACTGCAGATAGGTGTTGTGGAGAAATTGCTGGAATCAATGGTCAGTGGTGAGGTCAGGAGTGAAGAAGTGTTCAGAAGCCTTTGATGTCTTATGCTGTAGTATATTTTGTCGCTTGATCAAGGAGAATTAGAGACACTCTCATAGTACATCAGAAGTGCCTGAGTCGGTCTCACATTCTGCCGAACTCATCCTGGTGGATAGACTTTAAACCTCAAGATAACACCACAAATACTATACGCCCCAAATGAGACAAAGAGAATGTTATTACCAAGAACGGTGTTATCGTCAACATATTCTAGTCTGGAGACACAGATGTCTGTTTACGTCAACGGCCAGCTATCTATTATGTCTAAGCAGGCAGCAAGAGTCTCTTCGACCCTGGCCACCACAGTGTTGAGATAGACTGACACCTACTGCTCCCAGTCAAAGCCAAACAATTAATACTGCAGAGGACCTCAAGGCCCACACGTGACCTCGTGTAACCTAAGGATATAAAATTCCATAACAATAGGTATTCGTGCTCATGAAGATTTGCATTGATTGTAGACACATTAGTTCATTAACTGCAGTAGTTTTGTTGAATTATTGCAATGCTGCTAATAATTCTGAGCTCAATGGTTGATTAATAGGATTGATTCTATTGTATGGTGATTTGGATTTTTTAAAAGTTAAACCAGTTTTACCGTAACAGTATTACTGTTCTACTCGAGTAGTGGCAGTAGTGCAAGAGCTCATAATAGTTCAAAAGTAGTGACATTAAGGTAAACATGATGTGTGTGTGTGAGAGAAAGAGGAAGAGAAGGTGGACTACTGTATGACGTGTTTCTCTAAATTGTTAATGATGATGACTCAAAATGCCGCTTTGTCATATGACCAGTTGAATCTGAACTAGTGATATTTTAGTTGACATTTATGTTACTGAAAATGCAATCAAAGCTTTTCAAGTAAAAAGCCAATGAAAGTCATTTACTGTAAACTGACAAGGCAGTTTGTTGTTGTCCCTAGAGAACTGATATATAACATAGATCATCAAAATAATCTACATATTACCTAACAAGACAATGTAAAAAATGGTATAAGGCTGGACCAGGTATGAAACGCTAGAAGCTAGAAGCTAAAACAACCTATAGAGGAAGGTGCGACATTTGGCAGCCAGGCCTGTCACTGTCACTGCCGAGGTGCAAACTATACAATATATATGAAATGATAGAATAGAATGATTGCTATTCTACCAGTGGCTTGCCTGTTATGTTTATAAAAGACACATTTAAATACCTGCATCAGACAACATTACATTAGTGGTTGGTTAATGACCGCAGCTAAATGACATCAATTCTATCCACTGTTCTTCAAATCAGCTTATTTGAATTAATAATGGCTCAACTGTATAGTACAATCATAATACCTTATGGTTATTGCTACATACACAGATATTTTGAAGAAACAAAGACAAGGGCAACATTATATATAAATATTGGTGTACATATTTTCCTTTTTATACTTGGGTTTCTTCTGAGAAAGTAAAGAAAGTAAACTGGCTGTGATGTTTTTCAAAGGTGTTCAATACCCATAATACACCACAGATGTGCCTCACTTCACCCTCTACATACATCTCTTTCTCTTCTTCGTATTTGTCTTCTTCACATTCAGGAGGAGGAGGACTTTGACATGTCGTCATCATCTCCATGGAAAAAAGATGCTGTTGTGGTTGGGGTCCTCTAAAGCTGAAACAAACAAGACAATTAATGCTGATATGAGTTGCAGCACAGGACATATTGAATTCTTTAAAAAAATATATATATATGCAGAATAATAAATTTTTTTCTATTATAGATGTATACCATTAAATATGAGATTAGATGTGCAGTGTAGACTATTCTATACAGTAGCATGTCCTGTGGCTGACTGGGACTTTCAGTGCCATCAGAGACACTGTGTAAAGCAAGAAAACATATGTGTTATAACAAGTATGAGTGTGTCACACCAAGGAAAAAGAAAACCAGCCAGCCAAAATCTCTCAAGCGTCAAACACTGTAAGGACCTGAGATAGATGCCCTGACTAACAGCCTTATTGGATGTATCCAGCTAACTTTATTTATGGAAAATGTAGAAAATGTAAAAGTTCATGCTACAGTGATATTATATCATGAAAGTAGAGCACTTAAGAAGAATCATGCAATGGTAAGTTCTAACAACAGTGGCGTGTACACAACAACAAAAAGTGTCAGTGTCTCAGTAACTTGTCATGTGACCTTGACCATCGATCACAGCTCGACTAGACGTCTCATGCTGTTCACAAGTGGACTTATTCCAACCTGCTGATGACACTCTGTGACACTCAGCGCTCAGTGCTAACTTCCCTCTGAGTACTTCCTGTTTGAAGCCTCACACTGACCAGGTACTGTTGATGGATTGTTAGGTGTCGTCTTGGTGTCATGATGTCAAAATGTGAACAGCATGATGAAGAGGACTGTTTGAATACAAACTGTCATTGAAGCAGAACATTTAGTGGTCCATTCATGGATCACAGACTTGTTGTGATTTTTCATCACCTTGTTAGAGAACAGCATGTTATGCAATAAGTACTGAAACATTGAACAGTTGGACATGTGCATTCAAAGTTTACAGAAGGTCAAATGAAGTTCACCTGTAAAGGTTAGAGTGCATTTTAGGAGCACTCTGAAATTTCATCAGAAAGCCGAATATCTACTGTACATATATATATACACAACTGAGAGCAAAGTGTCAGAGTTACCAAGTTCCTTGTGGCAGGGAATTACCTGGCCAATAAAGTGATTCTGATTACTAACACTAACAACTGCGATCTCACTAAATAGACACAACTGTGGTCATCAACTTGGTCAGCCATCCCAGCCAGCACATTCACATAAACAGAGCGGTGTTTGCATATAACCAATCACAAACATGAACAGGTTGCAGCATATTTCACAAATAAAAAGCAAACTATAGCTTATTACAGAAATACAAAAAAGTTAAACACAACACAGTCACAGCAGCCAAATGTAAGGACAGCCGGCTAAAAATGGCAGACTGTGAATGTGTAAATTATTATGCTTATAACATCATTGACCCATATACTGTAGTAGATCTGACTATAACACATGGATTAAAGTTCTCCGTCACTACGACGGATTTCCGTCATTCAGACTTCGCAGAGGCGACTTATGAGATCAATAGCTCAGAGGAGAACAAAAAAGTGTTGGCTGATGGCTGATTTTTATTGACAGATTGTCACACTCTGCAGCCAATGGTATTGTTAACAGCGTGTGCGCGCCTGACCAATGACAGTGTAATGACCCACACAGGGCGGGATCTAAACACGGAGCATCGGCGCTAAAGTTTAGCTGCTTAGCTAGCATGGAGTCGTCGCGCTGCAACGTAACAATCAGTTTTTGACTGCGTCACAGAGCTGTGACGTCATGTTGAGACTCGGTTTGTAAAGTTTAGTCAACACGTGAGAACTCGTCTGACACAGAGAGTCTCCTGTTGTGTGTCTGGACTTTGTCTGCAATGTTTCTGTGTAAACGGCTTCATTCAGCTCTCCCTCCCCTCTGGCACCGTGAGTTACCATGGTTACGGGAACGCCCTGAAACTTTATAATGATAATCAATAAGACGTTTTTTGGTTAGTTTGACGGTACAAAATCATGAATGAAGCCTGATTGTACCTCTGCTGAAATCTTGTATTATAACATAAGTGTATGTGACATGTAAAGCCTCAGAGCTTCTTTGATTATTAACAGTATGTAGTGATGCAGAAAGCTGAGAGATCACCATCAGACTGAAACTGTCACAAGGCTGCAAAAGCTGCTCTTATTGTTATTTAGTCCTGGTGCTGTTTGTTTGATGTATTTTTCTGTTAAATGATAAGAGGCTCACTGGAAACAATATTAATAATAATAATAATTAATATGATGAGAAGAGCAAGTAGAAAAATAATGTACTGAAGTTCTGTAGATGGTTGATTATTTGAGTAAAACTTGAGACAATCTTGGCAAAAAAAAAAAACAGTATCAATTTCACAGATTAAAAATTACATTGAAATGACAATAAAGAAAAGTGTGAACAGAACAGCTCTTTAAAGCATCCTGCTGTAAAACTGTGTGGGTCAAGTATTTAAACTTGATGTCTGTATTAGAGAACATGGTTATGAGTGCAGTGGGGCTGTAAATCTTTTTTTAGCACGTGTCAAGTAACATAACCTGTAACATCTTTCACAGATTGCAAATGGGGAGTATGACTTGGCTGCAGCTCGAAAACAATTTCAGTCAAAAGATTTTTTTGCTTTAATCCATGATAACATTTGTGAAATTCCTCTAGCTCCCCTAAATCAAAATGATCTTCTAGCTTTACAAGCAGTAAGAATTTGCTCCAGTTTCTATATTGCGACCAGATAACAGTCCAAGTCAACTGTTAAAAAATTGACCATTATGAAAATGACTATGAAACAATTTCTGCTCAATATTCATTAGAAAATCATTGATGAATTCAAATGTAAAATAACAGTTTTCACAGTTTTCACAGTTATTGGTTTGAAAGTTCAAAATTGAATTCCATTATGATTACAGTATAATGCTTTAACAAAGCAGCCGTGTGTCCACAGGTTGTACCTATTCGATTAGTGATAGATTAGAGTGTGTCCTGAGGCTCAGTTCTGGTACCACTCTTCCCTGAGCTGTAGTTACTGCTTGTAGGCAGGATTTGCACGTGCATGCATTATGTTTTGTGCAATGTAAATGGCATCTTTGCAGTTTGACGTAGTGTACGGGGGCGGCTGCAGCAGATGTTGTTTTGGTCGGACAGTGCAGTACACAGATTGGATGTCTACCTCATTAAAAAGGCTGCAAGCTGCGAGATGCCCCGTGTGGCTAAACTGTCTTCCCACAGGCAGAGTTGTGACAGACTTTGAAAAGCCTTGCACTATTTGTTGCATAAATTTTCCTTCATCCGGGTTTTCTAATATAGAAAAGAATTCAGGCTGGGCCACATCAATTTTTGACATGCCCTGGATTTTCTAAAATGAATTTCAGGGTTTGCCATTTGTGTTCTGTCTCAGTAAGCTATTCTGAAACCACGGCGGATTGCATTGATTGCTCACTATAGGAAATGTATTACATATTTAGTCCAACAACAAGAAAGCACTCTGGAGGATGAGCAGGCCAAATTAATGTATAATGAGGAAGATGCCTTTATTCTTATGTGATTGCTCTGTGCGAGTGTCTGCTCAATATTGATGACAGTGAAATAAAGAGTGGGCCTGTTGCAGAAAGACATCTCATGAATGTTTCTCGCTGTGTTAATATGTGGATACTAAATCAATAAACTATAACTAAATCTAACAATACTTGTAAGGGTTTATTTTAACCAAAGATATTGGACTACAAAATATAACCAAAAATAATACAAAACTGTATCTGTAAAATGATGATTACTGATGGAAAATGGCTGAAAACAAACAAGTATGGTTAAACTAAAGATGGTATTAATAAATGAGACAAATGGTCTCACCCACTTTGTCACAGCCTGTGTGGAGAGAATAAATGGTAAATGGACTGTACTTATATAGCGCCTTTCTAGTCTTCCAACCACTCAAGGCGCTTTACAGGATATATCTCATTCACCCATTCACACACATTCATACACTGATGGCATTGGCTGCCATGCAAGGTGCCAACTGCTCATCAGTTTTAGGAACTAACCATTCATACACATTCACACACCGATGGCACAGCCTTCAGTAGAAATTTGGGGTTCAGTATCTTGCCCAAGGACACTTCGACATGCAGACTGGAGGGGATCGAACCGGGGATTGAACCGCCGATCTTCTGATTAGTGGACGACCCGCTCTACCTCCGAGCCACAGCCGCCCCGATCCAATACACTGTGGATGTTACAGCTCCAAACTGCCTCAGGTAGAAATCACTGAACAACCTCAACCCTGGACTGGTGTGTAAAGAGGTGTTCAGTCGTATGCTGGAGGTGGAAATTACAAACTAACTTTGCACCTTCTAGTACTGAACCATGAATGAGTGGTCAGTGATATTATAAGATGACAGCTTCTTTGGTCACATGATTTCTCTGATTTGGCTCCATCTTAACCTTTTTAAGATTCCAAACACAAAAGGTATAGGGGATCGTAGTCGCAGTCTGCTCTGGCCCTGAAGGCTCTTCTGCAGCAGCTAAACTTGGCAGATATGTCAGAATCTTCACCACTATGTATTCTGTTGGATGAATGTTTAGGAAGGAGGCACGCTTAGATGGAAACAGTGAAGTGACCAGAAACCTGTACAGGATGACAGTAGTGGAAGTCCCATGCAGTGTCCATCATGAAAATGGCTCATCCTCTGGATGTGCTTGGTGAAATTCCTACAGACTGTCTTCTCAAAAAAATTGCTATGTAACTTCAGCAAGTGCCCCTGAATGTCCAACCATCCATTTCCTCCTGGGTTAGGTCATGGAGGGTTAAACTGGGTGTTCCAGACGTCCCTCTACCCAGCAACTCATTCCTGCCCTTCCAGGTGGATTCTGTAGTGTTCCTAGGCTAGATGAGCTATATAGTCCCTCTGGTGAGCTCTGGGTCTCCCCTGGGGTTTCCCATTAGTTGGATGTGCCAGAACACTTTGAAAAGAAGGCGCCCAGGAGGCATGAACAAATCATCAGGCATCAGATGCCTGATTTGTTCCATGTCCCAAGGACCACTCTGCTATGCCAGGAATCAGCCTGCCTGCCCTCCCTGCAGCTAGTGGGCCCATACAGCCTCTAAAGAACATACGATCAATGGACAAATTCAAACATGCTGTATAATTATGACAAAAGAAAAAGACAATCAAAAGGAGAATAAATAATGACTTTAATTAAATAATTAAAGTACCTCAGAGCACCTCAAAGAAGAGAAATGATAGCCAAATAATTGATTGATTTCAGTCTTATAAGATACACTACAGTGTTAATACGGAATTCTGATTAATAATTAAATGAATAATTACAACCAAAATGACCACATCAGCAGCTGAAGGATTTGGAGTTGCCAGCATTCACTCTTGTACAACTTTAAACAGACCAGCATGTATATACACAAACACATATTACCAAGATAATAAAAGCAGTATATACAATATGGTCTAATCTACTGACCAAGCAGCAACCTCTGTGGCTGGGAAATGAAGCCAATGCGGAAGCGCTAAAAATTGTAATTTCTTGAGCGGCCGCTTCAGACAGGCTGCAGGAGTGAGTCAGTCTCCATAAGCACCCATGTTAAAATGCCCAACTTCACAGCAGAAATAAACATGTTTCTGGTACAGGCAACAGTTTTGGTCTCTAATGTTAAGGCTTAAAGTTGCACATAATTAATAACAGTGTGCCTGCTTTGATTGACAGGTAGGTGTTGTTACGGATGGCTTTTTAGAGCAACCAGGCATCGCTTCGGCTGACAGTTTTATTTAAACAGTCCTCTTCATCGTGCTGTTCACATTTTGCTTCAATAATTAATTGCATAATAAATGTCTGAGCATAACCATGCCCAATTCAAACCTCTGTCACTCTGATCCTGAGAGTTACATTATCTCCTTTGGTGTCAGCTTCAACTGATTTTGATTTCTGGCTGATGTCACTATAACACAATACTTTTTAGATGCTTACTATTGTGCATGTAAGACCCTAAATTACAGAGTCAGAAGGCTGTTGGGGATTTGGGTTTCCAGTAGCTTTAGTTGTCTGACTTAAAGTTATATTTAAGCCAAGGATTAGGTCTATCTTTGTGCTTCTGGCCCTACAATTTTTGGTTGCTTTAAATGTAATGGCTTTGCTGCTAGTATCACTTACATGGTGTGCAATGTTTCCAAAAAAAATCATAATAATGCCTAAAAGAAGCATATGATACATTAAACATTTGAAGGATCCGAACTGTGTGAATTCTGACGAGTAATGGGGAGGTTAGTTTAACAAAACAAGTGACTCTGATCCATTTAATTGAGCAGATTTTGTGCTTACTCACATGTCTTGTTTTCTTGGGTTGCCAGATGAAGTAATGGTCAGTGAGAACAGCCAGATCAAAAGATACCAAATTTGAGTCCACGTGACAGCTGAAGGTCACTGAGCCTGCCTGAGTTACAAAGAGTTCATGAACAAAAACTACTTTAGACTTTTAGTTTTGATCACTGTGATTCTTTTGCAGCTTATTTACCTCTGTACTGCTTTATATTGTACTGTGAAAGGTTAAGGCTTGAGCTGATGTCATCATGCTTGGTTCTCAATTATGTGCCATCAATGCCAAAGACAACAAATGTATCACAACGACCAATTCAACTGATGTTAGTTACTAATTATAATATATAATTATTAATTACTGCTAAATTGACTATGACAATAATAATCTTTAATCAAGTTCCTTTTAATATCTAAACTGTTTTTCTGGAGGGCTAATAACTGCATGTCATGCATGTAGACAGAGTGAGCTAACAATGGAACTTAAAAACACACGTTCTGCTGCTGTGTCAAGAAGTCTCAATCAGTTGCTTTGGTAAAGACAATGTACTGCAGCACCATCTAGTGTTGCTAAATGTATTTGAAGAATACATAAATAAAATACAACAATATACATGAAAACTGCTGTGTAATTCTTAACATTCATGTTAATCTTGTGTGCATCAATAATGAAAAAGGTGAGTTACAGTGTAGAACCGTGTCCTGAGTTAAAGGACAGATGGTGATCACTTCATATGAGTCACATATCCTAGCAGATCTGATATTGTCAGCCAAACAATGGGAAAATTACGGTGACCCTGAAGTGCAAATCACAACGGCAAATCAGAAAACACAACAAATCAAAAAAACACAACAACAAATCAGAAAACACAACAACAAATCAAACAACACAACAACAAATCAGAAAACACAACAACAAATCAAACAACACAACAGCAAATCAGAAAACACAACAACAAATCAAAAAACACAACAGCAAATCAGAAAACACAACAACAAATCAAAAAACACAACAACAAATCAAAAAACACAACAGCAAATCAGAAAACACAACAACAAATCAAAAAAAACAACAGCAAATCAGAAAACACAACAACAAAACAAAAAACACAACAACAAATCAAAAAACACAACAACAAATCAAAAAACACAACGACAAAACAAAAAACACAACAACAAATCAAAAAACACAACGACAAAACAGAAAACACAACAACAATATTTTGCAGTAGGGGGCAGTTGCCGATTTCTGCAACTGCCGCAGCAAAATATTCTTTAATAGCAGTGCATACGTTGTCACTGGCGGCACTCATATTTTGAAAACATGTCAACCATGTCCTTCCAGTTCAAAGGACGGACCAGTCCAATCAGCGACGATTCATGTCGCCCATGGGTACCTACCTTTTCCGGTTTGGTTAATGTCGTTGTCGTTTCTCTTTTGTTGTTGTGTCTTCTGATTTGCCATTGTGTTTTCTGTTTTGTTGTTGTTTTTTCTGATTTGCCATTGTGTTTTCTGTTTTGTTGTTTTTTCTGATTTGCTGTTGGGTTTTCTGTTTTGTTGTTGTGTTTTTTGATTTGTCGTGTTTTCTGTTTTGTTGTTTGTTTTCTGATTTGCTGTTGTGTTTTCTGATTTGCCATTGTGATTTGCACTTCAGGGCCACCGTAGAAATAGCTTTTATGAGCTTTTTTCATACAATATTCAATACATTGAAGCATACATGGTAATCTGATTTGCAGTGTGGACACAAACACACACACAGACAGGCTCAGGAGGAAGATGAATTAAGAGGATTTAGTGGGAAATAGAGGTGAAATGAGTGGGGAGGTAGCTGTCTGAGACAGAGGGCAAGAGGGCGGACAAGTACGGCTGGACTGACTGGAGTGGGTGGATGAATGCGGGAGAATGACGTGGGCTGGCCAGAGATAGTAGGTGGTTAGCGGATTGGAGAGCAGGCAGGCAGGTGAGTGATGATCTCAGATCACAGAGGAGGGAGACAAAGTTAGGCAGGAAACAGAGAGACAGACAAAGAAGAAGAAGAGACAAAGAAAGAAAGGAAAAGCAGCTTTTGGTCAAAGGTTCCTGAGTAAAATGACCCCCAGTGAAATTCTCTAAAGGCAGAGGAAAGGCGTTTTGCTGCTTCCTTTCTTATCTCCTTTAGCATAGGATACAACAGACCATCCTTTACCAAAGGAAAGAAGATAATGCTGTCACATAATTCTGTATGGTAGCAACATTCAACCTGATGCATTCTGCCACTGGGCATTATAAAAATTTTCAGTTGATTAGAAAAAAGTGTCATACAGTGTCAACATGCTATAAAAGTTTCTTGTCCATTCCCTGTTCATTGCTCTGAACTCTGTGTTCTACACAACATGCTGGATGGACAGACAGACATTCTTGTTGTAGTTCTAGAGGAGTAGATTTAGTCTGGATTGCCTTGAGCAAGAGCCAGGTGTCATTCAGAGCGCAACGGATGTGAGGTAACATATGCCTGTATAACGGCAGTAGGTGGGTGCAGAACCGGAGACTACTTTGTAGGCGAGCGATAGGGATTTGAATTTATATACAGTATATAAAATTTTTTTTTTTATATGGGGCAGCTGTGGCTCAGGAGGTAGAGCGCGTCGTCCACTAATCAGATCAGATGATCGGCTTGGACACTTTGCATTTAAAAACTCTTTATTCAATGCTGTGAACCCCACAAATTAAATTTAGTTGTCCTGGTTTGTACAGGGCGGAAGCAGAAATCATATCAGACAGCGATGAATTTTTTTTTGACAGAGACAGCTGAAGAGTAACAGAAACATGGGGAGAGAGAGATGGGGAATGACATGCAGCAAAGGGCCGCAGGTCAGATTCAAACCCTGGGCCGCTGCTGAGCCTTCGTTCATTGGGCGGATGCTCTACCAACTGAGCTAATCAACACCCCAGCTCAGGCTATATTTGAATGTATAAAGAAGTGTCTGTCTGGTCAGTCTCTGTTGATTTGTACTGTATTTATTCTACATACATTAACACTGGCTGTACACAGTTTTCTTCTTCAAAGCACATTCAATAAGTGAGATATGCTGAAGAAAACAAGGTCACACCACGGTGCAGAGTGGAGGGCTGTTCTTACCAACAGTGTCTCCATGCAGCATATTTCAAGACACTGAGACATCCCCAAGGTCTTCTAATCTTCACGACTGAATATTCCACACCATGTCACGTGTCAGAGGATGCAGCGACCTTTGGTTGTCTGAAAGAGGACTTAATGATGATTTAGCACTTTATACACACAAATACAATGGCAGCTATCTCCATGGAGAGACACTAAAACATGGAGGTTTTTGTGGTTTTATGTTAGTTTTTTGTGTGTATGTAGAACACACAGGTTTGTTCCAAAGGTGTTGTTTGCTTTCACAGGTACAAGTGAGGTAAAGATCGAGACAGAAAATGTACATACTGTCGACATCCAGCATATCCAGATGTCATTCACACTTTAAGATAACATGAATAACCAGAGAACATTTGGTGTGAATGGTTGCATTTAAGTTCTATATGGATTATATACGGTTCATAGTTTGCAAAGTGCAGTCACAAAATGCACTTCATCAGAGTTATAAATATTAGGGAACTCTTCATAACTGCTTCAAAGCTTGGTACCTCACATAAACATGAGACAAATTATGTCACCAGTCCTGAAAAAAATAATACAATACTAAATATGCAGAAATATGAAAATATGTACATTAAATAGACAATACAATATTGTAAACATCTGTACGCTGTCTCCTCATTCATAAAACTGTCTTAAATGGAGTTTATAAAAATTAAATGTTGAATTAATATTCGAAAATAATCAGCTCAGTCCAAAATACTGTTTCTTTATTTTTTTATTTGATATTAAATGTTCTGAAACCTGTCATCGTCATTGTTTAATCCCGTCCCTTGATAAATGACCTGTTGTAATAATTTCATGTTTCCCTTTTAGCTGTCCATCATTGTGTTCTTCTCTCGTGAAAAGCTCTGTGAATGTTCTGTCTTTCACTCCTGTACGTGTTAAGAATCATTGGCGCCTCCACTCCATTAACACTGCAGCCTGATGGCAGTTTCAATGACGTGTATATTTAAAATACAAAGTGTGAGTGCTGCGTGTGAAGACTGTGTCAGTGGTTTTGTACTGTGAAGATGGAAAAAAGGACAATAACTGAACAGCTGGAGGGACAGAAACAGTAACTAGGACAGCACTGAAAGCAACTGAAACATTAGTTGAGTTGGTGCATTGGTATTATGAGATACAGATGTGTGTGACAGAGAGACAATGATGAAAGTGTGGAGTCAGAGCAGACACTGGTGGTGTTCATCATGACAGAGGAGACACTGAAGTTTGTCCTTTAATGTGACACTCTGATAGAGGTCGTACAGCCATGTTGTACTGTTGAGTGAAGTTTTTTCTTCTCCTGTTATACAACATTTAAAATGAGTTTGTCCAAGCAGCACGTAGGTTAATTGGTTGTTAACTGGTTGTGTGTTCACATCGGAGCATCAGCTCGTTTTTCCTTTTTTTTCCTTTTGGCAGAGTCTGCCTCGTTTCTTAAACCTCATGATTGAAACTAACATTATTATTACAAGGCTGTATTTATTTTAAAGCAGTATCTGCAGTCATGTTGTATCTGGACAGCCATGTACATTTACATTTAGTAATTTAGCAGATGCTTTTATTAAAAAGCGACTTATAAAAGGGAAACAGTCATGGTAGTGTGACAAGGACATGTTAGTGCGGCAGTAAGTACTGTGACAGTACTAGAGGGGTAGATTTATCACGTCCAGTTGTGTAGTGCTAGCAGAGAAAGTCCTCTCTGAAGAGCTGGAGGTCTTCAGGAGGTTTTTAAAGGTAGAGAGGGACGCCCCTGATCTGGTAGGAACTGGTAGTGCTTTCCACTAACGGGGAACAACAGATGAGAAGAGTCTGGATTGCCTTGAACGAACAGGTGGGAGAGCCAGGCGTTGTTCATTGGAGGAGCGCAACAGACGTGAGGTAACATATGTCTGTATAAGGGCGTTCAAGTAGGTGGGTGCAGAACTGGACACTACTTTGTAGTCAGTAGGGGTGTGCATTGGCACTGCCCTCACAATTCGATTTGATTACGATTCACCAGGTAACGATTCGATTCAATTCGATTCTACGATGCATTGTGCATCAAAATTCGATGCATTGTGCATCAAAATTCATGCATTGTGCATCAAAATTCTACTGCATACAACAAGGCAAATTTTTCATCAGTCATGAGGCAATACAAGCAGTCAGATATTGAACAACAGATTTTATTGGCTGCTATGTGTGTATTATCACTCTCCTGTATCTTTGACATAAATGTCATTAAATAAAATAAAATTGAATGGTACAGGGTATTGGATATGGCATTTTGAAACCTGAAAAAGAAAACATAAATCACTGCTTTCAGTGCTTTGAATGAGAAATGTTTCTCTTCTCTCTGCTTTAGAACCATTTGAAATTAAATAGAGCAATAAGCCAACTTTTTCCAGCAGTGACCATAAGTGTTTTTTTACACACAGTAAAATAGCAGCTCTAAGACAGGGCACTTCCTGTTACATAGGACTCTGTTGCGACTGAAGTCCAGGCATCACTTGTAATGACTACACGACTGGCTTTACACATTGATTCCATTACCTTTGCTTTGGTTTCTTTGTACAATGCAGGAAGCACAGAATCAGTGAAGGTAGCTCTTGTCGGTAGCTAATACCGGGGCTCAATTGTTTTAAGCATGTGGCGAAACCCCGCATTTTCTACCACAGAATAGGGTCGTAGATCCTTCGCTATGAAATATGCCACCGATCGTGTCATCCTCTTTGCTCTCTCGGAGTTGTGTGGCAACGTTGACACTAGCGACTCGTCAATTCTTGGCTGGGATGTGTCGACTTTTTGTGTTGTTGTTGTTGAAGCCAACTCAGGATGCCAACGATCAACATGGTTCATGAAGTTAGTTGTATTGCCAACGTGTTTGATATTAGTGTGGCAGGTTTTACACACCGCGTAAGTCTTGTCTAGTTTCCGAAATGTGCCCAGATGTCCGCTTTCCAAGCTTTGGGTGCGTTTTTAATTACCCATCTAACGCGATCATCTCCCTCCGCCTCAGCCATCTTGATTGTTCTTGTTATGCCCCCGGAAGTAATTGAAACTTCACAACTTTATTGTCCACTCGAGGCCAGAAAATAAACAGTGACATAATCGATTATGGCACTTTGCCGCATCGATGCTGAATCGTGCATGCCCCGCATTGCAATGCATCGCCAAATCGATTATTGTTGACACCACTAGTAGTCAGCATTAGCGATTTGAATTTAATGTGTGCTGCTACAGGTAGCCAGTGGAGCTCGATGAGCAGCGGGGTAACATGTGACCTTTTGGGTTGATTGAAAACCAGGCGCAACGCTGCGTTCTGGATCATCTGGAGAGGTTTCACTGCAGGCTGGGAGGCCCGTCAGGAGGGCATTACAGTAATCGAGCCGTGAGATGACCACAGCCTGTATCAGTAGTTGGGTAGCACGTTAAGTCAAGTAAGGCCCGATTTTGTAACTACTGAAACACTTATATGATGATGTTTTGTATATTAAAAAATACAAGAAATTATAGATATGTCAAATAAATGATGTAGAATAAAGTTAAAGTTAGTGTCTCAAAATTGCACTTACATTTAGGAGGCTCTATATGGCAGAGATGGAATGTAATATTCATGCGTTCATTCATCAAACATGCTTTTGTTAGACTTAGATTGAGCCTTGTTCACAGAGGACGACCTGACCACGGTCACACATCATGACCTTCAGGTCTAAGTGCCAGGATGGACTTCAGCATCCCCCTTTTTTTTCCAGTTCATATTTCCTTCTACTTCTACATGTCGTGGCTGCATTATATTGTACAGTATACACTGAAAAAAATAAAAAATAAAATTCACTATGTGATCCTGAGCTCCATTCAAAGCCTCCTTGAAACTGATGATTGATGATGTGTCCGACCGCACACAGGAGAATACGTTTACTGGCCACCATCTCTGGGAGTATGAATCCAGTGTGCACAGAGGAGATATTCCACCATGTCATCAGCAGATGGCAATGCATGCACACTGCTTAATGCATCCACTCAGAACTTCACTGGTAATTTAGAAGAGAGCAACTCCTTTTCACATGCTGAGCACCTCTCATCCTAAACCTTATAAACATGCCTCTGTCTGTCGTGCTTCAATTTAATATTTAGCATGTGCATTAAGCATCAAAAAGCATCAAAAATGCAGAGGTTGGTGGTGGTCATGCATGGCATAGGACAGAACAAAATACATAAATTACATATTTTATAGCCTATAAGCTTGGGAAAAACTAAAAAGACCCAAACTTTTATCTAAAATGGTCCAAAAATATCAGAATAGAATCAGTAGAATTATCATTGTCAGAACCAGCACATCCAGAGTCTTTAGTTAAGAAGTAGTAATCACAATCCTGGACTAATATTTAACAATGTTCAGGTGGGAAACAGAATTTGATCCTGTATTGTACATACTGTATGTGTATGACTTCAACCAATAGCTTGATAGTTTGGAAAATATGTTTTGTCTTGCCAAAAATCCGATGAGAAGATTTATACCACGCTCAGATGTGTCAGGCAGGAGGTGAGGATTTTCTCATGGTGGTGACAAGACCTCTCCAAAAAATGGTTACCCACTTAATTCCATTTTTTTCAGCCATTATAATAACAAACCTGCTTCTTGTGGCCACTGATAACCAGTAATTTCACATGTGTATTTACTTCATAACTTGTAATTTATGCACACACAGGACATAAAGTCTATCAAAGGGTTTTCAGTTTTTTCAGCCCTGATATGTATCGTGCATCTCTAATTCCCATCTGTTGGTTGTCAGATTACATGAATAATATACAGTGTGTTAGCTAGTGATCTTTAGAGGTGTTGGTAGGTGTATTTTTACATTTTGCAGACAGACACATAGTGTAGCTGTTACTCTCTTATTATCCCCTCAGCTCAGCCACACAAGCTGCTCCACAGCCATGCATTAAGCAATTCTGGAGCGGCATGGCCAGGAGAAAGACTGCAGCGTTTTTCTGCTCTCTAAACCTCTGAGAGACAGTGTGGCTATCCCGCTGTGAGCGTGGGGTGATGGGGTCTGTAGCAGTGAGCTGATGAGCCGCAGCAACCAAACAGCAGGCAGTGAAGCACACTGCAGCACATGCACAACATTCACATTCATTCTCAGGCTAAAGGCGAGCCATGTTTGGGTGTGAGTACAGTCATCTCATGATCTCTGCCCTGTTGTCCACATTATGTGCAACAGTAGAATATGCACTTATGGATGATTGTGTGATTTCTATTCAACCAGAGAACAGGAGCATTCAAAGCACACAATACAGTCCTCTCCAAAAGTATTGGAACACAGAGACCAATTCCTTTATTTTTGCTGTAGACTGAAAACATTTGGGTTTGACATCAAAAGATGAGACAAAAGATCAACATTTCAGCTTTTATTTCCAGGTATTTACATCTTGATCTGATACACAATGTAGAAGATAGCACCTTTTGATTGAACCCACCCATTTTTCATGTGAGCAAAAGTATTGGAACATGTGACTGACAGGTGTGTTTTGTTGCCCAGGAGCCTCCTGTTACATTGATTATTCAAACAATAACTAGCACTGAATGTCTACACTCGGTTTCAGATTTGGGTTTTGCCTGTGCATTTATAGTTAGAGGTGTAACCAACATGAAAACCAGAGAGCTGTCTATGGGTGAAAAACAAGCAATTGTGAAGCTGAGAGAAGACGGACAGTCAATCAGAGCCATTGTACAAACATTGGCCATAGCCAGTACAACCATTTGGAATGTCCTGAAGAAGAAAGAAACCACTGGTGTACTAAGTAACAGACGTCTGTTAATCTGGGAAAGTGTTATGGACTGATGAGACAAAGATGAACATTTACCAAAGTGATGGAAAGTCTAAAATTTGGAGAAGATAAGGAAAAGGCTCTCAATATTCTATTTTTTACTTTTCCCATGTGCAGACTGACACACTCTGTGACACAGAGCTCCATCGCTGTCCAAAACCTAAAAATACATCACAAGCCACACCTGATGATGTTCCTTCATTACTGCAAACACACATCACATTGTGCAAAACACACTTTCTGCCTGATTCTTTATCTTTGAGTAAATGGTAAATGGACTGTACTTATATAGTGCCTTTCTAGTCTTCTGACCACTCACAGCTCTTTTACACTACATATCTCATTCACCCATTCACACACATTCATACACTGATGGCATTAGCTGCCATGCAAAGTGCCAACTGTTCATCAGTTTGAGGAGCTAACCATTCATACACATTCACACACCGATGGCACAGCCTTCGGGAGCAATTTGGGGTTCAGTATCTTGCCCAAGGACACTTCGACATGCAGACTGGAAGTGGACGACCTACCTCCTGAGCCACAGAGACCCCACTACCTCTTGCAGGGTTAGGGTTAGTAGAGTTGTAGCAGCTGTAGCAACAGTCTGGCAATATTTATACAGCATTTGTTTTCATTTAGTTATTCAAGGTAGATATTCACCCTCGGTAACAGACGTTCTGCTGCATTGATCGTCAAACACATGGCATTCTTGGAATTTAAGCCCATGTTATGTAAAAACACTTGAGATTTTTAACACATTAGACATCACAACTTGCACTGTTGTCATCTTTCTTGGTGAAATGAAGTAAAGCTTTGGTTCGTTTCTTCCTCTCCACCATGTCTACTTCTTGATTTAAGCTTCCAGCAGTGGATGTAGAAGCATGTGTTTGATGAACGTTGAATATTTTTGATAAAAGGAACTGCTCAGTATCAGCATCTTGGCATACAATTCTGGGGGATTGGGCAGTATGGAACCAATTCTCAACTGGAATATGAACTGAGAACTATGTTCCCATCCCTTCAAAGAATGTAGTTTATTTTGACTCAATCCCACATACATCGTTCTGCTGCCAAATATATCAAATATATTCATCCACAGAATAATCTCCAATGAATGCATTTCTTCCTGTGTTGTTGTTTTTTTTTTTTAAGTAAACTGTATATGTGTGAGCTGTAAGTTTGGGCTTGTTGCTGAGAAGCACACAATCAGAAAGTAGTGAGAGAATAACACACTGTTGGTTTTGGTACTGTCATGGGAATTGTGCGAGATGCTAGACTCATCCTTTAAAACCTGTCTGATGGTCTGTCTCATGCTGGTGTATTTTCTACTGGAATGTAGGTCCCACAGTGCAGGTGTGACCATGCGGCTGTTGGAAACTACAGAACAGAACAGAATAAATTCTGGACCTAAGCTTTAAAGAAGATGTGAAATGAGTACACACACGCTCGCACACACACACACACACACACACACACACACGATAATAATTCAGTCAGGCTCATTTGCATTTGAAATTGTTTCCTCTGGATGAATTGAATTACTGAATAAATACACATAATTAGAATAATAGAAAATGTTTTCATTTCATGATGCACATTTGGTAGAGATGTTCAGTGTGAGGGTCAGCTGATGAGCTAAAGTGCTGGAGGGTAATGAAATAAAGTTCAGTGAGAGCCTAAAGGTTGGAGAGAGAAGCTTTTTAGCTGAGATATACTCTGCTTTCAATTTGTATTCACTGAAAATGAATTGTTAAGGAGGGAAATGAATAAAAAACCCTCTGGGCCCCATCAGCTTCTGACCTCACTGAGTAGGTATGTTGATCAGGACGGTTCCTAACTGAGTGAATTAACTTGGAAGACCTCCAATGAAGAGATGGGGAAATTGTCAAACTGCTAAAGAAAGGAGCTGCAGGGCTTGATGTTCAGACATGCAATTAGCTTTTGTCTCCAGCTTTATGTTTGGGTAGATAGATGTTTTTAAACTCTTAAACTCTAAGGTGTCCTGTTTCAATCTTACAGAGAAACTTAAGATAAATGAAGAGAAAGTTCTTCACTCCTCCTCCTGCAAAGTTATTAGCAGCGTTCAAAGAGTTTTTAATACCCTTCCAAATGTCTTTAATGAGCCCTGATGTCTTTCAATTAAACATCTGTACACTCTTATTCTGAGCAGTGGAGTGAGTCCAGCAGCAGTGACATGGAAAAAAGGTGATTGGGGGAGTTTGGAAATAAATAATGGCTCATGCAGTTAGTCACTGTACTGTCTGGGCACAGAGGACCCAACAGTGAATGTGTCCTGCACACATTCCTCTGTGGCCCTGGGCCTTCTCGTTGTTATGATGTGTGGAATTGTTCTGAATTATCTCCTGAAGATGTTTGGTCTGCTTTACAAAGAAAAAAAAATGGAAGTGTGCGCTACAAACATCTGTCTCCAGTTGATTCTCATGTGTCCCTGGACTGTTGGTGTCTCAGACTTCATTAGTCCAGGCTTGATTGTGGCTCCAACACTGTACTGGCCAGTGTCAACTATCATGTTGCCAGAACACAGACCCCCCCCCCCCCCCCCCCCCGTTTTCAGGCAAACAGAGACAGTGAGCGAGTATGATATGTATTCCACAGCTGCAGTTAGTCTGCAATGACCACGGCTCGTAGCCATGCTCTGGGACACGGCAGATGTGACCGCATCTGCACTCGTCTGCAGCCCTTGGGTCTCATTAGCACCACAGCCGGGCTGACAGCCACTAGTATTATTTCCCTTCACATTAGATATCAGACATATGTCACACACAAATACATGAGGATGTTTGTGTTTGTTTGTTGTTTAGTATCCTTACAGACGTTGTCCCTGTTTGTCTTCATGGAGGTCCTGCTGTTAATATTTAACACAACATGTTGATAACAAAATGTACTGAAGTTATTTAACACTATATTACGGTACACATTCACCATTGCTTATTAGCATGCATATTCATGGCATATTGGCGTTTTATAAAACACTTTTTAATGCCAAATTGTGCATGACCATTTTCTACAACTAACAGACAGATGAGTTCAACCAACTTTATTAAGTAGTAACCAGTAACCATTTACCATCATGTTCCACTTTCTGTATACGAACTAATGACTTAATTTGTTTTTTAACAGTAAAACTAGATTTCAGCAGATGGAGTTTTCTCAGTTATCAGATCATTACACTATTCAAAATGTCAATAACTTTTAAGATCAATTTGCAAGATTGTTCTATATCAACGTGTATCTATGCAGTTTTTCAGTGGACATAAATAAATAACACTTTGGCTTCTAGTACCTCCTCATTATTAATTTTTACTGTAAAACTGATTATTAGTTTATTTTTACATCACGATATGCTGATGGTATGATCAGTATTCTTAAACCTTAATAATCAATGATGAGACATATAGGTGTGGATGTGTTCCTACTAATGTCACTGCTGAATTGTCGCTATCGATTTAAAAATCGAAAACGTTCTTGTCTTTTTGCAGACAGTGCAGCTGGTACAGGTTTGTGTCCTTTCTGCAATAAGTGGGATTTAACGTAGAGAGAAAGAGTGACCTCTAACCCTGACCTGATGACCGGGCAACCTGCTGGACTACACACTGTCAGCTAGCTGTAGCACTGGAAACAGTCAAGTCTGCACTGCCATGCATAGACGGTGGTTCATAGAGCAAGTGCAAATCACCATGGCCGGCCGATGAAAGTCACCTCAACAATGGAGGCTGTATTGTTACCCAGCCCTTCACTGACCGTGACAGTGAGCAGGTCTGATATTTGGCTTGTTTATCTACATGTCTGTCAAAGCCATCTCATACATTTATGAAGGATTTCCGTGAAACTGGTGGATGTCATGCACTGAGCCGGGACACTGCTGATGAGATTTTAGCATGGATATGGGATTTCTGCCACAAGATGAAATTTGATATGAACCTTGCAGACAGAGAGCTGATTCCTGCTCTGGTTGCATGTTTACAGGTCAAATAATACTGAACCTTTAATTAAAATAGCAAGAATGATGGCTTTAGGTTACTACACTGCTACTTCTTTGTAAATACTGCATGTTGGTTTTTAGAAGAAGAATCCAGAATTTTTTGGATTATGGATTAAGAAAGTGGTGTAGATCCATCCTTTGATCTGTGTGGATCAAATATTGTTAAAGAAAATAGCACATGAAGGACTGTGTTAATGGTGAATGCTGAATGCAAAGACAGTCTGACTCTGGCCTTAATGAGCAGTGATGGGGAGCAGCCAGCGGCTGAGAGGGCCTGAGCGCTGACACACAGCCGTCTGCTACAAGCCACCAGGGTACATTTTCACTAAGGAGCGAGGGGGGAGGCAGGGAGATTAAAGACATCAAATAAATCTTTGATAAAGGTTTTACCAGCCCGCAGAAGCAAAGGAAAATATATCACACAGACCGTAGGTTCCTGGCCTGTGTGTGGACAGTCCACAGTGTTCTGTATTTTACACTCCTCATAGCTGCAGCAGTCCAGCTCATATAGACAGATGTGATTATAGAGGCTTGGAGTGCTACCATTATATGACAATGAAAAAAGAACATTTCAAATTTGTATTAGAAATGCAATAAAATCCAGCTTGATTTGAATTGTGTTCAAATTCAGATGTAAAGGTCCAGCGCTGTCTGACAGTCTATTAGATTTGTTATTCATCTCTTTTATTGTTTATGATTTATTGTATGTTTTTGAAATATGCTCTGTTCTCACATCTCCTACCCCGGTAGCACTTCCTGGTTTGGCAATAAGAGCACAGACTGCACATGCTGCTGTTTACCATGCCATGTGCAGAATGGAAATAGACTGTGGTTTCTCATAAAGGCAGATTGGTGCATTACTTTCTTTCTTTCTTGGCAGTAGAAGTGCCTACATCAGAAGTAGCCACTGCATAAAAATCCAGTCTGCCTGTGATTTCAAAAAAGACAGAATCAGCTTTCATGCTACCAACAACATCTGAACTCTGATCAGTTCAACCTGTGAATCATTGTGGACGAGACAGCAGTGGTCCGTTTGGGTGAGGGACTTTCAGTCTGTAATCCACCTGTGTGTGCGTTACTTTAAACACGTTTTATTATTGGATGTCTGTAATGAACTGGCCACTTGTCCAGGGTGTACCCCGCCCTTTCACTCCAAGTCAGCTCCACTGTGACCCTGATGAGGATAAGCGGTTACAGATAATGGATGGATATTATTGGATGTAATTAGTTAGTATTGTAATTCCAATCTAAGTAAATTAAATAAATAGACTTTATATATATGTATATATATATATATATATATATATATATATACACACACATATATACTACTGGTTAATCTAACAATGAAACACTTTTATTTCCATATTGGCACCCCTGAACCTGTCTGCAATGCAAAGTCTTTATGTTCTGTACACAGAGATAAAGAGGAGGTGGAGTTTCCTGCTGTAGATTCAGGCCTGCGGACTCGGATAAGAGAGTCAGCTTCCTTTTTTAGCTCATTAGATTTAATCTGAAGGGTTTCTCGAGCATGGCCTCTGGCCACCCTCTGTGCAGTCATATGCTCTCGGTCCAATTCAGGCTTAGATGTCTAAATTACTTTAATTAGAGGACTAATTGGTGACTTTCACAGCTGTCTTCTTCCAGGAAAATGTTACATTGGTCTTGGTTCAATATCTCATGCCAATATGATCACTGCAAAGTAATGACAGGGTACAGTTAGACTCCTTGATGATAATATCTTCAGTTTAGTAGTGAGATTCATGAGGGCGCAGCATCTGTAACTAATGTCGACAGTTTTGCCATGGGGAACTAAACATGCTTTCATTGGTGAGTGCTTTGTTGCTGAGGCTTGACACCCCATCTTGTTAATTCCACAGCGGATGCAGGGATATGGTTTCACACTCTGAGCCAGACAGATGCTAGCAGCTCTCTGTCATTCCCCACGGTGATGCTGTGTAAGAGGATGGGCTTCCTCCAGCACACCTCCGCTGCACTGTCAGCCGTCTTCCTCCTGATAGCCCCACCACATCTGACACTTTATTCATCTCTGGAACACAGAGCGAGCCAGGAAAAACTGCTCGCAAACCCAATGCATTCTCCTCGGGAACCATAAAGTCCTAGAAGTTGGCACTCATCAGCCCAGAAAACTACACATCGGCATCATTAGCATAGCAACTACTCAGAGGGGTTTCCAGAGCTCATTCTTCACACAGGCTCACGGCACCTACACTAACTGATTGATATTCTGACATTCTGAGCCAGTGTGATCAAGAACCCAGCTCACTAATGTTCTAGTCCAACTGCAATGTTGGAATGGAAGTAACAAAAAACAAACGTAGTTCAGAGTCTCATAGACACATAATCTAAACTCAAACTGTACTTTGATGTTCAATATATTTGAAGATTGTCGAACTCTTGAGCTCTCAAGCTCATGACTGTTACTTTACTGTATACTACTCTGCTCATTACTAGCTGTTCACATCAAACCATATACAGTACTGCATCACTGCACAACCTGTCTACAGTTTATTTATATAAGTGTACACCGGTCTTCCATACTATCATATGTTTTATATTACATTTCAGGGCGGCATGGTGGTGCAGTGGTTAGCACTGTCGCCTCACAACAAGAGGGTTCCTGGTTCGAGCCTTTCTGTGTGGAGTTAGTATGTTCTCCCCGTGTCTGCATGGGTTCTCTCCGGCAGTCCAAAGACATGAACATTAACAGGTTAATTACTCTAAATTGTCTGTAGGTGTGAATGTGAGTGTGAATGGTTGTTTGTCTCTATGTGCCCTGTGATGAACTGGTGATTTGTTCAGGGTGTACCCTATGGCGTCATTTCAGTGGCAAAATCTGCGCGCAAAAAAAACATAATCAGCGCGCATAAAGACCACTCTCTGCGCACTCGCCGCCACTCTCTGCGCGCTCGTGGTCTCTGTGTACACGCTCGCCGTCACTCTCTGTGCCTTCTACTCGCTCGCCTTTGCTGAGTTTTGGCAATTGGGGGCGGGCATTGAATAGGCGGCCCCGCAACCCCTGGGTCATCATTGTGGTTGGCGGCAGAATTTGATGTGATTTGATTGTGATAGTTTACTCCTTGTAGCAAGTCAGTAAACTATCACAATTACTCCTAAGCTGTTCAACACATTTAAATTTAAATATCTGTCTGTTCCTCAACTTACCTCTTCTTTCTCTGACATCTCGAGCAATCAAATTCTGCCAACGGCAATGGTGACCCGCCCTACTCTGCCTCGGATTGGCTCTGACCTGGAGACAGTAGGCATTTAAAGTGACCAATGAGAAAGGAGGGGGGGTTGCGGGGCCGTCTATTCCACGAGCGCGCAGCGAGTGGCGGCGAGCATGTACACAGAGACCACGAGCGCGCAGAGAGTGATGGCGAGCGTGTACACAGAGACCACGAGCGCGCAGAGAGTGATGGCGAGCGTGTACACAGAGACCACGAGCGCGCAGAGAGTGATGGCGAGCGTGTACACAGAGACCACGAGTGCGCAGAGAGTGGCGGCGAGCGTGTACACAGAGACCACGAGTGCGCAGAGAGTGGTCTTTATGCGCGCTGATTATGGTTTTTATGCGTGCAGATTTTGCCACTGAAATGACGCCATAGTATACCACCATGACCCTGATGAGGATAAGCGGTTACAGATAATAGATGTATGTTATGTTTCATTGAATTTTATTTCTATATTTATATCTGCACTATTTCACATTTTGTGTATCAGATCATCTTTTTCTTACTGCTTACTGCTGTTGTTCATGTATGATCATGTATGTATGTTCTTTTATTGTTTAACACAGTAAAGAACTTGAACTCGGACATCAAATTTTCAAATATATTTGAGCTATTTATATCTGACAGTATGTGTGGGTATTGAGTGGAAACAGGCACTTAAATTCTCACCGAGCTCTGCATGCAGCAGGAATCGTACCCACAGGCAGCTAGCACTGAGTCAACTGTGTGACCCTGGGACTTCACTATTCTTTGTGTACAGGCTGCAGTTTGGCATGTACGGGAGGTTTGGAGTCTGTACGAGAGTTGGCATCACGCAGCATCCAAGTCGAGTCAGGTTGAGTCAAGTACACAGGTTTGTAGTCCTGAACGAGCTCAGCAGTGAGTGCATACAGCTACAGTGAGTCCCTGATCAGCCAGTCAGACATTTCTGTCTGGTTAGCAGTTGTGTTTGTGTGTATGGCCGGGGGCAGAGCTCTGCTGCGAGGGGGGAGAGGAGATTCTGGGGGACACAGCCCTCCCTACATCCTGCTGAGAAACGGAGAAAACATTTCAATGTGTCGTGTGCTGTGTGTTGGAGCAATTGAATTAAATCCAAAGCATTTCATTTAAATCCTTCTCAGAATTATAGACGCAGGCTGAAGCTGTAGAGATTTGCAGGGACCAATCAAACATCAGTTTTGCCAGTTCAAAAATGTGGACTTGTTTTCAGACGTGCTTTTTGACTGATTGTTACATTGTTGCTTTTAAATATCCTTTAATGTACTAGATTCAATTCAATTTAATTTACAAAGCACCAAATCATAACGTAAGTTATCTCATGACACTTTTAAACACTGATAGAGCAGGTCTAGACTTTACTCTTTGCATTGTCAACAGAGATTAAACATGAGTAAGTACTTTGCGAGAATGGCAAGGAAAATGTCCTTTCAGAGGCAGGAGAGGTTTGATACACAAAAAATGTTGTTGTGTAGGCGTGTGTGAGAGAGTGAGTGAGAATATTTTTATATTTAAGAACATTTTCATTTTCATTTAATTTTTTTTTAACACACAGATTTGTGTATTTTTTTACTCCATTCCAAGTATGATCACCTGACATAATTATACATACATTGGTATGTGGAATGTTATTAATAGTTCAGAATCCAAAGGGGAGTATATACAAGGTAAAAACAATACAACATCTATAATTGGGCTATGGAAACAGCACTGCTACACCGATGCTGGGGGCCGCTCACTGTCTTCAGACCTGCTGTGCCGAGAAAGATCTGACTATATTAAAACAATCACTATTCTTTCTGCATTCTGTGAAGTGTTGCTGAAGAGCTGCAATAACATGATAGAAAACAGAATGTGAAATACATTAATGGATAAAGAACTGAAATAAGTAAATATGTAATCTTGACAATAATAATAAGTAACAAAATATTTAAGTGAGAACAGTCATTACTCAGTTCAAACAACAAGCAACAACAGCATGTTCCTTAAAAGTTCCAGTGGTATCACGCCATACTGTGGAGCTCTTTCATTGTTCCAGGAGCAGCAAAACTAAAAGGAGTTTTGATCCTGCGGTTTGGGGGAGGCTAATGTTAACTAATGATGAAAACCTAACGTTGGCAAACCTTACTGTGTAGTGCACTGACTTCAGAGGAAGTTACACAGTGTAATAACTAGGGTTCTGAACGATAAACCGATGCGACCGGATATTCGGTTTAACAAGTGAGAGATACGGCTGCGTTGGTAGCAGCCTCCTCAATCGATACGAATTAGCCATGAATTCCTAGATGAATCGGTTGTAGAGTCATGGATCGGGTATCGCGAGACTTAGAATCGGTTGGCGGCTTCACACACTTTTGGGAAAATCCACCGGCTCGTTCGCAGCGCGTTGCGCGAGCGTGGCATATTTGGTCCGTCCTGCACGCGACTTCAAACCCCACCGGGAGCGTTTCAGAAGCGTTTAGCCCGCCAGACTTTGTTTACTTGCTCAGATTTAGCCATTTTCCCGGTGTATGTTCTTCTAAACATGCTTCTACATGTGTAAATATGCTACGTAGTTAATTAGTTTCGACCGGCAGTTTGCACGGGGTATTTTATTTTGAAAATCCACCCGATTCTCTCCGGATTCAGCCAGACTTTTTTTGGTCCATGTCTAAAAATAAATACATTGACATGTGATTTTGTTGTTGTTCTTTTTTAAATTTTATTTTTGCCAGTGCCATAAAGCAATAATGCTTGGGGATATGTGGTCTTTTACATACTTGAAAAGAAAATATTGTACTGTACTGTAAGATAGTCAATCTCATAGAATTGGCTTCTTTATTTTACAAAATATCTACAATCAATATTATTAAATATATATAACCGTAGAATCAAATCAAATCGTATCGTTCTTACACTGTATTGATTCGTATCGAATCGGTCTGTAATAAAAGTATATCGTTTTTGAATCGTATCGTAACCTGTGTATCTAGATGCGTATCGAATCGTTTATCACAGAGAGATGTGCAACCCCTAGTAATAAATGTCCACACAGAAGATGTTTAGCTGTGTCTTTCCATCGTCCTTCTCATGACAGAGCAGATACACTTCTATTTAAATCAGTACAGTCTACCTGCCACACAAAGTATCCTCATTCAGTGAATGATGACGCTTCACATCCTCCGCCCCCTACCTGAAAACCTCTTCTTCTTCCCGGTGGTCCAAAACACTCCTCAGTGCTCTGAGCTCACAGTCTGGGCAGTCAAGCTAACAAACTGAGCTAATGTCAGCTAACAGCAGCTACATTTGGCAGCAGTTTACTGTCCAGCAGGAAAATCGGTAAATCACAGAGAGTTGAGGCTGAGCACCAGAAATAATTAGTTCACAACTCAACTATGTGTCCTCAAGTCATTTATTTGTCATGTGACAGGCAGCTCAACCACAGGCCTGTCTGAGGAGCAGTACACACAGCAGTTCGTTCATATGGATTGTTCATTTGTCATGTTTACATCGTCCACAAGAGGGCTACAGCGCTGCACTAGTGAATGAACGAAATGAACGAAATGACTCAAAAAAAGATTAGTTCAATTTACCGTCCAAGAGTCAGTGATCCGAGTCAGTAGAAAGACCTGAACTTCCCAACACTATCCGGTGGCTGCGGCGCACACGGAACATGTTGCATCTGTGTCCGCTGAGCATGTTGTTTCCATTCCACTCGTTTTCAGCCAATCACATAAAGGACATCTTTAAAGAATGCCATTGTCGGGTAATGGCCTACTTATTATAACTTTTTTATAACTTTATAGATGCTATGACTTACATTCAAGCTTTCACCTTTTATCTAACCAACATACAGAGGTGTTTATGTTGACTATACTGTATCATGAGTATCCTGGCACTGTTTGAGTTCAGGGTCATTCACATAACCATATTTTATAGTTAAGAACATGAATGCAGTTTTATGATGTCCATGTTATGGTCCCTGCCTTATATCCAGCGTGTATGAAGATTGCATAAATACTCCCACCTCATCATCACATCCTCAAAACTGTTTCATAAAATAAACAGCTGGTCCAACTGATGCAAACTCCACATGTTCAGTAAATGCACACAAACCTCTTTCATGGAACAGTGCCAAAAAGTTTGACTTTACTATGGATGGCCATATGTTCTGTCCTGTGGCAGCTGCCTTCAAGTGTGTTTATATGGAGATATGTCATGGATGTGCTCAGGTAGCACTCATTGGGTAATCATCATCCGTTCTCCCTGTTAACCATCCATCTGCAGCTGCTGTCTGGCCCGAGGTGGATCAAAGAATCCCTCAGCGTCTGGCCTGGCTGCAGTACAAAAAACAGCCAATGATTTTTTTTTCTTTTCTTAGCCTTTAAACTGAAGCTAACAGCTAAAAATTATTCAGTAGATATCAGAAGCTTTGTCCATCGTGGGATGTTACTTTGACGTCCATCTACTTTTAGTGGTTGGTGAGAGCTTGGTGGAATAAAAGGCTGAAAGACAGACGCCGAGCTGGGCTGACTGCTGTTGGACTAGTAAGTAATATTAGCTGGCTGCTATGTCTGCTGTTGGTGACCTTGTTGATGTTTGGCTGTTAGCAAAGTTGTCGACTTGCTAGTTTTTGATCATAAGTAATGTAATCAGAACAAATACTCGAGTACAGCTAAACATATTTACCACAGTCACATTACACTCTGAAACTGGGGGCACTAAATCGCAAAAATAACAATTTTTACACAGTGTTGCTTTAAAAGGTGTATATTCTGTGTCAACTTAAGAGTTTGTGTTGCAAGTCACAAATGATTGCCTGGGACTTACAGACGTACATTTCAGCCATATCAATTATGCAAGGCTGCACTGAGCAGTGACTTGTTGTACACACTGTGCGTGTTAACAGGACACTGTTCTCTTCATCACTACACAATCCCAATGAGGTGGTACTGACTGGGGAGCAGGAACAACATTGCTGCAGCTCACAGCTGAATGAGCATGACAATTCACAAACCTTATACACGATGCCGGCACATTTATTCTGTGCACTGTCAATGACATTCAGTTCAGCTGCTCTGTTAGAGCTGATCACAGACATCATTCAACTTCAACTTCTTCCCTTGCATGTCAAAGTTTCAGCGGCGCACCGCGTCCCCACGAGTCAAAATGTAACGAGCTGCAGTGAGGGAAGCAGTCAGTGCACCGAGGACAAGGGAGTGAACATTTGAGTAGTTTGCTGCATTGAACAACAGGGAGGAGCAGGCTGAGATCCTGTCTGTCTGTTTCTGTGCACTGGATGTGGGAGATAATCAGTCGAGGTGAGCAGGCTGGCAGCTCAGGAGGCTCTCACTGTGAATCTTAATGTGCATCAGTGTCACTGTCTGCCAGGCCTGAGTTCAGTAACTCAGTGAGTTTGTACCAGTCCATTTTTTTGTAGACTGCTGAGGCAGAAACTTCACCGAGTGTCCTTTGGACTGCTAAATATTCATGGACAGATTTACCTCCTAGGGGGGCCCAGAGGCAAGTGAGCTGCTGGGCCTCTGTTAGTTCTTCCTCTGTGTACAGTCTTTCTGTGCTGAATTATGACTTGTTCCCAGATTTGCAATGTGGTAATTTGATTAAACATATTCATTCAAATATGTAGTAATACATTTTGAGGCTAGATATTCACACAGGGAAAAGGCCCAACACAACTGCACTACAGACAGAAAAATCCCTTCTAACATCTGATTTAGGAATAAAACTCAGACAGCTTATCCACCTCTGGTGTGTCGGTCGTGAACGTATCGTACAAATCTTTTATATGAGTCGGGAGTAATGAGTAGTCTCAGTGAGCGATTCGTTTATTTTCATGCAGTACGTTCCCTCACCACATGGCAGCTGCATGGCTCAGGCTGTGTGAGGAGCAGTAAGCACAAACAGTTCGTTCATATGGATCGGTCTTTCGTTCATTTGTCACGTGACAGGCCGCTCATGCTGTGTGGTGAGCAGTACACACAGCGGTTTGTTTATACAGATCAATCTTTCATTCATTTGTCATGTTTACATCGTCCACAAGAGGGCTACAGCGCTGCACTAGTGAATGAACCAAATGAACGAAATAACTCAAACAAAGATTAGTTCAATTTACCGTCCAAGAGTCAGTGATCCGAGTCAGTAAAAAAACTCGAACTTCCCAACACTAATAGGGTGAATCACAATAAAAGGCAGCTGGTTGCGCCTTCACTGTTTGTACAGCCACACTGCAGCGTGAGAAAGTAAGCAGAGTTGAAACATTTCTCTTTTCATCCATTACAAAAATATTTCAATCAGCCTATATGTGTGAAAGCAAATGCAAAACTATGAATATGATATGTATAGTATATGATATATATATTACAAAAAGGCGCCACACATAGTTGCCCCAGTGTGTTGGTGGAAATGACAGTATAAAGAATGGACAGAGCCTGATGTTATGGAATTTTCTATCCTTAGGTTACACGAGGTCACGTGTGGGCCTTGAGGTCCTCTGCAGTATTAATTGTTTGGCTTTGACTGGGAGCAGTAGGTGCCAGTCTATCTTAACACTGTGGTGGCCAGGGTCGAAGAGACCTGTTGCTGCCTTCCTAGACATAATAGATAGCTGGCCGCTGACATTCCAATCTGCATAAACAGACATCTGTGTCTTCAGACTAGAATATGCTGACAATAACACCTGCATGGGTAAAGACATTCTCTTTGGCTAATTCTAGTATTTGTGGTGTTATCTTGAGGTTTAAAGTCTATCCACCAGGATGAGTTGGGCAGAATGTGAGACAGACTCAGGCACTTCTGATGTACTATGAGAGTGTCTCTAATTCTCCTTGGCCAAGTGTCAATAAATATTACAGCATAAGACAGCAGAGGCTCCTGAACACTTTCTTCCCTCCTGACCTCACCATTGACCTTTGACTTCAGCAATTTCTCCACAACAATTGGCGTCACGAACAGGATTTCAACAGAACAAAGACGTGGTAAGTGCAAAAGTTTTATTACTATGCCTTACCATGTCTGTGTTTGACGAAATCATAAAAAACTATGTGCTCATTTAATTTGCCTGGAATATAAAAACATCTAAGACCCACCAGGGGGGTCAGGAGCTTCAGTGTCTTGGGGACAAAGTCCTGGCTGAAACTTCTGGGAGCACTGCTCGGAACATATGTGTCATACAAACCTCCCAGTTAGATGTTCAATTGGCATATTGACTTAAAGTGAGAAATCAAGAAAGCTGACAATGGTGTAAAAAAAAGAACAGAACAACGTCTACTTAACTTTATGCGTTGAGAGACCAGCATGATTGACCTTAGTCTAACGCTAACGTTATGCATTCCTCTTTAGCAATCTTGGCCGCTAGCATCCGTCGAAGTTAAGTAGACGTTGTAACCGTGTTGTAAATCCAACAATACCCATATTTATGATAAATACTTACCAAAGATGTATTTTCGTGTGGCGTGCCCCAATGTTCCTTCTTTCCCGATTCCCACTGACACTAGTGGTGTATGATTCGCGATTCATCCGGATCTTTAACCCGGATCTTCTAACTGACTCGGGATTCACGGGTCATAATCTCCATTTACCCAGATCTTTACCGTCCTCCATCCACTTAACAGCGGGCCACACATATGCAAATTAAAATGATAATATGCGCCATTCACTCCTCTCCTTTGAACCTGTACAATCTCATTACAACATGCCACGCTATTGTTGTGCAAAAGCAGTCGTTTCCACCGCTAGCATAGCTTCGGGAGTCGGGACTCAGCTGAGCTGACCGCAGGTCAGTGTAACTGCAACATGCAGAGCAGACTCAGACGACTCAGCGGATCAGCGTGTCAGCAGAGTAGTGCACAGACCAGGCTGAAAACAATAAGAGGGACGTAACGGAATTAACGGAATTTTTAATAGTTTAATAGTGTCCTTATTCGCTGCACAATTAAGTCTTAATAAACTTTAGAGGCTAGGCTAATACAGCCTAAACACTGAGAGAGGAGCATTTTATTTGTAGCATTATGTGTTTGCATAATCTGTCGTCAATAATTATGGAGTTATATTCGCCACATTTCTATGATGTCATTTACTGTATTTACAGTTGAATGAGTGATGCTGACTGTGAGTTATGAGAATATAATACTGAATATAATGCAGCTAAATAAAAACATTGTGAACTACTTACAGCCTCATAATGTTATATTATTAACTCATTATGTCATAATGTTAGAGAATTTTAAATAAGATGAAAATGCAAAGTTTTATTTCTTGCATCAAAATTTCAAATGCACAAACAGTAGACTGCCCTCCTCGTATAATAGCTCTCAAATTTGAATTTATTTAGCCTATTTGTAGTCTAAGACAGGCGGGCTTGTGTTTAACGAATTTATATGCTTATGGAGAAATGACTCAAATGACTCAAATGACTCGTAGGATCCGAATCAGTTTAGTGATTGACTCAGAAAGATTCGAATCCCTAAAAAGATCCGAGTTTGACATCTCTAACTGACACTAGTAATAAATGACGCTAGGCGTTGTGGACTTCAGCAGCCAACGTGTCACGGCCCACCGGCCATGACCCGGGTTTCCTGTTTGTTATGTGTCTGTTTGTGTTCTTTCCCCCACATGTCTGAGGGCTGCTGGTGGGCGTGGTCGCAGGAGCTCCTGCACACACTTGGGAATCGTTTCCAATCAGCACACCAGGTCTTCATTCCATTATCAACCACCCTATATAAGACCAGGCCAGCCTTCCAGTCCCTGCCGGATCGTCGTACCATGTTGTATGCGAACACGCCAGCAGAGCAGTACCTTCTTGAGTTTTTGAAACGTCGTTATTAACTTGTGGTATTTTTCCCCTGTCATGTTGTAGATCTTCACACCCTGATCCGTTTCCACCCGCCTGCATTTCAACCTCCCAGAGGACTGACGCCCCGGAACCTATCCCCACACTCCATCCTCTCAGAACCCCAGCCACTTTACCTTTTTGTTTTTTGCTTTTCAAAATAAACCCTTTATTTTGAAACTACTCAACTGTCTGCGTCTGAGTCCCGGAAACCATCTCTTGACAGAACGATCCGGCCAGAAAGGACTCAGCAGACTTGGAGCCTGGACCAGCACAGCACCGCGCTTCAGGAGATAATGGGAGGACTCCAAGCCTTATCGACCCGTATGGAGAATATCCAGAGTGCACTGCAAAACCCCCCTCCAGAACCAGCCGCAGCTGCACCAGCCCCAGCTGCATCACATGCAGCCAACCCTGCCAGGGAACCCTGGGTCTCCCCACCAGAGAGGTACGATGGAAATCTAGGGCAATGTAAGACGTTCCTCATGCAGTGTGGTCTTGTCTTTGATCTCCAGCCCCTTACGTACGCTACAGAAAAGGCTAAGATTGCCTACCTGATTGGGTTACTGTGGGGAGCGGCATTGGAGTGGGCTTCGGTTCACTGGAGGAAGCAGGATCAGGTCACCACCACTTATACTGCCTTCACTACTGAGATGACTAAGGTTTTTGACCACCCGGTCCAAGGTAAAGACGCTTCCATGAGGCTGTTTTCTCTCCGCCAAGGGCTTCGTAGTGTGGCTGAATATGCTATTGAGTTCCGGACATTGGCAGCCGAGAGTGGGTGGAATGAGGCGTCCCTGCAGGCTGTGTTTGTAAATGGATTAAGTGAATTACTAAAGGATGAACTTGTATCACACCCTGTGCCCAATGATTTGAATGAATTAATTTCTCTGACAATCCGTATAGATAATCGATGCCGTGAGCGGCGAAGGGAGAAGCAGCGCAATTCTGGCGGTGACGTTACTCCTCGCCAGAGAGAGTACTCCTCAGCTCCGGTAAGATCCCGACCTGTACCCTGCCTTGTTCAGCCACCGAAACCAGGGTGGCAAGAGGAATACCCCGAGGACGAGCCTATGCAGTTGGGACGGAACCAGCTCAGCGCGGCGGAACGGGAACGACGAAGAGCAAACAACACCTGCCTCTATTGTGGAAAACCTGGACACTACTTCACCACCTGCCCTAGCCGACCGTTAAACCGGAGGGCTCGCTAGCCAGGGGGAGCATCCTAGCGAGCCGAGCAACTTTACCTCTGTCTTCCACGCCTCCACTGTCACGTTTCTCGGCCACATCATCGCCCAGGGTCAGGTGAGGATGGACCCCGAGAAGGTGAGAGCGGTCTTGGATTGGCCTAAGCCAGAGAGTAGGAAGCAGCTTCAGAGATTCTTGGGTTTTGCTAATTTCTACAGACGCTTCATTAGAAATTACATCCGCATTGCTGCACCATTAACCGCACTTACCTCCCCTGCTAGACAGTTTCACTGGAGCTCTGAGGCTGAAAGCGCTTTTTCGGAGCTGAAGAAAAGGTTCATCTCAGCGCCCATTCTCACTCAACCAGACTCATCCCGACAGTTTGTGGTCGAGGTCGACGCCTCAGACGTGGGTGTCGGAGCCGTCCTGTCCCAGCGGTTCCCCGAGGATAATAAACTTCACCCTTGTGCCTTTTTGTCCCATCGTTTATCTCCCACAGAAAGGAATTACGATGTTGGGAACCGTGAACAGCTGGTGGTCAAACTGGCTCTGGAGGAGTGGCGACACTGGCTCGAGGGCGCAGATCAGCCGTTCGTGGTTTGGACCGACCATAAGAACCTGGAATACATCCGCTCAGCAAAGCGCCTCAACCCTCGTCAAGCCAGGCGGGCTCTGTTCTTCGGTCGTTTTAACTTTGCTCTGACCTACAGGCCCGGCTCAAGGAATGTGAAGCCTGATGCGCTATCTCGACTGTTCGAGAAAGAGGGGACAACGGCGGAGCCTGACACCATCGTACCCAGAACCTGTATTATCGGGGCAGCCACCTGGGAGATTGAGAGCAAGGTGAGGACAGCTCTGCAGCACCAGCCTGACCCAGGTAATGGTCCTCCGGGCTGTCTGTTTGTACCTCTCTGTCCGACCGTCTGTATTACAGTGGGGTCACTCCTCCAGACTCTCGTGCCATCCCGGAGTGGCCCGCTCTCTGGCGTTCCTGCGCAGGCGGTTCTGGTGGCCAGACATGAGGACAGATGTTCAGACCTTCGTTTCGGCCTGCCCCGTATGTGCTCAGAATAAGAGCTCTAACCGACCTCCTCCTGGGTTCCTGCAGCCTCTGCCCATACCACATCGCCCATGGTCTCACCTGTCGCTGGATTTTGTCTCCGGACTGCCACCCTCTAAAGGTATGACCGTTGTGCTCACCGTGGTGGACCGTTTTAGCAAGTTTGCCCGTTATCTGCCTCTGCCCCAACTGCCCACAGCCAAAGAAACTGCTGAGCTCCTGGTTTCAGTGGTGTTCACAGTCCACGGCCTGCCCTTGGACATCGTCTCTGACTGAGGTCCACAATTCACCTCTGCAGTTTGGAAGTCATTCTGCCGTGCCATCGGAGCCACTGCAAGCCTGACCTCAGGATTCCATCCCCAAGCAAACGGCCAAGCAGAGAGGGCTTTCTTTCTGCTGCTCGATTGCCATTTTCGGCTGCATGTTTCACTACTTGCAGCTTGTAATCTGCAGAATATGATTTTCTTTTTGGGAGCATTTGTGTTCAGTCTTTCTCAGTTGTCTTTATAAGTTGTTTAAATTTTAAATTTTCAGTGGTACAGGACTAATAGGAGTAGCAGATACTGGCACACAAGCCTAGAGCGCCCTCTCGCGGCTGTCAGTGTGAAAATAACGAACATGTGAAATTACCGTATATATTTTAATATATAAGTCGCACCTGAGTATAAGTCTCAGGACCAGCCAAACCATGAAAAAAGTGACTTATAGTCCGAAAAATACGGTATATGGTTTTCAACCCCCGCTGTTTCCCACTCAGGAGAGAGAGTTGGCAGTTCCATCAGTCCAGGCATACATCCGGAGATGTCATCGCACCTGGCACCGAGCCCGAGCTGCTCTGCTGAAGACCTCGGCCCAGTACCAGCACCATGCCAACCGTCGTCGCACTCCTGCACCCATCTATGCCATTGGAGACAAGGTATGGCTCTCCACAAGAGATCTCCCATTGAAAGGTGTCTCAAAGAAACTGTCACCCAGGTACATTGGCCCCTTCGTTGTCGAGAAGGTTATCACTCCCGTGACCGTCCGTCTCCAGCTGCCCCGCACTCTCAGGGTCCACCCGACCTTTCACATTTCCCTGCTCAAACCTGTCCTGATCAGCCCACTGCTCCCTCCTCCCCCGGCCCCTCCGCCCGCCCGGCTAATTGATGGCCAGCCAGCTTTCACTGTGCACAGGATTTTGGACTCGTCGCCGGGGTCGTGGCCTGCAGTACCTTATTGACTGGGAGGGTTATAGACCTGAGGAGAGGAGCTGGGTTCCCAGGCAGCGGATTTTGGACGCCACTCTCATCCGGGCTTTCCACCGCTCCCATCCTGAAAAACCTGGAGGACCGTCTGGGGGCGCTCATCGGGGAGGGGGGTACTGTCACGACCCACCGGCCATGACCCGGGTTTCCTGTTTGTTATGTGTCTGTTTGTGTTCTTTCCCCCACATGTCTGAGGGCTGCTGGTGGGCGTGGTCGCAGGAGCTCCTGCACACACTTGGGAATCGTTTCCAATCAGCACACCAGGTCTTCATTCCATTATCAACCACCCTATATAAGACCAGGCCAGCCTTCCAGTCCCTGCCGGATCGTCGTACCATGTTGTATGCGAACACGCCAGCAGAGCAGTACCTTCTTGAGTTTTTGACACGTCGTTATTAACTTGTGGTATTTTTTCCCCTGTCATATTGTAGCTCTTCACACCCTGATCCGTTTCCACCCGCCTGCATTTCAACCTCCCAGAGGACTGGCGCCCCGGAACCCATCCCCACACTCCATCCTCTCAGAACCCCAGCCACTTTACCTTTTTGTTTTTTGCTTTTCAAAATAAACCCTTTATTTTGAAACTACTCAACTGTCTGCGTCTGAGTCCTGGAAACCATCTCCTGACACAACGAGAATTGGACTTCAGCAGCCAATGAGCACTTAATCTCCCCTGAATTTTCTGATTGGTTGACAATTGTGGAACAAACGTAACGCTGTCGAAAGTTTTGAGCGAGCACATAGATTAAGTTGAGCGAGCGCGACAGATCACCTGAGCGAGCGGAGGAACAGTTTGTGTGAGCACGTACAGTGAAACTGAAAGAAAGGGGGCTGATGTTGCACATACATATTGATATTAGCAAACAGGCAAAGACATTTGTGGAGCACAACATAGATTCCTGTTTGCTCAACTACAAGTTTTTTTTTTTTGTGCTCGAGTTTCATTTTTCCTCAAAATATAATTTGTGTGCTCGCTCAAAATATTTTTCTGCGCTCAAATTGTGCTACTGCTCGCTCATAAAAGTGGAACAAATGTAACTCCATAGGATTCCAGATACATCCAAGAATGTATGCAAGTGTGGTTGACTGTGGCCTGTAAAAAGATGTGGTGTGAGAGTGAGTGACAAAAGCTGCGAGTTTGAATCCAGTGACTTAAAAAAGGTAATTGATCTGAGTGCCAAATGTGTCACTGCCGGTCATGCCTGTATTAGAAGCTAAGTTATAAACTAGAGCTTTAAAGATGACACCAAATTAGTGTTAAGGTACCAACACTGCAAAAAGAGTTAAATTAACACTCATAGACCCTATAGACACTTTTAAAAGTGTTGAAATCAACTCTGGCAGTGTTAATTTGGGTATACTGATTTTACTGTGTATGTTGTTGTATGTAGGGCTGGGCCAAGCGCCAAGCTAAGGTTCCCTCTCCCCACAATCTACTGAACATTTTAGCTAAGGTCGATGTAACACTGCTAGAACAAAAAAGTAGAAAAGTGCTCTCTGTCTGTCCACAACTGTCAAGTACAAATCCTTTTTTGCAATGCTAACATAGCCGAGCAAGTAAGCTCATCACAAGCAACAAATTATGACGAATTTCTCCTAACAGCTACAGTAGTGAATTAGAAAGGAAAATCGAGATTATGCACAGACAGGAGAAGGAAGACAGCAGACAGTCTAATGAGTCAGATTTAGAAGGAGAAGGAGCCAGACCCAGAGAGGAGGAGCCTTACACAGACCTTAGTGACGAGGAGGTGCAGATAGTAAAGCCAAAAACAAAACAAACCTCTGCTCTCCCTCTTCAAGGATTATACTGTTAAAGTTAGCTCTGTTCAACTCCATTTTTTTTTTTTAAAGTAACCTTTTAACCCTTTTTACTTAAATTGTCATAAGATACTTTCTACTGTAAAGAAAAAAATGTTTCAAGTGTTTTAAATAACTACTGTAACAATCATCATAGTATTTTGGTGTAGTACAATCTTCATCAAACTTGATTAACACATGTTTCAACTTGGTTAATACGTGTCACACACTTTAAATCAACTCAGAATAAACTTCAATTCCAATCATGGTGCTCATTACGAATTCATTATGTTAAACCGTACCATAATTGTGCAGTTTGTGCCCCAATCATAATAGTAATAACCATATATGTCAAGCTAAAAATCTACTACTTAAAAGTACACTTTGTTTATGCTACTACGTAAATGCCTAAATTTGATGTTACACTCCAATTAGGCAGACCAGAAACACAGAGGCACATGGAAAACAACTTTGCCCCTGCCTCTGAACTGTCATAAACATCTTCAATAAATGCTCGTAAAAATAATGATTGACAACACAGCAGTTTGAAAACCATGGACTTCTGAATTCATGGAAGAATACCAGAAAAACACCTAATCCAGTTCACTTGCAGAACTGAGTGGATCTTGTGTTAAGATGAGTTTGTTTTCCCTGAGCAGCTGAGGGTGGGCAATGGCCTCACCCAAAACTTTGATTTATTGGTTAAACGTTGAAGTAAAAAATGCCATAACCAAATGCGTACAAAACGTACTAACTTCTCAAAAGTAGTTTGCTGCGTCCAGGAAGAAAAATAGTCTGCGTCTGAATTCATAAAGAGATTCACACAAATGTGGGATGTTAATGCTGGAATAAAACAAGATGAACATGAATTTTCGCTGTGGAGATTTTCTGTAGAATCTAAAACCAAATGTGGCAGCTGCTTATAAACTGTCAGTCACTGACCGACACACCAAAGACTGGAAGGCAACTATGAACAAAGCAATGGCTTTGCACAGGAACGAGGTTTTCACTCTCTATAAACCTGCCTCCAGCCCAAAACAGATGATGCAGTATGCGCCACAGGAAGGTGGTCAGAAACAGAGACAGAAACAAAGACAGACCAAAACACGGTAGTTGTCAATAGGAACGGTCGTCGTCGGAACAGACCCAATAACCAAAGCCAGGAACGAATAGTTACATCTCTTCCTGCTCTTCCAGCCCCACCTCCACTAGCTGCTGTCATGCAGCCCACATATTATGACCAAGCATAGGGAAGACATGGAGGGGTGGGACCAGAGCAGCCATTTCATATTCAAGCTGCAACTATTCAACTTTCTAATAATCCCACCGAAGATCCAGTAACGCATGTTCAGGTTAATGGAAGTACTGTTGAAATTTTGGTAGATAGTGGAGCAAATATCTCTACTGTAAAAACTACAGAGCATGTGTGCACATCTACATCCATTTTTATTACCACTGGAGGCGTTTCCAGAATTCCCCTAGAAGAACCATGAAGACAGAAAACTTATTTATTTATAAATAAATAAAAAATAAAACTTTGAAGGCTCTGATGTGATGCCTTCTTTTCTGATACCTGTTTAAACCTGATACCTGATCTTTGTCCCACTAATGGGAACATTGTCCCTTTCTGTGTTTTTATGTTTATTCTATTGTATTTTTATTGTATTCAAATATACCGGACTGCTATGACGACCTAATTTCCCTTCGGGGATTGATAAAGTCATCTATCTACCTATCTATCTATAAAAAAGGTACAAATAATAAAAAAGCTTTTCAGTTTAACCACTGCAGACTGTTCGTACTGTTGATTATGTCCAGGTCTCAATTTGCTTCCCAGTTTAACTTTCAAACAATCAGAAAATTAAACTAAAACTAAAACTTCCCCAGCATGTGCAACAAAGAGGCCTCATTGAACTGCAGCATTTAACCCTTCTGAGCAGTATACACATTTGATTGCTGAGTTTTTAGTTACACAAGAGGGGTTGAAGTGTGAACAATGTTTGTTTGTTGGTTCACCAGAGATGTGCCATACCAGTCCAGCTATTCGACACACAGCAGGGATTGTTTAATGCTTAAGATTCATATCCACACATCACTGTGGCCGTTACTCGTGGCTGTGAGCTGTAACACCTTGGACATGGTGGCTCAGTGCCAGGCCTTGAGAGAAGCTGTACCAGCTTCTCAACACTAAAGAGTAACACACTTAGGTGAGGAACTGTACATGTTATCTTTAAGTGAACACATTCAGTTATCACCATCTACATTTGCCGCCTCTTTCCACACAGTATGGACCTCCTTCTGAAGCTGTCTGAGGTTCCATCCATTTTGTGAGCTAAACATGAATTTCATGTGCGTTTTGTAAATCTGGCTCCGTCACATAAAGTCACACTCAAGCCTAATGCTAAGCTACCAATGATAAAACAATACAATTTGCCTCACAAAGCTATTGTAGGAATTGACAGTGTCATTCAATCTCTATTGGATCAAAATGTGCTGGTTCAAACCACCAGCCCATGTAACACTCCCATTTTTACCAATTTCCAAAGCAAACCGCCCCGATGAATGGCGGTTCATGCAAAACCTGCAAGCAATTAATAATATTGTGGTGCCTGCAGCTCCAAATTATGCCTGACACCAATTCGATTTTAGCTTCTTTACCATCTAACTCCACACACTACACAGTCAGTGATTGAAGTTCTGCATTTTTCTTGATACCATTGTATCCAGATAGCCAGTATCTGTTTGCATACACATTCAAAGGTAAACAGTACACTTGGTAACGCTTGTCGCAGGGTTGTGTCGAGAGTCCCACGGTGTATGTAGCGGTGGTAAAAAGAGACTTGCATGGGCTCCACCTGCCAGGGGGCTCCACTCTCTTGCAGACCTCCTAATAGCTTCTCCATCAAAAGAAGCTAGCCACACAGACTCTATCTTGCTGCTACAGAGACTGTCCGAGTGTGGTCACAGAGCGTCGCTGGCTAAGTTGCAATTCTGTCGACCTGAGGTGACATGTTTGGGTCATGTTTTGAAGGATGGACAGTGCCTTTTGTCACCGGAGAGGGTGAAACTGCTAGCTAACATGCCTCCCCCCACAACCAAGAAACAGATGCTCTCTTTTCTGAGGATGGCTAATTACTGCAGACACTGGATTTTTGAATATGCAACTATGGACTCTGTTTTGCGAGCCGCCACACTGCAATCAGCCCCATCGGTGGTACAGTGGACTGAGGAAATGCACAAAGCCTTTCAAGATCTGAAACATGCTCTCACCATGGCTCCAGTGTTGAGTTTGCCTGACTATCATCAGCCGTTCCATCTACATGCGCATGAGAGAGATGGCTTCGCCACTGGCATTCTGGTACAGAAACATGGTTCTCATTACCGTCCCGTTGCGTACTACTCCTCTCGACTGACCCCTGTGGCTGTTGGTATGCCAAGTTGTCTAAAAGCAGTGGCCGCTGTTGCCATTTTAATTGACAAATCTTCCCACATTGTACTGGCTCATGACTGTGTTGTACACATTCCACATGCAGTATTACACATTTTGAACATCCGCAACTCAAAACATGACGGCAGCACGTTGTTCAGGTTATAAGGCAATAATTCTTTCCAGTGCCAACGTAACTTTAAAGCGCTCACCTCCATTGGTTGACACTGATGATGAGCATGATTGCATTGCCACTATCGACATGTACATCTACTGCAAACACCGATACCAAATTCGGATACCAAATTCCGATATGGTTCTTAATACTGATGGTTCAGCTAGCAAACTATATGCAAACATACACCTGGCTGGTTATGCAGAATTAAAATGTTTTAAATAAAATGGGAAGTTGTAGAAGCAGGCTGAAATTTTTCAGAGCTGTAGCCAAGTCATATTTCCCAATTGCAATTTGTGAATCTCCTGTAGACCCAGCTCTTCAGAGATTACCTTCTCTCCTAGCACCACCTACAACTGGACATGAGAAAGCTACCCCTTTAAGAATTGTCATAGCACTTATTGTTGCAACGCTTTCTTATCGCACTGTACCTTGATTGCTTCCTTCTCTGTAAGTCGCTTTGGATAAAAGGGTCTGCTAAATGACTACATGTAAATGTAATGTAAATGAAACATGTTACAGGTTACGTTACTTGACACCTGCTTAGCATAAAAAAATAATAATAAGATAACATTTCAGCTCCACTCATAATCATGTTTTCTAATGAATCTATCTATCAGGTTTAAATATTTGACCAACACTGTTTTACAGGAGGATCCTTTAAACAGTTGTTCTATGGCTAGTTTTTGTCTTTTCAATATAATTCTCAATCTATGAAATCAAACTGATACTTTTGCCAAGTTTGTTTCAAGTTTTACTCTTTCAAATATCTACCATCTATAGAACTTTTCAGTATTGTTATTTTTCTACTCCTTATCATTATCAATAATAATTATTATTGATATTGTTTTAAGTGAGCTTCTTATCATTTAACAGAAAAATACTTCATACAAACAGCACCAGGACTAAATAACAATAAGAGCTAATAGAGTTAGTAGAGAGTGAATAATCAAAATGAAGCTCTGAGGCTTTAGATTTGTCATGTACACTTATTTTATAAGATTTCAGCATTGAGGTACAATCACGCTACATTCATGATTTTGTACAGTCAAAAACAAACTAACAAACAAAAAGCTATTGATTATCATTACAAAGTTTCTGGCGTTCCCGTAACTATAGTAACTCACGGTGCTAGAGGGGAGGGAGAGAAGCTAAATAAAGATGTTTACACAGATATAGGCTACTTCGGACTATAGTTGTTATTTCACACATGTAGCACGCAACAGGAGAGACTCTGTGTCAGACGAGTTCTCACATGTTGACTAAACTTTACCGAGTCTCAAAATGACATCACAGCTCGGTGACACAATCAAAAACTGTTTGATAATGTTGCAGCACGACGAGTCTACGGTAGCTAAGCAGCTAAATGTTAGCACAGATGCTCCATGTTTTGATCCCACGCCAGGTGGGTCATTACACTGTCATTGGTCATGCGGACGCACGCTGTAAATAGTACTATTGGCTGTAGAGCGTGACAATCTGTCAATAAAAAAATCAGCTTTCAGCCAACACATTTTCTCCTCTGATCTGCATTGATCTCATAAGTGACCTCAGTGAACTCTGAAAGACGGAAATCTGTTGTAACAACTGAGAACTTTATTCCATGTATATTGTGCCATGTAGTTTGCCCACAAGCTCTCCTACATGTGCTGGCACGTGTTGCACACAGACCAACACATGTTGGAAGAGGGGTGATAAATGATGTTATTCGTTAGCGGTTTGCGCATTACACTAGTTTCACAAACGTTTGTAGAAAGTTGTATGACGTGCCAACAGACCAGATAGAAGAAGAACACCGTGAACCATCTGGAACCTCTGTCAGGTTCTTTTTGTACATTTGCAAATAGACTTTATACATATGCAAAGTTGTCAAGGCTACAAATATTTGTTAGTCATAACTGATCATTTCTCAGAGTGAGTCGAGGGTTTCGCGACAAGAAAAGAAGACACTAGAACAGCTCTTCAGTGTTCTAAAGAGGTGATCCCCAGGTTTGGGGTTCCACAGAATATAGATAGTGACAAAGATCCAGTTTTTGTATAAAAAAATCACGCAGGGTCTGTCAGAAATGTTATGGTTCAAGCTGCAGTTGCATGTTTCGTAACACCCACAAAGTTCTGGTTAAGTTAAAAGAATGAACGCAACTATCAAAGAACGGTTGACCAAAACAGTACTAACAAAAGGTCTGAAATGACCTGATGCACTGCCTATTGTGCTGTACTCCATCCAAAGTGCACCAAGTGCAACAACAGGACTGAGTCTTCATGAGGTGTTAATGGGGAGACTAATGTCCACAGGGACAAGTCAACCTCTGACACCACACTTCACCAAACTTCTCTGCTTTGGACGGATGAGTGTATGACTGAATATGTAAAAAGATGAACTGACATTTTGAATTTTATCATTACAGGTGTCTGATGCTCCCAAAACCATCTGAGGAACCAATTCATACTTTTAATGAAGGAAATTTTGTATTAATCAAATTAATCAAAATGTTTTTGTCTCCCAGGTGGAACCAGGTGTTGGTGACAACTAGGACTTGTATTTCCTGCACTTTAACCAAACTGTTAACCCTGTTATGTTTGGATGTCCAATTGACAGATGTGATGAAAATGACTGTTATATTGCTCACCCCCTGACTTTCTCTCGAGGTAAATGGTCGTGGACAACGCATGATAAAGCTCTGATTAAGACGGTGCTGAGTGCACCCAGGTAATGAAGGTACAGTTGTATGAAAAAGTTTGGGCACCCCTTAGGAAAATCATTGCATCAGTTTGTCACTTGCTGAGCTTTTGAAGCAGCAACTTTATTTTAACATATGTTATACCTTATGGAAACAGAAACTTATTATAGTGAAATAATTTTCATTGGTCCAACAGAAAATTTTTTATGTGTATTTAAACAAAAATAGGCATGTGCATAAATGTGGGTACCCCAAAGAAATAATTCCATTAATATTAAGTAGAGCCTCCTTTTGCTGCAAGAACAGCCTGTAGACGTCTCCTATAGCCACAGACAAGTCCCTGAATTCTGGCAGGTGGTAGTTTGGCCCATTCCTCCATACAAAACGCCTCCAGTTCAGTCAGGTTTCTTGGCTTCCGTGCGTAAACAGCCTGCTTCAAATCAATCCATACATTTTTTTAATGATGTTAAGGTCTGGGGACTGGGATGGCCATTCCAGAAGATTGTACTTGTGCTTCTGCATGAATTCCTTGGTGGATTTTGAACAGTGCTTAGGATCATTGTCCTGCTGAAAAATCCAACCCCGGCGTAGCTTCAACTTTGTGACAGATTCTTGAACATTCTTGTCAAGAATCTGCTGATACTGAGAGGAATTTATGTGGCCCTCAACTATAACAAGGTTTCCAGTCCCTGTGCTAGCCACACAGCCCCATAACATGATGGACCCTCCACCAAATTTCACAGTAGGCAATAAGTTATTCTCATGGAATTCAGTGTGTTTTTTTCGCCATGCATACCTCCTCTTGTTCTGACCAAATAACTCTAGCTTAGTCTCATCTGACCACAGTATTTTTTTCCAAAATGCTTCTGGCTTGTCCAGATGTGCTTTTGCATACCTCATGCGACTCTTCTTGTGATGAACACTCAGGAAAGGCTTTTTGCGCATCAGCCTTCCAAAGAGCTTTTCCTGGTGCAAAGTACGCTGGATTGTGGAACGATGAACAACTACACCATCAGTAGCCAGATGTTCTTGTAGTTCTCTGGAGGTGGTCTGTGGCTTGTCTGTGACCATTCTAACCATCCTTCGCCTGTGCCTTTCCAGTATTTTTTTTGGCCTACCACATCTTTCCTTCACAAGGACTGTTCTTGTGGCCTTCCATTTCTGCACCACATTTCTGACTGTGGAGACAGACAGTCCAAACCTTCTTGATAATTTCTTGTACCCTTCTCCTAATTCATGATAATGAATTATCTTAGTTTTTTGGTCAGTGGAGAGTTGTTTCGATGCCCCCATGTTGCCACACTCTAAAAAAGAACCTAGGACAAGCACAGCCAGCAATTGCCTCTGTTAAATAGCCTTTTTCATGATTGGTTCCACCTGTCTTTGTAATTGAAGGTCTCACAAGCTAGTCAAAGCAATTTTGTGCTGCAACCTGTCAGCTATAAATCCCTACAGGTCTTGAAATCAATGTGATTAAAAGGGTGCCCAAACTTTTGCACATACCATTTTTTACATTTTAATTTATCATAATAAAACTATGTAATGCTACTCTGAGAATTTTGGTCTGGAAAACACTCACATGTCTACATCTCTGTAGGAAATCAAATCTTGTTGCTGTGATCTTCTTTTATAAAGTTAGAGCAAATTATCATGAAATCTTAGAGGGGTGCCCAAACTTTTTCATACAACTGTAACATTCACAGCTGCTGTACCTTTGACAGAACCTCTGGAGCTGTGGCGTTTCACTTAACAGCAATTGAAAAGCTATCCTGATTATAAACTGTGGGGTGTTGATTACCAAGATGTTCCAGGGGAGGTGCAGAGCGGTAAGATCTGTACTATGGTGAAACTGATAAGGACGATAGTTTTCTATATATTGGTCAGTTTTCTTCCATAAATTCACTCAATGTAGCCAAAGCTAAACCAAAGGTGCCTAATAGAGTTACAGGTAGTGTTTCTTAACCTGTAGTGAAAAGAAAAAACTAATTCGGCCCTCAGTCTAATGATTGATTGTGCGAGTGATCGTAATCACAGTAACCGTTAAACTGCCAAAATATGCCTTCTTCTATACACTCTCCAAAGACCAACCTGATTCCATTCACCAGAGCTGATTGTGAAATGTTTGTGCAAAATAAAGTTGAAGAAACATACTTTTCTATTTTCAGACATAAATACCAACCTTCTAATACCTCTGAGTTCAAGTTTAATTTAGCTTTATTGTGATGTCTCTAGCTTTGCTTGTGTATATGATTGTTGTTCTGAATAAAATGTGTGACCTTTGATAATTTAGGGATTGCAATATTAAGAATCAATTTAAAATCTACCTCAAAGATAGTTTTCACAGTAATATGGTATTTTGATTAAATTGAAATGTTACAATTATTTTATGATGATATGCAACTGATGGATATCGACTGTTCATGGGATTATTCTACGAAGATGGATTCCACGCCACCATGCATCGTATGTGCTAGTAACCTCTCCATGGTGGTGACCCTCGACTGTACATAATGTACATGGGTTGAAGACTTTACAATATCTTGATTGCAACAATGATTGTTGTGATTGGTTTTTATTTTTAATTGGAAAAAGGAAAGAAATTTTGATCTACAATATTAAATCAATTGTTTTATGGAACCCCTTCTAATTGCTAGGGTTTTATCTGTTGGTGATAGAATAAATTTGATCTTTCTCCTCTCCCAGTGGTATATTTGCACGTGATCTGTGACCTCCCTGATGACCTCCTTTAACACCTTGGTGTTGTAGGGGATCCTCACTCGCTTAAGAGTTACCCTTTAAATGCCCTTGGCCTGAAGGAGGAACTCACACATCATGGGGATGGGATGAGGGGGTACATAAGAGGGGTTCTTAAAGTTTCTCACTGATTGTATGAATTAATCTTAACTGTTTTGTTTGACAAATAATGTCTATTGATGTTCTTTTAGAATAATTTTGATTTCAAATACTCCTGATTTCTGTGTGATTAAGAATGTTTTGTAATGTTTGTGTCGTTCCCATTCTGACTGTACTCCCTGGTGGTCTCTAAATTTGATAATTACAGTATTAGTATTTGGTAGTTAGTATTGATCTTATGATCAATAAGAGGGGATTGTTATGGAATTTTCTATCCTTAGGTTACACGAGGTCATGTGTGGGCCTTGAGGTCCTCTGCAGTATTAATTGTTTGGCTTTGGTTGAGAACAGTAAGTGCCAGTCTATCTCAACACTGTGGTGGCCAGGGTCGAAGAGACTGTTGCTGCCTTCCTAGACATAACAGATAGCTGGCCGCTGACATTCCAATCTGCATAAACAGACATCTGTGTCTCCAGACTAGAATATGCTGACAATAACACTTGCATGGGTAAAAACATTCTCTTTGACTAATTCAGCAATTTCTCCACAACACCTGACATCACCAAAAGGTTTCTGAAGTGCCACTTTCAAGCGAAAATATGCAGCGCTGGCCACCGCCATGTTGGCTGTACTTATGGGATTTGAACACTGACATAAATTGCGCACGCGTAATGAGACCTGCGCAAATCAAACATCCGCGCGGCCATATTGTTTTTTCGAGCGTTTTCAAAGCACTCGCAAGCTATTTTGTATCCTGCATCAATATTGTAGCCTGCGAGGAAAAAACATGCTTGAGCATGCGCAGAGTCCGCTCGCAAAACTTTCCTCTGCTCGCTCGCAAAATTTTAAATGCTCGCGCGCGAGTGGGTTTTTTTTCGTGGCCGATTTTTGTCAGTAAGGGGGCGGGCCTGGGGGCATGCCAATCACCATTGTATTCCCGAATATAATTGGCCAGTTGGACAGCAAGCTAGGTAGGCCAACACCACTAGGACAAACGGGACAAACCACACAGCCCTGAATGCCTGAATACAAATCAAACAGCTACAGAAAGAAAGCTGACAGCGACTGTATGAACAAGTAAAGAGACTGAGAAGAATGGCTGACTGTTTTACTAACTTTAAGTGTCACTGTGCTTTTTAACACTATTTGCCTTATCTCTGCTTAATGAAGAAAAGTAGATTTGTACAGTGTTTAACCACTGCTTGACACTCTGTTAACCGTAATGTCACAAGCAACTCTCTGCCTTCCACTCTCTACAGGCCTCCATATCTACTCTGCTCAGAGTTTTTCAGACAGAGCAGCTGATTTCAAATATCTGGAAGGACAGAAAGGGAAAAACTTAATGTAACTACATTAACATTAAAGCCTCTAAAATGATGAATATACAGCTAATACTGTATACTGATTTACAACAACAGAAAGAGGATAAATACAATGGTTCAGTTTAACCAGGATAAAGATCCACATTATCTAACTGTATTTTCAAATACACCATGCTTATGAACAAAAATAATCTTATGACAATAATAGATTTAGTTTAAGGGACACTATATGTATAAGGCCTTCTGTTTGTGTTTCTGTTGTATGTCTAAAGACTGATAATAGTCCTGATGATGTCATAGTGATGTCATCAGGGTTTTTAAGAGTCTGAGCTACAACATATGATGCACAGTTCGGAGGAAGCTGACATTTACCAGACAAGAAGGATCCAATATTTTAAGAGCCCAGCTCATACTGGTGGCTGAAGTTGGAAAATAATTTTTTGTTTGTTTTGACACAGAAGTGGTAATCGAGTGTTTAACAGTGAAAGTGTCATTGAGAGAGTAGCAGGCAGGTGGAGTTCTAAGTTCTTCACATCCTATTCCTTCAAACAAACACAGTAATTATTTACTTGTTCTAGCAGTGCTACTCCTTGACGTAAGTCAGAACTGTTATTATGGAATCATTTTGGTTCAATGCATGGGTCAACCATATTGCCTTAACCTAGGCACCTACGCGCTGTGGGTAGCGGGTGACCTTTGCTGGTTGGGCTTCAAAGTAACCTATTTATAAATGTTATGAAACTATAATATTCATTAAATAATAATAAAATATATCACAACTACCCTAGGGTACGTATCAAAACTACTACTTCATGTTATCTTAATCAGAAGTTACAGGTCACCAATATGTGCTTACATTGTCAAAATGCTACAAAATGACAAAACTATAAACAGCTAAAAAAATTTGTTTATTGGATGCTCTGTATTGTGTTAATGTAGGCAATAGCTTACATTGTTCCTGCATGAATGCTCAAGCATGTATTGAAGGTTTTTTTTATCATTTTTTAACATTACGTTTATAATTTTTAGGGACAAAGAATTACATCTAGAATATGAACAAAACAGTTTTACCAAAATAAAAAATTTACAGTCTATGTGCAACAGGATCCAAGTAACAAAAAATGTTCAGCGTTTTATCAGATTACTGTCAACGATGGAGGAAACAAAAGACAGCGCTCAGACAAACATATTGAAGTACATTGCATTGGACATTTTGCAAACATTCAAGTCAAGACAATGTAATTCATATAGCACCAAATCACAATACATTATTCAGGCATTCAGGGCTGTGTGGTTTGTCCCGTTTGTCCTAGTGGTCTTGGCCTACCTAGCTTGCTGTCCAACTGGCCAATTATATTCGGGGATACAATAGTGATTGGCATGCCCCCAGGCATGCCCTTACTGACAAAAACCGCCCCCCTTACTGACAAAAATCGGCCACGAAAAAAAACCCACTCGCGCGCGAGCATCGAAAGTTTTGCGAGCGAGCAGAGGAAAGTTTTGCGAGTGTGTTTTTTCCTCGCAGGCTACAACATTATGGCAAGCCAAAGGGGTCATAAATCGGGCTTTTTGAAACGCGTTTTGTAAGAATGCCCGTGAAAAGCAGCGAATTTTGGCGCCTTTTGCGCCGTACTTTACGCCGTTGTTCGGGAATACGGCGCAAAGTGCAGCGTTTTGGGGCTATTTCTATCACGCCGTTAAAAGCGCCGTTTTTCCCGCTTATTCAACGCGTGTTATATGCTTATTTCACCCGTTCAATTGTTATTTCACGCGTCAGATTGTTATTCTTCGCGTCTCGTTACTGACGTGAAAAGCGCCGTTGTCCATAATGATAATGATCTCCTCCCACTGATTTTCCCAGTCAATGAGTTTGAAGTGCTTTCAGCCAATCCTTGACCAAGGCAAAGAGTCCAGAGCAGTCCAACACGGATTTCCCTGTGCACTGATCTGCCCTGATCTTCTCTTAAAATCACCTTATAGTACTGCTTGCTCACATCTGTCAACTTAACCAAGAATAAAGCCTCGTTCACTCCATATGCTTGTTTGTTGTGATTTAAAAAGAAAACAAAAAAGATTTCAACATCAACCATATTTATATGTTACTTGATATATAGTATTCTGTGAATGTGGTGGGTGGGTGGTGATGTTGCCTGCCTCCTATGTCTGCTGCTCTTTTTGTTTGGGTTCGAACCCCGTTAAAAGCGCCGTTTTTCCCGCTTATTCAACGCGTGTTATAAGCTTATTTCACGCGTTGAATAAGCGGGAAAAACGGCGCTTTTAACGGCGTGATAGAAATAGCCCCAAAACGCCGCACTTTGCGCCGTATTCCCGAACAACGGCGTAAAGTACGGGCATTCATACAAAATGCGTTTCGAAAAGCCCGATTTATGACCCCTTTGGCTTGCCATACAATATTGCTCGAGGGAGCACAGATGCAGGATACAAAATAGCTATGAAAGCACTCGAAAAAAACAATATTGGCGCGCGGATGTTTGATTTGCGCACGCGCGGGTCTCATTACGCGTGCGCGATTTATGTCAGTGTTCTAATCCCATATGTACTGCTTCTTCTGCTTCTTCTTGTACCAGGCTGTAAACATGTTGGGCATTTTAATACGGGCACTTCTGCAGCCTGTCTCAAGCAGCCACTCGAGGAATTACAATTTTTAGCACTTTCACATTGGCACACAGCCACAGAGGTTGCTGCTTGGTTGGTTGTTTTGTCTTCTGTTGTTTGTACATTCAGTTTCTTGCTGTGAGAAGAGCTCATGAACATCAGATGAAAAACTCCAGTGGATTAATTTCCCACCTTTTTGTGTCTTCTGTGGAATTAATGTACTTTCAGGTCAAAGGTGCATTCACCTTTATTCATGCCAGAGGAGAGGAACATGTCTTCTGTTCAACATGCATTCATGGGCGGCTGTGGCTCGGAGGTAGAGCGGGTCGTCCACGTCCAATCAGATGATCGGCGGTTCGATCCCCAGCTCCTCCAGTCTGCATGTCGAAGTGTCTTTGGGCAAGATACTGAACCCCAAATTGCTCCCGAAGGCTGTGCCATCGGTGTGTGAATGTGTATGAATGGTTAGCTCCTCAAACTGATGAACAGTTGGCACCTTGCATGGCAGCTAATGCCATCAGTGTATGAATGTGTGTGAATGAGTGAATGAGATATGTAGTGTAAAAGCGCTTTGAGTGGTCAGAAGACTGGAAAGGTGTTATATAAGTACAGTCCATTTACAATTTACCGAGTCACAAACCGGATGAACTCCAACTACTGGTGGGTGAAGACAGAGGGTGGGGTCGAATGATTATTGCTCAGGAAGGTTCCTAACTGAGTGAAAGGACCCAGAATTATTAATGTATCCGCCATGATAAGAGCTGTTTGAATTCTCTAAATGTTAAGGAAAGGTGCTCCAGTGCTTCCTTCCTTATCTGCTTTAGAATAAGAAAGAAAGAAAGAAAGAAAGAAAGAAAGAAAGAAAAGGAAAGGGAACAAGGGAACGCCGTCCCACAATTTGATGCAGCAGCGAAATAAAAAAAAAAAAAACACACCACTCAGTCATTCACAACCAGACATTAAAAAAGCCATCAATTCATTGAAAAAAGTGTGTGAGTATGAACAGACAAATCTAAGGTGTGCTTTTTTGTAGTCCATCTTCTGAATTTTGTAGTCAACAGACATTCTGACTATTGGACTACACCCAGAGATGTTTCTTCTCCTGTTTTATCATTCATGGAGACGTGACTGTGTGGATCGATACCAGGTGTTCACTGACATCTTTAACACCTCAGTGAAGACATGCCAGCCTGCTTCAAAACCTCTACCCATCATCCCTGTTCTGAAAGAAACAAACAAGGACCACAGCACTAAATGAATACAGACCCATCGCCCTGACCTCTGTGGTTTTGAAGTCGCTCAGCCTCGTGCTGGACCACCTCAAAGACATCACTAATCCACTCCTGCCCCCCCATGCAGTTTTGCCCACAGAGCCAACAGGGTTGTAGACGATGCAGTTAACATGGCCTTCCTCCAGCACCTGGACTCCTCAGCAATCCACGCAAGGATTCTGTTTGTGGACTTCAACCCCATCATCCAAGCTCTGAACAATCTCTCCAGCTGAGTTCGCCTGCATCACAAACTTCCTATCTGACAGGAAGCAGCATGTGAAGCTGGTGAAACATGACTCAGACTCCTCGACTATCAGCACTGTCTCCTCCCAGGACTGCATCCTTTCTCCTCTACTTTTTTCTCTGACACCTGCTCCTTCCCTCATCATTCTATCAAATGCCACCACCCTCATTGGGCCCAGCTCTGAGTCCGCCTACAGGTGGGAGACTGACTCCAGGACCCTGAAGAAGCATGCAGGTAAGATTGTTGCTGACCCCTCCCACCTCAGACACAAACTTTTTGAGACACTCCCCTACTGACTACAATACCCACCACCCACCCTGTGGGTCACCCATCCTGTACACATTAATGTTACGTAGTAAAGTTTACTCACCTGAAACCCTGTGGGAAACTCAATAGGCCTTTATCTTCCTGGCCAATATGCTGTCACAGTGATTTGTTTAAAAGCCAGCTTGCTGCTCAGCATAAATGTCAAACATTGTTGTTTCCATGCACCGCTGTGCCATGCACCAACAGCATGACACTAAAGAAAACACCTGCAGCTCGCACTTAAACCATGCCTACATTTTAAATAACGAAGCAGCGATAGAAAGTGTATAGGTTTGGAGTACAATCTGACGGTGTAGCAGATGAAACAGCAGGTGGAAGGAAGAGATCAGGGCTTCGGTTCAACTACAGGGTTATTTTAATTTTTATTTATTTATAACCTTTATTTAACCAGATAAAAAACCCATTGAGATCAAGACCTCTTTCACAAGGGTGACCTGGCCAAGAAAGGCAGCAGCACACGTCATGATAATCAGGACAGACAGACAACAACAAACAAGCAGCAAAAAACAAACATGAAAACATTAAAATATTAAAGTACTAAAGTGCGAGTGAATAAGCAAATACTAAAGTGCAAGTAGATAGGCAAATAAAGTGCAGAAGATATAGATACAGTAACAAATTAAGAACATAGGCACTGTTCAAAAGTTTTCCTTTGGCGTTTTCTTAAAATAGAGCGGAATGCTTCCAATGAAACAAGTTTTGATATTCTCAGTTCAGATTGGAGAGCATTCCAAGCAGAGGGGGCATGCAGAAAGTGATTTACAGACCTTTTCAATAGGCTGCTGTCTCATGCATTCACCACATGACTCAGGCGTATCTGGTATGGAGACAGAACCCTGACATTAATAGTTTGCATTGAAAACAGAATTTGGCATTGTAATTACGAGTTTTGGCAGTGAAAATAAAATTTGGCATTGTAATAACGAGTTTTGGCAGTGAAAATAAAATTTGGCATTGTAATAAAAGTTGTATTGACGCTGAAAAAGTATTGGCATTGAATAATGTAGTTTTCAATGTCAGTCTTTAGATTTCTTCTTCATGTCCATCTTTTTTCAGTGTGTGTTTTTTTACACTGTGGTTTTCAGTTTCAAATTTTTTTTTTTCGGTTTCAATGTTCTTTTTTTCAATGCCAAGTTACTGTCAGGGTTTTGGCGTGGAGGGGGGAGTGTCTGAGGGGAGGGGCTAGGGACGCGTGAACGCGCCTCAAGGTTATAAGAGGGAGTGGGAGTAGGAGGTCGGGCCTGTGGTGCACCTTCTCCCTACCGACAGCATGGAGCAAACGAGTTCGCCTGCACCGCCCAAACCGCCCGTAAGTATGTTACTCCGTGTTTGTTGCTGGTTTCCACATAGAACCGTGCGGCGTTAAAATGTATATGCTTTATGTTATGCGGATTTGGCAACGGTCTGCCGGAACAAGCGCTAACGTTAGCTTAGCTAAGCTAAAACGGAATAGCGATTTCCGGGTTGATGACGCGCCGTGAAAACCCATCCACTGTAGAAACACCTATCCCCCCGTCTTTCGCCCATTTCAGGCCTGCAGGTTATTCATAAGTGGGGTCAAGATAAATATTTTATTTTATATTGTGCATTGTTGGAATGTCATTGATTAATAAATATTTTAATAATTTTGTGATTGATTTATTCTTTGAAGCATGAATATTAATTTATGCAATTACAATGCCTTATTTTAGTGAGGTAAGTAAAAGTACACAGTCATAGCCATAAACACAGCTGTACTAAAAATTGGCATTATAATTTATTTCGGCCTTGGCCAAAATTTTTAATTTCATTGCATTAGAACCGGTATGTCCAGGGTTTCCAGCTGCCTATCATGTTTGATAGAAGGGGTGGGGGCAATACATAATTCTCAGATGTCTGACAGTACAGCTATCATGATCCAATTACCATTTCTCCAACCCTGTGAGGTGTGTTTTGTTTTCTAGGAATCTGAAGCTCCGTGAATGTGCCAACACAGTATTCACCAGCAATATCGCACTCCTCAGCCAGGGAGCACAAATTTAAGGCCAAAGGACTCTAAAGTAAAACGAGATGGCAGACTCACAATCCCAACAGGTAATGGCAAGTTAATCAACATTCATGTCACCATAATTGGCTTTCATATATTTAGCTTCATAGTACGTGTGCATTTTTAATGGTAGTGCATAGGCTGGGCCAGGGATGCTCCAGAAAATCTAATTTTAAACACCATCTCAATATAAACTTATGAACCCTTTTTTCACCTTTTTTTGATTAACAAAAAAACATACAATTAGTTTTCTTCAAATGCTCTTAGGTACATTAATTCATCATAGCATGACATCATCTAATCTGTGCATTATGAGCACTAATTAAGATACCATGTTTTTAATTACAGGCAATTTCAATTGGGAGGCACTTTATGCAGAGAATGCTGCAAAGGCTGCAGGAAGTTCTGCAACGTCAGCCTGTGGATTTGGACCATTTACATTTTGTTTTGGGTCATGACATGGGTCTCTTGCTCTCTTTTGCTAATATAGTAGAACTGCCACAAGATGTTTTGAGTGCCTTATTTGAGGTTTTGAGACTACTCCGTTTGCAAGAAGAGAGACCTCCTCCTGCTTCTACTGTAGAGGTTCTGGGTGGTGGTAGGGGACAGCCCAAATTTGCCATATCTAAAGATTATCTGCAAAGCTTAATTGACATGCGGATGCATGAGTATGGGCTATCAGTTAAGGGATCATACAGCAATCTCACTGATGATGAGCTGGACAATCTTGTGCACTCAGTCAAATTGAGGATGCCACACATCGGCTATAGACTGATGAAAGGTGAGCTGCATGCTATGGGACACCGTGTGACATGGGAGCAGGTTTCAGCATCCATGCACCGCGTGGATTCTGCCGGGATCTTGGAGAGAATGGCATGTATGGGCTGTGTTGCCAGAAGGGTGTATTCTGTAAAGGGTCCCCACTCACTGGTTCATGTGGATACAAACCACAAATTAATCAGGTACACTGTCATTGTGGATATTTGAAATGTAGTTTTTGACACCCACAATACATATCCAGTGTAGCTATTTTTTTTTTAAATTAACAGATTAGATTACCACAATTATATTTGACCTAGTAAAATTACATTTGCACATATAATGTTAAAATGTATTCAAAATTACTCCTTGTGGATCTGTAATTTGTTTTTCATTTTTAATATCTGAAGTTGAAATTATACACTTAATTTTTTTTTCTTGTCAGATATGGTATTGTCATCTTCGCCGGAATTGATGGATATTCACGAAAGGTAAACACTTATTCCAAGACAAACTCATTGTAGTATTACCATATTCCATTGTACAGTCACTAAAGTATTTTGTCACTACGTCTAGATAATGTACCTGAGTGCTGCTAACAATAACAAGGCAACAACTGCACTTGGCTTCTTCATGAGCTCTGTTGAAGAATTTGGCTTTCCATTAAGGTAAGAAAATGGCAAGATCCTCCAATATTCTATTTTGTTAGTCACATTTTATTAACTGTAAACATTTGACTTGGTTTCTGTCATTATTTAGAGTTCGAGGTGACCAAGGAGTTGAGAATGTTGCCATTGCTCACTGCATGTTCACTGTTCGCGGCTGTGGCAGAGGAAGCTACATATCAGGAAAGAGCGTGCACAATCAAAGGTATGTCAAAATAAGCTGTATTGTTGTTTTGGATTTGAAGGTACCTTTTAGGGTTTGGTGCCCCACATCACAACAAATGTTCCTATGGAAGTGATTAATGATGCTCAAAAGTGCAGCAACTGCCCTTGTAAATTTGGATAATTCCAATGGAGGTGGTTATCCCAAAACATCAGCATACAAATGCCTTTTGTAATTGTGACTTGTTTATTTTTGTGTGATTTTTTTGTTTGTTTGTTTTCCCTCTTGCAGGGTTGAGCGCTTGTGGCGTGACGTGTGGATGGCAGTAACAAGTGTATACTATGAGCTGCTTCACAGTCTTGAAGAAGATGAGCTGCTAGATCCCTCCAACAGTCTGCACTTATTTTGTGCCCAGTATGTATTTGTACCACGCCTCCGAATGGACCTCGACACTTTTACAGGTGCTTGGGACAACCATCCTCTGCGAACTGAACAAAACCTGACTCCCAATCAACTATGGACCTTGGGGCTTCTCCAGACTCCTGTGGCTGCTCCAGAGAATCTAGAGGTAAAAGCTCAACAATGTTAAATCCAAGCACAATAATACATGACAGATGTGACAAATATAGCTAAAATGATAGGAATGGGCCAAAAAAACCTTTCACAGCACTGTATTCATAATTTTGCTAAGCTTGATTGTTCTGTGAAGTACACTAAAGGTTACAACAATATTTCTTATTTATAGGGTATGCAAACTGTCCCGGGCAGGAACCTGGACAGTTTGGGTGAAGAGTCCACAGGTGTAGTTCTCCCACCAGTCCATTGCCCTCTGGGACCACAGGCGATGGCAGGATTGATGGCAGCCATCAATCCTATAGCTCCCTCCCAGGACAATGGAAGAGACATTTACAAGGCTACAGTGGACTATGTAATGTTTCAGTTTTAAGAAACAGGTTTGTGCAGAGTTGGTGACTCCCAGAATAGACTTGCAGACCTGGCTAACTTACAGTGGTAGACTCTACACTCAACTGAAATCTATCTCTGAACTCACTGTATGTCTTTAATATTATACAGCAGGAAGAGTCCTTTGAACATTTATTAAAAGAGAACTTGTAATGTAATGAACTCTCTGTGATATTTTTGTAACATTTACAGAAAAATGTGAATTGTTAACTGAAGACACTTTTAAACATACATTTCTTTTGAAAATGCATAATACATTTCTTTCTTTTTTGGCTGTACTGTTTTCCTGAAATCATTATGTTCATCTTAAGTACTGTGACAGCAGCTAATACACACACCATAACAGTGTATTTTACCCAAGTCCAAAGTGGATTCAGTAATGGTACCCACTATAATGTGCCATGAAGTTTGTGTGCATCAAAAATAATCAATTTGTTATATACATAAATAAATTACAATGGAAGTATTTGTATGTTTATTTCTCTTTTCTTTCCTGATGGTCTGAACAACTAGATTCTCACAGTGCACATTCTGACATTCTGTGGCACCCTTAACATTTCAGGAGTCGGTATTCTTTCCACAAGTGAATTTTATTAATTTGTGTTCATTTGGTCGCCTTTTTTTTTTTTTTTTAACATAGATATCTAACTACTAATTTACGTTTTACACATTTTAGGTAAGACATTAACTTTGCCGGCATTGGTGAAACCTTTATTCTATTTGTGAAAATGCAATAAAGGCACATTTTACCGTCACTAAACATCTGGACCACATTGGACCAGGCCAGATCATAATCCAATGTATGCAGACTTCTCAAATCTGGATTAAATTGTCCCACAGAGGCTTTTTTTTTATGGGTCACAATCACAGTTGCAGGAAGGCAGATTCAGGTAAAACATAAGGGCTGCAGCTTTACTCCTTACAAAACTAAGTTCATTCTGGCGTGCTATTGATGCATTAAGACTTAGCACATAATTCATTTAATTGTACATTAATAGAACATCTGAATTAAATCCCTTTTTGTAAGGTATGTCAAGGAGACAATGCAAAGCAGGTCTACAGTGTCAACTCTGTGGAGTGGCAGGAGAACACAAGCAGGGTCTGGAATAATGGCAGATGTTAGTAAAAAACCATGGATGTATTAGATCCATGGTAAAAACACATTAATAGCACATGGGCTAAAAGACTTATACGGTTTGAACTTTGACCTCCTCTCAACTGACAAGTAAACAAAAAATGCCTCCTTGTGGTCTAAATGTGTAATATCACATACCAGTAATAAATGAAATCATGTATAGAAATAACCTTTAACTGTATTTTTTAATACTATATCTTATATACTTCAACTATCTGAATGTAAATCATGAAATATAACCTATAAATAAATAATGATTTCTAAATAAATAAAATAGACTTGATGACACACCAAACACTACATGTCATTGTCAGCACACACTGGTTTGTGTTCTTAGCATCAGGGTGACCAGTGAGCCACAGGAAGCTCATCACATCTCTGTGCTCTTCTGCAATTTATATCTGTAGGAAAGCCTTTGTGATGTCTGCCATGAATGCAATGGGGTGCAACCTGAAACTGACAACGACGTTGAGGTCTGGGTTCAGATCCAGTGAGCAGTCATTAAGAGATGGACAGCCATTCTCATGTGCAGAAGCATCAAAAATGACCCTCAGCTTGGTTGTTGCATTTTCCTTTTTATCACAGCATGGTGAGGTAAGTAGTACTGGATGTTATGATTTTCTGCCCCAAATGTGGACATTATTGGACAAACTGATTAATCCAGGCGTTTCTGACCTCAGAACAATGGTCAGACACACCTGGATCAATCACTTTGTCCAATAATGTAACACAGGACGTAAAGGAGCTGGTTTAAGTTCAAGAAGTAGTGGAGCTGTGCATAAAGCCCATTTGTCAGGTTCATATTACCGTGATGGCGTCCATGTAATACCCACATGTAAACTTATGACATTACAAATGTTCTACTGTCTTGTTTTATCATAGATGGACAAGTGTAAACATATTAGGTTGAACAAGATAAATTAAACTCATAATCTGAAACAATGTTTGAAATTACATATCTTCACAAACCAAAGCGACAGGTCAGATCATTTATTGAAGGGGACCTTGTATTTAACAATGCTGTGATGTTGAACTTTTACAGCAAAATCGCTCACTGTTCATTGAATAAACTTTAAATCATCCATGCAAGTGATCATATTGAAAAGGCATAATACAGAAACTAACTGCAGTGGTACAGTAGTCAACCTAGTACACAATCGGTGGTCAGACAGATCACTTATTGAAGGGGACCTTGTAATTAACTATGCTGTGATATTGAACTTTCACAGCAAATTGCTCACTGTTCATTGAATAAACTTTAAATCATCCATGCAAGTGATCATATTGAAAAGGCATAATACAGAAACTAACTGCAGTGGTACAGTAGTCAACCTAGTACACAATCGGTGGTCAGACAGATCACTTATTGAAGGGGACCTTGTAATTAACTATGCTGTGATATTGAACTTTCACAGCAAATTGCTCACTGTTCATTGAATAAACTTTAAATCATCCATGCAAGTGATCATATTGAAAAGGCATAATACAGAAACTAACTGCAGTGGTACAGTAGTCAACCTAGTACACAATAGGTGGTCAGACAGATCACTTATTGAAGGGGACCTTGTAATTAACTATGCTGTGATGTTGAACTTTTACAGCAAATTGTTCACTGAATAAACGTTTAAATCATCCATGCAATTCTAAGTGTTAATATTGAAAAGGCATAATACAGAAACCAACTAATTTACAGTGGTACAGGAGTAGTCAATCTAGTACACAATAGGTGGTCAGGAAACATGGCTTCTACACCCGACTGAACTCTCTACCCATTCTGATTGCAACTGTCATTACATCTCTGAATTCAGTGTATGTCTTCATATGTGCAACAGGAAGAGTTATTGTATTTGTACAGGCACTTACAAGAGGGAAACAAATGACATGACCAGGCATTTTTTCTTTGCACTGGTGTTCAAATTTCACTTTTATTTTAAAAGTTGCCTGATCGGATGGAAGAAGGGGTTTGTGCCCTTGTCCAGTTAACCATTGCATCACTATTGGGATGGACAGTCTCAAGTGTCTCTGTTGTTCCAGACTCCTGTTCCTGTCTTCATTCTGACTTTGTACGGCTTCTTGGGATACCTTCTTGGGATGCTCACACACTTCTTGGGATACCTTTTTGGGAGGCTCACACACTTCTTGGGATACCTTCTTGGGATGCTCACACACTTCTTGGGATACCTTTTTGGGAGGCTCACACACTTCTTGGGATACCTTCTTGGGAGGCTCACACACTTCTTGGGATACCTTCTTAGGAGGCTCACACACTTCTTGGTGTTCATTCTGACCTGCACGAAAAATGAAGAAAAAAAATTCAAACAAATCTTGAGTATTTCATCATGTGCAATTCAAACGTTGTGAGAAACTGACCCTATTTATCAATTACTTTATAAATAAATATATGAAAGACAAAGATATGAATGTGTGTGTTAACACTTGTAATAGAGACAGAGTCAAACCTGTGACTTCAAGTTCTTGCAGAAAGTCCTGGAGGAAGTTGATGATGGAATTTTCTGTTGCTCGTTTATAACTCCCCTTCTCACTCAGCTCAGGTGCCAGGACGCTCATTATGTAGTCAGCATCCGGCTGAAGATCAAAGAAAGGAAAAAGGTGGTTACAACACAGACGGGAAGAGATAGACACAAAAAAAAGCCTCCACATAAACAAAGTCTTTAAGAGATGTATGGTTTAAAATAATCTTATCAAATCTTATTTCAAGGCACTAGAGCTGCAAAAATTAATCGAACAATAATCGATTATCAAATGAATTGTCCACTAATTTGATATACGAATAATCGGTTTGAGTAGTTTAAGAAAAAAAAAAGGCAAAATTCTCTGATTTCAACTTCTTCAATGTGAACATTTCTGGTTTCTTGTTTCCTTTATGACAATAACATGAATATGTCTTTGGTTAGTGGGCAAAACAAGAGATTTGAGGATGCATCTTGTGGTTTGAGAAACACTGATTGTCAATAAAATGTTAAATCCTTTGCATAGCAGTGAAGCAAATCTGGTGAAATGTGCAATATCCTTACTTTGTCATCATCCTCTTTGGGGACAAACAGGTTTGAGCAGAGAGTTTGGTGCCTCCCAATCACCTCCAAAAGATTGTAAATCTTCATTCCATTTCTGATTTCCTGAAGCATAGCAGTCAAACGCACTGTAGCGTGTACAACAATGGCTCTATTGAGAAAAGGGAGTGAGGTTTGTGTTGATTTTCCATGGGCCAAAAAATATTATTAAACTAATGAATAAAGAGGACAGCTGGTATTATGCATTCACATTTCAAGTACAAATATGACATTTCCAGGAAACATACACAAATGCTTTAAATTTAAGTAAAAATTTGCTGTACCGTTTGCCTGTTTTCTTTCATGTCTAAAGTACTGTAATAACTTTAATACACACACCACGTAACAGGGTATTTTGCCAAGTCCAAGGTGGATTCTGTAATGGTGCCCACTATAATGTGCCATGAAGGAAATTGTACACACCTTATAATACTTTCCTTTCTGTCCAGCTTGACCACTCCTGTGTAGCCACAACTCAGAATACTGTCTGTTAGCTCCGTCAGATCAGTTGCAGCTTCCACCTAAAATTACAACACAACCTCAGGAAAAGGATAGCAATGAAATTCTGTTCACTGAGAAAAGCATTTTACTCATTACAGCTAATAAGAAATGTACTCACTCTGTCTATGAGTGAAGTATATTCACAGTCATCTATGTCATCTCTGGTCAACTGCAGAGCGTCATACTGTCCCTCTGCAAGAAACTGGTAACACCACTCTCTCAAGAAGCATGGTGCAGGGCCACCCTGGGCCAGGCTGACTGAAAACACTTCTCCTGCAGTTCTGCATGTCATCAACAAACATTGCATTAGAGCTGCAACAATTAATCGATAGCCGATTATTAAATTAATCATCAACTGATAATCGAGTAATCGTAAGTCATTAAGTAGCCAAAATAATTCTCTGATTTCAGCTTAAAAGTGACCTTTATGACAATAAACTGAATATCTCTTTGGTTTGTGGACAAAACAAGACATGTGAGGATGTCATCTGGTGGAATGGGAAACACTGACATTTTTCAACCTTTTTTAACATGTTATTGACCAAACAACTTAATTGATTTAAATAATCGACAGATTAATTGATAATGAAAATAATCGTTAGTTGCAATGTGTAATGCATAAACTACATAATGTAGTACAAGTATGAAACCATGCACACCTGTAGAAGCCATTTTGTAAGTCAGTAATGGAGTAAACTGGACTCTTTCCTTTTTTGCCGCTTCCCTCAAACAGCCGCACTTCAATGGCATGCATCATTTCTAAATAAAGTATATGATGACAAGACACACAATTCAGCAAACGAATCAAACTGACTCAGTGTTAAATAATGAATCTCCAATTTTTCTAAAAGTTTCATTACATTACCCGTCAAAAATTCTTTGCTTAATGCACCAGTATCAACGCCTGCTTCCCCGATGAAGGATACTTTTAGTTTATTGACTGGGGAGCCCTTCTTTTGTCTCTGCCACTGAATGAAGCCTCTTTGGACCATATCCTCTCGGTTAACACAAATCTTAAAGTCTTTGCTTGCATCAACTTGACTTGCAAGCAAGTTAAGGACATCTTCACTATTGAAAAAACATTTCAGTTAGATTTACATCTTAGGAAAATAGAAGTATAAGTGAATGGAAAAAAGGCAAATGCAAAAAAATAAACAAAATACCTAGACATGGCAGCCACAGGCATACCTTCTTCAGTGTCAGATCTGGAGAAGCAGTCGGTACTGCTGTTAATACTGTCCTGTGGACTAAAAAGATCAACATTAACATACTTATTTATTGTTGATTTTACTGATGAGGTTAGGCAAGGTGTTTTTTTTTGTATAGCCCATTTTTGCAAATAGTTTGTCTCAAAAGGCTTAACACAGTATCATCACAACATCCTCTGCCCTTAGACTCTCACAGAAAAGGTAGGAAGGAAAAAGGTTAATCTAATTTGCAACCACAGTCGGCCATTAAGAGACTGGAGACCTTAAAGCAGTCCATTCTAGCAAGCAGAGAATAAGCCTGAAACCATGGTGGATAGGTTGTCAGCCCATTGAACTAAACACACCAACACTCATATTACTTCAGGGTATCTAGAATGTACAACTCAGGTTACTGTAAACTTCAGAAATGCCATATTTATATCAATGCATTTATTAAATTAATGAGGACCTATTATGCCCATTTCAGGGGCTTTTAAATGTTACATTGGACATCAGCTGTGATTGGCCAACATATCAAGGGGCGCGACCCCTCTCACTTTACCATTGGGCACTGAGGCCAGAACCAGCTGTGCCTGCCTCATGATATGGCACTTCCACGTCCTCTAAAGCAAGTACCACGTCCTCTAAAGCAAGTATCCAACATTTTAAACATATTTCTAAGTCTGAAAAGCTGGAAAAGCATACTGTAATAAAGCACAGGTTTAACACAAGAAATTGCATATGAGAAGGGCTGAAATTGTTAAACTAAAATGGATAACATTACACAACATTACCGTTCACCACACTGCCGTTCACCACACTGGCTCGCATGCAGAGCAATGATGTCTGCTGGAAAGCATCTCGAGCATATAGGGCATTCCTTTTCAACCTGTAAATGACAGACGGTCAAATCAACTGTAGAGATAGTTAGAAAATGATGCATAAATGTAGACAGATCTAGGTCCGACATTATAACCTTTTCCTCTTCTCTGGACTCAATGTTGTGCTGCGCAACTGTTGAATTTGTGACGGAAAGAATTTCAACATCACCTTCATCTAGCCAGTCCTATAAAGAACAAATAATCAAATTTTAGAAAATGTGGTCATACAGCAAGTAAGTGTGTAAGTATGTTTTCTCTACTAATTCATCAATTTATGGTTGTAATATTGCAAATGATATGGAAATTCACTTTATGCACAGCTACACTACTTCCTGAAATAAGCCAGCTCGTTTAATTCTTGTTTTACATTATTGGACCAACTGATTAATCCAGGTGTGTCTGACTAGTCACAGTGGTCAGACACACCTGGATTAATCAATTGGTCCAATAATGTAAGACAGGAATTAAACGAGCTGGCTTATTTCAGGAAGTAGTGTAGCTGTGCATGAAATTAATTGCAATGTCAAAACAATCATGATTCGATTTTTTTTAATCATGCTGCCCTAAATACAAGGTTAAATCTGGTCTAGCAAAAACGATTTGGCCTTTTAGGTGTAGCTATAGTTTAGTCTTTGTTAGATATTGGGACCTGTGTTATAATATTGTGTATTACCATAGAATTAGGCAACTGTACACATTGTGTACAAACAAGTAAAGAAAAATGTATCTTAGATATATGCATTCACCTCATCATCATCATAATCATCTTGAGGCTCCATACATGACTGGATGTGCAATGCCAGAATGTGCAGTGGCATGCGTTCTTTGCATTTTTGGCATGCAGCCTTGGGTGTTTTTTGAAATTCAGCTGCATCTGAGGGCAATGGTGTCATATCCAGTTCCTGTTGCAGTGGAGCAATGTATAAGATGGTCTTCCCGGCAGCCGAAGCACTGTGAATCAGTCTCCCGGTGTAACCATCAACATCAGGAGTTATGGCAACCAATTTTCTTCTTCCATGGCCCCCTGCACAGACAGTAAGACAAGAGATTTCAATATTGATGATGTCCTTCCACTACTCAAAGGAAAGATGTTTTAAAATATTATGTAATGCACCTGAGGCCTTGTAGAAAAGCAACCCTTCCACCCCCTCCATTTTGGGATACTCCTCAACGAGAATGTTATGTATCTGGAAACAATTACTGTAGTTTAGATGTTTTTACAAAATAATAATAAGTATAGCTGTATATAATAGTATTTAATCAAAATAACAGTAAAACATGACTAGAGAACTATTAATCAAACAATAATCAATTACTAAGTTAATCGTCAAATATTTTGATAATCAAATTTTTTTTTAAAGTCAAAATTCTCAGATTTCAGCTTCTAAAAAAATATTTCTGGTTTCTTTGTTCATTTATGACAATAACCTGAGTTTCTCTTTGGTTTGTGGACAAAACAAGAAATTTGAGGACGTTGTCTTGTGGTTTGGGAAACACTGATTGATATTTTCCCACATTTTTTAACATTTTAGCTATTGACCAACAACGAATCGATTAATCGTTTACATAATTGACAGATTAATCAATAATGAAAACAATCGTTAGTTGCAGTCCTGAACATGACCACAATGTACATCTAGCCCTTCTGTAATGTCAAAATTATTATTCATTAAAATAGTAGTTACAATGGCAACCTGACAACCATGGCATGGTCCATGTCATCCGTCAGGTCAAGAGACCTCTTTCCCAATCCAGCTTGGCTCAGCTCCAATTCCTCAGCTGCAGAAGGAGTGCTAGTGCAGCCACTATTTAGCAAATATACATAAACGGTGAATGCCTTAATGTTAACTTTTTTCTTCTGAGGGTTTTGAAGGGGAGAAAATCTATGTTTTCCTTTTCTCTTTGCGAAGAACCCAGGAAATGACCTGTAAATATCAACATATGACAAAATTGTATGAATTAACATTATGAAACACAATTTCTCATCAAATAAGTCCAGTATCAAGATGATTATCAAGACCTGGCCATCTCCTGTTGTACTGTTTGGCTCGAGGTTTGTGCTTGCTGACCCTGGTGCCCCGACTGCACTGAACTTCTCTGTGCTGGGTTCTGATGTGGCTGATGAATGTTTTGTGTTAGGACATTTATGAGGCCTTGTGCAGCAGCAATAACACTGGCCTCAAGTGCCTAGAAAACAAAACACACCTCACAGGGCTGGAGAAATGGTAGCCTACATCTTGATAGCTGTACTGTCAGACATCTGAGAACATTATTGCCCACTCCCCTTCTATCAAACATGAGAGGCGGCTGAAAACCCTGGACATGCCGGGTGTGATTCGGTCGTAGGCACGAGGCCGCATCACACCCGTGCTGATATACAGTACAACAGCACTCCCTCTCCCGCACTCGTGTGATATTGCTTAATTATCAGTGTTTTGTTTTGATAACGAATGTACGTTAATTACCCCCCACCACCCCACCCACTTTCTTTTTTAAAGGTGAAAATATTGACCAACCCCCCCCCCGAATTTTTTTTACAACTCGACTACTGGGCGCGAATTCGCTATTCCATTTTAGCTATCTTAGCTTAGCTAACGTTGCAGTACGACGGTAATTCCATTTTTATTATCTTAGCTTTATTTTGCTTTGCTTAGCTTAGCTTAATTTTGCTTAGCTTAATTTAGCTTATCTTATTTTAGCTTAGCTTAATTTAGCTTAGCTTATGTTAGCTGAGCTTATTTTAGCCAGAACGTCTTTAGCTTAGCTAAGCTAACGTTAGCGCTTGTTCCGGCAGACCGTTGCCAAATCCGCATAACATAAAGCATATACATTTTAACGCCGCACGGTTCTATGTGGAAACCAGCAACAAACACGGAGTAACATACTTACGGGCGGTTTGGGCGGTGCAGGCGAACTCGTTTGCTCCATGCTGTCGGTAGGGAGAAGGTGCACCACAGGCCCGACCTCCTACTCCCACTCCCTCTTATAACCTTGAGGCGCGTTCACGCGTCCCTAGCCCCTCCCCTCAGACACTCCCCCCTCCACGCCAAAACCCTGACAGTAACTTGGCATTGAAAAAAAGAACATTGAAACCGAAAAAAAAAAATTTGAAACTGAAAACCACAGTGTAAAAAAACACACACTGAAAAAAGATGGACATGAAGAAGAAATCTAAAGACTGACATTGAAAACTACATTATTCAATGCCAATACTTTTTTTTTCAGCGTCAATACAACTTTTATTACAATGCCAAATTTTATTTTCACTGCCAAAACTCGTTATTACAATGCCAAATTTTATTTTCACTGCCAAAACTCGTAATTACAATGCCAAATTTTATTTTCACTGCCAAAACTCGTAATTACAATGCCAAATTCTGTTTTCAATGCAAACTATTAATGTCAGGGTTCTGTCTCCATATATCTGCCCATCAGTGAGGGATGGTGTGGCTTTGCCAGTGGCCCGCTCTCACAGCAAGACACATGAAAATGTTTTGACTACAGCCAGTCTGGAGTCTGGATTCTGGAGCTAGCAGCAGGATGTGGGGATGTGTAATGCTGCAGCCACGTCAGTGCAATCAACAGGAAACTGATCCTTTTCTTCACTGTGGTGACCTCAGGGAAACATCTCTCCGTCAATTAGTTTTTTGTTTTTTGTTTTTTTTTGCTCTGTGTGTACTTCTTCCGTAGCAGAGGGAAATTTCAGTTTGGGTAATTATTTCCCACTGTGACTCCTGTTTATCATTTATAACTGCTTACATTCTCTCACAGAGAGCCATTGTTTTTCTCACCACAAAGACAATAGGCTGTTCCACCAGGGATAGAATTAGCATTTGATTTGGCAGAGTCGATAGTGTCCTATCTGTCTTAAATGTTAAATGTTTTGTCCTGGCTGAGGATAGAAGACATACAGTCCTGTCAGTGTGGTGAGCATCAATGCACTTCAGAGACAAGGTTCATGTACAGGTGTAGCAGAATAACTACTTTAAAGTTCTATATTTGCTCTTGTTGAAAATCAATAAATTGATCAGTCGCATGGGAAGGAACAGAAATCTTTTCAATAGACTAAATTTTGTCTTGTCTTTGTCTGTTGGCCAAATGAAATTTCACAAAGAGGATAAGGTAACGTCACGAACGAAAGCATTTCAGGCCGAAGCGCTGCAGAACGCTTCTATTTCCTGACAACGTTAACTTTTTAATGCACAGAAGCCACATACTTCTCATTATTAAGGTCATGCAATCGTGAATCATCAAACATAAACAACTACCTGTTTTCAGTCAAAACTTACTTTTAACACCACTAATGACTGGTAGAAGGTTAAAGAACACTTAGTTTGATTACATAATAAATTACAAAAACCTGCAATTGCACAAGTCATAATCTAGACTGTCACATAGCAAACAAGACGTTAAATTCCTGAATTCATATTTTTGTACAGAGACCAGGGTTTGACTATTTTTTAGCTATGGCTGGATTCCTGACATTTTATTACCATAATGAAGACTTGGGCTGAAAAAGACATACATAACATAACATACACAACATAGTTTCTTTCACCAGAATCCATTTTATTATAGCTGGTAGGCACCTTATATCAGACCAGGTCAGAGGTGAGGGGGGGAAAGAGCAGGAGGAGAAGAGGGGTCTGTGTTCATTTTCCTTTTACTTAGTCCATAGGCCCAGTCTTGCAAAGTGGCACACAGCACAGGGCAAGTGCCATTGCTGGCTTTCAGGTGACAGAGTTGTCATTTTCATGCCCTGCACCCATGTTGTGTAAGTAGCAAATGTATGTGTATATGTGCCCATATGTGCACCCATGGGCATGTTGGTCTTAAAATGAGGTGTGGTCCGTGGCCAGGCTACAGTTGGACAGCTTACTGGAAGTCTATGAGGATAGACACAGAATGACATGGTGTGGAGTTCCCACAGTTCACTTTAGGGTTTGGGATACTGATGTAAATGTGTAAAGGGTGGTAGAAGCTCTTTTAGAGGATTTATTTATTTATGTTTATGTATATATATTTACCTGTTCTTGTTTATGTCTACGTTTTTTATCTGTTGTACAAAGAGAGCTAAGTGAAACCGGAGTCAAATTCCTCGTGTGTGTTCACATACCTGGCAATGAAAGTGATTCTGATTCTGAAGAGTTGGACATGGAGATATGACAAGGCAGACTGGGATGAATTAAAAAATACATGAAAACAACTGATGAAAATGTCAGTCGTCAAAGACTCCTCGAGACAGCAAAAAACTAGAGGGAAGATGAAGAGGAAACAGCTCCTCTGTGGACAGACTTGTGTCACCGACCAGCCCTGTCCCTTTAAGACGGTGGTCTGGCGCGTGTGTGTGACGTACCGGTGCAGGGAAAAAGGTAAACAAAAAGAGAGGAGATATACACATGGTGGTGACAGACGTACAGAAAAGAGAGTTAGCTCATGGTTAGTGTTAAGCCAGATGCCAAGTATTTTTGTATAGTAGCAGCAGTGTCCAGACAGACTGACCAGGCCCGGTGTTGTATTTTTGCTCTGCCAAAGAGAGGAATTAAATGTGCGGTTTTGCACTAGAAAGACCCCGCTTCGTCCTCTTTCCTTCACACACTTTGGCCCGGACCCTACGACGCCAGTTACCTGCAGCGAGCCAACATCACACCAGCTCCCAACTACGGTTTGGAGTGAGAGAGGGTGAAAAGGTAACACTGGGGGCTCGTCCGGGATCCAAAGTTTGCCCAAGAAGAAAAAAAAATAAAGTGGGAGCCGAGAGCGCGGGAGAAAATGGCGGAACACGCTAATGTTGCTGTGGAGAGACACGTAAAGCTACCTAGTCCAAACGTTAGCACAAACCCATTTTTAACGGACATAAGAGAGACTGTTCGAGCTGATATGGACCCGGTTGATTCAACGGGCATCAGATGTGTCGGCGGCGGGGAGAGCCGCAACCCATTTCTGGTTAGCATGGAGCTAACCACCGGAGCAACGGAGCTAGCCGCAAGTGGAGCAGCGGCCCGCCCGAGAACAGCGCTGCTCAGCGGGGCATGGCCACCGACCCCACCGCCTTCAGTGCTGTCTAATCCCTTTCGGACGCCAGCAAAGCAGGAGAGCGCAGCGGGCAGTGAGTCTATGTTCCCCCCTCAATGTTGTTGTGATGGCCCCAGAAATATGGTTTCTACCCCAGCCGTAGCCTTACAGTATGGCGCAAACAATGACTTTAATCAGACTTTTGACAAGCGGCCAGCTAACCCCTTTTCCCCTGCGAACAATGTGTATGCCACAATAAATGCCCCATCCACTCTGGCCCGTACACCAGCTCCCCAGCCTGCTGTGCCCCCCTTCACGCCATGTATGTCCCAGTTTGTGAGGCGCAGTTATGCAGAGCAGGCTCATGATTATTACTCTGCCCCTCACTGCGATGCACCACTCTCCCGGGGTAGTGAGCCTGGATATGGACAGCCTAGCTGGAAAAGGGCCAAGTCCGCACCACAGCGTCCCTCCTCCTGCATGGTGCGTGGCGGTGACTGTATGGACAGTAGTGATGATGAACAGTATGAGCAGAGAGAGAGAATCCCCACACTACAGCCAGGTCGTTTTGATGGATCGGGCTCATGGAAAGACTTTCTGTACCTGTTTGAAAGCTGTGCCCAGGCCAACCACTGGTCGGAGAAGACCATGGCCGTGCAGCTCAGATTCAGCCTGACTGGTGCTGCTGGTGCTATTGTCCATAAAAACCCCAGATCTACTCGATGGAGTTACCAACGGATTGTGGACGAAGTGGACGCTGCCTACGGGCCATGTTCGGAGCATGCAGCAGCCATAGGCATTGAACTGAGGCAGAGAGTGAGAGGGCCGGGCGAAGCTCTGCACAGTCTGAGGGATGATATCTACGAGAAAGTTTCCATCGTGTATGCAGATCGTACAGAGCGGGAACAGGACGCCATCAGCGTGGAGATCTTCACGAACGCCTTGGCTGATGCTGAGGTGGTTCAAAGACTGTTGGAGGAGCAGCCTCGCACCCTGGCCAGAGCATACGAAGTAGCACACAGGTACGAAACGACCAGAAGGGCTGCCAGAGCGGTCACCCAGCTGATGCAGCCAGGTCAACGGAGCTCAGCAGAGCGGAAAGCCAGGGCAGCGACGGTACGTGAAGATACAAGTGTGATGCTGTGTGATGAACCAGTAGGGGTAGCTGCGGGGTCCACCAACCCACCAGACAGAAAACCAAGATTTCACCAGCGGTGGCCGCCAAAGAAAAACAGAAATGTTGAAATGACCTCTGCTGAGATCATCTGTCATAACTGCTCTGGTGTAGGGCATGTACAGAGGAACTGCCCTTCTCCTCGCCGACCCAAACAGCACCACCAGCCGAGTGTCAACCTGACCCCAGCTCCCCATCCAGACAAAGTGGTTACCTGCACCAGCGGCCTGGAGGGTGAGATGAGCGTTAAAATACTGGTACAAGGACTGGAAATGTGTGACTTATTAGACTCCGCTGCTCAGAGAAATGTGTTGCCTCTCCACCACTTTAACTCTATTCCTGTTGAGTCCAGACCTCAGCTCCGGCCATCCACCTCGGAGGTCTTGCAGGGCATCGGACCCAAGGGCTTAACAGTTATGGGGGAAGTCACTTTGCCAGTGCACGCGGCGAGCAGGAGTACCAATGTGAACTTCATCATAGCCGACACAGCTAAGGGCACCGGGGTTATCCTGGGGCACCCTTTTCTGCGGCAGGCACGTGCCCACCTGGACTACGGCCGCAGAGAGATAACCCTCTTCGGTGAAAGGGTCCCTCGTTTCAACCCAGACCACCAGCCAGAGGTGCATATTGTCAGAGTGGCCCGCACAACCGTGTTGGCGTCGGGCTGTGAATATGTAGTGCCCGGCACTGCCCGCCTCCGTCATGCTGCTGATGGAGACATGATGTTGAGCCCCACCAAAGGTTTCATTGAAAAGCACCATGTGTTAGTGGCCCGCATTGTTGTTCAGACGCAGCAATCTACCAACATCCCCATCAGAGTCTTCAACCCTGGCACCGCACCTGTCACCCTAAGAAAAGGGGCCGTGGCCGGGCTCCTTCAGCCAGCAGAGGTTATGGGAGAGGTAGAGCTTCAGACAAAGGAGGCCTCAACAGTGTCCAAGCCTGTTAATTCTGACTCTGTTTCTGTCCCCAGTCACCTGCAGTCCCTGTACACCGAGAGCTGTGCCAGCCTGTCAGAGGATGACTGCGGTAGGGTGGCCCACCTGCTGCGAACATACAGCAATGTCTTCTCCACGGGGCCCACTGACCTCGGCCGCACTAGCCTTGTGCAGCACGATATCCTGACCACCCCTGGGCCACCTGTAAAACAGCCCCCACGCAGGATGGCCAGCAACAAGCAGCTTGCAGCAGATCGACAGGTGCAGCAGAGCCTGGAGAGCGGTGTAGCCCAACCCAGCAACAGCAGCTGGGCCGCACCGATAGTGATGGTAAGAAAAAAAGATCAGAGCCCACGGTTATGCGTGGATTACCGACCTTTAAATGAACGGACTATCAAGGATGCCTATCCCCTGCCACGCATCCAGGACACGCTAGACACACTCTCCACTGCCAAGTACTTCAGCACATTGGACTTAACATCAGGCTACTGGCAGGTGGAGATGACACCAAGGGCCCGCAAAGCTGCTGCTTTCTGCACACGAAAAGGACTCTTTGAGTGGAACGTGATGCCATTCGGGTCTTTGCAACGCGCCTGCCACATTCCAACGGCTTATGGATCGTGTCCTGGCTGGGCTGCAGTGGCAGACGTGCTTGGTGTACCTTGATGATATTATAGTTCTGGGGCGGGATGCTACTGAAATGCTAGAGCGCCTCAGCCAGGTGTTCACCAGACTACATGAATCCAACCTTAAGCTGAAGCCTTCCAAGTGCTGCCTGTTCCGGGAGCAAGTGACCTATCTGGGGCACATCGTCTCTGCCAGAGGTGTCGCCACCGACCCCCAAAAGATCCAGAAAGTGGTTGAGTGGCCAACGCCCCGAAACATCTCAGAGGTACGTCAGTTTGTCGGCTTGGCTTCCTACTACAGACGTTTTGTGCAGGATTTCGCCACACTCGCCAAGCTGCTCCATGAACTCACCAAAAAGTATGCACGCTTCGACTGGACAGCTGAATGCCAGGAGGCATTCGAGGCACTGAAAAGCCACCTGACATCTGCGCCTGTGCTAGGCTACCCCCTTGACAGCCGTGAATTGTTTCTCGATACAGACGCCAGTGATTGGGGAATCGGAGCAGTCCTTTCCCAAACACAAGGGGGTGAGGAGAGGGTTCTAGCCTATGGGAGCAGGCGGCTGTCAGCTACAGAGCAAAATTACTGCACCACCAGACGCGAGCTCCTGGCAGCGGTGGAGTTCACCTCCCACTTCAGGCAATACCTGCTAGGAAGGCCGTTTACCCTCCGGACCGACCACAGCAGCCTGCGCTGGTTGACTAGACTGAGAGAGTCAGAGGGCCAGCTTGCCCGCTGGTTAGAGAAACTGGCAGAGTATGATTTCCGGGTGATCCATCGCCCCGGGGGACACCATCAAAATGCGGACGCACTTTCCAGGAGGCCGTGCCGTGAGTCATGCCCATGTACGGTGCCAGAGCCCAACCTAAGTCTCCAGTGCCAGCATAAGGCGGTGCAGTGCAGCCCAGATGACGGCCCAGCTGCAGAAGCTGCCAGGGAAACATTTACAGAGCAACCTCCAGTGGGGGTAGTGGAGCTTGATGACTGCTGTGGGGGCAGTTTAACATCTAAGCCAGAGTTTCCTCCAGTGGGGGTAGAGGACACCTCCAGCGATGACAGCTGTGGTTATACTCCCACCCGTCCAAGCATCCACCGGGTGAGTGAACCACTTCACACTAACTTGTTCTGCGGCTGGACCTGAGAACAATTGAACAATGCCCAACTAACTGACCCAGACATATCGCCGGTGAGGAAGTGGATGGACGCAGGCGACCGACCATCGTGGACTGATGTGGCACCCTGCAGCCCAGCTTCCAAAGCATACTGGGCACAGTGGAAACGGCTCTATCAGAAGGATGGAGTCTTACTGAGGAAATTCTACTGCACTGAAGGTCAAGTGTTCTACCCCCAGATCCTGCTGCCTCACCTGTACCGTGCCTCCGTGATGCAACAGATGCATGATGGCCCAGTGGGTGGTCACTTTGGGGTGTAGAGGACCCTTGCACGCCTCAAGACCAGGTACTTCTGGTACAATATGAAGGACGATGTCACACTCTGGTGCTGCACTTGCACCAGCTGCGCTGCAAAGGCTCGCCCGAAGAAAACCCCTCAGGCTGCTATGGGCACAGTGCGGGTTGGTGCCCCTATGGAGAGGATAGCGGTTGATTTGATGGGACCCCTAAATGAAACAGAGAGGCGTAACCGCTACATACTTGTAGTACAAGACTATTTCAGCAAGTGGGTGGAGGCCTACCCTGTCCCCAACGAGCAGGCAGTGACCGTGGCAGAGAAGATTGCCTCCGAGTGGGTGTGTAGATATGGAGCCCCTCAGTGCCTGCACAGTGACCAGGGCACCAACTTTGAATCAGCCGTGTTCCAGGAGATGTGCGCCCTGCTGGGGATTGACAAGACACGAACGACGCCGTTTCATCCTCAGTCCGACGGGCAGGTGGAGCGCTTTAATGCCACCCTACAGAAAATATTGGCCACCACTGCCGAGCGTTGCCACTGGGACTGGGATGTCATGATTCCGTATGCAGTGATGGCCTATCGGGCAACCAAACACAGCTCTACAGGCCTGACACCCAACATGATGCTCTTTGGAAGAGAGATAACTGAGCCAATCGACCTGGTTGCTGGTCTGCCCCCAGATACTGACGATTCAAACACACGTCCACAGTATGTCCAGCAGCTCAGAGAACGACTGGAGCTCTCACACCAGCTGGCACGAGAGGTGCTGGGAAAATCTGTTGAACGGGCCAAACGACAGTACGATAAAAACATCTGTCAGGTCCAACACAAAGTTGGTGATGCAGTTTGGTACCTGATAAAAGGCACCAAGAGGGTGAAAAACAAGGTACGGAAGTTCTTACCTTCTTACGAGGGCCCCTACTTCGTTGTGGGACTGCTGGATGACTTGATCTACCGGATCAAAAAGAGCCCAAGAGCAAAGACCAAAGTAGTCCACCATGACAGACTCAAGCCCTACCATTCCAGGGCCCCGCTGGACACTAGCTGGGTCCTCCAAGATGCTGACACCTGGGCCCCAGTGGAGGTGTTGCCGCCTTCACCAGACTCCAGCTCCCTCATTCCAGACGACAGCCGTAACCTGGTCAACGCTTCATCAGACACCGAGGATGCAGCCCTGGAGGCCCTTCCGGGTCTCTACTCCTCCTCTCCAGACCAGCCCAACGGCAGCCAGCTTCCTGTTCCTCCTGCTCAGCCCCAACTGGATGGGGCTGGGACCCAGTCTCCTGCCAGGGGGCAGGATCATCGTCCTCTGTTGAACTCCATGTTTCTTCAGAGACCCCCGAGGGGTCGCCGACCCCCAGACATGTTTGGTGACTGGGTTAGTCACTAAATTCAGTTTAAAGGAAAGAAAAGAACTTTCCTGACCTGAGGTAGGGTGTAGGCGGATCGCTGCCCTCCTCAGAGAAAAAAAAAAGAGTTCCAGAAATGTTGGAAGTTGTAAATGTTCTGTAAAGTTTGTACATGTTTGCATACTTTTATGGGCCTATTTAGTTAGTTAGCTGACTAAGTTGAGTGATTTGGACACTGCTTAGCTGCATATTTTGGTTTTAACACCCTGCACCTTTAAGTTAACTTGGGAATACAGTAGAGGTGTGCACAACAAAAGAAAATTTGATTTATTTATATATGTGATTAAGGTGTTACCCTAACTTACTTCTCTTGTGTCCGAGGAGTTATGTCACAGCAGACTCGATCTAAGTAGTTTAATGAACAGCATCACTTCCTTTCAGTATGTGTGGACTGTGAATGTTATTTTGCTGTTCGGTTACATCCCTGTGCGAAGGCTATGCGGCATGCTTCCATGGACGTTATAATAACATGGTCCTTCACCTGAAGTTGTTTTGCCACAAGAGGACGGCTCATTCAAAGACTGTGGGAAACAAGGGTTGCTATGGGATTATGTTTAAATTTATAATGTCTCATGTTTGCTTCCTTTTAGATGTAACATGCTGGAGTGATATTAAAGTTTTAATTATCATCCAGAGTGGGGGTAGTGTCACCGACCAGCCCTGTCCCTTTAAGACGGTGGTCTGGCGCGTGTGTGTGACGTACCGGTGCAGGGAAAAAGGTAAACAAAAAGAGAGGAGATATACACATGGTGGTGACAGACGTACAGAAAAGAGAGTTAGCTCATGGTTAGTGTTAAGCCAGATGCCAAGTATTTTTGTATAGTAGCAGCAGTGTCCAGACAGACTGACCAGGCCCGGTGTTGTATTTTTGCTCTGCCAAAGAGAGGAATTAAATGTGCGGTTTTGCACTAGAAAGACCCCGCTTCGTCCTCTTTCCTTCACACACTTTGGCCCGGACCCTACGACGCCAGTTACCTGCAGCGAGCCAACATCACACCAGCTCCCAACTACGGTTCGGAGTGAGAGAGGGTGAAAAGGTAACACTGGGGGCTCGTCCGGGATCCAAAGTTTGCCCAAGAAAGAAAAAAAAAAATAAAGTGGGAGCCGAGAGCGCGGGAGAAAATGGCGGCACATGCTAATGTTGCTGTGGAGAGACACGTAAAGCTAACTAGTCCAAACGTTAGCACAAACCCATTTTTAACGGACATAAGAGAGACTGTTCGAGCTGATATGGACCCGGTTGATTCAACGGGCATCAGATGTGTCGGCGGCGGGGAGAGCCGCAACCCATTTCTGGTTAGCATGGAGCTAACCACCGGAGCAACGGAGCTAGCCGCAAGTGGAGCAGCGGCCCGCCCGAGAACAGCGCTGCTCAGCGGGGCATGGCCACCGACCCCACCGCCTTCAGTGCTGTCTAATCCCTTTCGGACGCCAGCAAAGCAGGAGAGCGCAGCGTACTCTGAATTTAGAACACACAATTATGTAAATTGAGTTGCATATAAGAGGGCCTGGGCAGTGGGGAAACCAATAAGACAATGCAAAGCAATTCGGCACAGTTTTATAGCACAATTAGGAGAGCTACTCATCTGCGCTGCACTGCATGGTGGTAGGCTCATCACTCAGTGCTCATCAGCCTCCACCACCACCACCAGTGTCTGGGCTCCATGGGGGGATTTATCTTGTATCTGCTCAGCACAAACACCTCTCAATCACAAGAATAAGAGTAAGAGTCAAAGACTTTCTGTCAAGAATCACAGATCATCCACAACACAACAAACATTCTTTACTTCATTCACTTGTCTCTCCTGATTGAACTAACGTTAAGAATGTGACTATGTACCAAAACCCCTCAGAAATCCTTCCTCCTGTCACCCAAAGATATTTTGCTACCAATGTGTCTGGTCTTGGATCGGTCGCGGTTTGGTGGTGTTGACTACAGCATTGCTCTGAGCTGTGGACATAATTAAAACCAACGACAGACATGTACTTGCTGAAGAGAGCAGATTAAAACCTTTAACAGTTCCTGTAAGACAGTGGCTTCAAAAGATTCAGAAATTCAAAGAACTAGAGCTGTTTTTTTCAGTTTCACATGGCAATGTTGTTGGAATAAAACCAAATTATGTGGGAGTCTACTCATTGGATATGGTGGAGTATTCCACACAGATTCATTCAAGAGCATGAGATCCTCCAATTCCAGCCGTGAAGATATTAAGTGTTACAGTACATTCTAGACATATTCAGTGAGGTCAAGGTCAAGGTTAAGGTACTTTTATTATCCCTGAGGAACAATTTGTTATGCAGAACCAGAACATCACAAACATTAAAATAAATAAATAAATAAAAGGTAAGTATAAAATATAAAATCATGGGTTCCTGCACATGTAGGTCTGAAGGGAAATGAGGAGATGGACAGATTAGCTTCTCAGAGAGACAGTCCCATCAAGCAAATCAGGTCAAGGGAATGTGGTGTGAAGCAGCAGAAGAGAGGCAGAGTACTGGAACACCGGTTTGTGTCAACAACATAGCAGTTTCTATGAGTGGCCCCCTTAAACGATCCCACACATCCCATAATTCACATCATAATTAATGTAAGATAGTGTTGCTTAGGGGTCTTTAAGGAAGTAGGAGGCAGACTCAAAACGCTCGGTTGAATGTCCCGTTGGTGGGCATTTTATTTACAGTGCTTCCAGAAAATATGCCAAAAACCACAAAAAAAATAAATAAATAAACTAAACAAAGTATGAACATAAGAAACTGAGGCTCAATCAACTCATAAGAACTCCAAATAACTGCACAAGCCCTGGTAGCTGCTGTGCTCACTTTCCTTCTCCCCCTGGCCTCCCAAAGACCACTGAATATATCCCTACCTGTCTCTCAGTAGGGTGCCTTAGGACCTTACCATCCAAAGGACATAATTTTAACTTAATAACTCAGGAAAGCTGCTCGAAGAAACATGAATAAAAGTACCTGAAATATCACCCTGTTTGTTTGTCATTACTGTTTAACCAGATTTTAAAGGTGATAACCCTCTCAACAAAATATAATGCTAAACACAAACAGACCTGGGATAGTTATGTGTATTGCACTATCATGTGAGATTCATGGCTAACTTAACAGACAAAGAACTAAACTAAACATGGTGTAGACATGAAATGGCAGAGAGATAAACATGTATCCACTTGACAAGTGGCATTTATTAGTCCACTTTGTCACCCCCCCCCCTTACGACCGTTACTCCTCAGAGGAACGGGACAAAAAGTCAGCGATGACATTCTGGTGTCCAGGTTTGTATTTGATCTGGAACCGAAAAGGCTGGAGGGAAAGATACCATCGGGTAATTCTTGCATTAGTGTCTTTCATTCTGTGTATCCACTGCAAAGCTCTGTGGTCAGTCTCTAGCACAAACTCCTTCCCAATAAGATAATATTTCAAAGAATCCAAAGCCCACTTTACCGCTAAGGCTTCCTTCTCAACAGTAGAGTACCTCACTTCTCTCGGGAAGAGCTTGCGGCTGACAAACTGCACCGGCCTCTGGATGTCACCTTCCCCCTGCAGCAACACAGCCCCGAGACCCCTCCCCGAAGCATCTGTCTGCACAGTGAAAGGGAGCTCAAAATTGGGACATTGCAAAAGAGGCTCACTGCACAAACACTTCTTCAGGTCCTCAAATGCTGCAACACACTCTGGTGTCATCCTCACCTTAACAGGGCTGGATTTGCGAGTCAAGTCACTGAGAACTGCAGATCGTGATGAAAAGTCTGGAATAAATCTGCGATACCACCCCATCAACCCCAGGAATGCCCTAACCTGTTTCTTAGTAGATGGTAATGGACACGCCTGAATGGCCTCCACTTTACCCACCTGCGGACGGATGGCCCCACCACCGATCACATACCCCAGATACTGGACCTCTGGTTTAGCAATGTGGCACTTCCTGGCGTTGATGACCAACCCAGCACTCTGGATGCAGCAAAAAACACCTGCCAGATGTTCCACATGCTCCTCCCATGTTTTACTGAAAACCACAATATCGTCAATGTATGCTGCCGCATAGTCATCAGCTCCTCTCAACACCTCATCCACCAACCTCTGGAAAGTTGCTGGTGCACCATGCAATCCGAAGGGCATGGTTCGGAACCTGTACAGACCACTAGGCACTCGGAAAGTTGTCAAATCCTTGGAGGCCTCTGTCAAGGGTACCTGCCAATAACCTTTACAGAGGTCAAGGGTCGTCAGATGGGTTGCATTCCCCAAACGATCAATCAGTTCATCCTCCCGTGGCATACGGGTCGAAAGCTGACACTGCATTCAGCCGGGAAAAATTAACACAGAACCTCAGATTCGGATCATCTTTCTTGGGAACAAGCACTACATAGCTACACCACTCACTGCGGGATGGCTCAATGATCCCCATAGCCAACATGTCCTCCACTTCACGCTTCAGTGCTGGCATGAGCTTTGCAGGTACTCTGCAGGAAGTCTCCCTGATAGGTTGCTGTGTTGGAGAAAGCAGACAAATCTTATGCTGAATGAGGTCTGTACATCCAGGCTGCAAACTGAACAGTTCAAGTGGCATACATTCCTCCAACTCTCCACGCTGATCCGGTGCAAGGTGCGACAAGTCTGGCAACACCTGGGCCCCAGCCAAGGAAGGAAAATACTGCTCCTGCAGCTCTTCCTCATCAACCACAGCACGAGCCCACAACTGTGCTGATCCCCCTGGCCGGTCCACCCATTCTCTCAGCAGGTTCACATGAAACACTTGGTGCTTTCTGCGCCGGTCAGGTAAGTACAGTTCATAGGTCACTGGTCCCACCTTCTTTCTGATCTCATAAGGACCCTGCCACTTGGCCAAAAGACTGGAATCTGAAGTTGGCCGCAAAAGGAGGACTTTCTGACCCTCTTGAAAAGACCTCCTCCGAGAAGTCTTATCATAGCCCACCTTCTGACGCTGCTGAGCACTGAACAGATTATTATTAGCCAACTCTTGATACTCATCAAGCTTGTCTCTCATCTTCAGGACGTACGTGAGAGAGCTGCAGTGTTGCTGCTGCTGTGGCTGTGACTCCTCCCATGCCTCCTTGAGAACATCCAGTGGACCCCCGTACTGGGTGTCCGTAGAGGAGCTGGAAAGGGGAAAAACCAGTGGACGCCTGTGGTACCTCTCTGTAGGCAAACAAAAGGAAGGGGAGCCACTGATCCCAATCCGCTCCTGTGTCCGTCACAAACTTCCTGAGCATGGCTTTCAAAGTCTTATTAAACCGTTCAACAAGGCCATCAGTCTGTGGGTGGTATGGGCTCGTCTTCACACCTCGGATCCCCAACAGGCTGTACACCTCTTTCAGCAACTTAGAGGTGAAGTTAGTGCCCTGGTCCGTGATTATCTCTGTAGGGATACCCACTCTTGAAAAAATCTGGATCAGGCAGTTAACAATCTGCCGGGCCTTGATCTTCTTCAGCGGATACGCCTCAGGATACCTAGTAGCATAATCACACACTACCAGTATGTATCTGTGTCCACCTCTGCTTCTCTCCAGTGGGCCGACGATGTCCATAGCAATACGGGAGAAGGGGGCATGGTGATTAGAGGGGCTCTCTCTCCCTTTCTGCTAGGGGCTGTCAACTGGCACTGTGGACATGCTTTACAATACTGGACTGTGTCTGCAAATTGCTGTGACCAGTAAAAACGGGGCACCATTCGAGCAAACGTTTTCTGCTGACCTAAGTGTCCTGCCCAAGGGATGGAATGACTTAGCTGAACAACTGTGGGCCGCAAACTTTGGGGAACAACTAGCTGATCACCTAATTTACTGCGGCAAAACAACTGCCCTCCCCTCAGAATAAAGACCTCACTGCCCTTCTCTGTCACTTGGGTTGTCTCAGCAACACACTTAGCAAACAGGGGCCGTAGGAAGGGGTCCTGCTTCTGCAACTGAGTAACATTACCTGGAATGAGCTGCAACTCAGAACCATCAGGCTCAGGCAATAACTCTCCTATCTCAGTTCCCCTCACTCTGTCCTGCCCCGTTCTCTCCTACTTGTCTTCACCCTAGGCTGCCTCGCCTCCTCCACACATGGCACCTCATCAGCAAAAGGTAGCTCCTCCCACCCCTGAGCTGATTCAGACTGTTCACACCTCCCTCTGGACCTTGTGACTGCCACCATACCTTCGCTGGCCCTGTTCTGACTTTGCTCAACCCCATACTTAGCAATAAGATCATACAGGACCGGAAGATCTCTCCCTAGCACAACCTGATATGGAAGCTTCTCCATTACACCCACTGCAAGCAAATATTGCTGACCCTCAACTTCAATGGGCACCTCTGCTATGGGGTAGTCTACATTGTCTCCATGAACACACCAAATGCTAATCTTTCCCTCAATAAAGATAACATCTCTGGGCAGACAGTCTGGCCTAACCAGGGTGCGATTACTACCTGAGTCTAAGAGAGCTTTATACATCTTGTCCTCAATAGATACACAGGCCGTACGTTCCTCATTAAAAGATTCTTGCTGTTCACCACCCTCAAGGTGCCTAAATGACGACGTGGGTGCACAACACATGCAGGTCTTACTTACATGCTGACTCGGACAATCTGCCTTAAAGTGACCTACCTGACCACAAGAGTGACATGCTAAGGGGCCTCTGTTTCTGAACTCTTTATTTTTACTGGTATTTATGCTACTGGGGCCTTGCTTAACATGTCTATCCCTCCACCCATTACCCACGGCTGGCTTACCAGATGAAAGGGCGGCTGGGTGAGGTCTGGGACTTGTAAAGGGTCTTGTGGTGCGTCGAGCTGCCAGAAAAGTTTCAGCCATTTCTGCTGCATCCTTAGAAGATGTGGGATTACACTCTTTAACCCATGTGCGGAGCTCAGGGTTCAGGATCCTCAAGAACTGCTCCATGACGATAGCATCTCCAATTTGTTCCTTGGTTTTGTCTTTGGGATTCATCCATTTGTCATACAAGTCTTTAAGGCGGGCCTGCAACTCCTTGGGCGTCTCGTCATCCTCCACTTTACTGGATCGAAATCTCACACGATATGACTCTGCATTGATTTCATATTTATGCAGGACAGCACTTTTGACTTTGACATAGTCCATTGTTTCCTCAATGTCCAAAGCAACATATGCCACCCTAGCCTTACCGGTGATTAGTGGGGTGAGATGTAGAGCCCACTCTTCTCTTGGCCACTGGCATGCATGTGCAATTCTTTCGAACATTATCAAGTAATGCTCAATGTCTTCATCCTCATGATATGGCTGCATTTTTGGACCCTTCCACCCCGGAAATCTGGGCCCTGGATTGGATGGCTGCCCCCTGGAAGCCTCAACTGGATCAGCATCAGGAGCAGGCCCCATGAGCACCTGCTGAGCCTCATGCTGCACTGACGATGATATAGAGGGCGGCACAGAGTCAACTGGTGAAGCCACAGCTGGCTGGCGATCCTGACGTTCTTGCCGAACCTCTAGCTGAAGCTGAGCGAACTGGTGCTGGACCCTCTTCCAACGCTCCTCTTGACGCGTCCTGTCCTGCTCCCATTTGACCTCACGGTCCGACTGGATAGCTCTGCCACACTTGGGGTTGGAACTTGTGGTTGACCCCCTGCTGCCCCCTGCAGGTCAAGATCATCAAGACCTTCCTCCTGTGGGCCGTCCACTAGCTCATTTGCCTTTCTGGGTCGCGGCATGATCTTCACTGCCTCCTACTGGTCTGGAGCCACCACTGCCACCATTTGTAAGATAGTGTTGCCTAGGGGTCTTTAAGGAAGTAGGAGGCAGACTCAAAACGCTCGGTTGAATGTCCCGTTGGTGGGCATTTTATTTACAGTGCTTCCAGAAAATGTGCCAAAAACCACAAAAAAAATAAATAAATAAACTAAACTAAGTATGAACATAAGTAACTGAGGCTCAATCAACTCATAAGAACTCCAAATAACTGCACAAGCCCTGGTAGCTGCTGTGCTCACTTCCTTCTCCCCCTGGCCTCCCAAAACCACTGAATATATCCCTACCTGTCTCTCAGTAGGGTGCCTTAGGACCTTACCATCCTCCACTACAGGGGTCAACAAATTAAACAATTCAACTCTTCAACATAACAGACACACAGAATCATTACCACCTGTACCTCATATTTCCCACTAAGCTTTAATATCCCGCCACATGCCATATCTTCCCATATCTCTACTGTTCAGAGACCTACATATAATATACTTCATTACATCTACCCATTACCCCCTTCAACATGGTAGCACCCATGACATCATTGACGATGTCATCCAGTGTATAAAAGACTGGGAATTGTGGGCCGGCCCCCTTTCACACACAATGGCTTCCTGCACAGGTAAGGAGGTAAGTAACTCAGACAAAGGACATAATTTTAACTTAATAACTCAGGAAAGCTGCTCGAAGAAACATGAATAAAAGTAACTGAAATATCACCCTGTTTGTTTTTCATTACTGTTTAACCAGATTTTAAAGGTGATAACCCTCTCAACAAAATATAATGCTAAACACAAACAGACCCGGGATAGTTATGTGTATTGCACTATCATGTGAGATTCATGGCTAACTTAACAGACAAAGAACTAAACTAAACATAGATAGTCCCCCTTCAACATGGTAGCACCCATGACATCATTGACGATGTCATCCAGTGTATAAAAGACTGGGAATTGTGGGCCGGCCCCTTTCACACACAATGGCTTCCTGCACAGGTAAGGAGGTAAGTAACTCAGACAAAGGACATAATTTTAACTTAATAACTCAGGAAAGCTGCTCCGAGGGGCGAAGGAAACATGAATAAAAGTAACTGAAATATCACCCTGTTTGTTTTTTATTAGTTGTTTAGGGTTGTTTTGTATTGTTACCAGATTCTGTTTTAATTGATTTTTTTTATTAGTTATTGTTTTTTTTTTTTTATTTGTTGTTTTTGTTTGGTAACCCCATTCGGGAGGCTAGGGGGGGATTGTTTTGTTTTTTTATTGTTTTTTTTTTTTTTTTTTTTTGGGGTTTGTTTTGTTTTTTTTATAAAAAAAAAAAAAAATCAACAAAATATAATGAACTAAACACAAACAGACCCGGGATAGTTATGTGTATTGCACTATCATGTGAGATTCATGGCTAACTTAACAGACAAAGAACTAAACTAAACATGGTGTAGACATGAAATGGCAGAGAGATAAACATGTATCCACTTGACAAGTGGCATTTATTAGTCCACTTTGTCACAATTAATAAATCCATTTTTGGAAAAGTAATGAACTGAGGGATGTGCACGTTTTTTTTTTTTTAAACATAGAAATTGAAAAAACCAGAGGGATGACAGTGACCTCTTTGAGGTTCTAGTGTGAAATGGCACACTCAAAGATAAAACTGCTTTATATGAGCATTTTCTGGCCGAGGGTTCTGTAGTGCATGTAGTTATGATTTGTAAAAAATATGAACAGATAAAATGTGTGTCAGTAAATCTCAGGACGGCTGGAATTCAGAACCTTAATATAAAAACATCAATGAACCTGTCAAGTGGACCAGGCAGGAGAATTAGTCTTATCCATTAATCATTTAGAAGAAACAGGATTAATGAGCTGCTACGTCCACAGTTGTCTACAGTCTACAGTTGAAGCAGAAGGTAGCAGTAATGCACCACCTAATATTCTGGTTGCTAAGTACCGTTAAAACCCATAAAGAAGAAGAACTCAACCTTACCTCTTCCCCAAGCCCCAGCTACACCTAACCATAACCTAAGCACTAACCCCAGCCACAGAGGTGTGTGCTACAGGCCTGTCGGACCAGTTCAACATCCTGCTGATTATAGGAAAGTTGACACAACCCACTGCACGCCGACCCAACAACTAACTACACTCTGCAAGCACAAACACACCACTCTTCCAGTCACAGTAAGTCTCTGAGACTTGTACTGAAAAGACACTTTGGTTTAATGGCTGTCTGACTGTGTACAGTAGTAACTGTTCTACACTTATATTGCAGGTGCTGGGTCATATCTGAAATATTATTAAAAGCTTTACATTCTTGTAAAACAAGAGGTACATCTATTTACACGTTTGTGCCAGCAGAGCAGAGTTAGAAGGAATAGATAAAGTGAGGTTGTTTTATAGTTTTATGAAAAACTAATTGTGCTGTGTAAGTAGCACAAAATCAGATTAAAATCAGATCTTGCTCACCCCAGCCATGCTCAAGTCAATAGATATTTTGCACCTAGCATGCTCAAACCCATCCTTCCATAAAATAGATCCATGAAGCAGTTAAAACATCAATAAAACTTCTTTCTTTTATTATGGCCGCTCTGAGAGCTCAGTGCACTGCAGCACATTACACACAACACAATACATTACAGAAATGTGCTGCAAATACACACAGCACATTACACTGTGGTTTGTGACTCATGAAGTTGAAGTGGTCCGTGTAACATCTGTTAATGTGTGGACTGACTTCTGCTCCTGTTGTACTATGCACATGCACAGAAAGTGACTGCAGAATGGAACACGACCTCACTGAGAACAATTTTAATCATTTCAATGTTTCCTGCTGAGATTTATGACCAATATTGAACTTTACTTCAATGCCTATATGATTAGAATGCAGACTACAGGTCACCACAGATAGACTTGTGCTTCTGCAAACTCCGGTGAGGTGTACCTGACTTTTCTGTCTTTTATTCATTTGTGTGTGTGTTTGCATGTGTTTTCTTAAGTTGCAGTGTGTTGAGCTCTCAGAACCACTGTAAATGATACTGACAGGAGTTAGTCTAGCACAAGTCTTTTTTGGACTTTTACACAGACTGGGTATCTGTGTAAAGAGTCCCGTACAGATAGAGTAGAAAGAAGCTCTGAGCTGTGACTCTACCACTGACTGTAAGAGAAGGGAAAAACAAAAATGTGTGTGCAGCCTCACAGACACAGAACTTTAAACAACATTAAATCAAATACATTAAATTGAAATCATTTTCAGTACTTAGTATTTTCTAAAAGGCATTCCGTGTTAACATCTGAATTTATTCCGTCAACCAAATACCTGATTGAACAAGAGTTGTTGCATGAGTCTGAGTCATTTGTCATTATAGACGTCATCAGCCACCGTTAGTAATCAATACACAACTATTAATCAAACCAATAACTAACAGCAGTCAACATCAGACACCCTTGTCATAGTTAACAGTCACCTTGTGTTTCTGTAGTGTTGACAAAATGTTCAAAAATCATTTATAATATATAACATATTGGCAGTTTGAAGTAAACTAAAGCTCCCTGTGTTGTACGAGAAAAACATGACACCAAACTCCCTTTGAGAAATACGACATTTGAACAGTTCCTTACGTGTCCGTAAAAACACATCACTCTAGAAACACGAGATAAAGGACGTCATATGTCCACAGTCTGACTATTAGTTCAGCATCAATATAATCCATAAAGATAAACTGTGTTTCTGTTCAAACTTTATGTTTTGGAACTCAAGAACTCACTATCAGTGTTATTTTAGTCTTATCAGAATGTTAAGATAAGGAACAGACTCATATTTCCACCTGTCAACACACTCTTCACTCTTCACTGGTTCATATATGATACAAAGCAGATAACAAGCTAATGTTCAGGAAATGTTAATGTGTTACTTAGCAACAGTCCCTATTTTCAGTACTTTAGTATTTTAGAGAACGTCAGATCTAAAAAGACCCTTCTGTTTCATTTTAACATCTGGGTTTATTTTTTACTGATTACACAAAAGTGAGTTCCTACCAAGCAATTTGAGTCCAGCTGTGGAACTATTTGTGCCGCTGCAGCCAAATAAATGATTAACTAATCAAACAAATCGTAATTTGTTATTACTGTTAACTAACAAACTGTTGTATAAAAGAAATATCACACTCAAGGTCATGCTGTTGTGCTGATTATCAGCACAGCTGTGATTAACTTCGGCACTCAGCCTGCGGCATCATGCATACAACTGAATCAGCCGTGTTGATATTCAGAACATCACGATGTTGAGTGTGATATTGCTGTAATAGTGCATTAGTGTGGCCCTCTAGAAGTTACTCATTGCAAGCAGCAACAGTGAACAATATCACAAATTCACACACATTTTTAGATTTGGTCCGGCTCCACTTCTGTGTTGTGAACTTCCATGTTAAAATCCCTTCTTCACTGTTAGCATTACCATCAATTCTCAAACAGTAGCCAGATATTTATCTCGCTGCAGAGAGAACCAGGCCTTTATCTGAAATGAAGCTTAGCGTGAGTTCAATCAGGAAGACTGACTATCTTCACACTCACTTCTTTTCTGTACATTCTCTCCCTCTCTGTCCTTTTTCCTGCTTCCAACTCAGTCAGCTGACCCTGTGTTTCATTTTTTTTGGTTCATATTTCACCGATGCTGCGGTTAAAGTTTAAAACTGTCCTCTCTGTTGCTGCTGTCAGTTGTCATTTCAGTTGAAACGATTCAACCCTCCTCCAGTCCTCGTTCAGATTCTTCATCTGAAGTCCTGGTCCACAATACATCCATCCACATTTTCCGTATCACTCTTCACTGCTTCAGGAGTACATTCAAAACCAACAGTTTTAATTTTATTTTCACTATGTCACATAAATTCATTTGATCATTCTTTACGTCTTTGTTTCAGTCTTCAGTCTCTCCTGTTGAAATAAGTTTACATTTGTCAGGTTTGTTTGTGTTATAAGCCTCCCTATGTTCTCTTTTTAATTAGTTGTCATCTTGATAAATTCAGTATAATATGTATTTTCACAGGACTGATTCATCAGTACATATCTTACACACCACTCTGCTGCTAAAGTTAACACTCGGAGCACCACCCCCTCTCAGCAGCACCACGGTCTGCTCGCGCTGGGATGAAGCGATTGTGTGGAAAAAGGTGCAGCACTCTGGGAGCAGACAGACAAACATATTCTCGACTCTATGTTTTATCATTGCATAATTTCTTCCTTTGAATACACTGAGCTAATTCACCCTCTGTTGCTGTCTGCTGTGACTTATGTATGACAGAAGAAAGTAAGTAAGCTTCTCTTGGACACACACTTCTTTTGTATTAAAAATAAAGACACACTTAGACACACACTGCAAGACAGATGAAAGTGGCAGCAGCTGTCTCAGTTATGTTTTGAGGCCTTCATTTCTTTGGACTCAACCAGAGTTGATTTTAAATATTTAAACACAGTTTCTGTCAAACTATATTCTAACAGCAGAAATGTTACATGAAAACAATAAATTCAAGTCAATCATTTTCTAATAGCTTGTCAGTGTAGTATTTAACATTTAACTCAAACAGAGAACTAGCATATAGTATGTTTGGGACTATTTTCAGTGGTGGATTAATCCATTTTGTGCTCTAGTGGGTATTTCTGACAGCAGGATGGTGCGTGTGGAGCAACAGCGTGACTAAGTTGTGTTTGACACATTTGCTCGTAGGATACATTCACTGTTGCTTTGGCTGTTGGCTGACATGTAAATGATCAATCAGACTATATTAGAGCAACAGTGTGTGTTTTCAGAAGTGAGGTTGTCCAGTTCTCCAGCCAGGAACTCAATAGGACTTAATTCAGATGCTGGTGCAGGAACCCAAGAAGCACGAGAGGCTCCACAAAGCATCCAACCAACTTCAACTGGTCTTAACTTAAAGCTCTCAAAGTTCTGTGACTCTTGGATCTGCAATAGTTTGAAATCAATGGATCACATGAGAAATACATGTGACATTTTAGAGTCTGTGGTGGTTTCATTCAATATATACCTATTATATATACACCTATACCCAAAAGCATGTAGGCAGAGAAAGCACTCTTTCTCTCTCTGACTCACACACACAGTCCTGACCCTCTCACATGCCCTGAGGGTTACTGGCTCAGTCTACCCTTCATCCTGTTCAGCAGCATGCACACATCGTCTGCTGGAGTGGCAGAGTAGTTTGGTGGGCTGACCTTTATCGGCATTACAGCCCAGTGCTGAACCGTCCTGCCCCTGGGCCTTGTGATTCAACTAAACTACTGATCGCCTCTCGGGCTGGGGAAAGAAACGCGACTGCAATGGTGATGCTTTCCTAAATCCTCATTTTCTGACATGTTTACAACATGTTGGAACAATCCTTATCAACTGTTCAATAATGGAGGACAGTGCTACAGGCACGCCACCAACAAGACGTTTCCTTTCTGCTGTAATTAGTGAATGTTCCTGTCTCTGTTGTGAAAATGTGACTTTGCTGCAGGGCTGCCAGATCGTGCAGAGTTGTCCAACCCAGAGGCAATTCTACAATTTGAGGACGTCTCAAGCCGCAGCACAGCACCGCCTGAAGCTGAAGGTATGTTTTTCCAGAGTATACTGAAATGATTATCTGACCTGCTTTTAAACAAATAAAAACACAGAGACTAACAGCTGATGGTAAATGGACTATACTTATAACGCCTTTCTAGTCTTCCAACCACTCAAAGCACTTTACAGTACATATCTCATTCACCCATTCACACACATTCATACACTGATGGTATTAGCTGCCATGCAAGGTGCCAACTGCTCATCAGTTTGAGGAGCTAACCATTCACACACATTCACACACCGATGGCAAAGCCTTCAGGAGGTTCAGGAGGTTCAACATCTTCCCCAAGGACACTTCAACATGCAGACTGGAGGGGATCGAACCCCCGATCTTCTGATTAGTGGAGGACCCACTCTACCTCCGAGCCACAGCCGCCCCAATCCCTGATCAAGAATGTTTATAGTTGATATGATGAAAAGAAGCCAAACTTCATCCGAATCTAAGGCAAAGTAAAATAAGTAAAAATAAAATAAATAAAATACATTTGAAACAGTATTCACTAAATTACCTAAGGTCTGTAGGATTTTATGGATTTTATTACATCAGATCTCCTCCATGTATCAGTGTTCAGCATGAACAGAATAAGCAGCCGAAGACTGGAGCCGAGGAGTTTCCTGCTCAGTGCTCAAGAGCCATAATTCCGCATAGCTGCACCCAATGTGTTCCCCTCAGTCAGTTCTAATCATGGATTATATGCATGCAGTAGGCTACATCACTCACTGCAAATGAATCAGTAGAGCCTGCTCACTGCAAGATAGATTGGGGCTTGTGGATTGGTAGTCAACAAAACGCTGGGCTGACTCACAGCCACTCTCATGGAGGAATCTGAGGACATGTTGAAGGCGAACGCTCACCACTTTCAATAGGTGCATGATGGCGCCCCTGTGTTTGGCTGGCCGTCTCCCTCTGCTGAGCGTGCTACTGTTTTTCTTGTATCTGCTGTTTGTTGTACCGAGTGTGTCACCGCTGCAGGTGTATGATCGCCTGACACTTCTTAATATTCGTGAGTCTCTGGAAAAACTGCCAATTTGCGGCTCTGTTGGACACTCAAAGAGGCTTCCGCCTTTCCTGGAGTCTATACCACCGCATCTACGGCGCCTTTCCTGCTGGTTACCTCGTAACAGTCGCCGCAGAAAACGCGGAAAGCGAGGTGGAGTCCTCATTAAACTGAAATTGTCTCTGGCTTCCTCCCTCCACGATCCCTGTCGTCTACCAGCCGGATCCATCACAGACTACAGTGGCTACGATCTGCAGAGTTCCACGGAGTACAGGTATCGGTGGCTCCAGCCGGTTCTTTGGGACACCGGGGTGCTGCTCCCGTGTTGTCGGCCAGTGCAGATCTCCCAGCGGGGCTGTGTGCCGGGGAATCTCCGCTTGCTCAGTTGCTTTACTCGCCAGACTGACCGATGCTTAGTTCACACGGCGCTAATAAATACCAGATCTCTTACAAATAAGACTTTTATTTTAAATGACTTTTTTACTGCACATGATCTGGATTTCCTCTTATTGACAGAGACCTGGTTGAATCCAGGTGATAACAGCACCTATTCGGAGCTCCTCCCTCCCGGCTGTTCTTTCTTCAGCACCCCGCGAGCCGCCGGTCGTGGGGGCCGTCTGGCTGCTATATTTAAGGAGAGCTTCAGATGCCGGACGATAACCGCTAATAATTACTCCAGCTTCGAACTGCAGCTGTTCGTGATCGACCTCACCTGCCCTGTACTGTGTGCCACAATTTATCGTCCACCCAAATTTAATAAGTTCTCTGAGTTTTTGTCCGAGTTTACCCCAAAATTTGATAAACTGTTGATTTGTGGAGACTTTAATATTCATGTTTGTTGTTCAGCAAATCAACTGGCCAATGAATTCAAAGACCTATTAGACTCTGTTGATCTCACTCAATCTGTTAATGCACCTGCACATGAGTATGGGCACAGTCTTGACCTTGTCATTTCTCATGGGCTTTCACTTTCCCTCAGTGAAATAGTTGATACTGCTATCTCGGATCACCTCCCAGTTGTTTTTGACTTTGCTGCCCCCCCACCTGCCAATAAACCAGTTTCCCTAGCTCGCAGACGCCGAATCTTTACTCCATCAACGGCTAGGGAGTTTGCTGCTGCCTTCAAGAACTCTCAGCTGCTTGATGACAGTGGGCTGGTTCCTCCCTTTTGTCCAGACAGCCTACTCTCCACTTTCCATTCAACATGTTCTGCAATTCTTGACTCTGTTGCCCCTTTACAGCAAAAAACTACTTAAACCAAGTCAGATCCTTGGTTGAATGATCACACCCGTCTGCTCAGACAACAATGCAGACAGGCTGAACGGCGGTGGAAAAAGGACAAACTGCATGTTTTCCTGGGCTGGTTAAGGGACAGTTTGGCTGTCTACCAGAGAGCTTTAAAGGAAGCTAAGTCCAAATATTTGTCCTCCATTATAGCTAACAGCTCTCATCATCCAAGACTGCTATTTAATACCATTGATTCTGTCGTTAATCCACGCCCCACTGTCCTGTCCGATGCCTCCACTGCAACCTGCGAAGAGTTTGTGTCTTTTTTTACTGATAAAGTGGCATCTGTCAGGCAGAATATCTGTAATATGAATATGTCCCTTGATGTTGTCTGTGCTTTTCCGGCACAGCCTGCTGTTTTCGAGCGGTTTGAGACCATTTCTTTGTCGTCCTTTACTAAGGTGGTTAGTGGCATGAAACCCACGAACTGTCCCTTAGACATCATTCCAGCCAAGTTTTTGAAGGAGGTTCTGAGTTCTGTTGGGCCAAGTCTGCTTGTTTTTATAAACACGCATCTTGACCCCTCTGTGCTCTCCAATTTTAGACCTGTCTCCGACTTGCCTTTTCTACATAAGGTTTTAGAAAAAGTTGTTTTTATTCAATTACAGACATTTTTGGAGATCAATTCTATTCTTGATAAATTTCAGTCTGGTTTTAGATCCCGACATAGCACCAAGTCAGCACTGTTAAAGGTGCACAACGATATTGCCTTGTCTGTGGATGCTGGGAATCCTGCTGTGCTGGTGCTGCTGGACCTCACAGCGGCCTTTGATACAGTCGACCATGCAGTCCTTGTATCTCGCCTAGAGCAGTATGTTGGCATCCGTGGCACTGCTCTCCAGTGGTTTAGGTCATACCTGGCAAACAGGAGTTTCTCTGTCGTTATTGGTGACTACTGCTCCTCAAATGCACCCCTGCCCTGCGGGGTGCCACAGGGATCTATTCTCGGCCCTATTCTGTTTTTTTAATTGTATATGCTACCTCTGGGATCAATTATAAAAAAACACAACCTGTCTTTTCACTTTAATGCCGACGATTTGCAGATATATTTGCCCATGAGACCAAACGAAAACACTGCACTTACTAACCTGCTAGACTGCATTACAGATATAAAGCAGTGGCTGGCACAGAACTTTTTGCACTTGACATCAAGACTGAATGCATTTTGTTTGGTTCACCATCTGTGTCGGGTGTTTTCACCACAAACTTTGGCACTCTGGCCCCTCTTTTTAAATCACAGGTCAAAAATCTTGGGGTAACATTTGATAATGGGCTCAAATTTGACAAACAGATTAGCTCTGTTGTCAGCACAAGCTTTTTTCAGCTCCGTCTCTTGGCCAAAGTGAAATCTTTTCTCAGTCGGCAGGATCTCGAGAAGGCAATCCACGCTTTTATTAGTTCCAGGCTGGACTACTGCAATGCCCTTTACGTTGGCCTCAGTCAGTCTTCAATTTCTCGTCTCCAACTTGTGCAGAACGCTGCTGCCCGATTTTTAACAAGCACGTCCAGACGCGAACACATTACCCCTGTGCTGTCGTCACTCCACTGGCTTCCAGTCCGTTTTAGAATTGATTTTAAACTTCTGTTGTTTGTTTTTAATGCCATTAATGGCTTGGCTCCCTCTTATCTGTCACAGATTTTAACTATTCGTAATTGTGGCAGAGCCCTGCGCTCTTCAGGTCATCTTCTTTTAGAGGTCCCTAGGTCAAGATTTAAACAGTGGGGCGACCGTTCTTTTGCCGTCGCTGCTCCCAGATTGTGGAACAAACTGCCCCCTGACATTCGCACCACTACTGATCTCAGCCTTTTTAAATCGAAGCTTAAGACCCACTTTTTTAGATTGGCGTTTAATTCTGACTAGGGCAGTACTGTTTCTTAGGTGTACTCATTCTGTTTGCTCCTGTGTATTTCTGGAAAGTTTTTAATACCCTGCAGCGCTGTAGCACTACAGCACTTTTAATTGTATTTGTATGTTATGTATGTGTTATGTATTGTTTTATGGCTTTGTTGTAAAGCACTTTGGGTACCTTTCGGCTATTGTAAAGGGCTATACAAATAAATTTGATTTGATTTGATTTGATGTGACATGCACGAGTGGAACACGGAGGGACAGGAACTGTAGCAGCACCACACAGGCAGGTAGAGTAGGAACAGTGAGTGAATGGCTTAATGTTGCTCCTCTCTCCTCTCCAAGTGGAAATATTCTTTCACGCCTCCTCGTAATAAAAGGCCAGACAGCCCAGACAGCCTTAAAGAGCCCTCAGATATTGAACATTATAGTGGATGTAACAAAAAAGGAGTGGACATTTAACAAGTGCTATCACCACAATGGAGTGAATCAATGGCATTTCATGTGGATATGCAGCCTCCATGAATAGTCAGTATGGATCTGCAGAGGATTTGCAGTTCATGTATGTTGGTGTGGTGCTCAGAGTAAGGCTTGTGTGTTTGAGTACAATGATGCGTGTTGCAAAATGAACCTCTTTGGAGGATTAGACTATACTCAGATTGGTACTAACTGGAAATTAGACACGTTGCGAGTAACTAAGATCTTAGGAACTTCATTGTGTTTTAGAACATTACAGCTTCATTTCCCATGCCATAAGACTGTTAAACTCCCAATAACCCCCCCTCCCAAACACATGACACTAGTCACTTTGTATTGATACTGGAATCAATCAACACTAATTAATACTCTATTGCACTGATAACTGTTACTCTATTTGCACTATTTATTTTTGTCTATTTCATTGTACAGTACATCCTGCTGCTACATTTCTGTGAAATAGTCACACTTTTATTCTGTTTCCTTCTATATTTTATTCTATTAAATTGGCGTCTGGGAAGGCGGGGTTAAATAGGGCTGACTGGGAACGCTGGCCAGGTGCTCCCTGTCAACCTAATGACCACTGCGTCAGGCCTGCAAACAAACAAACAGAGTCAACAGATAGTCAACAGATAGTCATCAGCTAGTGCGGCGGCTTCAGCTGCTGTCTTAACCTTATGCTCACTGATGTACGTTGCAATGCGCCCCGGCACAGAACTTTTGAACTGCTCCAAAATCATGAGATCCCGCAGATCATCATATGACTCAATCCCAGCTGCAGTACACCAACGATCAAACTGAGTGGACAACTCATGAGCAAACTCCAAATGCGACTTATCGCCTCTTTTCCAACCCCGAAACTGTTGCCGATGAGCTTCAGGAACCAGCTCATACACTTTAAGAACAGCCGATTTCACTACATCATATTTGACACTGTCACTGCTACTGAGACAAGAATACGCCTCTTGCGCTTTGCCGGTTAACACACACTGCAACATCAGCGTCATAGTCGACTCAGACCAACCGTGAGCCTCAGCAAGCCGCTCAAACAGTGAGAAAAAAGTTTCCGGGTCTCTTTCGCTGAATTTAGGGACCAGCTTCAAATCACTCAAGTCAGACCTTACCGAGGTGCCACCTGAACCGGAGGGACCGTGAGCAAACACACCATCCACCACAACTTTCCCCTCTCCAACCAAGGCCATTTTCTGCCTTTCCAGATCAATCTTCGCCTGCTCTGTTTCCTGTCTCACCCTCTCAACAGACAGCACTGTCTCCAGCTCAATGCTCTGTCGCACCCTTTCTACAGCAACGTCCTTCTCAGTCTCTAGCTTCATCCGCAACAATAGCAACTCTTTCTGACAGCCCGGCACCAGGACCCGCTACTAACGGCGGAGACGCGCCCTCAGTGCCTGCGGAGACAGACCAGTGTTTCCCCTATATTCATTCAGTAGCGGCGCAGTGGCGCAAATAAAAAAGCTACAACGGAAGTTAATTACCGGGGACTATTATTGCCGGTGCACCGGTGTTTTTTTATGTGAGAAGAAGAGAGAGAGAAAGAGAGCGACACAACTGTTATTACCGTGTCTCTTGTTTTCATGCTGAGCCTGTGCAACATAATTTCACTCAAATGTACATTGTGAATGTACAGTTGAATGACAATAAAGTCTGTCTAAGTCTAAGATTTTAAAGCATTCAGATTCTATGTTGCAGTGTAATGAGGTGAATGGTGCTTCTGTCATTCTCTGTGTCCCATATGTCTGTTCTTCCTGCGAGAACTGGATCATATTTTATGGAGAAAATGTTTTCTGGTTTTCCCTCTGATGTTCTCCGGCTGCTCCGCCTCACCTCTGTGATTTACAGAGTTCCCTGATGGACAGTGAAGTAAACTGCTGACAGCTGTTGCTGCTGTTAGCTAATGTTAGCTCAGTTTGTTAGCTGAGCTACCCGGACTGTGAGCTCAGAGCCCAGGAGTGTTAGTGTTTGTACCACAGGCGTTTTGGGCGACCAGGGCCTGCTGACAGGGGTGGAGCCAGTGTCGTTCTAGAACGGGAGCTGGGCTCATTAGATTTTGATCATAAGTAATGTTATCAAAACACAGCTGTCCATATTTACCACAGTGACATTACACTCAGGGGGTGCAGAATATCAAAAATACCAATGCCTATCCAATGTTGCTTTAAGTTCTTACTTTATTTGATGAAGACTAAGAACATAGAGGCAGACAGAGTGAGTTTAGTCTAGTTTTAGCTTAGTGAACGCTGTGATCATTTGAGACAAATTCAACAATGTCTGTTGCAAAATGCTCCAGATGCTAACTCTGTCGTGAACTTTTTCTCTTTAGCCTCAAATTAACCATTTGCACATTTTTTAGTAATTTATTTACTCATACTTGATTACTTCACCTGGACTTCACATTGCACTTATGAGTAAAGTTAAGAATATGGTTACATTTTAAAATATAAAACATAAAAGAAAACCAATCATGCACATACATATGTTGCTGTAGCATGGATTAGTTTAGTAAATAGTCATTTGGTTTTAGAGTGGCCACACTGGAAGGCAGGATAAAACTCCTGCTGTTATGGCCACAAAGGCATTTATTGTGTCACACACAGCTGACACAAGAAAGGTGATGATCCAGTATGTGATTTTCATGCTAATCCTATTCATCCATGAATCTGGCCCAAAGCTTGCCACAACATGACAAAACACTATAAGACACTAAACAAAACACAAATCATCTGAAAAGCTTGTGCTGCTTGCAGTACTTCACTGTAAAGAAAAGATACTGTGGGTGATAACGCGATAGCAACCAAAAAATATTAGAAATACACCTCAGCTGCAGCACCCTCACTGTTTGCTAAATGCTCCAGTTGCTTTCTTTGTCTGACTGTTGTGTACACTGGGGCTATCAGACCTTTTCACTGACAACAGCTGCCTGCTACATCTGGAAGCAAGCTTGATGAGATGCTGAAAAACCAAAATAATACACTGAGATGTTAGAAAGCTATTTTTCTCTTAATGTATAGTGTTTCCCCCTCTCCTTAAGTTCGTGTCTTATCTGTCTCTACCTCTGATGTGTATGTTGCTAGGCATGGCCTCTGGTTTTTACTCTCACCTGCTTGATCACCACCTGCTCCTCGTCATCCAGTCAACCCATGTAGTACAAAAGTCCTGTTTAACCTCCCAAACTTCACCAGATCATTCAGTCCCCTTTACTCTACGCTCTCCTGACTCTACAACCAACTTATATGCTTTCACACCAGGATAGTCCAGGGGACTCTGTTCGATTAGGCGTGGAATGCCGAAAAATTTCACACCTTCATTTGGTTTGGTTCACTTTCACACTGCACTTTTGAAAGCGAACCAAACCGCCTGGACAACACCATGCAATGTAACATCATAATGTAATTACAACAGCTGTTCGTTTGGGGTGGTATTGCCCAAAACCAGCACTGACTAGGAAGAAAAAAAGCACCAGGAAGAAGAAAACCCAACTCATCGATTGGCTTTCTGATCTTTGGTTCGCTGGATAGTCCGTTTGCTTTCCCACTGTAAGCAAACCGCACCAGGGTTCACTTGCAAGTGGACTGAGACCCACTTTTTCAGGCGGACCAGAGTTTCCTTTTTGGTCCGCACCAGAGTTTAGATGAGCTTTCTATCCGAGGAAACAAACTCTGGTCCGTTTAAAGCGGACTAAACAAGTGTGAAAGCGCCCTTAGTGTATTTTTTTGAAAACTCTTTGAGATTCCGGCCAACCTCTCCATGCGCCTCAGGATATCTGCCATCTACCGCCTCACTGCATGATTTCAAAATGCCCCGCACCATCACCTTTGGTTCACTAAACTGTTTAAACCGTTCTTGTTCTCGGACTTCAGGTCTGCCATCATTCAACATAACAGAAAGACTCTTTAAGATGCAGCTTTTGAAATGGTTGCAGTTTGCAGTGCACAGGCAGGGAAAAGTGTGAAATAATGTTTAGAGAGGGAGCCACTAGAATAATCAAGACAGCACAATACTGCAATAGATTAACCAAACCAACATGAAGCATAATGTAACTGTTATAAAACATTATGAGAAAACAAAGCAGAGACCTGACTGCAGCATCTGCTGATGCCGTTATGAGATGAGCATGATCTCGGTTATTACTGTGGGGTTAATTAACACACTATTAAAACTTGGCAGACTGCTGTCTTGAGCTCACCTTTTTATTTCTCAAATGTAACACTACTTCCTGTAGAACTTTGAATATGTTGCTCAGCTGTGGTGAATCTAAATAGAAGTGAAAGCAACATGTTTACACGGCTGTAGCTCCACTGCCACAAACAGCTACAAGCGTTCAAGTTATTCATAGATTTAGCTTTTTTTCATGAGAGCAACAGCTGTGCAGCAAACTTGTTTACTTTATGTTGATGTTTCTCTCTGTCAAAGCCCTCACTGATGTTGTGTTCTTCTTCTGCTGTGTCTGAAGCAACAAATAACATTCATGCATAATTGTGGGAAGGACGGGGAGAGGTGAGACGGGTGTGGAAATGTTACAATATGCAACTGGCTTTGAAAATATGCAGGAACGTGATGTGGCTGGCAATGGGTCACCAGCGTCACATGAATATTCATATGGGTTTCACCCCTGTTCCTGACGCTAATTGGTGCTGAGTCATGTATATTCATCTGCCTATCTCCCTGCGACAGCTCATCAGACTGCAACGCTTCACACTGCTTTGATGTAAGAAAATGGGCCAGTGTCCATGCAACTTTTTCATATCTACAGCAGCTTCTTCACACTGCACGACTTTCCACTTTGTATTTCCAACATCTAGCTGTGTAACGGGTTTGGTTTGGACCCAAGACAGGAGGAGGTATCGTGGTGGGACAAAGGCTAGGTGATTACCAGAGATCCGTGGGGATGTCGAGGCGCAGGGTCAACCGGATCAGGAAAGCTAGTCTGGTGGACGAACAACTGGATAGTGGGTGGGCTGGGGTTAATGAGGGAGCAAGGTAGTGTTGGTTGAAGGGTGTGTCTGTTGACATGGGCGGTGCGAAGGCAGATAACTGACGAACCCCCTCTTAAGGGGCGGCTCCCCCAAACAAAAAAAGGAGGAGGGTTAATATTCGTCCGAGACGTCCACCTCCATCCTCTCATCCCCGACAGTAGGGAATGTGCCATCCGCATCAGAGAGGGGGTTATCGTTGTCCCCATCGTCAGCATCGGACTCGTCCTCCGAAGGTTCTGATCGATGGGATGGCCGGGGGGTTGGAGTCTGTGGTCTGGGGATATAACCGGTTCTGGTGGGTTGATCGGGGTGACGCTGATGAAAATCCCTGATGAGGTGGTGATCCAATATGTGTCTGGCAGGGACCCAGGATCTCTCCTCGGGGCCATATCCTTCCCAGTCCACCAGGTATTGGAGACCCCTCCCACGTCGGCGGGACTGCAGGAGACGGCGGACCGTGTAGGTGAGACCTCCGTCGATGAAACGAGGAGGTGGAGGAGGTGGGGTGGCGGGGACCAGGGTACTCTCTCGGACCGGCTTGATTCTGGAGACGTGGAATGTGGGATGGACGCGCATAGATCTGGGGAGTTTGAGTCTCACTGCTGCCGGGTTGATGATCTTGACAACCTCGAAGGGACCAATGAAGCGAGGGGCCAGCTTCTTAGACTCCACCCTCAGGGGAAGGTCACGGGTGGAGAGCCAAACTCTTTGACCTAGCTGATATTCTGGTGCCTGGGAGCGGTGGCGGTTGGAGGCAGAGGCATAGCGACCAGCAGCTTTGAGGAGGGCAGCTCGAGCTCGGATCCAGGTCCTGCGGCAGCGACGGATGAAGGCCTGGACGGATGGACAGGAAGTCTCTCTCTCTAGGGTCGGGAACAGAGGTGGCTGGTAGCCATAGATGCACTGGAAGGGAGAGAGGCCTGTGGCGGAACTGGTCAGGGTGTTGTGGGAGTATTCCACCCACAGGAGCTGTTCGGACCAAGACGATGGAGATTGAGATGTCATGCAGCGGAGTGCCGTCTCCATTTCCTGATTCTTGCGCTCCGTCTGACCACTGGACTGGGGATGGTATCCTGACGAGAGACTGACGGTGGCCCCCAGGAGCGAGCAGAATTCCCTCCAGAAAACAGAGGTGAACTGGGGGCCCCGATCAGAGACCACGTCCACAGGGATGCCATGGAGACGGACCACATGCTTCAGCAACAGTTTAGCAGTCCCCTTGGCTGAAGGGAGCTTGGGCAGGGGCACGAAGTGGGCCATCTTGCTGAACCGGTCCACAAGCGTCAGAATGGTGGTGTTGCCGCTGGATGGTGGTAGGCCGGTGACGAAGTCCACGGAGATATGTGACCATGGACGATGAGATACCGGTAGAGGGTGCAGAAGACCAGCAGGAGCTTGGAGCGTAGGTTTATGTTGGTTGCAGGTGGGGCAGGCGTTGACGAAGCTCCGAGTATCCTCTGCCAGAGTGGACCACCAGAAGCGACGCTGCACGACCTCTTTAGTCCGCTGGATCCCAGGGTGGCAGGTGAGTTTGGAGCTGTGAGCCCACTGGAGGACCTCGGACCGGAGGTCAGGTGGAACGTACAGGCGTTCTGGTGGACAGGAACTGGGTCCGGGCTGGTCCTGGATGGTGGCTCGGACCCTCTCCTCCAACTCCCAGGTAAGTGTGGCGATGAGACGTGAGGCTGGAAGAATGGTATCGGGCTCGCCAGCCTCCCTCTCCTCTTCCTGGAACTGCCGAGACAAGGCATCAGGTTTGACGTTGCGGGACCCCGGCCGATATGAGAGGGAGAAGTTGAATCTGGTCAGGAAAAGTGACCACCGGGCCTGGCGGGAGTTAAGTCTCTTGGCTGACTGGATGTATTCAAGGTTCTTGTGATCTGTCCACACCAGGAACGGTAGTTTGGTCCCCTCTAACCAGTGTCGCCACTCCTCCAGAGCCAACTTCACTGCTAGTAACTCTCTGTTACCAATATCATAGTTTCTTTTCGGCCGGGGTCAACCGCCTGGAGAAAAAGGCGCAGGGGTGTAGCTTTTGGTCGATGACGGCCCTCTGAAAAAGGACAGCCCCAACTCCCACATCGGAGGCCTCCACTTCGACCACAAACTGTCGTTCGGTGTCAGGCATTACGAGGATGGGGGCCGTTGTAAAACATGTCTTCAGGGACCGGAAAGCCTCATCGCGGCCAAAGACCACCGGAAGGACACCTTGGAGGAGGTGAGGGCCGTGAGGGGGGCTGCCACCGTGCTGTACCCTCTGATGAACCTCCGGTAAAAGTTGGCAAAGCCCAGAAAACGTTGAAGCTGCTTACGGGAGTCCGGAGTGGGCCAGAGGTGACGGCGGAGACCTTGGCAGAGTCCATCTGGACGGTCCCCCTCCCTATGACGTACCCCAGGAAGGAGACGGACGGAACATGGAACTCACACTTCTCAGCCTTGACGAAGAGTGAATTCTCCAGGAGCCGTTGGAGAACCCTCTGGACATGGTGAATGTGTTCGTCCTTGGATCGGGAGAAGATCAGGATGTCATCGAGGTAGACGAAAACAAACTTGTTGAGCATGTCTCTGAGTACGTCGTTAACGAGGGCCTGGAAGACGGCAGGGGCATTGGTGAGGCCAAAAGGCATCACCAGGTACTCATAGTGGCCGGTGGGGGTGTTGAACGCCGTCTTCCATTCGTCTCCCTCTCGGATCCGGACCAGGTGATAGGCGTTGCGTAGATCAAGTTTGGTGAATACTGTGGCTCCCTCCAAGAGCTCGAACGCTGAGGCAATGAGGGGCAGGGGATAACGGTTTTTCACCGTAATGTCATTCAGTCCTCGATAGTCGATACAAGGGCGGAGCGTCTTGTCCTTCTTTGTCACAAAGAAGAAGCCCGCCCCTGCCGGAGATGATGAGGGTCGGATGATGCCTGCGGCCAAAGAGTCATTAATGTAAGTGTCCATGGCCCCTCTCTCAGAGGCGGAAATGGAGTACAGGCGGCCTCTGGGTGGAGCAGAACCAGGCTGGAGGTTGATGGCGCAGTCATAGGGTCTATGCGGGGGAAGAGAGGTTGCTTTGGCTTTGCTGAAGACCTCTCGGAAGTCTAGGTATTCGGCGGGGACCCCCAACATATCTGGAGCAGGGCTGGAACAGGTAGATGGTGTGGACATGGTGACTTGTTTAAGACAGACCTGATGACAAGTTGGACTCCAACCCAGGATCGCCCCCGTGGTCCAGTCTATGTGTGGGTTATGACGTCGGAGCCAGGGGAATCCCAGGAGGAGCAGGTGACGAGGAGAGGACAGGATGTGAAACTGGATAGTCTCGTGGTGGTTGCCAGACAGGAGCATGTGGATGGGCACCGTCTGGTGGGTGACAGTCCCCAGGAGGTGACCGTCCAGGTCATTGGCAGGAACAGGAACTGGCAGGCGAATCCGACCGATGCCTAGCTGAAGTGCTAGGTCATTGTCGATGATGTTAGCGTCTGAACCAGAGTCTATGAGTGTGGCAAGAGTCTGAGAGCCTTGGGGTAGCAGCAGTCGGGCCTGGCACAGGGGACGTGAGATGGAGGAGGGTTTCAATGTGTGCCTCACCAGGACCTCCTCCCTCACTGGTGAGCCTGACCTTTTGCTGGACACTTGGAAATGAAATGTCCAGGCTTACCACAGTAGAGGCAGAGGTTCCCTCTGCTGCGCCTCTCTCTCTCTTGTGGGGTTAGGCTGGCCCGGCCAATCTGCATTGGCTCAGAATCCCTCCTCGGTGTGCTGGTGGGCGGAGTTGATGACCTGGGCGGAGCTGGAGGACGAGGAGCCGGAAGCCGCTCCACTCGTCCCTGCCGTCTCTCTCGGTGTCTAGCTTGAATAAGTCTGTCCACACGGGAGGCCAGCTCGATGATATCGTCGAGGGATGCAGGAAGGTCGTAGGACACCAGCTCGTCCTTGATGTAGTCGGCCAGCCCCAACAGGAAGGCGTCCACCTGAGCCGCCTGGTTCCACTCGCTCCTCCGAGCCCGGATGCGGAAGTCAATGGCGTAGTCAGTCACCGAGCAGGATCCCTGTGCGAGACCCAGGAGACCCCCGGAAGCGTCGGGACCTCTGGATGCTACACCGAACACCTTGCGGAGTTCAGTGGTGAAGGTGTTGAAGGAGGAGCAAGCCGGCGTGTGGCGTTCCCACTCGGCTGTTCCCCACAGACGAGCGCGACCCGTCAGGCTATTAATTGTGAAAGCCACCTTAGCTTCCTCGGAGGCGAAGGTGTGGGGCTGCAGAGCAAAAAGGATTGAACAGTTTGTGATGAATGGATTACAACCCTCTGGGTCCCCGGCGTAGCGTTCCGGGACTCCCACTCGAGCCTCTAGTACGGGGCCAGGATGTGCCGGAGCTGGTGGAGGAGGAGGACCCGGAGGAGCTGGCAGAGAGACAGACTGGGCGAAGGCCGTGGTGAGTTGTTGAACCTGGGCGGATAGCGTGGCTAGCGCTTGCTCCTGGTTAGCTGCTGCTAACTGAATGTTAGCCGTGGTGGAGGCTAACATCGCCTCTTGGCGCTGGAGCTGGGTCTCCACCCGGTCTAGGCGAGCCAGTGGATCGGGGCTGTGTGCTGGGTCCATTCTTTGGCCAGATTGTACTGTAACGGGTTTGGTTTGGACCCAATAGCAGCACAAGGACAGGCAGGTATCGTGGTCGGGGACAGAAGGCTGAGGTGATTACCAGGAGATCCGTCAGGCAGGATAGTCAGAGGCAAGCAGGGTCGAAACCAGGAGATCAGGCAGAGAAACGCTGGAGAGTCTGGTGCAAGCATCGAGAACAATCTGGCAATGAGTGAGTGTGGAGCTGGGGCTTAAATGCAGCCAGAGCAGAGCAGAGAGCACAGGTGAGTGGAGTTGGCTTGATGAGAGGGGTGTGTCTGATTGACAGATTGAAGCAGGCAGGTGCAGAGTAGTGAGGCAGAGATGAACTGTGACAAGCTGAAGTTCTCCCATCTTAATATCATTTTGAAAAAAGATGAAGTAAAGTACTGTACAGGTGATCTTTTGTTTTCTTTAGTTCAGCGTAAATCTTTCTGTTCTCCTAAAAATAACACTGAAGATTATATTTTCATACACAGTATTAGTGCGTATGTGAAACTAATACATACAGGATGTAACCTTTGAACAACATGACCCTGTAAACATTACTTACTGTATTTTATTTGAGCTCAATGCCAGTGGAACTTGCTCAGTTGTTGTCATGTGACTAAAATATGAAACTTCTGTTGCATGATAACACAGCAGACATGTGATTCCTACCACCCAACTACTACTACCAACTTATTGCTGGAGATGGAGCATGCCACTTATAATACTGGACAGTCACAAAGCGTGAACAGAAAGAAAGGGAGGTGCTGGATCATGCCTATTATTAACAAGTTATTTAAATATTTCTAATACCATGGTTAACACCCCTTTTTTGTTCCCTGTGCTCAAATAAAAGTTTTCAGTTTTTGGCAGGGCATGACCAAAACATTCTCATCATCATCAAGACCACAATTAGCAGCTGAATAAAATAAAAGACCCCAAACTTTATATTTTTAATTTCAACTGAGTTTTTCACTCTTTTAAAATGTTCAGGTTCATAACAAGTTAACTTTACAAACAAATTAGCATGCAAAACTTTGCAATGTGATGCTACTCACTGTAGATCTGAGTCATGTCTAAGCACTCTCCATCTCTACAGTCTCCAGCGGTTTACAGCCTGCAGAACTACAACTTCCTACTCAACAGTCATTACACTGTCTAACAGTGATGACACACCTGCCTTATCAAATACAGCCCAGGCCACCTGTATGAGTAACCCAAGACTCAAGTCAAGACTCAAAATAACTTGATGAACATTCTGTAATTGAGTCACCATCTTCCATCCCAATGCACAGAGCCTTAATGAGGGCTTTCTGCTGTTGAAAGAACTTTTTCTGAACAGAGAAACCCCATGTTCAAAAATACACTTGAGATACAACTATCAAGTCAGCTGTGAGCTTCAGAATTTTCCAGTAGCAGTTTAATGGGCTTTCAGTGCATCAATGTGAAGGTGTTATCATACTGTCCTATCCCATTCAAAACAGACATCTAAGAGCTGCACACTGAGTAAGGAAGCTACATCTGAAAATATGTGTCAGTACTGCACCTCATACTATTTTTGGCTCCTGAGAGTAACTGTGTTTGGACAAAACAGAAATACTTGGCACTGCCCATGCTTTAAGCCGAAGAAGCCTGTCCTCAGAAATCCATTGCAAAATGGCATTGAACCTGACCTGAACTTTTCAGGAGTCAGAAGCACAGTGATGTGTTTGACACCTTCACAGAGTCTGGTCATCAAGTTGTGTAGAGTATTGAGGAAATGATGCTACATCTTCCACAGTGACACTGTGCACTGGTCATGTGTGAGCTCTCCCAGCCATCAGCTTCTGAGTTGATCGCTTTTCTTTCTCCCTCTTTGCTAAGGCAGCGTCTGTAAGTATTTTTCATTGTGTAACATTAAGTTATCACTTATCTTTGAGTTTCTAAGAATATTGTGATGGTTAAGACGATAATTAGTTTTATGCTAGGCTAAGTTAGCTTACTGCTGCTTGTATTTACTAGTTCGATTGTGTTTCATAAGCTACACAGCTACGTTAGCTAAGCGGTGCTATTTACCTTGATACTGTGTGTTTAGCTTCTTTAATGATATAAATATCTCATTGTACTGTGTTACAGTTTCACAAGATACCCAGTAAACTTCACGGAAGTGAATAATCTGTGTCCTGGAGTTTTTTGGGAGTGTTTAAACTGAATGGAAACATAGCCCATGACACTACCAATACCAGGAATGGACTGAGGGGCTGCACATTTTCAATGACCACACAATATTAACACTTTATCTTTGACTGTTCTGGACTTCCATCCATCATGTTTTAATAAACACATGACTAACATCTGATTATTTTTAAGAGCTGATGATGATGCAGGATTTGGACAGTTTGTCCACCAGTGAAATCAACTCAATATCTGTTGGAATTTATTTCAAATTCTGTTACAGAATCAGGCTGTAGTGCTGCAGGACTTTGGCCATCTTGAAACCAACCACAAACAAAAATATCAGAATCATGACTCCCTTCGTCATGCTTGTCTTCACTTCATTTGAGGCACATGATTACAATTTTTCATGGGTGAGGTCCTTACCATTATCACTGTCGTGATAAGGAGGAAGTATTTAGCAAGTAGTGACTGGTCTTAACATGACTAATGCCACCAAAGAACACCGATGCTAAGCAAAATGTCTTCCTGTGAGTAATACTGAGGAAGCCCTGAAGGTCAAGTCAATATTGAAGAATTCTGGTTACAGCTGCCAAGGAAATTGTTTGTAGAGGGTTTCCACAAAGTTATAGATATGAATGGTTCTGCGAAGGGAGAATTCTGCAGCCATGCTGAGAAAAGTTTTCCAAAAGATCAGTCTACATGTGTATGTGCAGTCCCGGCGTCAAGAGGCGGACTGTCCCGCCCCCTCAGTCAAAACTTAGTATTTTCATTTTTTTTTATATTGTTTTCAGTCTATGATGTGTTCATAACAACCCAAAACTCGGAAAAACTCCACTGACTTGTTAAAACCATAATGAACAGTTTTGGAAATTCAAATTCCGAGTTTCCAGTGGTCCCGGAATCCATCACGCACCTTAGCTACGTTATGTCGTCAGTGCATCGTCCCGCCGCAAGAAAAAAACAAAACTAACACTCACAGATTTTCAGAGATTTTCACAGTTCACAGTTGCACGGGAGTTTCTGAAAAACAGGTGCACAGGCCAGGACGAAGAGAAAGTGACTTTGAGTCACCTTGTTGCAAAGGAGAACATGGTATTCAGTGCAATGCCAGCGGTAATGACTGCGTTCAAACACGCACTAACATTCGGGGCATCTACTGCTATGTGCGAAAACTCATTCTCTACGTTGAAGAACGTATTTACCGAGCACAGACGCAGCATGTTGCATAGACGGAAAGCCCATCTCATCCAGCTGGCATTTGAGAATGACCTCAGTCGGAAATTTAAAGATGAATGGAAGGAGATGCTGTTAAGAAGGTTCCACTCATCAGGAAAGAGGAGACTGCAACTCTACTGAAGGTAAGAGCTGGTTATTTTATCATCTGTATTATTGCTACTGTTTGTGTTTGTTACCAATGTGGTTATTGATTATACGCTGTTGGACATCACATGTTAGATCAGCGCCGTCTGATCTGTGGAGTCTGTTTTTATGTTGCTCTGGGTTACCTGGCTTGTTTCTTGCTTCTGATTGGCTAGTGCGGTTATTCAAGTTTTCATCTGTTTCGGTCGGGTTAGAATGAACGTTGTGTTAGTAAAGCAGGTATATTTACTTGTGGCAGTGTGTGATGGTAACTTGTTTCTTATCACGTTTCTATGTGGCTTAGATAAAACAGTTGTGCTGCTTAAGTTTTCTCATACTATGCATCACGTCATCGCCCCCCCTCGGTTTTCAGCCGCCCCCCCTTCTGTACTGAGCTGGCGCCGGGACTGTGTATGTGTCATAGTAAGTTTAACTGCCCTAAACTATAGTATATTATATAATGCAATTAAAGAAAGCTTTTAAGCTTTTGTTAGGTAACCATGACAATCCATGTCCATAAATCCATAGTTTCACCTTCCTATGACAAATGGGCACAGAGGATTGGGCCTTGTACAGTAAAAAAAAAAAAAAGTATTGAACATTCTCCCTCCCCAGAGAGCTACATGTCTGTTATGTGTAGGAATACATGACCACAGTTTACCCAGTTTAATTAAAATCATAAATCATATTCTAGCTGGCTGTTCATCAGGAACAATGCAGTGCTTTCTATCCAAAGCACTCACATGATGCTAAGCTCACCAATACATACACTCACATGCATACATGTTGAACCCGTAAACTGCCAAGTGGTGATTGGTGTTTCTGGTCATTTTAAAAATACAAAACTAAAATAGTAAATTTAGTTTTAAGGTCTTTTACCATAATATTACTTCAAATTAGTTTTCAGATTGAATCTATTTAGCACATAAAAAAACAGGGTTGGGCAAATTTGGGTACAATGTAAAGAGTTTAAGAAGTGATTGCCCAAGGAGACACTTCATGTGTAATTAAGTGTGTACATCGTGTACACACATACATATGTGTCTATCTCTGTTTTTAATTTGGAGTAAACAAATGAAAACAGGGTTGGGTAAGTTTGAGGACAAGGTGAAGATTGCCCAAAGGTCCTGTACAATGTCCTGCCTTTACAGGTAGCTCATGCTCTCTAAGAAAAACTCTGTATTTGAAGAAACCTTGGGAGAGGCAATTCAAAGAGAGATCCCTCTTGGTGATCCGCTCTGTTTGTCTTATGAACTGCTGATGCTCTGGCTCAAAGACGTAAATCATGGCCTGCTGGGGTGAAGCCTCTACTCCACTGCAGGGTTTGGCATGCATTTTCTTCAACTGCTCTAACAGAGCTGCTGAAGCCTCATTGTCTGTCTCGTGGGCGGTGGCCTGCTCAGTTTCACTGATACCGGATTGCTGTAGCTCAAACTGAGGGACTTGAATTGTGGCCTGGGGGGAGGCCTCAACCACAGTGCAAGTCTTGGCCGATATTTCCCTTAACTTCTTCAATACATCATCATAAGTCTCATCATCATCTACTTTGAGCTTGGTGGTCTGCTTCGTCATGCTGCTCATGCACTGCTGGGGTTTGTTCTCTGGAACTTGAATTGTGGTCTGCTGGGGACGAGCCTTGACCTGATAACAGGTCTTGACCCTGTCAGCCTGCTTTGGTTTGGCAGGTGCATGCTGATGGGTGACAGGATGAAGCCTTGATACACTGTTGATATTTTGCAATCGCTGAATGTTTTAACTGGGCAGACATAGACTGGACACAGGAATTGAATAGGGGCCACTGTGGTAAGGACTTTAAGCCTTGATTCATGGGGCACATGCTCTGGTCAGGTCCTGGGTTGCTCCCAGACTGTATATTTTTATTTTTATTTTTTTATTTTCCTATGAAATCCATGTTCATTTATTTGACCATGAATCTAAACAAAATATCTCTTCAATCAAACTTTCAATCAATCAAACTTTATTTATATGGCACCTTTCATACAAGATGTAGCACAAGGTGCCTCACAGAGATTAAGAACAACAACAATTAATAGAGAAAACAACAGAGATTAAAATCAAGGAAAATTAAGAAAACCCAACCCACCCACCCCCACATATACTCAAACAACAATACATATACACTCATACAGACACTGCCACACATATGCACATACACACACACCGACCCACACACACGAACACTAGCTGTCACTAAGAGACATGGCCTGGCACCGCGACCTGAGGCAAGGAAAAAGCCACCTTTGGGGGCCCGCCACACAGAGAGGTCACGGTCCAAGACCACCGGGAGCACCACAGAGGCCACCCCTACCCGGGTAGACAGGAGGCCCTGCACAAAGGTGCAGGGCCTCCTAGTCACCCAGGCCGGAGTGGTCCACGGGGCAGCAGCCCTGATGGAGGACCACAGACAGATCCCAGTGAGGCAGGCCCCCATGAGGAAGATCTTGAAGATTAAAGCCTGAATCATATGAAATAGGTATTAGAACATTCCTAAACAATACTCAAATAATTGATTGATCCATTGATCATCAGAGTAATCCAAGTCCCTGTTGGAGTCAGTCAGAGCATTTCCATAGAGAGCCACTTTGCATCAGCAGCACCATGCTCCAGTGCTCTGGGAGAGTTTATAGTCCTGAGAGTTGAACACTGGATGACTGACAGCTGTCCTTCATGACAACAGAAGCCACAGAAATCCTCCTCATCAAAAACATGACTTTGATCTCCGTCCTCATCTGGACTCTCCTCTGCTGCTGCTTCACAGGTAAAGTCCAGAGAATCAAACTCCTCTCCTCTATGAACATCCGTCCCTCTGAAATGAAGCCCACAAAACCATGACGCTGCTTTATGTTGTTGTCTCTGTATCCTCAGAGTCCAGAGGCCAGGTTACACTGACTCTTAGGCTCTGTCACCATCACATACAGATGTAGCAACTCAAAAGTTCCCGTGTTTCCGTGACTAGTCCGTGACTGGTCCGTGACTGGTCCGTGAACGGTCCTTGAAAGGTCCTTCGCAGGTCCGTGACGGCAATGTGATCCCCGCAATGACGTAGTCAGTGAGGCCCCGACTGGAAACGCCCATAAGCAGCCTGGGTGAAAACCAGCTGCAATGCCTCATTTGTCCACGGGGAGGAGCAGTGATTTTAATGTTCTGCTCTCACCATAGACTGTATAAAGACACATCTGAACAGATACGCTGGGGACGCTGGGGTGAGCAGGTGAGCCGATCAGCTGAGGCAGAGCACAATCATGGATGTGGCTAGTGGTGCAACGGATCATTGTTTGTCCGTGATCCGTTCAGAACGCTCCCCAGAGACCGGCACCAAGTGGTCCGCGGATCGGTTGATGGAAAAAAAAGTTGTGATAAGATAACACTGAGGCACCGCTGCAGCCGCTCGTATCTGCAGCTCTATGTCGCGCACAAAAACAACAACATGCCCCCCCCCCTTCCAATTAAACTGGTAACTAAAAAAAAAAAAAAAAACTCCGCTCGTAACGGCAGGTCTGACACACAGGTCTGGCAGCCCCATAATGTCTGATGGACCGTTTTTTTGGTACCTTTTTTTTTAAGGACTATATCTGTTTGATGCTTTCTGAAGCCTGTGAAACACACTCGATTTCTGCATATTTATTCCTCTGAACACCATAGTGGTCATATTGATGGTATATATGATGGATATTGATGGCCAGCTGTGGCTTTCACTACATGCAGATCAGGAGCGAGCGAGAGAGAGAGAGTGCGCGAGCGCAAGAGAAGAGACGCTTCAGTAATTCTGTAAGGACAGAATAGCCTAGATGTCGTTGATTTAGGAAACAGTGACAGATATAAACACCATAAATACTCACCTCCCTTATAATGACTATTGAATAATAACATAACCTAATAAATCTGCCAGCTGCTTTCCGGGTACAATCACCGGTCTCTGCGGGTGTAGGTTACAGTATGTATTGTCAATTCTGGACAAGAAGGGCCGTTTGCATTTTTTTCTTTGTAATTTATTTATTTTTTCATTTGATTTGAGTGTGTTCATGAACATTTACGCTTCATAAATAAATTAAAGCGTAAATGAAACTCCATGAAGCAACAACTTTTTTTTCTGAATCTCCATTTAAAGAGGAAGAATAACAACAGTAGTATCTCCTGTTGAATATTTGATCACAGTTTGATCGTTGTGAAACGCCATTTAAAGAGGAAGAATAACTGGTGATTAACAGCCATCAGTGCATGCTTTAGGCCAGGTAAACCCTACAAACACCTCATTAGCATTCTCATTGCTCAACCTTTTGTTTGCACTTAATGGGCTTTTTGGTCTCCCAGTGTCACACAAATCACAGAGCCGAAAACACACGCGACTGAAGCCAGTGCGCTGCGTCTCGGGGTCAGCCTTTTCGGGGACAACTGCATTTTCGGCTCTGTGGTATATATATATATCAAGGATTCAAGGATTCAAGGAGTTTTATTTGTCATTTTAACACATGTTAACATGGGATGGAATGAAATTAGTTTCGGAGCAGCCCAATGTCGAGTATAAAATAGAACATAAAATATAATATATACATAAAATATGGGGGGGGGGCAGCAGGGGCTACAGGGGTCCTCCAGAGTTCACCAGTCTCACAGCTTCTGGGAAGAAGCTGTTTCTCAGTCTGGTGGTCCTGGTCTTTATGCTCCGCAGCCTCCTGCCTGAGGGGAGAGGGACAAACAGCGTGTGCGGGGTGAGTGGGGTCCTTCATGATGCAGGAGGCCCTTTTCCTGCATCTGGAGGTGTAGATGTCCGTGGTGGTGGACAGGCTGTGTCCCACAGTCCTCTGTGCAGCTTTAACCACCCTCTGCAGAGCCTTCTTCTCTGCCACAGGGCAGTTACCGTGCCACACGGTGATGCAGGAGCACATGACACTTTCCACCACACATCTGTAGAAGGAGGTCAGGACTGAGCTCCCAAGTCCAGCGCGCCTCAGCCTCCTGAGGAAGTAGAGGCGCTGGTGTGCCTTCCTAACCAGACAGGAAGTGTTGGTGCTCCAGGTGAGGTCGTCAGAGATGTGTACGCCCAGGTACCTGAAGCTGGAGACCACTTCCACCGCTGTCCCTCCGATGTGTAGGGGAGGGGGGAGGTGTCTGCCCCTTCTGAAGTCCACAATCATCTCCTTGGTCTTCTTCACGTTGATGCAGAGGTTGTTTTCTATGCACCAACCTTCCAGGTGTTCCACCTCCTGCCTGTAGTCGGACTCATCATTGTTAGCGATGCGTCCAACCACAGCTGTGTCGTCCGCGAACAGACAGCTCGGATGTCTCGCTGAGCAGTCGTGTGTGAGCAGAGTGAACAGAAGGGGGCTCAGCACACAACCCTGGGGGGAGCCTGTGTTGAGGGTGATGGAGGAGGAGGAGATGTCATGGATCCTCACAGACTGCGGCCTGTCTGTTAAAATAATATTAGTATTATTATTGTTATACTTTTTTTGTTTGATTTGCGTGCGTAAAACTGAAAAAAAGGTTCTTGCTTCATGGAGTTTCATTTACGCCTATAGGATGAACAAAATTTAAAACACAGTAAATGAGTCATCCTCCTGTTCATGAACACACTCAAATCACAAGGTCGGTAGTCAAACCTAACATAAGCATGCAACAGCATGCCTTCAACCTCGCAGGAGTGAGACCAATGCAGGCTGAATATTTAGTTTAGTATTGAACGTATTTGATGATCGGCGACACAGCTTTGGGCACTGTAATGAAGGTAGTCTTCATTACTTACTTTTGGGATATTAATGTCACAATGATTTAACATATTTAAGAATGAGGCACAAACGAAGTAGTGAATGTTTTATTGAATATGTATGTTGTGCTAACAATATTTGTATGTGCAGGTCCTGTATTGCCCTCAACAGGGAATGAGTGGAGACCAGGCCTGCAAAAGAAACATTTAGTTAGTTGGTAGCCTGAACAATGCTCTTTGTGATAATGATAGTATGTAGTTAAAGGTACTTGATAAAATGTGATGTGACTGTGCAGTGGGATGAATGAAATGTGTGTGTGTGTATGTGCAAGTCACTCACCTATGTCTCCTCTCCAGGGTGTTCGGCCGAAAAGAGTCCCCACGTTAACTCGGCAGTATTTGAAGGTTCCGGGTCGTACCATGAGCTGATTGGTGTAGGGGGGAGTGCACCTGAATCAGTTCATGGGAGTTTTTAAATAGATTTTGTGATAGTGTTTAGAAACGGTAGAAGATAAAGTTTGATTGAGATTACAGTAGAGTGCAAATGTATCTTAAGGGTTTGTCTATTGTTTGTGAGGTGGATATGTAATGGGAGGGGCAGAATCCCCTAGGGTCTTGGTTGGTAGCAGCAGAGGGGTATTTAAGACGGCCAGTTGCATCACACACAGTTGTTGCTGTGGTTGTTGCTGTTGCTGTTGCTAGGATCATTGTATGCCAGTCCACAGTCTGTGTCCATGTTCGAGTCTATATTTATTTAAATGTTGGTGAATAAACACCTGGTTGGTTCAACACGACCCCTGTCTCAAGCCTCCTACCTTGCCAGTCCAGCCGCTACATGGCCATCCTAACAAGTGGTGTCAGAGGTTGGGGCCCACGCTGCTGCAAGTGTTGTAAAGAAGTCGGGGGCCCACACTGAGCGAATAAGTGGTTATGAAGCTGGGGCCTGTGCTGCAGTGAGGCGCTGAGAATGACTAGAGGTGGAAGAAAGCATGACCAACAGGAGGAGCCCGATGATGTCGTAAGGGGAGCAGTTGACCAGGGGGCCATGGCAGCCAGCAACCAAGGAGAAAAGCTGGATGAGCTGGCAGGTTTGGTCAAATCTCTCAGTGAGTCTCAAGCAGTCAGAGACCAGCAGAGGGACAGAGAGTTCTCCCGACAGGAACAAAGATGGAAGAGCATGCATCATCAATTTCAGCAGATACAGTTACAAGTGAATGAAATGAGAAGTGATGGCGGACGTGAGCAGGCGGAGCTGGAAGAGGAGCAAGCTCAAGGTCATGAGGTTGATGACCCAGATGAGGGGACGAGTCAGACAAACTTCAGGCCTCAGACTGAACCTCCAGTCCGCAGAGAGCCAAAGCTGCTTCCACTGTCTCCAGAGGATGATATTGAACATTTTTTGACAACTTTTGAAAGACTGGCCCAAGTCTGTCGATGGCCAAAAACGGAGTGGTCTGTTCGTCTTGTCCCTCTGTTGACAGGTAAGGCACGTAGTGCCTATGTGCTCATGGACTTTGCAGACTCTGAAAATTATGACAACGTGAAAGCAGCAATACTGACCAAATATGAAATCACAGCAGAGACTTACCGCCGAAGATTTCGGTCTTTGGAAATTCTTCAAGGAGAGACTCCAAGAGAGCTGTATGTTCGCCTCAAAGACTTGTTCTCCAAGTGGGTTAAACCTGAAAAGTCCACAGTGAAAGAGATATCAGAAATGATAATTCTTGAACAGTTCTTGAGGATGGTGCACCCTGATCTGGAAGTCTGGATTCGCGAACATGATCCTCCTACTGCAGAGAAAGCCGCTCAGCTGGCTGAAGTTTTTACATCGGCCAGAAGAGGGACCAGACATGCCACGTTTGGTCGAGAAAACAACTTTGTCCACAGAAATAAGCCTACTGGAGGTGAGCGGGGGTGTGGTCAGACTCAGAATAGAGTGTTTTCAAGTGGTAGGCAGTTCCCATCTAGCAACACAAACAAGTTAAATCCTGCTAAAAAACACTTCTTTCAGATCTCCCAAACAAGATGTACGATGTTATCTTTGTAATGGAATTGGCCATACTCAGTACTCCTGTCCACTTACGAACCAGACTAAGCCATCTCTTTTTTGCTCCGTGCCGAGGCCAACTACACAGGTAGTAGTTAGTGAGAAAGCCCGTACTGCACCAGTGTTAGTGAATGGCCAGCGAGTAATAGCTCTCTTAGACACAGGGGGGTTTCAGTCAGTGGTTCTGTCCAGTCTTGTGCCGAGGGAAAAGTGGAGTGAGGACAAAATCTGCATAAGCTGCATTCATGGCGATGAACATGTGTATCCTACTGCTGAGGTGTATGTGACAGTGGGGGGTCAGACATTTCTTTTGTCAGTAGCGTTAGCCTCAAAATTGCCATATGCTGTCATTCTTGGTAATGACATCCCCACTCTCCTTGATCTGGTGCAGCAGACAGATAATGAAAAACCTATTACACTTAACCCAGTAACTCAGGAGGTTCAGAGCTTAGGGCAACAACACAGAGAGGTCCCTTTGGCTGAAACCACAGTAGTTTCATTCACTGACACATCAAACCCTTGTGTTATGGTGACCACCAGGGCTCAGAGTGCAGGGGAGGTCTTGAGAGAGTTGCCATTTTTGGGGGAAGAGTTGGAAACAGGTAGCGTTAAACTCCCTAAGTCTAAAGCAGAGAGGAGGAGAGAAAAACTTAGGGGTACAGCTAGGAAAGGGAGAGGTGAGTTAACTAAACCAAACCATCCATTAGATGTAGATCTACTACCAGATATAGGGACACTGCAGAGGGAAGACCCAACTTTAAAGCCTTGGTTTGAGAAAGTGACAGAGGTTGAGGGAGTCAAGCAGGGTAACCCAAGCTGTCTTGATGAAGCCACCTATGTAGTGAAAGATGGTATTCTGTATCAGTGTAAGGGTAATGTTGAGGCTTTAGCTTTACCACAGCAGTTTAGATTTAGGGTTATGGATCTCGGACATTCAGTACCATGGGCAGGGCATATGGCATTTCAGAAAACTTTGTGCAGGATTGCCAGCCGTTTTGTGTGGCCAGGTATGTATAGCCAGGTTTCCCAGTTTTGTAGTTCTTGTGAGACGTGTCAGCTGACATCAGGGAGGAAGGTTGCACGAGCCCAGCTACAGCCATTACCAATTATTGAGACACCGTTTGAAAGAATAGGTATGGATGTAGTAGGACCATTAGAGAGGAGCTCCTGTGGAAATAGATACATTCTAGTTATATGTGACTATGCCACACGCTATCCAGAAGCATTCCCCCTGAGGTCAGTGAAAGCCAGGAATGTTGCCAATTGTCTGTTACAGCTGTTCTCTAGGGTAGGGATACCGAGAGAGGTTTTGACAGATTGTGGAACAAATTTCATGTCCAAGTTGCTACAACAGGTTTACCAGCTATTAGGAATAAAGGGAATTAAGACCACCCCCTATCATCCTCAAACAGACGGGCTTGTGGAAAGATATAATCAGACATTAAAAAACATGCTGCGCAAGTTTGTGTCCCATACTGGAGGTGATTGGGACCAATGGCTGCCATATTTGCTTTTTGCCTATCGGGAGGTGCCACAGAGTTCGACAGGTTTCTCACCATTCGAACTTCTGTATGGACGTCAGGTGAGAGGGCCACTTGACCTCCTGAAAGACTACTGGGAAAGTCCATCATCAAAAGAAGAGAATGTTGTGGAATATGTGATTAAAATGAGAGAGAGGTTGGAGGAAATGTCAGCTCTGGCCCAGGAGACCATGAGGACATCTCAACAAAACCAAAAGAAGTGGTATGACCAAAAATCTAGAGAGAGGGTTTTTGAATCAGGCCAAAAGGTGTTGTTGTTGCTTCCTACATCTGACAGCAAGCTGCTGACTAAATGGCATGGACCTTATGAAGTCACCAGACGGATTGGTAAGGTCACATATGAACTTTATATGCCAGAGAGAGCCAAAAAACGTCAGACATTTCATGTAAATTTATTGAAGGATTACCAGGTGCGCCAAGAACCGGTACATCAGTTGTTTGTTCGTGCAGTCCAGGATGAGGAGGTGACAGAGAAGTTCTTTCCAGGCAGCACAGTGCAATCTAGCCCAATCGATGTGTCTCATTTGTCAGTCTCCCAGCAGGAGGAGGTGATGCCTCTTCTAGACCGAGAGCTCTTCAGAGATACGCCATTGTTCACCACCCTTGTCCAGCACAAGATTCGGCTCAAGAAAGATGCTCCAGTGCGTCAGAAGAGTTACCGGATACCTGAGCGGTTGGTGCCTGTGTTAAAGAAAGAAATTAAGTTGATGTTGGAGTTGGGCATAATTGAGGTATCCAGCAGTGAATGGTGCAGTCCTGTTGTTTTGGTACCCAAAAAAGATGGCTCACTAAGATTTTGCATTGACTTTAGGTACCTGAATGCTGTGTCTCTATTTGATTCATATCCCATGCCCAGGATTGATGACCTTGTGGAGAGAGTTGGGAGAGCAAAGTACATCACCACCCTAGACCTGAGTAAGGGCTATTGGCAGGTTGCACTGGCACCAGAAGCTCAAGAGCTGACAGCCTTTAAGACTCCGTTTGGTATGTACCAGTTCAAAGTGATGCCATTTGGCCTACAGGGGGCACCAGCAACTTTCCAGAGACTAATGAATCATGTGTTGAGAGATGTGTCCGAGTTTTCAGCTGCCTACTTAGATGATGTGGTCATTTTCAGTCAGTCCTGGGAAGAACACATGTCACATCTGCAACAAGTCCTGCAATGCATCAGAGATGCAGGGCTGACTATCAATCCACAGAAATGTGCTGTGGCCCAGAGGGAAGTTGAATATCTGGGATATGTGATTGGTTTTGGTGAGATCAAGCCTCAAGTTGGGAAAGTGGAGGCCATTCAGTCATTTCCTGTCCCTACCACGAAGAAGGAGGTGAAGAGTTTTCTGGGCTTGGTGGGGTGGTACAGGAAATTCATTCCTCACTTTGCGGAGCGCTCAGATGTACTGAACAACCTCACAAAGATCACAGCACCCAATAAAGTACACTGGTCCGAGGAGTGTGACAGAGCTTTCAGGGAGCTCAAAGACTCAATATGCGCCCATTCAGTTCTGCACACCCCTGACTTTGACAAGCCATTCACTCTTCAAACAGATGCCTCTGGAGTGGGCCTTGGAGGTGTCCTTTTGCAGGAAGTGGATGGAGAGATGAGGCCAGTTGTGTTTCTGAGTCGGAAGCTTCTGGACAGAGAGACCAGATATTCTACAGTGGAGAAGGAATGTTTGGCAATGAAGTGGACTATTGATACACTGAGATACTACCTTCTAGGAAGACACTTCTACCTGGAGACTGATCATCGTGCCCTCCAATGGTTGCATCGAATGAAAGATGCCAATATGCGCATTGCGGGATGGTACCTGGCCCTGCAACCATATAGCTTTACAGTCCGCTACAGATCAGGGAAAACGAACACTGTGGCTGATTGTCTGTCTCGGATTCATGAAGTTTGAGGTACTGTACTCTTTAAGGAGAGGGGGGAGGAAATGTAATGAAGGTAGTCTTCATTACTTACTTTTGGGATATTAATGTCACAATGATTTAACATATTTAAGAATGAGGCACAAACGAAGTAGTGAATGTTTTATTGAATATGTATGTTGTGCTAACAATATTTGTATGTGCAGGTCCTGTATTGCCCTCAACAGGGAATGAATGGAGACCAGGCCTGCAAAAGAAACATTTAGTTAGTTGGTAGCCTGAACAATGCTCTTTGTGATAATGATAGTATGTAGTTAAAGGTACTTGATAAAATGTGATGTGACTGTGCAGTGGGATGAATGAAATGTGTGTGTGTGTATGTGCAAGTCACTCACCTATGTCTCCTCTCCAGGGTGTTCGGCCGAAAAGAGTCCCCACATTAACTCGGCAGTATTTGAAGGTTCCGGGTCGTACCATGAGCTGATTGGTGTAGGGGGGAGTGCACCTGAATCAGTTCATGGGAGTTTTTAAATAGATTTTGTGATAGTGTTTAGAAACGGTAGAAGCTAAAGTTTGATTGAGATTACAGTAGAGTGCAAATGTATCTTAAGGGTTTGTCTATTGTTTGTGAGGTGGATATGTAATGGGAGGGGCAGAATCCCCTAGGGTCTTGGTTGGTAGCAGCAGAGGGGTATTTAAGACGGCCAGTTGCATCACACACAGTTGTTGCTGTGGTTGTTGCTGTTGCTGCTGCTAGGATCATTGTATGCCAGTCCACAGTCTGTGTCCATGTTCGAGTCTATATTTATTTAAATGTTGGTGAATAAACACCTGGTTGGTTCAACACGACCCCTGTCTCAAGCCTCCTACCTTGCCAGTCCAGCCGCTACATGGCCATCCTAACAGGCACGTTACTCACACAGCGGACTGCAGACAGACAGACAAATGCATAATGAGATCTCCTTACGGAGATAATTACTATGGAATTAAAAAAATGTATTACTGCTGTATTAATCACTGTACCACAGTTTAATGGCATATATCAACCACAAAATACATAAATTAATACAGTATAAATGAATACAGTGTACAGTGTATTTTTTTAATTTAGACAATGTGTCGCCGATCATCAAATACGTTCAATACTAAACTAAATATTCAGCCTGCATTGGTCTATGAATGTGGGTGATTCTTATTGTATCTAAACAATATATGAAGAGCTTCTCTTTCAGTTCACGAAATCCCTGTAGCCGCAGCAGCTTCTCCAGTCCCGGAGAAGTGCCGCGTCAGGGCGCAGTGCCATTACGCACGGCCATTCACTGTGTTTTACCTTCATTAAATCACCTGAAAACTATATCAAGCTAACCATACAGACCTACATACAGACCTCTACACACAGCAGAGTGTTCCGTTAATAGTTCTGCTTTTTATGAAGGAGACGCCCTGTTACCAGGGCTCATCATAGCTGCACTGAGATATAGCCCTCATCTAGTTTTAAATAACGCCTAGCTATTCTTACATCTTGTGTCTTAGGTCCTTCTTAGATTGTACACGGGGGCTGTTGTGGGACACTCCTGTGAGGTTGAAGGCATGCTGATAAACAGCTGCCTGGCCTGTTGTAGTAGGTCTGCCACGATTAAAAAGGGAGCGAACTTTGTTTGATGCTTTCTGAAGCCTATGAAACATACTAGATTTCTGAGTATTTATTCCTCAGACAGCTGTTATAGACCAGTGTGGCCAGCTGTGGCTTTCACTACATGCGAGAGAAAGAGTGCGCCAGCACAAGAGAATAGACGCTTCAGTAATTATGTAAGGACAGAATAGCCTAGATGTCATTGATTTAGTAAACGGTGACATGTTAGATATAAACACCTTAAATTTAATTTCAATTAAATTTATTTATGCAGGATTAAGCCTATGGGATGAACAAAACTGAAAATACAGTAAATGAGTCTTCCTCCTGTTCATGAACACACTCAAATCACAAGGCTACTGTATACGGTAGTCAAACCAGCTGCATTTTCCGCTCTGTGATTTGTGTGACACTGGGAGACCAAAAAGCACATTACGTGCAAACAAAAGGTTGAGCAATGAGAACGCTATTGAGGTGTGTAAGCTACGTCATCTCCAGGTAGAACAAGTGTAAAAAAGATTCTGTGAGAGAGGCGCCATCTCCTGGTCGTACCCTGTAATTAAATGAATAAGTGGAGTTACAGTAAAAAATAGACACGCACGAAGACACACGAAGAAGGAGGGGGTCACTCCAGCCGCTGGAACTTGGCAGGAACTTGACTGGAACTTGGCTGGAAGACAGCAGCCATTCAGCTGGCTTTCAGCTTGAAGGGGAACTTTTCAGTTGCTACTACTGTATTGGACCGGTCAGGGTGTTCAGGTTTGGAACAACTACCGCCTTTCACCCTGGTACCAACAGAGAGATGGAGAAACTCCTAAACTGCTCATTTACTATGCTAGCACGCAGGCATCAGGGATTCCAGCTCATTTTACAGGCAGTGGATCACACTCTGACTTCACTCTGACCATCAGTGGAGTTCAGACTGAAGATGCAGCAGTTTACTACTTTAAGAGCGATAATCACATCGACGCTCAGCATGTGTTCACTCAGCAAATAAGCATCATACAAAAAACTCCCTCCGTCAGACACTGAACTGACTGCTGCAGCTGGAAGCTACTGCAGAGACTGCTAATCTTAACTGTATCTTCAACTATAACTACTACTCTTACTGTTGTGGAGAAATTGCTGGAATCAATGGTCAGTGGTGAGGTCAGGAGTGAAGAAGTGTTCAGAAGCCTTTGATGTCTTATGCTGTAATATTTATTGTCGCTTGATCAAGGAGAATTAGAGACACTCTCATAGTGCATCAGAAGTGCCTGAGTCGGTCTCACATTCTGCCCAACTCGTGCTGGTGGATAGACTTTAAACCTCAAGATAACACCACAAATACTATACGCCCCAAATGAGACAAAGAGAATGTTATTACCAAGAACGGTGTTATCGTCAACATATTCTAGTCTGGAGACACAGATGTCTGTTTACGTCAACGGCCAGCTATCTATTATGTCTAAGCAGGCAGCAAGAGTCTCTTCGACCCTGGCCACCACAGTGTTGAGATAGACTGGCACCTACTGCTCCCAGTCAAAGCCAAACAATTAGTACTGCCGAGGACCTCAAGGCCCACACGTGACCTTGTGTAACCTAAGGATAGAAAATTCCATAACACTTACCACTGCTGGTGTTAAGATGACTTTATGAATAAAAAAAATAATAATAATGGACTGTTGCAATAAAAGGCTAATATATCGTATATATAATATATGTGAACAATACTAAGTATGAGGCCATTGAAAGTAACTCTCCCACTCCGTCTGATTGGCTGGTCATTAATTCTGACACAATTGCAAGAAGATTGTTTTGAGCTTTCAAGTTAGTTGATGTGTGTCGACACCTTCACAGTTACACCAAAAGTTCTTAAAGTTCAGACTGACCTGACTGACAGAGCTATTTTTTTGGAGTTACTCTCTCAATAAAAAGAAAGAAAAACAGCCACTTAGTAGCCACTTTTAGCCTCAGGTGTTCTGTGAGTATGGCCCAAGGTGGGTAAGCAGTGCAAGGTGAGGAAGGAGAAACAGAAATGCTTGTGCTCTGTGTCAGAACTGGAATATGACATTCATAACTATGTTTTCATTTGTGTAAAATCTCCTTAAATATGAATCATTGTGTTTATGTTATCTTACAGTGAGCCTTTAAAACAACAGATGCCACAGGACATTAACCATTGGTATGTGGAAACTGAGGATCATGCAACCACCATGAAACCTCTAGAATCCCTGATTTGTTGGTTTTAATCATGTGCTGCATACCAGCTGCATATCACATATTTAGAAAAAGTCTGTCTACAATGGCTATGTATGCTCAAAATGTATGTATGTGTCACAATAAGTGTAACTGCCATCAATTATATTAAATGCAATAACATTTAAGAAACCATCAAATCAAATCAGCCCAAAGTCGCAAAATACATTTCGCCTCGGAGGGCTTCACAATCTGTACAGGGAGTGACACCCTCTGTCCTTAGACCCTCGGTTCGAGTGAGGAAAAACTTGCCCACAAAAAACCCTTTTAACAGGGAAAAAAGTGGAAGAAACCTCAGGAAGAGCCACAGAGGAGGGATCCCTCTCCCAGGACGGACAGACGTGCAATAGATGTCACGTGTACAGTCAACAAGTCAACAGAAACATTTTGTATAATTACAATGAAAAATGACAATGGATTACATTGACAATCCATGTCCATAAATCCATACAGTTTCACCTTCCTATGACAAATGGGCACAGAGGACTGGGCCTCGTACAGTGAACAGTAAAAAAAGTATTGAACATTGAGTACATCAAACTCACAGCCAATAAGACACTGACATTACAGAGAAATGCCTTTCAAAGGAAACTCATGAACTTCAAGTGATTTTAACATTTCATTTAAATGTGATTTGGGGAGCATCTGGTAAGTGTCCGATATATATATGTACTGTAGTTCCATCATTTATGTAATGACATCATGCAACCTCTAGAATTCTTGATTAGGTGCTTCCTATATTTGAATCATGTGCTGCATACCAGCTTTATCATCATCATCACATGTCTGTCTCACAGAATGAAGGATCAATGATTGATCAATGATCAGTGATTGAGATGGAGAGAGCTCTTCCTCCAGCTGGCTCTTTGTTTTAGCAAAAATATTGTTTGCAACAATTGTAGCTTGTTGCACACACATCATCTCAAGCCGCACTGAGATGTGTGTACTTTGGGATGATGATGATGGCCGGTGGGAATTAAAACAAGTGTTTTGCATTGCAGAGTCTTGGCAAAGTTATTATTTATGGAAAACAATGCACGGCCATAACTTCCCCAAGGAGGAGTTACCGTCAGCACCCACGTTTACTGATCGTCAGTTTGTTTTCAGTTCACTCATTCTATACATTCACTACCTTTTGTTGGGTAAACAGAATGTGTGCATCCTTGAAGTCAAACAAATGTGCTGAATATATTTCCTTCCTCAAAAAAACATTTGCACAGTTGATTTTAATTTAAATCCAGAATTGTTTCTGTTCATCTTTACAGAATGGTAGAATGTTGGCAGGAAGCCATTTCAGGACTGTGTTTATCATGCGTGTCGTTGTGCACTGTGACACACTCGCACATGATTAGTTCCATAGTGCTACCTGAGGTCAAACCCCACAGGAAACCTTTAGATTGAGCTGCTACTCATCTTACCGGGAGACTTATCACTGTTTCCTTGTATGACACCACTTATAAATACTCTATCTATAACTGCATCCTTTATCAATGAGTTTTCTGAACTTTTAACAGTTATACACAGTAAATACAATAGAATTTTAATAACTGGTGATTTTAATTTGCACGTGGATAATGCCTCGGACGCAGTGTCCAGAGAGTTTTTAAATATTTTACATTGCCTAGATTTTATACAGCATATCGCACAGCCGACCAACAGCAGGGGGCGCACCCTGGACCTGGTCATAACTTATGGCCTGTCCATTGGTGCGCCCTCTGTTGTGGACCTGGCTGTGTCTGATCACTTCTGTGTGTTTTTTACTATCACCAGTTTTAATCAGCGGGAGGCCCCGGTGAGATCTGCGAGGAAACGCTACCTAACTTCTGAAGTGGCTGCAAATTTTATTCAGATTTTACAGAGCACTCCTGCAGAAATTTTACCAGCACCTTGTGATTTTATTGTTGACAGTTTTAACAACAAATTAAAAACAACGCTGGACTCAGTGGCCCCACTTTTATCAAAGCCTATTAGAACAAAACCTCCATGGAGAAATCTAGAAATTAAAAGGCTGAAGAGCAGGAGTGCTGAGAGGAGATGGCGAAAATCAAAGTTGACGGTTCATTACGAAATATTCCGCGAACACCTCAAAACTTACAATAACTCAGTCAAGAAGGCAAGAATTTCGCACTTTCAAAAGCTGATTGACGACCATAAAAATAACCCCAAATTCCTCTTCTCCACAATTGACCGTTTAACGAACTCAAATTTTAACAGACCCCCCAAGATACCAAGTGACGCCCTTTGTGAGGACTTTGCAGACCACTTCAGTAGTAAGATCAATGACATCAGGTCGAGTTTTTTATCGCATCAAATTTTAAGTATCGACACACTCGGACCATTGATTTTACCTGAGGAAACACTGGAGAGTTTTGCCCTGGTCGATGCGAGGACACTTGGTCGAGTTTTCTCCCAAGTAAAGCCCACAACCTGCCTCTTAGACCCAATTCCCACTCCGTTTTTTAAAACATTTTATGGATTCTTTGAGGAACAATTATTATATATGGTGAATTGCTCTCTTCAGACGGGTGTCTTCCCCACTTCCTTTAAAACGGCGGTGGTGAAGCCCCTTCTGAAGAAGAGCAAATTAGACCCCAACATTTTTAATAATTATCGGCCCGTATCCAACTTACCATTTTTAAGTAAAATCTTGGAAAAACTTGTGTTTAACCAAGTAAATAACTTTTTAATCACAAACAACATTTTAGAGAGATGTCAGTCTGGTTTTAGGATGAATCACAGTACTGAGACAGCCCTTGTAAAAATTTTAAATGACATCAGGTTCAACTTAGATAAACATAAACTTACTGTCTTGGTACTACTGGATCTTACCGCCGCCTTTGATACAGTAGACCATCACGTTTTATTAAATAGACTGAGGAACCTGGTCGGTCTCTCTGGTACTGCTCTTAACTGGTTTGAATCCTACCTCACAGATCGACACTTCTTTGTAAGTATGGATACATGTTCCTCGGGAATCCATGAGATAAAGTGTGGGGTTCCCCAAGGGTCAATTTTAGGCCCAACTCTCTTTAATTTATACATGCTTCCCCTTGGGGACGTCATCAGGGGTCACGGCATCAGCTTTCATAGTTATGCTGATGATACGCAACTGTACATCGCCGTGTCTCCTGATGACACAGGGCCTATTGATGCCCTTTTTAACTGCATTTTAGATATAAAGTCATGGATGGCAGCAAATTTCCTACAGCTCAACCAGGACAAAACTGAGGTTTTAGTCATCGGTCCTGAAGGCCAGAAAGAGAAACTTTTACCAAAATTACAGGTTTTTAAAACATCTCAATCCGTAACACATCTGGGTGTGATTTTTGACTCTGAGCTTAGTTTTATCCCTCACATCAAAAACATAACAAAGATTGGTTTTTATCATCTAAAGAATATAGCCAGAGTCCGCCCGTTTCTCTCTCAGGCCAGCACGGAGGTTCTGATGCATGCTTTTATCTCTTGTCGTTTAGATTATTGTAATGCCCTGCTCTCTGGTCTTCCCAAAAAGAGCATCTCAAATTTACAACTATTACAGAACTCAGCCGCACGAGTGCTGACGAGGACCAGAGGGCGGGAGCACATTACACCAGTTTTAAAATCGCTTCATTGGCTCCCCGTGCGCTTCAGGATTGATTTTAAGGTTCTTTTACTGGTTTTTAAGTGTCTTAATGGTCTTGGGCCTTCTTACTTATCTGACCTGCTTTTACCCTATCAGCCCTCGCGGACCCTGAGGTCCTCCGGCACTGGCCTTTTAACCATACCCCAAGTTAATTCAAAAAGACACGGGGAGGCGGCTTTCAGTTGCTATGGCCCCCGTCTGTGGAACAGCCTGCCGGAGGGCCTCAGGGGCGCAGAGAGTGTTGAGGTTTTTAAAAAGAGACTCAAGACCCATCTTTTTAGTCAGGCTTTTAATTAATCTTTTTAATTGATCATTTAACTCCCCTTTTAATTCCTTTTACTCTAATTTTATACGTTTTATTTGAAGTTACTATCTTAAACCCTCAGTTTTGAGTTCATATATCTCCTATCTTATTCTGCTGTTTTAGCCTTCTAGTTCTTAGTGCCTATAACATTTAATCTATTTTATTGTATTTATTTACTTTTCTATCTATCTATCTATTTAATTATTTATCTATCTCTTTGCCTGTTTTTAAGCTTTTATGTTTTTTACCCTGTTTTACTGTTTTAATTGCATAGTTTTTAGCTCCAGTGTTTCCTCATGGGGGCCTGCCTCACTGGGATCTGTCTCTGGTCCTCCTTCGGGGGCGCTGCCTTGCAGGCTGCTCCGGCCTGGGTGGCTAGGGGGCCCTGCACCTTTGTGCATGGCCTCCTGTCTACCCGGGTAGGGGTGGCCTCTGTGGTGCTCCCGGTGGTCTTGGACCGTGACCTCTCTGTGAGGCAGGCCCCCAAAGGTGGCTTTTTCCTCGCCTCAGGTCGCGGTGCCAGGCCATGTCTCTTAGTGACAGCTAGCGTTCGTATGTGTGGGTCGGTGTGTGTGTATGTGCATATGTGTGGTAGTGTCTGTATGAGTGTATATGTATTGTTGTTTGAGTGTATGTGGGGGTGGGTGGGTTGGGTTTTTCTTAATTTTCCTTGATTTTAATCTATGTTGTTTTCTCCTGTAATTTGTTGTTCTTAATCTCTGTGAGGCACCTTGTGCTACTTCGTGTATGAAAGGTGCCATATAAATAAAGTTTGATTTGATTTGATTTGAACTATCAAGCGTTGAGTGACCATCAGGAGTACAAGGAGGTTTCCCTGTGGGCTGCTGCACAAATTGGTCTGATGCAGTGAAAAATAAAAAGCATGGTGCTGTGGTGCAGTCAGATTCTCTGACCAGCTCACTGTAGTTTATGAGCTGGTCACTCCCTTAGCCAATTACATTCAGGTACCTGAACGCATCCTGCAACTCTGCCAACCCAGTTCCCAATTCTGAGGTATCTTTACCACTACCATTTATTTAGACTGTGATGACCCCTGCACCTGTCCACCAGGTGTCCCTGTTGCTCTCCTTGTGGTGATCTTGCAGGTGCTGAATGGAGGGGTCATCAGCTAGATAAGCTGCACCCTGGCTGGTCTGCTCTGCTCTGTTCTGTTCTGTTCTGGTTCTGGTTCTTGGAGACTCTGGCTTTGGTTCTCTGGTTCAGGTTACGACTTTGTTTCTGGTTCTGGTTCTGGCATAATGACAGTGTGCGTTTTGTTGTTGCATTCTCTTTGTACACTCAGTCACACACCCATACATGCTTCACGTTACTGATGTACTGATGGCTACACGTTTTCCTGATTTACATTTTTGTAAATAATTTTTTCTTCACTTCCACCTCGCGTTGTCTCCCTTCTTGTCTCAGTCTTTGAACCAGGCTGTGAAATTTATGATTTAGAAATGTGTCACAAAAATAAGTCAAAAACTGCACAGCTGAGTTGTGCATAAAAATTATGTACAGAACCAGTGACATTTTCTAACAATGTAATATATTTTAGGGTGGAATTCTCTATATGTGCTTGTCTGGGGTTTACCCTGCCTCCTGCTCCTTCTCCTGCTTCTAGTCCTTTGTGCAGGCCATCTGGGCAGGTGCTTAAAGAGGAGCACGCCGCAATAGGGATCTATGAGTAGGCGGATATTCTTTTCACTGGATGATTGTACACTGAAAAAAATGAAACATTGGCTCAACTTAAAAAAATTGAAGTAATCTGTCACACCTAATATTATAGCATTGATACAATGTAAATAATTAATTTAGTTTGAACTAAAATATTTGACTTCATGTAAACTAATTTCTGAAGGTGAAGCAAAGCAATTATTTCAAGTTTTCCTAAATTAAAATAAATAAATTGGTTTCATTACTTAATGTAAATAATTCACTTCATTAAATCTGAATATTTTAATTTCATGTAAACAACTTTTGAATGTGGGAGCAAACTTTTTTTTTTAAGTTGTCTCAAATAAAAATTTAAAGTCATCATAATTTAATGTTTACAGAACTGAATTTAAAAAAAATACTTTTAATACATTTAGATTTATACTCAGACCACATTCCTTTTTAACACATAATTTATTGTTGAATGAACATTTTTTCAATCATTACATTTTTTTCAAAATGTTTTAACATAGTCCTACCTTAAGAACAATCGTTCTCAACCATAACAGTTTTTTTTTCCTCACACAGAAACAGTAATCAGGAAATATCTGCATTTTCAGGTGAACACACTCGCTGAACAGAACCAAACTAAATACTCACTGACTAAAATAAATTACAAATAGTAACAAAAAACATCCGAAAAAAACCCCCAAAACAAACCAAAAAAAAAAAAAAACAGAAAATTGTCCTATTTCAAAATGAAAAGTAATACAGAGGAATTATTCCTTAAAATAAAGTGTTATCAGTGGATTTGTGTGAATCCCCTCAGTTCCATAACCTGCAAACGTGTGAGGTAGCCTCTGGCCCTCTCTTGGTCTGAAAAATCTGTCATAAACAAATCAGTGCTCTCCAGGTTTTCAGCACACTGCCCACTCGTGCCAGCGATAACTTGGGCAGATTCTTTTGTCAGCAGTGGAAATGCAGTCATACACATGTAACTCCGAACACCAACCTCATATAAAAGAGAACAAAGTCTTGGTTGTAGAAACACTGTAAAATCAAGTGAGTTAACTCTGCCTACTCTGGGCTGAAAAGCTGGGTGCTCAGCTTATGCACTTTTGGGGAGATCTTTTTTCCACCAAGCTCCATCAGGACTTTTTGCACAAATTCAAGGGTGTACTGCAGATTCTTTGGATATTTTAGGTTGAGTGCGTAGGTTAGTCCAAAGAACATTGCAACAGCCGTTGCAATTGTGGGCACCTCTTTCAGGACCTCTGTTCCATCAATGACTATTTTAATGTCCTCTTTTCCACTGACAACGATTGCCATGGCGTCCTGATCCAGTTCGTCAGCCTCATTTTCATCCTGCACACACACAAAAAAGCAACAAACGAGGACAATTAGAAAGAGCCTTTTCTCAAGACAATGCTGAAGGCTGAACGCCATGGTTGAAGCAATGCTGAAAAGGCTGATAACAGCTGAAAAGTATAACTTGTAAGCTGAGAGATGAAATGTTTTTTAAGTGCTCAAACCAGTTGAAATCATAAAAATGCATGTTTAAGTGTGATACAGTTTTGTTGAATTTAAAAAAAATGTACACTGGAAACTGACAGCTAAAGAAAATTGCTGAAGTAATACTAACATGGCAGAAGCAATAACTGATAAAAATAGATTTAAAGGAGGTTGAATGACATGAAATTATTAGAAAAATGCCTGAAGTGGTGGAGATTAGTGTAAAAGATGTAGGTCAATACAAACAAAGCAAATAAGTGTGAAATGTGATGACTGAAAGTCCTGAAATTGTTGAGAAAAGGGCTCAGATGACAAAACATTTTCTTTGGGCACTACCCACAAGTTTAGCTCTGTTGCTCATTCCATGAATGCACGATCCTTACAAGTTGTACCTCATTGTAAAGGTGACAAATCAGGCTTTCCAATGATATAAAATACCAATTGGTATTATTAAAGGGGAGAACTGATTGACTGAAATAACATTTCAAAACTTTTTGAGTAGTTAAGTATGAAATACATTAATAATAACAATAATGTCGAGAAGAAGCGGCACATCTGTCTCCCCACTTTCTTAAACACTGGACAATTTAATGGATAAATGACCGAAGCAAGAGTTCTCAGTTTAGACCAGACATGTCCAAACTATTCCTTAAAGGGCTGCAGTTTTTTGTCCCAACCAACCAAGAGCACACAGTTTGATCAATCAACTCTCTGAAGACTGAGATCATTCGATTAAATGAGTCAAATCTGGTGTGCCGCTGCTTGATTGGAACAAAAACCTGCAGCCACATCAGCCCTTCGTGGAAGGGCCGGTGCCTGGTTTAGACTGATGATGGCGCTACAATAAAGACAACAAAAATTACACATTTTTTCCCCACACTTGGGGCTGGTTTTTTTGGCAATTTGGCCATAAAATTTAAATGCTCATAAATCAGAGGAATGTATATTACCAGAAAAAAAAAAATACAGTGCTATGTTGCATCTCAACAACAAAAATGGGTGTGTGGGTGTTGTCTGTGTTAATGAGAGAGATGCCCTTACCTGGCATTCTTTGATGAGGTGATGAACAGGTTCACCCAGGTAGATCATCAAAGATTTAAAGATGTACTCTCTTCTAATTGAGATGTCCACCGTCTGAGAAAGAACAGTTACTACTTATTAAAAGCACACACACCCCCCAACTATTCAACTATGGATCCCACTGAGAATGAACTCATACATAGATACCTCATCTAAAACCTGCAAGGTCCTCTTGGTCTGCACTTTCACACGTCCTCCCTTGCTCCTGATGATCTCCAGCAGTTTGGACGTGTGCTTGTCCAACTGCGCCAAGAACTTTGTCTCCAAGGGAACTGTTGTCACTCGCATAAACTCAGCATTGATCTGAAAAAAGAAAAACAGAGAACAGAAATAACTTTGAAAATGTATTAAATAAATGGTCTTCTGAAAAGAACTAAGGTTTGATCAAACTGCTTGAAAATCATCTTTTATGAATGTCTAATTAATGGCATTAATGAATATACTAAGTCCCTCTCCTCTCAAAAATGTTTTTTTTTGTTCTTGTTTCTACAGTTGTACATGAATGAGTGAGTGATGTTTGAGTGACTAATTGGTCTAAGGTGCCTTGCATCTAAAAACATGCCTCTTCCATCTGGAAAAGTGCTGGCCATCTTGCCAAGATGTCTTCAATGCTCGGCTGCTTATGCACTATTTCTTGTCTACGGTATCCAAACGTCTTTGCCATCTTTTCTTTTATTGTTTGACGGTTGTCTCTTTTCTGTAGTTCCGCCAAAAGGGAAATCCTCTCTTGTTCCAGGGTTCCTGTAGTCTCACCACTTGGCAAAGATGGAAAATGATTGACCTCAGCTCGTCTAGGTCTCTTCACGTTCTTTGCTGGGTAGGAGTCCTCTTGAGACTTGGATTTCAAAGAATTCACTGTGAGCTCGGCAGATGTACCGTGTGCCTTAAGTTGGGTCCGGTAGTTGGCCATCTTTATCTTCATCCTGCGTTTCCATCCATAGCTCTCATTGAAAGACCCTGGTTCTTTCAGGCAGGGGTGCTTCCTTGTCAGTGCCTCAGCAACATCGCTGCAGTCAGAATCTTCAGGGTATGGTTTGTATGCGTAGATACTTTCAGCTACTTTCTCCAGTATGTCTGACAGCATTTTTGAGCTAGGTGTCAGTCTAGTTTGACTTCTCATGTACTCTGCATTTCCCCTCTGCAGTTGACATTCTGTATCATAGGAGAAGCGTGGGATTGGGAACACTCGTGGCCACTGCTGTGTCCTTAGTGAGTCTGAGGAAGGGCTGCTAAGCAGTATTGTGTCATCTGTATGTGCAGACACTGAGGAGTCATCACTGTCCAGTCCAAACAAAGGGGTGCTACTCACTGAGGGATCAACTGGGTACAAGACAACAGTTGAATCAGGGTCTAACTGGATTACTTTGAGAATTGTAAGATCCTTAATTACAGTTGTGGAGGTCAGATTCACAAATATGTTCCCAAAATCTGTGTCCTTGTACTGCAGCCTTATGTATCCCTCTAATCCACATGCATTCTTGACCTCATCCATTAGCTCTTCCAGTGAATTGGGAATCCCCTTGCGTAGTTCCATTCTTACACTGCTGTCTTCACTCAGGATAACCAGCAATCGAACGGGTGTGTTTTCTGCCATGATGCCCTGTGAGAGTGAGAGAAAGAGAGATAGAGAGAGAGAAATTTGACTCAGTTGCTTTTTAACATTAGCTTTTTAACATTTGTAATAGTTAATATTTTCAAAATTAAACTTAAGGTGACATTATGTACGATGCACTTTCATATTTTTCCTGCTCCATCTCTCAGTAAATGTGTGCATTAGATTTGGCTCCTGTAATGTTATAAAGGAATCTGTTGAACAAAGACCTCCTCCTCCAGCAACTGTTCCTCCCCACTGAAAGGCCTCTGAATTAAATTTCTCTGTTGTTTGCTCCAAGAAGTTTTTTATGTTTCCCCATCTTCTGAGAAAGTGAAGACTATCACCTGTAAATCATGGAAATATACTCTAGTGGAGTTCGAGAATAAAATAAAAAATATGGGAAGCAAAATTTGGAAATTAATATTTTGTTGTGTTCCAGTTTAAGACTGACCTTACACATGTATGTATCTTTTGAGAGTTATCAGCCGCATTCCTCCAATTGTGTAGTCAGCCAATGGGTATGGATCTGACAGTTGGTTTAGGTCAACCAGTTCCAACTTCCTCGTAGGACACAGTTTCAGTTCATATGCCCTGAAATGATCCCAGTACCACGCACTCAGTTTTCTGACGATGAAAAGCAGGTTATCCTTGACAACAATCATCTGGATTATTTCCACAAATTCAGGCAGCCCTGCCAATGAGCCATATGCAAGGATCATACCATCCCTGTAGTTCAGGCCACTGTGGGTTGCATTTTTAGCCAAGCATACACCGTCCAACTCTGGGTGCCTCTGCTTAAGAGCAAATGCTATGTCCTCTTGTAAAACATCAATGGGAAGACTTGAAACATTTGCTACCTCCAGGGGGGATTTAGGACAACTCCGCATGTGAAGGTGATGTGCCATAAGAAACTGGTGTCTTTGTGCTAAGGACAGAAGCACATTTTTGAAGCAGGTTGTATGCCGCACAACTCTTTTGAAGAAGCTGTGCTTTGCTTCGAAGCGCATGGTCCATAATGCAACTAATGGTCCAAACTCACAGATTAAGTGAGGATAATGCTCCAAGAAATGGTGTTTAGGTCGAAAGTTTGACTCCGGGAAAACCTCTTTAAATCTTACTCTGTGCTCAGAGATCTTAAAGTTCAAATATGCAATTGATTCCTGGGTCTGAATTGGAGATACAACAATTTCTACAATGTCCTTCAAATCAGCAAGGAGTTTCCAGGCTGGTTCATCAGTGGGCACTTTCTGTCCAAGTAGTAGAGGAAAAAATCTTATTAAACTCCAGTTTTCATGTGCGTTGCCACCAATTGTTTTCCTGGATGCATAGGTCAGTGGAACAGAGTGTGGCCGATTTGTTTTATCAGTCCATTTATAGGGAAAATCTTCAATTGCCTTGTTTACAGCATCCAAAGTGAAATACTTTTTGGAAATGAATACAGTCAGGCAGAGAGATATTTCAAACGGAACTATTCCCTCAAATAAATCATGGACAATGTCTGGAGGGAAACCACTAGTAACATTGAAAGTGGTAAGTTTTTCTGACAGAGCACATTTACTCTTAACACCATGACAGTTGTTTAAGGAATTTTCCTCAAGGGTTTTCAGGTGATTTTTGTGAATCTCCTCAGTTCTCAGAGAGAAACCTCCAGCTCCAACTTCCTTGTCCTGAATTTCTAACCTATCTGCTGTACAAAACCTGCAAACAAATCTGCCAGAAAAACTCTCTACAAAACCAGCAATGCTGTGTGCACCAAGGTTATCGGCAATAACACACTGCAATGTGCCCTTCAAAGTTTTTCCCAGCTTTTCCACAAAAACCCCATGTTGTTCCAATGTTATGAGATCAGTAATCAAAGGCTCTAACACTTTTTCGTAACCATAGACCTTGACATCATTGCTATTGATCAATGCAGCCAAATGGATAGAGGACAACGAGGAGTGACAACCAGGTGGCAGATTGCCTAAAATCCAATACAAGGCACAGATTTTGTGTTTTTTACGTGACGTACCAAGGGGATTGCAAATTTCAAATTCATCAACATACAAAATCAAAGAAATTGCACATTCTTTTGAGAGAATAGCATTTCTTTTACAGAGGTGTCCATCCCAAAAGGATCTGTATACCTGTTTATCGTTCTCCACTGGATGTTGTTTTTCCTTCAAATGTATAGCCTTATTTAGTGTTGTTTCACAGTTTAAAAGTTGCTGCAAGGATTTGAGTAAAGGTACATACTGAAAAGTCTTATTATTCTTACGTTCTAAAACATACTCAATAGGTTCCACAACATTGAAGTTTTCTCTGTAGTATACCTTGCGTTTCCAAGCAGTTGACAGTGGACCGTGCTTTCCTATTGCAGCTTGAATGGGATTAGAATTACAAAGTACAGTGGCTAACTCCTTCACAACAGATTCATCAACTATGCAACTGTTATTTTGTAAGGAGTCCAAAAGAGTCCTCTGGGTGACTGGCACAGAGGCAGTACCAATTAAATATTGCAACTCATCAAGCAGTTCATTCACAGCTGCACTTGGCACCAGAAAAGAGTGTTCTAACTTAAGCAGGACTGAGGCTAACTTTAATTCTATAACTTGTGCCAACGATATAACTTGTGGTATATCATCATCTGACTTCTCAGGAGTGCTGCTCTCAAATGACTCTACAACAGTAGAACTACGAACAAGTCCATCAACTACTCCAGGCTTAAAATCGTGGACTGTGTGGGGGGGTATGTTTTCTCCATTTGTGAGTTCTGAAAGCACCATAAAGATTTGTTTTGTATGAACAATCCCGAAACATGCATTCGACAGACTCGTGATTTTTCAAATGTGTACCAATGTGTTTAAAATAGTCCGTCTCAGTAGAAAGTTGATTGTTGTTGCAGATGTGGCACTTGAATGGTGAAAAGCTATCCTTCTGTGAGGATTTTTGAGCAGGATGGGATTTGCTTAGATGGGTGAGCAGAGCTTTCCATGTCTTGCAAGTGCATGGGCAGTTCTCATAAGTACAGGGGTAAGCATGGCCCCGCCCATAATGTTGATGATCAAGTTTATAATGTCTAAGAAGTTCAGATCTTCTTGAGTATGAATGGTCACAGTCTTTACATTTCCACATGCATGGATAACTGAGGAAAAATACAAGGTGGAGGAGAGGAGAAGAAGGTTTTAGGAGAGTGATCTAATTATCACATTATATTATCTCATGATATTGTACACAGAACTTACTACAAGATGACTTCCAATTGGTAGGTTGTTGCACAGCAGGACCACAGTGGATCTGGTAGCTGCTTTTTAAAAGAGAAAACATTCTTTAATGTTGGATCTCAATGTTACATGAACTACAAATTATACAGTTTAAACTTGACAAAACATAATGCCTTCTGTTCTTTTAAAATCAGATTTACTATGCCTATGAAATAAAATACCTGACAAAACATAACTTATGTTGCTTCATTATTACACAGTTCAGCTTAGCTTTACCAACCAGAGAAAACACTAAGCAATTAATCCCCTGCTGACACCAAGTATTTTCAGACAGTGATGACTTTGCCATGCCCTGATATTACACATTAAGGCTGCAAAATTAATCACATAGCAATTGCACTATGGCCTCACGTCGCCGTCGCGGAATGACGTCACATTTAGTGTAAGTGTGGTCGGATTCTCTGATCAGCGCGGTTGTCTTCTCCTAACTCCTTAAAAATTCTTTCTTCTCATCAGGAAAAGTTGTTAAAAAAAGACGATAGGGGGCACTATTCGACCCCCGCCTCTATCACTTTTCTTCTTCGTCTGTTTTGTAACTGCTTCTTCTTCTGTAGGCTAATGACGGTTGCTGGCAGCTTTTAGGCTCATTACCGCCACCTGGATTAAAGTGAGGACTCAACTTTTTTTTCTGGGGTGGACGGCCATCGGACATAGCGGGAATTTTCCCGGTGGGCCGGTGGGTCTAGTGGTCAAAGTATTTAATATTTGGTCATATTTTCCCCCACACATAATTGGCCGTCCAGGATGGGCTAGCGACCCGCCGGGTTTTGAGCCCGGACCCGATGCAGCCCGACACGCCAGCGTTAATTGTCTGCCGGCCCGCACCGCGCGCACCCCCCCGCACACCCCCGCACACCCCCGTCAACCGATAACTTTGTGGGCCGTCCTGTGCCACAAATGCCAGGGCTGATTTTTTGCCTCAGTCCAGCCCAGCTACTCACTACTCACTCAGACGTATTTGCCGTATGACTGCGTGCACCGCACCGTGACGCCCGTACCATGACCCGCGGGACGAATACAGTTACCATTGAGTTTTTTTAGGTAGTTTAGTTTAGTAACACATAAAGAAAGTTTCACACACGCACAAACTCCAGACAGTCTTTATCTGAGGGCTAAAGATTATGCACAGTCATGTTTAAAAATAGGAATGACTTACCTTAATGCGTTTTTTTTTACTCGTCCTCACCAGCATCGACGTAGCTCCAAAATGCAGGGTCGTTTAAGGAGGTACAATTGCCGCCAGAAGTTTTAAAGAATGCGCATGCGCGAATTTTACTCAATCTAATAAAAATCGATTTAACCATAAACATAAATAAGAAAGTTTAGTTTAATTGAGCGAAGTATTTTTTTTCAACCATTGGAATGAGAAAAAACACATTAAACGAATAACAGCTTTGTTTCACTTTTTTCAGTGTATGTGTGGAAAAATCTTAAGGTAAATACATGTGTACATTTCATTATTTATTTTTAAATGTACAATAATTTTTTTGATTATATATTGCATAATTTAATATGATTGGCATGTTGGCATGAGCAGATCAAAGAAATTCTGTTTTCTATTGTTAACCTTGTTAACTCTCGCTCCACAGCTCTGGCTGATGTTTTTTTACCTGTTTTGTATGCTATGTGAAGAGCTGGACCCTGACTTTTCTTTGTTAAATAATCATTTTGGTTTGGTGACTGAATAAAAGTGAACCTGTTTTCTGCAAGTTAAATGTGAAGATATTCTGGTAAGGCTGTTTCAGTTTGTGTTCCCAGGAAGCAGAGTAGTGCTGAGTGTACGTTACACCCCCACTGCTATGCATTCCAGGTAGCACTGTGATCTAGAGCAGTGGTTCCCAACCTGGGGTCCGCAGGGGGTGCGCACAACTTTGTCTGCTCTGAGGTTGTGAGGTTACAAAAATAAAATTTGTGCACATTAAATTTATAAAATCCCAACACCACACCCAACTGGATAATCAAAACTCTGTATAATCCAAATTGAAACACATTTTTGGTCCACATTTGAATTCATTAAGATATTTATTACCAACACCCCTGACCCCTGACCTCTGACCTCGCGTAAGCAACCTTCTCGTCTCCCGCGGTCAGTTGGGCTAGGCTAGACCTGGGTAATTAATCCCCGATTGTTTTGGCGGTCAATATCACTTTATGAATAAAACATGCCTGAGAAACGTAAAAGTACAGATGGTTCATCTGTATCAAAGAAGAAAACAAGGCAATATCTCGAGAGTTACCTTGATTTTGGTTTTATCGAAGGACAGGACAGTTTTCGGCCAGAATGTGTCATTTGTGGTGAGAAGCTAGCTAATAGCATGAAGCCAAGCAAACTGAAACGACACCAGGAGACCAAACACCACCAGACTATTGGTGAAAGTCGAGAATATTTTGAGAGGAAGAAGCAATTGGCACTATCAAGAAGATCCACGGACATTAGAAAAGCTTTTGAAAGAGCAGGTAGTGATTTACAACGAGCCACGGATGCGTCATTTGACTGTTCGCTGTTAATTTCCAAGGCTAAAAAGCCGCACAATATTGGAGAGCAGCTAATCAAACCCACCTGCCTGAAAATTGTGGAGAGGCTGTGCGGACCGCAGGTTGTTGAGAAAGTGAAAACTGTCCCACTCTCAGACAACACTGTGAAAGACAGAATCGATAAAATGGGTGCGAATTGCCAAAACCAGCTGCACGAGAAGCTGAGGAAAGTTAACTTTGCCATTCAGCTGGACGAAACGATAACAGTGTCAGACGAGTCCGTCCTCATTGTTTATGTACTGGGACTTGAAACAAGACATTCTTATGTCTACAAATGTGGACTCATATCTCTCATCCAACAATCTGCCCTATGAAAACCTGGTCGCATGTTGCACTGACGGGCCGCTGCAATGATGGGCAGAAACAAGGGGTTTAACAGCTGCCTCAAGGAAAAAGCCCCCAGGTGCGTGATTTTCCACTGCATGCTACATCGGCAAGCACTGGCAAGTAAAAACTTTCAGAAGACCTTAGTAACACCCTGTCAACTGTTGTTAAAGTTGTAAACTTTATTAAAGCTCGCCCATCAAACAAGAGACTTTTTGCCCAGCTGTGCGAGGATGAAGCGCATCAAACACTGCTGCTACACACGGAGGTGCGGTGGTTGTCGCATGGACAAGTGCTTGTGCGTTTTATGGAACTGCAAGAAAAAAAAATCAAGGAATTCTTGCAAGATCACAATCCACCACTATGTGAACAGCTGACTGATGCGTTTTGGATCAAAACGGCATACCTGGCGGACATGTTCACACTCTACAATGAGACAAACAAGCGGATACAGGGGCCTGAATCCAATGTTATCCAGTGCAAAGCACCCTGGACCCTTTTGTGCGCAAACTGGATTACAGACTTGAAAAAATGTGAACAGAGAATTACAGCATTTTCCACTGCTGCTGAAGCAGTCCGCTGGCACTGTGCGTGCGTCTTTACGCACCGAGTTTACCCGGCACCTGAACCTGCTCTGTGAGGAGATTAAGAGCCGCTTCGCTGACATCGGTGAGTACTTCACCAAAATCTGATCCAGTTTCACCAAAATCACTGAATAAAGTCATAAAGTTTTGTACAGTAATCAGTGAGGCCCGGCCAGAGATGCATGTAGCAGCCCTCACAATCACTCATACAGTAGACTGTATCAAACAGGAAGCACTCCACTCCGACGGCGTCATATGAGAGAAAGTGTTTAATTGGATGTAAAATTAGTACACACCCCCAAGTGCAGGATGATGTCATCAACAACTTTTTATGGTTTATCAGGAAATGACAAACTCTAAAACACCATGAAGAATACCTGAAAATACTGAAAACATGACTTTGTGTCAGTGTTGGACAGACAGCAGAGGACAGAGGACATAATGAAGAACATTAATGAAGAAAATTAGCTGTTTTTGGGGGCGGCTGTGGCTCGGAGGTAGAGCGGGTCGCCCACTCAGATGATCGGCAGTTCGATCCCCGGCTCCTCCAGTCTGCATGACGAAGTGTCCTTGGGCAAGATACTGAACCCCAAGTTGCTCCCGAAGGAACGTGTAAGTGTATGTATGTATGTGTGTGAATGTGATGAGCAGTTGGCACTTTGCATGGCAGCTAATGCCATCAGTGTATGAATGTGTGTGAATGGGTGAATGAGATACGTAGTGTAAAAGAGCTTTGAGTGGTCGGAAGACTAGAAATGTGTTATATAAGTACAGTCCATTTACCACTGATCTGGGTTTTCTGATAGTTATGAATATTTATTTTCAGTCGTTTTTGTAGATGCTTCATATATGGATTCATATATGGATTTTTACAATTACAAGCCACATTTCCAGAAGCTATTGAAATACACTTAAAGAAGCCAAATTAAATTCAAAGACGCATAACAAACCATCCCTGTGCAGATATTAGATGGCCTGTAATCCTTTGGAAGGAGTCGTTTTTCATCATGTCCAAGACAGACTGCTGTACCATAATAGACCAAATCAAAGAAAACACAAGATGAGACTAAATATTGATTGAGCCATGTAATTAAGCATAGAAATGACTTAGTCATTAGGAGTGAATGAGTAATGGGCACATTAGAAACACAGAGAAAGAAAGAAATCAATTTAGACTGGATTATTTTGACTGTGCACTGATCTGACCATCATTTTGTTGTACTCTTCTTTGTCTTTGAAGGTGTGCTTGGCTTGGTAATGGATGGTGATGTTGGTCAGTAGGTCTGTTTCTTTGTCCAGGGCAGAATAGTCAGACAGCATTAAGCAACATTTTCATTGAAAGCCTATAAAAGGTAAGACTGCAAGACTTGTAACATGTAAGATGTCAAAATGCAGATACTTCCTAGTGAAATCTGCTTTAGGAATGAAACCTTACATTCCACCAGACTCTGTAATGTCACAGCCACAAAGCTGCTTTGTGGCCATTAGTGTTTTGCACACCAGATTTGATAAACTTGCTCACATTTGGTCATTATTCCTTTGTTTATGTGTTTCTATCATACGTAAGTAGGCTACATTTTATTTGTATTCATGACCAGGATTCTGCACATGGTGCATTTGAAAATCTATATGCCCATTTTGAATTTGATGTTTTTAAAAAGTTTGACAGTGGCAACAAAAAACAAAACAAAAAAAGTTGTAACTTTAACGTAGTTTAAAATGACTGAGTACAAAAAGAACATCCAGAGATGTTGTGAGGAAAAGATGGGGTGGGTTCACCACTCTGAAAGAATGTGCTGGAAAATAGTGCAACAATTCAAGAATAATGTTTCTCAATGTAAAATTAAAATCTGTGGATTTCTACACCCTACAGTTCATAATATCAATAAAATATTCAGAGAATCAGAAGACATCTCCGTACACAAGGCTTAAAACCAATGCTGAATGTTGGCCATGATCTTCAGCACTGCTTCAAAAACAGACATGGTTCTGTCTGCATGGACTGAGGAACACTTCCAAAAACCATTGTCTGTGAACACAGTTCATCACTGCATCCACAAATGACAGATTGTTACGTCCCCCAAAAGGCTAGGGGAAGAGGGGAGTAACATACAGCCAGACCACCGATTAAGAGGAGCGACGCAGCACAGGAGTGGGCAGGAAACGGGGGGGGTTTATTTACAAAAGGAAACCATAACCTAAAGACAACACCAAAAGACACATTTAAACTAAGTTCTCGAATTCTCCAAACGGGAGGACGGCTCTGCCCAGATCCAACACAAATCAAATCAAATCAAATTTTATTTGTATAGCCCAAAGTCGCAAAATACATTTTGCCTCTGAGGGCTTCACAATCTGTACAGGGAGTGACACCCTCTGTCCTTAGACCCTCGGTTCGAGTGAGGAAAAACTTGCCCACAAAAAACCCTTTTAACAGGGAAAAAAGTGGAAGAAACCTCAGGAAGAGCCACAGAGAAGGGATCCCTCTCCCAGGACGGACACACACACACAGCTCACACGCTGCCAAAATGTCCGCCCATCTCAACTAGTCTGCCTCCCTTCCAGATATCACCTGCTGATCAGCAATAGGAGTCACCTGCATGAATCCAGAGAGGAGGAGCACCTGAAACACATGGGGGAACACATGGGGGAGGAGAGAGCAACTAAACCCACGGCCCCTGGGCCGTAACGCAGATGAATCTCTACCATGCAAAAAGGAAACTGTATATAACGCAGATCCAGAAACGCTGCCACTTTCTGTGGACCAGAGCTCATTTAAGATGGACTGAGGTGGTGGAAAAGTCCAAAATCAAAATTCTGTTTGGAAATCATGGATGCTGCGTCCTGCTGGTTAAAGAAGAGAGGGACCATCCAGCTTGTTAAAGACTCCTCAGTTGGTCAACACAGATTGTTGTTAACAGAAGAGCTGATGAACAGAGTGGCCCTGACCCAACCTGTTTCAAATTCAAAATGGGCATATCATTTTCCAAAATCAATCTAATTTTTCAGTTTCAACGTTTGATAACTTGTAAATGTGCCATTTTCAATTAAATATGGAGTTTCACATCACACTTTGTTTCTATTTACATTTTAAACAGTGGGATAACTTTCAGAGATGACGTGAAATGATAACTTATGACACTGCATGGGCTGTCATACCACACTGAGTTCTTACTACGGATTGATTGTTGAGGTGTGTGTACAGGTGAGTATAGATAATGTGTTATAAGCCCCATCAGTCAACCTCTAGTTTATAACTAGTCAAGAGCATCCACAAGACAATTTCTAAGTATCTATGTGAATGTAATGTACTGCTCCCATGAAAGAACTAAACAGTATTAAAACTACTCCAAAATGTACACAAAGCTATTGAAGCACATGTAACTGAGTGTCTGTAAATCGTTCCCTCCTGTTGAAATTCATCAAGCACATTACGCACCTCAGAAGATAAGCTCTGTCCATTTTGGAGCCTGCATATCCAAAATGGACAGCAGTAACAGACTGGCTTACTTTCCTGCAGTGGAAAGAGCATTGATTTTTAATACAGAGTGCAGGCTGCACACTCCCACAGCACAGTACCAACCGTGGCAAAGGGCCAAATGGGAGCAGATGAGAGGGACTGAGAGTCCTTATGGTCAATTCATTCTCCCTAGAGAAAGTGGAAAGTCTCACAGATGCCGATGATGTGTCTGGCACGCTGGGCTGCCCTGATGCGGAGATTCTTAATCAGAGGACCAAGAGACACTCAGTGAGAATTGTTCATGTATAACAGAGATGAGATTAATCTGAAAACCAACCTGATTCCAAGTAAGACCTGTCCTGATGTCTGATGGGATTCCAGGTTTTTACTCGTATCATGTTGAAGGAATTCATGACACCTCATCAGGGTTATACTCTCAAACATGACAAGACACTCTTTATAACCATTTCATTTTGTCTCTTTTTTTCTTTTAAACTTAACTGCCACAAATGTTTACCTATGATTCAGAATTATGGGGCTCAGTTCTGTCCCTCAGCTCAGTTTGATCATGAATCATAATGCTTCCTGCATTAACCACTGAGGCAGTTGGACTGAAAAATGACTTTCGCTTTGTCAGCATACCTAGGGCAACAGAGCTGTGCCTCTGCAAAGCAAACTACAGTATGTTTCAGTATGTGTGCATGTCTGATGTGGTGACAAAAGGGAATGCATACTCCATTACACTAACATTGTTTCTGAAGTGTTTTAGGGGAATGGTTGACCTGTAATAGTTTAACTTCCATTTGTACAAATGTATCAGTCCACACAGGCTAGAATGTTGCTGTGACAGGACAATGGCAACCCCCTCCATTGTTTTAGTATCATAGTCTTTAAAAAAATATATATATATATATATTTATTATGTTGTGAGTGAAGCATATAAATCATACAAATAAAATGAACAAATTGAACTCAAACACTGCAGCAATTCAGATTATAGCATCTTTCCTTTAAAAGTCTGAACATCTAGTTTGTAACACAGTCCAGTCTAAGTCACCATCACTATCATCGTCATTGATTATTTTCGGCTGATTGACCCTTTAATTTTCTCTCTTTTCTTTCAAATGATTACTTAACAGATTTAGAATTCTGTGTTTCAGCTCAGTTTGATCATGAATCATAATTCTTCATGCATTAAGCAGTGAGGCAGTTTCACTGAAAGATGACTTTTGCTTTGGCAGCATAGAGCTAGAGGTACATGAAGTTACAGAGCAGAGTTCTGCTACTGCAAACCATGTACTGTGTACTGTATGTTTTTTTTTTGTGTGTGTGTATGAATGCGTGCCTGATGCATGTGGATTTGTGCATGTGTGTTTATTGCATATATGCATCTATTTTATGTATTGTATGTACAGTATTCTTGAAGGTGTGCTTGCGTGCAATGTGTGTTTGTGTGTACATGTGGAAGAGCTCAGAGGACAGTCAGACTGTTGCTGCTGGAGCAGCTGCTCATGGTATAAAGGTGTCAGGATGGACAGAACTGCAAACTGTAAATGGATATCCAGCCCTGACCTGCATCCCCTGACACTTGAAACCCCTGATGTGCAGGTCCTTCACTGCTCTCTCCTTCACGTCCTCTACACACTGGGGTCCTGAAGCAGTGGCTTAACTATAACCCAGGTTGGAGTATTTCTATTTTTCATCAACCTTTAGCAAATTCAAATAAAATCATCATGTTTTTTCTATTTTAATTTAAACGTTCAGCCTTCTCTGGATTCACAGCCTGTGTGTATTCTAGTTTGTATCCTGGTCACACCTGGTCCAAAACAAAGAAAATTATGAAACGTTACCATTTTCTTTCTGCTGGAGCAGCAGTGTTACTTTGGGACAGCTTACAGATTGAGATCTGGGTAGAATCAAGGCAGTGAGAACACAAACCAGAGTAAAAAAATACCAGAGTCATGAAGTAATGAAGGGGGGTGGCCGTGGCTCAGTGGTAGAGTTGGTCGTCCAATAACCTGAAGGTTCGATCCCCGCTCTCGCTGCTCAAAAAATTGGAAGGTGAACTGACAGCTGGTGGGGTGGTAGTCCATCTCCTTGCCACGGCCAAGGTGCCCTTGAGCAAGGCACCTTAACCCCCCCCTCCCCCCAAACATCTGCTCCCCGGGCGCTGTGAATTGATGCCCACCGCTCCAGTATATGTGTGTATATGGCATCAGTCCATGTGTGTGTTCCGACAGGTGCCAGCTGGATGGGATAAATGCGGAGGAATAATTTCATGTGTAAAAAGCATGATTAATAAAGTTTCAACTTAACTTAACTTAATATGACAGCAGTTGCAGTTAAGGGTCTGACCAGGTGGTAATGAGGGAGGGCTTGCCTTTCATTTCTCCTGTCAGACAGGGGGATTAAACTGATGTTCACTAAACTTTATCCCTCCATTGCCAAACGTCAAAGGAGTCAGCCTATGAAATTTACTTTGTATTTTTGAAGCCTATGTTTTACACGACACAGTTTAGACTTATCTTTGATCTGATTTGCAAGCATGTTTTGAAAAGTGTACCAACATTTCTAAATAGTTGCACAATTAGAAGCTTATTCACCATTTGGTCCAAGTTTGTGATCCTGAATTCACTCTGTCATCTCATTCTGTATTCAGCTCTGTCATGTCATTGTGGACGTACCTGTTCACCTCCAAACCTGCCGTGAATTCTAGCACCTTAATTTGACCTCTAAAGAATTTATTCAGCAGCACTGTGTCTGATTAGTACCACAGATCGTGCAGAAATGGCATTCTCCATGTTTCCGAACAACAAAACCTTTGATCTTTGGAGACAATAAAAATTCCACGGATAGGAAATAATGCAGCATTCCCTGCAGCAGGGAGGATGAGGAAAGTTGGATGGATGTAGAGTGGAAAAGGAGGAAAGTCATCACTGGTCCTTAATTACAGCAGGCTGGCTTCACACGAGGCCTCGCTTTCCTGACCTCCACTGATGAGCACATTTAATGCGTGTAATCCTGCTGCTGACAGGGCCTTCTCTATTGCAACCTTTTTGCCCGTGTCGTCCCTCCTACCCACAATGCTTCAGAAGAGGCGACAGAATCAAACTGTTTTAATCATCCAAGGCACTAGTGGCTCTTAACATATTTTATGAATCCATCTTTGAGTTTGAGTTGAGTATTATTTAATTTTAGGTGGGAAGATTGAAGCTGTTCTCTGCTGTGTTTGACATGGTTAATTCTTATCACATTTTTCTTTGCAACAGGAGGAATGGTGTTTGCACCATTGCAGGGGTCTGGGGAAATGGGCTGAAAATTCATTCATCCATCAAAACATGGCATGATGAATATGACCTCAGTTGGCGGATAATCAGAAACAAAAACAGTGATTAAATCAGTTTGTCATCCTTCTGCCTCACTAAGGTGAGAAGGAAGACATTTCTCCTGACATCCATTTTGCTGTTATCCCTACAGGGAAGACGGTCGCTCATGCAGCTCGCACTGACGCCATTTTAAGCAATAAAGCAGAAGTGGAACGAGTCATTATTCTGCAAGTCACAAGTGTCTCAAGTCCTAATGTGCTCGTCACGAATGCAATGCCATTTTAACAACAGAACCAACCAAACCAGAAAATTATCTTCAGGTCTCATTTTTTCCAGCTACACAATATATCATTAGTTCTTCATGCTTCTTGATTAGTTCAAACTGAGTCGATCGAGAATTAAATACTATTAACTTTAGTTTATTCAGGAAATGGAAGGAACATTGATTTGAATTTATAAGGCACACATTTTAATGAACACTTTTTAATCTTTGGGCTTGGTGAAATGTATCAAATGTTTTCAAGTCAAAAGAGTCCAAAAAAGTCCAAGTGAATTCCTGAGTCACTGGTGTTCAAGTAGAGTCCTTTGTTTGATTTTGTCAAGTCTAAAGTCATAATATTTGTGACATGTAACTCAAGTCCACACCTTTGAAACTTTTGCATTCTCACAACTACTATGGTGCTATGATGTTACAAGTAGTTCACACTTGGACATGTCTGGAGGCGCCATTATACAGAAAACTGCACAGGTTCTACATAAACAAATGTTGCATCCAGACATGACAGGTACGTCTCTGCTTATTTCAGACAAAACCAAGGCACATTTTGAATGTGTTACAACAGTGTGGCTTCATCGTAGAGTGTGGGTACTCCTGCCCCTCATTTTAAATGTGTGGCTCATTATTTAGTGTAACAGAACTGTTTGAATGTTAAATATCTTGTATACTCAAATATAGATTGAAAATGATTTGCATATCATTGCATACTGAGCAAAGAGAGGTGTGGAGGAAACAATGGCAACACTTCTGAATAAAGTTTACAAAGACCTGGAAACTCATGTACATACTGATTTCTCATCTGCCTTCAATAATGTCTGAGTAGAAACATCGGCATTGAAGCTGATATGGATGGATATATAACTTATTCACTTAGAGGGAACAGTATTTTCACATTCACAGAGGTACTACAAGCCTGTGTCTTTTTACCTCTGCTGTTCACATTGTGTACTAATGACTGTTAGTCATCAGTACAATTGTACAGTGATACAATATGCAGATGATGTGGCTCTGATAGGCCTTTTAACCAATGATGCGACCAGAGCCAAGATTAAGCACTTCTACACAGAGTAAATAAGTATAAAGGTTTACAACAGCAATGAACAGGTCCTTGCACCCTGCACATGTCAAGGTGTTCTGCAGCATCGGTGCTGGATGTTGGTCGACACGCCTCTGAATTTTCAGGACATCTGAACCTAAATGATGATTTAGGATCGGGTAGCCTGAGGGGAGAAGGTCTCACTGAGCCTGAGCTGGCCTGGTGTATTCAGAACCAGATCAGGTGTTTGGGATCCTTCATTTATATTATAGAGTTAATACATATTGCTTTTGTGTGTAATGTACTGTGTTAATTCACCATATAAAGCATATTATGGTTCGGTTTTGTATTATTCATCATGTCAGTATTTTCAAATGGAATATATTATCTGTGAATAATTTAGCTCAAATGTTAAAAGGCAGTTTTTTGAACTTCTCTCTCAGGATCTGAACGGTGGTGGAAGCCTGTCCTTGCCTGAGGCCATATTTGTTTTTTACAGCGGTGAATAAAGCGGTTCTAGTGAAGTTACAAAACTGGCAGTGAGCAGCGGGTTGGATTCCCTGACTCAGCAGTCCTTCTGTTTAAGCACACAGTTTGACAGGAGTGGGGTAATCTCTGACTCTTCCCCAAGACCAAGAAGGACTATGGCAAGCTGATGAAAATTTAATGCATCGTTATAATAATCACAAGCTTGATCAGCTGGCCCTTTACAAAACCATCTCATTAAGACAGAGCTGCTTTGCCTGCCAACCTTTGTCTGATGAATTCTCCTGACTTCAATGGTTCCTATGCTGTCATCTGTGTAATAAGAAAACTAATTTGTTTGGAGATGGCAGGAAAATAATTATTTGCAAGTCAGGATGGATTAAGCTTATAGTTTTTTATCATCAGTTTTATGTTTCAGATACATATTTACTTGTGACTGACAATAGTGAGATGGCATGGTTGGACGTTGCAACAAAACATTGATTTGTTGAACATGATTGCTGATGTTTAACTCTAAGAGATGAGGCAGATGGGGTGGCGTTTAGTATCAGTTGGTAGAGCAGCTGCCCCATGTGCGAAGGCTCAGTCCTTGCTGCGGGAGCCCAGGGTTCGAATCCGACCTGTGGCTCTTTCCTGCATGTCATTCCCCATCTCTCTCTCCCCGCATTCCTGTCACTCTTCAGCTGTCTCTATCAGAAATAAAGCTTGAAAAGTCCAAAAAAATTTTAAAAAAAGAGATGAGGCAGAGGTCTGTAGGGATTTGGCTTGGGAACTGGAGGGTGGCCGGTTCAAACCCCACAATAATCAACGCGAATCAGTAGATATTGTGGAGTCCATCAAATACCTCGGACTCACCCTGGACAATAAACTGAACTTCGATCATCACACCACTGACATCCACAGACGCTGCCAACAAAGACTCTCTGCCATCCGCAAACTCAAAGCACTTTCTGTTGCCCCCCAACTTCTGTTATTACTCTACAAGAGCATAGTCCAACCCGTCGTCCTCTACTGTTCAACCTGCTTCTATAACATGTTAACTGCCTCAAATAAGAACATACTGACACGCATCACACACCACGCCTCCAAAATCATTGGTCTCCCCACCCCCAATCTCTCAGACCTCAACAATACAGCCATTACATGCAGAGTACTCAGTATAGCACACGATCCCAGCCACCCTCTCAACTCGTCATTCATACTGCTACCATCGCGATGCAGATACAGGACCCTCGCCTGCAAACGTGTGCGCTATAGCAGGAGCTTTGTACCCTCTGCTATAGCAGCCCTAAACAAAGCACCCTGGTAACCACCGTAGGGGGTGCTACGCACAGGACAGGGAGGGTCATATGTGTTCATATGTGTTTAATGTGTTAAATGTGTATATTCTTGTTGCTATTGTAGCGGGTTTTGCACTCTCTCCTGCATGACGTCCACTACATATATTATTACTGTCATTAATGTTACCAGATCTCCATTACAGTTTATAGTGACTTAGTTAATGATTTGCTGCTGCTGTGCATCTGTGTCTCTCTATCTCTATCACAGGTTCCACTGCTACTGTAATCATTTCATCATTCATTGTAATCCATTGTCATTTTTCATTGTAATTACACAAAATGTTTCTGTTGACTTGTTGACTGTACACGTGACATCTATTGCACGTCTGTCCGTCCTGGGAGAGGGATCCCTCCTCTGTGGCTCTTCCTGAGGTTTCTTCCAATTTTTTCCCTGTTAAAAGGGTTTTTTGTGGGCAAGTTTTTCCTCACTCGAACCGAGGGTCTAAGGACAGAGGGTGTCACTCCCTGTACAGATTGTGAAGCCCTCCGAGGCAAAATGTATTTTGCGACTTTGGGCTATACAAATAAAATTTGATTTGATTTAAATTTGATTGTGTATTTCACAGAAGAAGACCGTCACTGTTGGCAACTTGCCGTTTATTTCTGGCATCTGGCAGAATGATCAAAAATACGGTCAGTCCCATTCCCTCACACACGTATACATCAGGGAGACAGCAAGGTCCGACTGCCCATTCAGTATTAAAATGAACATACATTTTACAGCGAACAAAATGTAAAGTACCTGGCAGAATGATCAAAAATACAGTCAGTCCCGTTCCCTCACACACACACGTATACATCTGAAAAATGTAAAATGAAAAGAAGTTAGCTAACCACGTGTAATTAATATAAAACAATAGCGGAGCTCACAACTCATGCACCTACCAGGGAGACAGCAAGGTCCGACTGCTGCTCTCCCCCGGGATGCACGACCCTAACCCACAGGGGTGCTACCTTCAAGTACCATGGGACAATTAAGTGTGTGTGAGTTTTTATGGCAAGTGGGATCATTCTCACTTTAACTCCGTTACACTATGTCATGGTGTCTCAACGTATCTTGTATTTATGTATGTACGAAAGGCACGTACAGGCTGCGGAAACAAATTTCCTGTTAAGGACAATAAAGTATCTATCTATCTATCTATCTATCTCTCTATCTATCTAAATCCACCATGGACCAAAGTATGGAAGGTGCATTGGTAGCTGGAGAGGTGCCAGTTCACCTCCTGGTGAGGTGCCCTTGAGCAAGGTACAAGGTACTAAACCCCTTACTGCTCGCAGGGCACTGCTCTGTGTGGCTGCCCATCACTCCACCATCTCTCCATATTTGCATGTCTATGAGCCCTCTGTGTGTGTGTGGTTGTATTTCAGACAAATAAAAAATAATTAAATGACTAAGCACTAAAATAATGTACCGTAAAAAGCCATTTGTCTCAATCTGAATTCTCCTCTTTGAAACTGTCAATAGTCAACGAAGTTGTGTGAATCCCAGTAATCAAAAACAACATCCAAGTTGGCAAAATGCAACATCAGTGTTTCAAATTCAATCAGACTGAGTTAGTATAATTCATTATAAGTCAAACGGTAAGTCGATACTTCATATACACACCACAGCCTGAGCTTCTCAGTGCAGACAGAAATGGGCTCACTCAGGATTGGCTGTGCCTCATATTCAAGTCATTTAATTAGAAGTTTTGTTTTTGCACAATGTGTAGCCTTTACAGACAAACAGAGCGAACAGCAATAGCAACCTGTTACATTAACCATATCTATTCGATCATCCTTTGCACTCCATTGCACTAATGTCTACAAATTGTTGTTATGGTTATTGTTATCACATGGCCAATAAAAGTGACTCTGATGAACAACATTCCATTTAACTGTTAAACCCATTCACTGCTATATTACAGAGAAATGACTAAAACTGAATCAAACAGTCAGACAGACTGTGGTCAACAGAAGAAATCAGACAGAGCAAAAGAGGCAAAATTGAGAGAATTGCATCATGTCTGGATGTTGTTAATTCAACTAATTCTCATCCACCACAACCTCTGTTTCCTTTGTGGAGACAAACTGTCAAACCATGGGCTGAAACCTGCACACGTACAGCAGCAGTGGGAAAGACTGCAGATTTCTTTAGAAGGAAAGTGACTGAGTTCAGGGAGGTTGAAGTCAAATGCAAGCTGAAAGCCAGATAAACAACAACTTCCCTGCACACATCATACCAGCCAGTGACTCTTGTTTCTAAAACTAAAAAGCCACATACAGCATTTACCTGGCCTATCTCGACAATGTTTCAGGACATCTGAACAAAAGCTTGCAAGCGGAGGACCAAACTGTTCTTTAAGTGTGTCAGAATTTCAGCATTCAGGAGAAAAAAACTTACCTCTGGCTGAGACTGAATCAGTAGATGTCAGTAGTTTCCCTCAGCTGACAGTAAACATGAAGCAGAACTCTAATGGAGCTCTTCTGTATTACTGATATTTTGTAGTGCTAATATTTGGTAGCACAATGTGTACACAACACTGTTAAAAGACATAAGGGCAAATAACCAAAGTGATGAATGTTTGAATGAGATCATTGCATGTATCATCAGTGGATGTTTATAGATCATGTGCTGCCTCAAACATACTTTCAGTTTGGTGTCTATCATCACGTGTTCACTGTGCTAAATTGAAACCAAATTGATCAGGTTACGTAACTGTGGCTTGAAATGAAATGTTTGTATTCAGGTCACTCACCTCTTTTGTGTCTCCTCTGCAGGGTGTTCATGCTAAAAGGGTCTCCAGTAGTGATGTTACGAGATGTGCCGAGGCTTCAAAGCGTGTGTCGAGTAATGAAGGGGGCGTTTCCGCGAAGCGCGTATCGAGGCTTGCTTCATTTAGGGGAGGAGCCAAAAATGATGACGTCCGAAGCCTCGCTGCCCGGCTGCACCACATGATTGCTTCGGGAAGTGGTTCAGATTTTGCCGCGAGGTTTTACAGCTACATAGACCCCTCAGGCTCCATTCAAAATGTGGGTTTTTGAAGGAGAGTTGCGGTCAGTTGAGAGTTTGGATAGAGTTTGGATAGTTTGGAGAGTTTGGAAAGTTTGGATACTAGAGTTTGGATAGAGTTTGGATAGTTTGGAGGTAGTTTGGAGAGTTTAGGGAGAGAGAGAGATTTAGGAGAGTGAGGAGAGTAGGATAGGTGATAGGATGGAGCCAGCGAGGAAGAGGAGGATTTCCCGTGTGGGAACACTTCGATCTGATATCTCCTAACAAGGTAAGCTAAATCTAACATTATTACAGACGCATTAGGTTTGCTTATCAAGAACAATTTTTCACGGTTTCTTATTTTATTCAAAGGTGAGGTGTTTATTTTGTTCCAAGGAGTTGGGGTACAATAACAACACCTCATCCATGCTAAGGCATTACCGTGCCTTGCATGAGAATAAGGAGGAAACTAGAGCTTCATCTAGCCAAGGTAAGTCATAACAATATTACAAACACACTATCACAATTTTTCCATTTTTGCTTTTGTTTATTGTGCAAATAAAGACAAGTAACACTGTATTTATTCTCTTTTAAGCAGCCACCAGAAAACAGGAGCTGGATGAAGCCTTTGTCTCCATGATAGTGAAGGACACACAGCCCTTCAGTATTGTGGAAGATGTTGGATTCAGGGCATTTGTGTCCAAACTGGATCCCAATTATGTTATCCCTACAAGGCAGGTATGTATGGGTGCATGCATGAAACAAATGAGTACTTAATTGTATGTCTCACAATTCAAACAAATTCAGCATTATATATTTTTTCCTTAGGCTCTGAAGGCCATGGTGGAGGCCAAGTACGAGTCAGCAAAGGAGAAGGCTAAGGCTAAAGTTGAAAAGGTGGCTGCTGTTAGCCTTACTTCTGACATGTGGACATCCATCAACATGGATGCCTACCTGGCTGTAACATGCCATTTTGTGGGTGACAAAACCAGGCTCAGCTCAGTGCTGTTGGGAGTGCAGGCATTCCCCCAATCACACACTGCTGAAAATATAGCTCGTGTGAAAGCCTCCCTGATGGAGGAATGGGGAATCACTAATAAGGTGACATGTATGGTCACTGATGGTGCTCCCAATATGGTTGCGTGTGTGAGAGAGCTAAAGCTTCGGCACCATATTTGCATTGCACACACATTTAATCTGATAGTGAAGAAGGCACTTGACCAGAACCCTGTGCTCTCTGGCATCCGGGCCAAAGCAAGGAAGCTGGTTGGCTTCTTTAGAAGCAGCACCACTGCTAAGGTATGGTCATTCCCTTTATTCCAATTTATAATAACACTAATAGTTTGTCTGTGTTCCTGCTGCAGTGATTTAATGGCCTACTCATCTGTATCTTTAAAGGAGAAGCTTACACAAGTGCAGCTTCATCTGGGGATGGCAAAAATGAAGCTAATGCAAGAAGTGGAGACCAGATGGAACAGCACATATTTGATGCTGCAACGTTTGGTGGAGCTAAGGGAGCCAGTCGGAGCAGCATTAGCTGGGCTACAACATGACATGCCCATGATTACTTCAGATGAGTTCAACATTGTTGGAGGGTGCCTTTCTTTGCTGTCTCCCTTTTATGATGCCACTGTAGAGCTGTCGGCCGAGGAAAATGTGTCTGCCTCCAAAGTTGTCCCCCTAATGAAAATGCTGGAGCAAAACCTTCAGGAAGAAATAGCAAAGCCGGCACCTGCAGTGGCATTGGAAATGGGAGACCAGCTCATCAGACAACCACGGGAGAAGCTTTGTACTTTGCAGTCGATGAGCATCATTTCCATTGCTACACTCCTGGACCCCCGATTTAAAGTTATTGGATTTTTCAGTCAAACTAAAGCCACTGAAGCTATAAAGCGACTGACCTCAGAGTGTGCTACCATTATAAGGGCACAACAAAGCAGAGAGGAAATCCCCCAGGCTTCTACCTCTCATGATGTCACTGGAGGTAATCTATTATTTTACATTTTGACATCAGTTATTCCTATGAGAACACTTACTAACATGATCTGTGGTTTCCTCTTAGGTAGCAAACTGTGGCGTCGTTTAGACACCAGCGTCATGGAGGCGAGGAGGTCTCAAAATGTCACTGCAGATGCCACTGTGGAGGTCCAGCGGTACCTTTCAGAGCCAAATATAGGAAGACTGGAAAACCCTCTGGAGTACTGGGAGAGGCAAAAACTACTGTACACTGTAAAAAAAAATCTGTAGAATAAACAGTAAAATACTGGCAGCTGTGGTTGCCAGAATTTTACCGTAGAAAATACAGTCACAATGTGAGAGACATTACGGTATGCTGTTTTGGCAACCGTAGATTTCACAGTAGTGAACTGTTATTTGTTTACGGTAATTTGCTGTAAAAATAACAGTTATTATATAAACCTGTTTACGGTAAATTCTTTTAAAAATAACAGATATACTGTAAACCTAATTACAGTCCATCAGTGAAAACACACAGTAAAACTGTAAGATATAGTACGGTATTTTATTGCAAAGTTCAACTTTACGGTAAAATACTGGCAGCTGTGGTTGCCAGAATTTCACCGTAAAAAATACAGTACAACACATATGGAATTACAGTTTGTGGTGTAGATTTTACAGTCAGCAAATGCAAATGGTAAATTATAAAGGAAATAACCAATTAAGCCCATTGTAAACCAAAGTACAGACTATAACTGATAAACTTTAAGAATCTCTCGTTGCATATACACATTCTCTGTGAAAAACATAACTTGTCCAGTATACTCACAAGGCAGTGTTGACATCTTGAAAAGACAGTGTGTGTCCATACATATGAAGAATAGTCCATGGTAGAAGAAATAAACATCATGAAAAAAGGAGCCACCTGTGTTGATCAACACTAATGAGTCACTGAGTCCAGACTTGGCTGAAGAGGGCTCTTAACATGGACATGGTGTTCAAGGAACTGGAACTTAAAGCATTCAGCAGTCACCAGTTCTGCTTGAAGACTCATATGTTTTTCATCTGGTGTCCACTGTAGACTGGCATGATCCTCTCTGCAGCCAGAAAACACAAACAAAGCAAAGGTTAGATTGATGCAGTGCCTGAGCATGATGCCTACAGAGATAAATTCAGCCTTCTGTTGTTAAACTGAGCTCCAATGAGATATACATAGAATGAAACTCAGACATAGAATGAAACGCACTCTGGAATATAGTTTTGCAGGTCATCAGGAGTATTTCATTTATTTTATTGTATTAGTGTGAAAGGTAGAAACAGTCACTTTTCAGGACTAAGTGATCATCAGTATTTGTTTCACCCTTGTCGAATTGCAGCCTTAATCCTGAATCCTGTCCATAAAACTGTTTTTTTTTCTACTGTATGTTTGTATGAAGCTGTTGGCACCGTGCACTTGAGGGAGATCGATTGAGTGAAGTTTGAGTTGTGCTTGCATCTACTCATTTGCTACACTGACATAAACCATTGCTTACCTCTAATTAGCCTTGATAAGACTGGTGTTTGAGTCATTGGGTCCAGACTTGACTGAAGACGGGTGGGACAGAGTCTCATACAGACATGGTACAATGTTAAGGAAACTGGAACTTTGGGCAGGTGTTGTCATCATTCCTGCTTGATTCACCAGCAGTCTTCAATCAGGTGTTTACTGTGGACTGGCATGAATCTCTCTGCAACCAGACAAAGAAAGACAACAAAGAAAAAAATGTTAATGATAATAATGATAATTATTATTATATAGCACTTACACTGTTGCAAAATGCTTCCCGCAACAACAACAACAAAAAACAAAAAACAAAACATTAATTAAAGAAGTTGGAACAGAAAAAAAATTAAATGGTGAATGAAGAGTAGGTTTAAAAAATCTCATAAAAAGGCCAACCTATAAATATGATTTCAGGAGGCACTTAAAACAGTTAACAGATTTAGCAGATCTAATAGATTGAGAGAGACTGAGGAAGAAACTGTGGAGGCTACAGCTGAAAACACACAATCCTTTGGATTTGACATTGAATCAGTGATTTTGATTTTTTTAAGGATAGTTCCGAGGATTTACCCTTAAGGAACTCCAGATAACAGGGTAGTAGACATATATGGGAGACATAATTATTGATGTGGCCATGTAAGTATTTGGTATGAAGAAACAAAAACATTTAATGGCAGCACCAGTTCAGAAGCCTATCTATTTAAATGTACTCACTGAAGCTGAGTGCTGATAACGATGGCGACGAATCAGAGTACTGACCACATTCATGCAAAGTTGACTGCCTTGCATTATCCAGCTGCACCGTGCTGTGGAGAAGGTGAGATTATTTGTTAAAAAATTGTATGGCGTTAAAGGGATCATTCTCACTTGTTATGTTATCTTTGAATTCCCTAGATCAAGTGTCAATAAATGTTTCCTTCGTAATACATCCAAGTCTCCTTGTATCATCTTTTATTAAGAGTAAACCAGTTTCTCCATTATTTCCATCACAATTAGATTATGAAAGGCCTAGATTTATGCTGTGCTTAAAGGTAGAGTATGCAGAATTTTCAAAAAAACAACATATGGACCTGTACAAACATAAATCCTCTCAATCATCACTCATGACCCACTAGAAGAGTGTGGTGGTCTGTTTTTCTCCTGAGACTCAGCCCTTAGCCATTGTTTTGATGTGTGGCCGGTCTCCTTCTGGGCGGCAACCAGTGCTTATATCAAATCAAATCAAATCAAATTTTATTTGTGTACCCCAAGGTCGCAAAATACATTTTGCCTCGGAGGGCTTCACAATCTGTACAGGGAGTGACACCCTCTGTCCTTAGACCCTCGGTTCGAGTGAGGAAAAACTTGCCCACAAAAAACCCTTTTAACAGGGAAAAAAGTGGAAGAAACCTCAGGAAGAGCCACAGAGGAGGGATCCCTCTCCCAGGACGGACAGACATGCAATAGATGTCACGTGTACAGTCAACAAGTCAACAGAAACATTTTGTATGATTACAATGAAAAATGACAATGGATTACAATGAATGATAAAATGATTACAGTAGCAGTGGAACCTGTCATAGAGATAGAGAGACACAGATGCACAGCAGCAGCAAATCATTAACTAAGTTACTATAAACTGTAATGGAGATATGGTAACATTAATGACAGTAATAATATATGTAGTGGACGTCATGCAGGACCACAGCAGCAGTCATGATCCACGAGAACCTGCTGGACGAAAGAGCACAGAAACTCCGGGGAAGAAGTTTAGTTAGTAAGATGCATTAATGTACATGTATGACAGACATGTATGTATTATAAAAAGATATTAACATAAAGCCTTCTATTGTTAAATTAATGCATGGTCAACTGTGCAATCATTTATCACTATTTATCCTTGACAAGACTAGTATCTGATCACAAGGGTAGATTAGTAGGCCAGCAAAGAAGTTGATGAGTCCATGTAAAGTACAACCACTAGTAGACTACCTGAAAGAAAGTAGGTGAGAGTAGAGTAGAGTAGGTGAACCATGCGTTTTTGTTGATGAAATACTTCAGATACAATGCTACATCATATGACAAAACACCTTCAAAGATGTCATGGCCTAGGCAAGCTGGCAAACCTGGCTGACAGACATTAAAATATTTCCAGCTGTTGAATACTGACTTGCACTTCACTCCTTCCACATCTGGGGTGTCTTCAGTCTGGAGGCGCTCGACAGCTGCGTCGTAATTCTCAGTGGTGCGCTCTGGTCCACACAGATTAGGATCGTCACCTTGAAATTGAGATCGGGTTATTAGGCAGTACCTACAAAAATACTGTGTGCATCCTCTGACTGGACATGTCACAGCACATCCTTCCACAATATGCTCCCTCAAGTGAGCTATCAGATCTTTTGTATCGTGACACTGGCACTCACACATCGCCATTGCGCATTTAAAATCACTAACAGCCGTCCCGACAGTAATGGGAGTAGGAGCAGATACACTATGCCTCCGGAAAAAAGGCGCCTTAAACGCTCCGTATCTGTAAAATGTCTGCTTGCAGCCGGCTCCAGTGCACTTAAATAAACAACGTGGTTCATTTCTATGGAGTTTGCAATGAAGCACATAACCCCTCAAAGTCTTAACCGACCTGCTACAGAAGTTACAGCTAAACATTTTTCTAGCATTAGCAACGTTAGCTGTAGCTAGCGACTTCTCAGAGCCCTTAAGTGACTCTTCTATTCTGCAAAAAGCAGATAGCGACACGTCCAGCAACTTTTAAGGTATAGCTACCTGAACTCCTCTGCTTGAATAAGAGCTAATGTGGCTCTGCGGCTAGCTAACGTTAATCGGACAGTCTCAATGAGCTGTGAATGTGCTTACCTGAAGAAGAGACTCTGCTCCTGTGGGCGCGAAGAAATGGTGGTGAACTGAAATTCAAAATTTCTACCTTCCGTTAACTCCGCGGTCATCTCTCTCTCTCTCTCTGTCTCTCTATCTATCTGTCTGTCTGTCTCTCTATCTATCTGTCTGTCTGTCTCTCTCTGTCTCTCTATCTATCTGTCTGTCTGTCTCTCTCTGTCTCTCTATCTATCTGTCTGTCTTTCTGTTGTTCTCTGTCGTTCTCTCTCCTCAATTCAATAAAGCTTTATTGACACGGAACAACAACACTTATTGCATCAATGCCCCTTAACTGTGATATAATAAGCACATACCACGGCCTGTCCTGATGTATTGCTTAAATATACCATCTTTTTAACATTCTACTTTCTATAGAAATGATGGTATGATTTAATGGTTGTGTACCGTAAATTTAAACGTAAACACCAGCAAAATCTGTAATTCAGACAGAATGATACTGTCAATTTTAGGGTAATTGCACGCTTGTGACATTACGGTATTTTACCGTGAATTTTGCAAACTTTTTATAACATTCACAGTAAAATTCCGTATTTTCTACTTAGTAAAAATTTTAGACCGTAAAATTTAAAGTTATTTACTGTTTCTTGATTTACGGTAATTCTATGTATTTACTACAGTGATATACTATTTTTGATTTTACGGTATTGTATTGTTGCTATTTGACAGTTTTTTACTGTAATTTCTACGGACATTTTTTACAGTGTACCCAAACTTCTCTTCTCCAAGGCCGGAGAGGTTGTGTCAAAAAAAAGAAATCGTTTAAAACCAAAAACTGTTCAGAAACTCTTGTTTCTGAATAAAAATGAATGAAATTTCCCCTGTCCTGTACATCCAAGTTACACAAGCATAATCTGTGCCCTTTTCCTAGTTCCACAAGCACTTTCACTGTCCTCTGCCTGATTACGCCCATGCCATATTCAGAAAAACATTGCACAACCTGCCATATTATGATATTACCATTTTGGGAAGATTTACACACACAGAATACATTCAAAAATTTATTATACACATATGTGATAATTTATGTACAGAAATGATTTGGTCATACATTTTTTGTAATTCATAGTCATTCCCAACAGACATAACAGACACAAAAATTCAATCAATCAATGCATCACACATTATGTGGTTCAGATACAGCTGCCTGTGATTACACACTTGGCCAGTAGGTGGTTTCGTGTGCACATGAAGCTTCGAGAAATGAACCCTTTCTCGAACCAATTGGCTCAAGTGGTTCAATGCCTCATGAGGCTTCATCTCACCATCACTAGTCTCCAGAGTACCTGAGCACCAATTTAAAGGTTCTGGGAGATACCATGCGCTAATACGTGTAGGGGGTTGTACTTTTACCTGCTTATCATAGGTCCTATGATTCCTTTGTAATGTGTAATATAAAGTAAGATCATGCAGACTAATTGCCAGTAGAATAGTACAGATGTATTTTAAGTTATTAGTTGTGGTTTTTTATGAAGTTCTGATGTTAGGTGAGGGCCAGATTATCCTACTGTGGGAGGAGTCCAGGTCATTGCCAGTGTAAGGCTTTAAATGGCTGCCACTGTCAGATTAATGATTTGCTGCTGCTGTGCATCTGTGTCTCTCCATCGCTCTCTATCTCTCTCATTTATCTATCTATCCCCCCCTCTCTCTCTATCTTCCCCTCTCTATCTTTAACTCAACCGGTCACGGTGGATGACTATCTACCAATGAGCTTGGGTCTGCCCGAGGTTTCTGTCTGTTAAAAGGAAGTTTTTCCTCGCCACCACCACTAAGTGCTTGCTCATGGTTGGGTCTCTGTAAATAATATTATAAAGAGTACGGTCTAGACCTGCTCTGTATGAAAAGTGTCATGAGATAACTTTTGTTATGATATGGCGCTATATAAATAAAATTGAATTGTATTGTTACATGTCATCATCATGTGCATCTGTGTCTCTATCTCTATCACAGGTTCCACTGCTACTGTAATCATTTTATCATTCATTGTAATTCATTGTCATTCTATCATTCATTGTAATTGTACAATATGTTTGTGTTGATTTGTTCTGTAAACGTGACATCTATTGCACGTCTGTCCGTCCTGGGAGAGGGATCCCTCCTCTGTGGCTCTTCCTGAGGTTTCTTCCACCTTTTTTCCCTGTTAGGCCACATTCAGACAGGAACAGGGAAACCGGACACATTTTTTCAATTCATTTCAGTGGGGGTCGTGCGTCCGGCGTCCGGGAGAGAAGTTGAGCCAGATTCAACTTTTGGGAAACCGGAGCCCCACGTCACGTCCCGCAAGCCAATCAGACACTCAGATCAGTCAAACCTCCACAGATAGCCTGAAATGTCTCTGAAGCAGAGACTATCCAGGTGGATTCACAGACCAAACTCTGATAATCTACCTGTGTGTGTGTTCTCACTTTGTTTATTTCATGTGTCATGTGTGTTCATTTGTGTCCGATGATTAGAGAGAGAGAGAGAGAGAGAGAGAGACATAGAGTAACAACACAGAGAGCGAGTGCCGGCCTCGATAAAGCTGTTATTAATCAGAGAAATAAAAAGTTATTTCCTGATTGTTTCACAGCGGTTACATTCAGCAGGTATAGACATGGCAACCCACGTCAGTTCCCCCCCCCCACCTATGCACTCCCCCACCACCGGTTGCCGGTTTCCCTGTCCCTGCCTGAATACACGCTTAAAAGGGTTTTTTGTGGCCAAGTTTTTCCTCACTCGAACCGAGGGTCTAAGGACAGAGGGTGTCACTCCCTTGTAAAGCCCTCCGAGGCAAATGTATTTTGTGAATTTGGGATATACAAATAAAATTTGATTTGATTTGATTTGATCATTGTGGGTGAGATAAACTGGTTAGTGGGCATCAAACTGCATGATCTGCCTTAAGCAAGTCCAGCCACTACATGGTCATCCTAACAAGCACAAATTGATAACTGTGAAAATGCAACTGGCCAAACTTTCAGATGACTTCTAATGTTTCTTTCCAAACATGGAGGATGAGTGCTAAATATGAGTGAATACACAAGCTTTTCATGTCCAACAGCATTGACCCAGCACCAGAGCGACTCCATGAGAGCCTTGTTGACCCATCTTCAGACCATGACTTCAGGCTGAAGTTGGCCACGTAGTTTGCAAAAGAGGCTCTCGACCGCTTGCAGCCGTTTGGGTCGACCTACTTGTGTAAGGTCACATTCTGAGTGCTGACACACAAAGACTAAACAAAGAAACCAAGTTCAGCTGGAGAGAAGTATCATTACAGCTGTGCTGAGTCTCATTGCTTGCTGCACACACCTAGAGGTGAGATGCTTTGCTTAAAACACACACACACACCCACACACACTTAACATTTTTTTCTGAAATCTGTGTTTGTTTTTGTCCTTCAAGATGTGCATAAATACACATAAATAAAATCTCCTGAGGGCTAATCCTGACCACAGGCAGCCTTAAAAAACCTTAAAATTCTTCCATTTAAAATCCATTCCATTTCAGTCATCAAATAGAAGGCCTTGCAGTTTACAACCAAACAGAATCTCTTACTTTCTTCTCCACATGGGGACACTCTAGGTACAAAATCTTGGTCAGCTGTCTCTCTTAGATAATCTGGTGATCGTCTCTGCCCTTATACGGGCATATGCTTCCTCCCGACTGTTGCATTCCCCCAATGAACGACGCCTGGCTCTGCCACCCGTACACTCAGAGCAATCCAGACTTTTCTCGTCTGTTGTTCCCCGTTGGTGGAACTCACTACAAGCTCCAACCAGATCCACCCTCAAAAAACTGAAGACCTCCACCTCTTCAGAGAGTACCTCCTCTCCAACACTACCAACAACTGGACACCCTAAATCTATATCCCTTCTAGAACTGTCACTTGATTCTATGTGAGTAGTACTTGTGGGGCGGCTGTGACTCGGATGTAGAGCGGGTCGTCCACTAATCAGGTTATCGGCGGTTCGATCCCCGGTTCGATCCCCTCCAGTCTGCATGTCGAAGTGTCCTTGGGCAAGATACTGAACCCCAAATTGCTCCCGAAGGCTGTGCCATCGGTGTGTGAATGTGTATGAATGGTTAGCTCCTCAAACTGATGAGCAGTTGGCACCTTGCATGGCAGCTAATGCCATCAGTGTGTGAATGTGTGTGAATGGGTGAATGAGATATGTACTGTAAAGCGCTTTGAGTGGTAGGAAGACTAGAAAGGCGCTATATAAGTACAGTCCATTTACCATTTACTTATTGCTGCACTAGCATGTCCTTCTCGCACTGTATCTTGATTGTTTCCCTTTTTGTAAGTCGCTTTGGATAAAAGCATCAGCTAAATGATTAAACGTATGTATAATGTGAAAACAACTACTGAGTTACATGTACCAGTGAAATCATTTTGATTATAGATTGACATACCAAACACCTGTGCAGTGGAGGCGTCCTTCACTCCACCTTCTCATATGATGATTTTCTTGCACTTCACACTGGGGTTGTGATTAAATGCAAAAAATAAGGTGAGGACACCTAAAGCTTCTTTTAACATTTGTACCAGCGATGTTAAGATGGAAGCAGACGTTTCAAAGTGTCGCATCAAGGTGTTTGAAAAATCACAAGGCTACCGCAAACTGGGCCTTGTTATGTCAGGCTTGAGCAAGAGCAATGTATCAGAGAGATGGGTTTGAATCATGGATGTTCTTGTCAACCTGCTCAGTATTTAAAATCAGAATCAACTCTTTTTAAAATAAAATAAATAAAAAAGTAAGATTACTCGTTTTCAGACCATCTCTGATTTTATCCATGGCCACCAGATGCAATTTCAACAGTAAATGAACAACACATTCATCCATCATCTGTAACTGCTTACCGTAACCGTCTCATGGGGGGCTGGAGCCTATCCCAGCTGAGGGTCGCCTCCAGAAATTTTTCATAGGGGTGGCCAGATGGGGCCACCTAAAATCTTGGGGTGGCACACCAAAACTAAAAGCCATCATTTCAGGATTTTATTATACTGTTGTAGTATACAGGCTACTAGAAAACTATCAGAAATACTTAAGGAAACGCCTACTGATATACTTGGGTTTATTGTGTTACATTTAATGTTACTAATGATCTAATGTGCATAGACTAATAACAGTACAGTTATACATTTTGAGTTCCACAACAATCTTGTTTCATTGTGTTATGTATATGTGTTAGGCGATTCATTGTTTTTAAAATAGGCTAGTCATCCTTTTCCTTAAAGGAGACATATTATGCATTTTTTTCACGAGTTCACACAGTTCCCAGGTATCTTAATGACATGTCTGTGAAATCCTTTGGTCAAAATTCCTCACGGATCAAGCACAGCAGCCCTGTTTTTAGTGCTCTGTGCTCAGGCGTTTGATTTTAGTGTCTGTCCCTTTAAATGCAAATGAGCTGCTGCCGGCTGCTGTTCATTCCGCCTCCCTCTTCAGCCCTGCTTCCGCCCACCATGTTGATGTGAGTTCAGCATCAGGATGCCATGACAACAGATGAGCACAAGCACTGGGCATGGCTGCCGGTAAACACGTACCATTGCAACCTTCTATGTTTGAGCCAGAATCAGACCCTCAAAATGAAGAGGCCCCAGAACACGTCAGAGAACCGAGGAGACAACAGGAAATTTCTGAATGGTAAGTTTATGTAATGTGTTTTATATCTTTTTATATGTTTGAACTCTGGCTAACTGGCTAGCGCTAGGCTAATGGTACTACCCTGTAGTGTGTTTATGTATATGTATATACTATTGGACAGCTATATAGATAAGAATTAATTGCAAGTAATGTACGTAACATTACTCAGCTATTCCCCTTACACCAGTAACATACAAGCTCAGCCAGCATGTTTTCTCCACAACCGTACAGGTGGGAAATTAATTATGGGTCTTTACGTCTGAGGGGAATAGAGCAGTAAGTTCTTTTATGCATAGAAGTAGTCTGTTACTATTGTAATATAAATGAGTAAGGATTAAAGTACAATAAAATACTGTTCCCTCTATCTTACATTGCGTACTGTTAATCTGTTATGTCTGTTACTTGTTATCATGTTACATATCAAACACTGAAAGCACACAAAACAGTTCAGATAGAGTTTACCTTTATTGTCATGATTCCTTCAAACATCACACAACTTCTGAAAACAAACTTATTCAATATACTACCTAGAACAGCAGTCTGAAAAAGTTTTGGTCAGCATTTAGGTTTCACAGAATTTCAGAAGAAAAGATGGACATGTTATAAAAGCATGTCACTGTGTAGTTTAGACTAACCATTATGTACACTTTGTTTTAGCTGTTACAGATACTAGGCCTACAGGAGCTCTGTAAGCTGGTGTTGGGGATTTCTCGGCCAGAGAATCAGGGTGGTACTGCTCAGCTGTGTGGTGTGACGGATATGGAGCCCCCAGACAGTCAAGGAAGCTACGCGGGGTCAGACCGGTCCTTGATTGAACCTCAGCACGTAGCCAGCTACAACCTCTTGCTGCCCTGGTCTTGCAAACTGGGCTGCGAGATCCTCAGGGATGGGGATCTTCAGCACCTCATCCACGTATGGGCCAGAGTCTAGGAAAACCTTCTCGAAGATGAGGTCCAACATAACCTATAAGACAATACAGGAGGGAAAAATTAATATACTTATTAATTATCCAACTTACATAAGTTAATGTTAATGTTTGCACATTCTTTGACTTGTTGCCATATTTAATAAAAGGTTGTAAAACTTACCGATGGTTGGTTCTACTTTCACTGTCTTAGCTGTTGCTGTTGTTGGGAAGTTCAATCTGAATAGCAGCTCACCAGCTGATGTTGTAGCTTAGGGACGCCCAGCATTTTCACTGAAGTGGAGGGCTGCCAGGTGGAGTCTAGGGAAAGAAAAACAATAACACAGAAATATGAGAAATATGATTGAGAGCACAAATATAAATATACATTGTACTCATTCACTAAGTATCAGAATCACCTTTATTTACCAGGTGTGTGTACACACACACAAACTGTCCATACATATACATACATTGAGAGCAACATGTAAACAGAGTCATATTCCTTGTGTGTACACACACCTGGCCAATAAAGTAATTCTGAAAGTTACTACTTGCTAATTCTTTCAGTCCAGAAGCCTGCATGAACAGGCAGCCTGACATGTCACTAAAACCGGACAATATCCAGGTGGAGCTCATGGACTGAACTGATACTGTCCTTATTGTATTGTAGCTTTGTTTACTTTATGTACCCAGCTCCCTCAGACTGGATCTAGCTTCAGACTACGCTGTAAAACAGTGAGGGGTCTCTCTTTCTCTCAAACCGAGGGGGACACAGACAATAAAAGTGAGGGGGTGCCGTTAACAGAAAGGTGAATGAGAGGAAAGTTATTTTCTTATCGCTAATGACAGCTACGTTCAACACACAGCTGCATGTGGGACCGGACCTTGACCAGACTTGTACAACTTGCCGTGAATCTTTGAGACCTCTCTGCGGGCGGCGGTGCTGCCTGTCTGCATGCAGCTGTGTGTGCTGAACATAACGCTAGCTAGCTGTTAGCGTTAGCTCGTGGTAATCAGACAAAAGAAACACAAAGCACACTTACATTTCCATCGTCTGTAGTTGGTATTAATCCTCTTTCGTGTGAGGTCTCGTTGCCGTCCTGTGTTGTTCTGTGTTCATTGTATTTGTCCGTAAAGCACGACCATCACGCACACACACGTTCAGGTCTCGTCGACAGTGTGGGGACGTCTCTGATAAAAGTAAACGTAATCCTCCGTTCTTCGGTCCTCTCAGGCTGGGGCCAATATAGCGACTTGTGCCGGTCACTGCAGCCAACAACAGAGTGACAAGCATGCCTAGGTCTGAGCCTCGCCACACGGCCAGCCATTCTTCTCTGTGAAGCAGAAACTGTCGGAGCTAGGGATGGGCGCATCGATCCTGTGGTATCGATATATCGATACTCACACGCTACTCATTTGGCATCGATTTCCTTAAAAAAATATCGATATAAACTAAAAAAATAACAATTGGGGTGTATGCATCACTTTAAGCTGTTTTAGATTACTTACTTAAATTACTATGTGCCGGGACACCCCTGTACCTGGCGGCGTATTGAGCTGGCCCATGTCATGTGACAGGAGACGAGCGAATGAGCGTCAACGTGCGACACAGCGACAGAGCCAGGCCAGGATGCGTAAACCGGAGGGAAAACCTCGGAAAATATGGCAGACAAAAAACGAAGCGTGGTGTGGTGTTATTTTTCATCAGTCGATAAAGTCACGGCAAGGTGCCAAGTGTGTGATAAAAAAGTTTCACACAGCAGCAACACAAGTAATTTATTCAAACATCTGTAGACGACGCATCCCGAGAGCCACAGTGAGCTTGAAAAAAGACAGGCTGCTGTGAAAGTCCAGTGTCCTGCGCCACCCGCAGTCCGGCAGAAGACCCTGCACGAGAGTCTGCAAAAAAGCCAAGTGTATCCAGGTACAGACAGTTTACCTTTGACAGTGTAGTGATAAAGTCTATAAATATTCCGATCACAATCTAATTTTAACAGACACTTCAGGTGAAGGGGATAATTATATGGAGTATTGTCCAGTTGTTGATTAGCCTACTTAAAACAGGCCTTGGTTTTTAGTAATGTTTACTGAATATTTTGTTTAAGTAATTATCCGAAATCCAAATAATTTCCACACATTAAAAGGGAATTTACTGAAGTTGAAAATTGCTGGCTCAGAGTATTAAAAGAAAATATGAGATACAGTATTGGGGATTTTTCATCTTTGCATGACAGTTTTATTTTTTCCATTGAAAAGAAAATCTTCAAAAATATGATGTTGTGATATTGGTTTTAATCTGTAACATGATTTCTTTAATTTCGAAAACATAATTTCATATTTCATTAATTATATCACAAACTTTAAAAAAATAACTGCAGCTTCTTGCGATTTAGATTTGACAGTTAATTGCAAAGCCCTAATATCTAATCAAATCCTTAATATCTTTTATAACAAATACATTTCATCTTCCCTATTGTGACGTGAAAATGTTATCCTTTTCAGATGAGTCTCAAAGAGCACATGAGATCACAATGAGCCTGGCCAAAATGATTGTGAAGGACTTGCAACCCATTTCAATGGTAGAGGATCAAGGTTTCCGGCATTTTATGAAGGTGGTGGATCCCCGATACCAGATCCCTAGTCGGAAATCCATGATGACAGGTGAAATTCCCAAACTGTACGAGCAAATTTTGTATAAATGGTCTGTATTTGTCTTGTGATTTGTCTTAAATGTAATAATATTTTGACTGACAAAAATTGCCAATAAGAAATGAACGGTATCGGTATCGGTATTGATATCGATGAAAATGCAAGAAAAAGTATCGGTATCGTATCGAATCCTAAAAGTGTGGTATCGCCCATCCCTAGTCGGAGCTTTACCTGAGCTCTGTGTTTTCATCACCTGTAGGGTGTGGCGGGTGGAGACTGGGTGTTGGCCTCTGCTGTAGAGATCAGGAAGTGGGTCTGGATTATGTTAATGAAAAATTTTGTACGTACAAAGGGGAGCTGAATCTGATTCGCCTGCCCAGAGACAAGCCACAACCGGGGGTGTGCCTGCAGCAGCTGCATGCGGTTGTTGTTTTTAACACTGGGGTGGTTTGTACGCACCCCGAATTCGAAAATATTGGTGTAGAAGACCTGGAAAAGTGATTTTTGCATAATATATCCCCTTTAAAAAGACACATACAGCTTAAAGGTGTACATTTTTAAATCAAAACAATTACTGGGAAAAAGAAGGTACTGGCAGATACAAACAGAAGCAAGTACAGAAACACTCATGTCTTTGCTCTATGTAACAAGAATTTCCCACCAGGGATCATTAGTCTCTGATTCTGATTACCAGGATATACAGTATGTTTCAGAACAGTTTTATTCGCTTGTTGCTGTGTTTTTTGGCAAACACATCCACAAAGTCATCAAGATTTATGGCCCTAGCCCTTCTTGATTCTACACTTAGCACACCCAAATTGCTTAAACGCTCATCAGTCATGGTACTTCTCATGGCAGTTTTGATTTACTTTACTTTGCGCTGAAGGCTTTTATACCGTTGCACTAAGAAGGGCCGGGTGGTCACTGCGTGATGTCACACGGTCTCGTTTTAGGACCGCCCAAAAAATCCTGGACTGAAAACTGGTGAAAAACTGTTTGAACCTCTAACTCCACATTTTCAGTAATGTATCATTCAAAGTCTTTTCACGTGTTTTCAGCAACTATTGTCGTGTTGAAAGAAAACATGGAATTGCCTTTACACGGACTTTAAAGAGAGAGCCCTCTCTGTAACTCTCCAACGGTCAACAAGAGAGTCAACAAGTGTGACAGCTGTGCCCAAATCGAGTTGTGGGGACTGTAAAATATCTGACATATTTTATCTCACCAAGAACACTGGTGAATGTTACAAGGAGGCTAACAAACTTGAGATCTATTTGGGCTAGTAAACCTCTTGCCTCTATTGCTCTGTCGCCATTTTGCTCTTCTGATATTTCTTTTAGTAGACGTATGATGGCTAGGGTTGCCAACCGTCCCTTGAAAAACGGAATCGTCCCGTATTTAGAAACAAAAGCACCCGTCCCGTATTGAGCTGAAAAGGGACGCACTTTGTCCCGTATTACCGTGAGAGTCAAAAAATAGTCAGTAAAATGCCAACGGAAAATGAATAACAGGGCGCTTTATATGAAAATTTACGCTAAACTTGTTCCCAGGCCCTGTCCTGCTCTGTGACCAATGAGCTGAAAGCATATTCACACACGAGTATGACGATACAGAATACGCTCATCCTATTGGTCGAGGTACTGTTGGTCTCGCGGAGAGGATAGCGGAAGGCAACAAAGCAGCATGGGTGACAGTGACACAGACGCCGACAGTGCTTTACGGGGCGGTACATCTTTGTGCAGCAATGCGACTAGTACTCCTCCGAGGAAAAACAGAAAAGGATGCAAAAATACAGAGAGGAATAGGAAAAAGTAAACACCTGGGTGGAAAAAGTGCGCGATAAGATCTATAAAGCACACTGCATGGTGTGCCGGTGCACTTTTTCCGTAGCCCATGGTGGACTGACTGACCTGAAACAACATGCTTCCAGTGGTGGGCACAGAAGGGACAACAAAACTAGGGGAACCCTAGACCAATTTGTTGTCCATCAGGCAACGGCAGAGGCAGATATGGTATGTAAAGAACGATTATTTTTATTTTTTTTATATGGGAAAGTAGCAAGTGCAATGGGCATTGTATGGACAAAGATATAATATTATTTTTTTCAAGTACAATTGATAGATGAGTACATTAAATAGATAAATAATACATACAATTAATACATAGATGAATAATAATATACTGTATACACACGCATATATACAACCTTACACATTTAGCAAGTTCAAACCGATAGCGATAGGTATAACATGCATCATTTGTACTGTACAGGCAGTTGATATACTACACAAACTATACATATATACAGTAAAATTTCTTATTTTTTCTAATACAGGTGACTGCTGCAGAGGTAGCCCATACCTACCACACTGTAAAGCATGGTTTAAGCTATAAACCATAAAGTCTCAGAACACTGAATGACTCCAGCATTGCCAAGAAGATGTCCTGTGCGAGGACAAAAGCTGAGGCAGTTGTCACAGATGTCCTGTCTCCAAAGACAATAGAGGAGGTGATGAAAAAATTGAAAAGTGGTGGAAATCCACTCCCATTCTCTCTTCACACCAATGCCTCGAATAAGGGAAATCGTAATATGTTTCCCTTGGCCGTGCATTCACACCAGAGAATGGGGTTGTCAACAAGGTGATAGATTTTGTTGAAAATCCAGATGAGTCTGCACACTTGAAGTTTGTTAATTTTGTTATTTTGTATTAAAGTGAATTGCTGGATAATAATTTGCTTTTCATGTGTTCATGTCACTCAAAAATATGCATCTAATTCAATTCAGGTTCGAGTCAAATTGTTAAAAAAACGTTTCACTCACAAAAAAAGGGGCTAAAAAAATTCAAGGGTGAAGGCAATTGGGTCGGCCAGCCCTGCCAATGAGGTGTCCCTTATTTATTTTTCAGGGAGTTGGCAACCCTAATGATGGCTGGCAGTCTGCCTCTCACTGTCTTGCAAGCATTATACCTACATGCCCACCGTGTCTGAAACATCTCCCTCTGTACCTCAAGCCATCTTTTGTGCACATATGACCCTGACACAAAGACATACAGTTTCTACAAAAGAGAAAAGAAGCAATTAGCTTCAGGGATTCACACTGTCAACTAATACTAAATTTAAACAATGCGCATTGCAGTGCACATAAAAAGCTAATGGGGCCTCTGATTTAATGCCTGCTTGCACACCTGTGTTCTTTCCGCTCATGACTGAGGCTCCGTCATATGCTTGCCCTACAAGGTGGTTTTTGTAGTCAAGACCATGCTTCTGCAAAATTTGTACTATTTTCTGTGAAAGTGCTGCAGCGTCTAAGCGCTGTGCTGCCTCAAAGGCGAGGAAGCTTTCACATACTGACCCATTGTAATAGTATCTAATTACAAAGGACATCTGTTCCTTCTTGCTTAGGTCTTTAGTCTCGTCAACCAAAATGCTGAAAGTTTCACTTTGGGCAACTTAACTAGTTATTGAGGTGCAGACCATTTCAGCTAGACAATCAATTATTTCATTTTGTGTATCATGCCCAAGGTATGTTGCATTTCTTTGACTTGTCATTTTTCTTTTGACCATGGGATTAGTGTTTGGCTAGCAGTTCCATAATAGAGAGAAAATTTCCTTTATTCTCACCTTCTGATTCTTTATGTGCTCTCTGTGCAATGTTCTGCATAGCTGTGAGGAGCAGGGTTTCTCCAACAATTTGAATGTACTCTCTATTTTCCTTCACTAATTTATTATATTCTGCATTTAAGGAGGCTGAGAGAGAGGATGTGCTTACAGTGGACTTCTCATACTCTGCCCATGCTAACATCGCATTAGTATGAATGCCGGCTGCAATCTTGGCTCCTTATATATGCAGGTGTGTCTCGGCTGCAGCCAACCACGGGCCAGGTCCTGCTCTCTCCACCAATCGCTGCTCTGCTATAGCACATCCTATTTGCATACAGAATTGACACAGAACACACAGGACACACACAGCAGATTACAAAATATGACCACAGTCATAACACCCCCACACCCAAGAATTAAACATACCCCAAATGTTTTAATTCCTATGGTTCTGAGGAACCCCTAGACAACGCATCTGCTATCACGTTTTCGGTACCTTTTTTGTGGTGGATCTGCAGGTTGAAGTCCTGCAGAAGGAGAGACCAGTGCATGAGCTGCTGGTTGGAATTGCGCATGTTTGCGAGGAATACTAAGGGGTTGTGATCCGTGTATACTTGAATAGGCTGCAAACTAGATCCGAGGTAAACCTCAAAATGCTGCAAGGCAAGCAGGAGGGCCAGAGCTTCCTTCTCAATGGTGCTATAATGAAGCTGGTGCTTATTAAATTTTCTAGAGAAGTAACATACAGGGTGGTCGATAGCCTGATCGTCCTCCTGCAAAAGTACAGCACCTGCGCCGCACGCGCTGGCGTCAACCTCTAATTTGAAGGGTCGCGTAAAGCAGGGTGCTGCGAGAACAGGTGCACTACACAATAACGCCTTGGCAGACTCGAAGGCAGCCTGCCAAGCAGGGGACCAAACAAAGTTTTTCAACGGACTTACGAGACCTGTTAGAGGAGCCACCACGTCAGAAAAGTTTCGACAGAAACCACGATAATAACCACACATACCCAGAAAACGGCGCAGCGCTTTCTTGGACTGTGGAACCGGGAAAACAATAATAGTCTGCACTTTCTCAGCCGAAGCACGCACCTGTCCCTGACCAACCTGTTTACCTAAATAGGTAACAGTGGCCTTGCCAAATTCACATTTTGCAAGGTTAAGTGTGAGGGAGGCCTCACAGAGACGACTGAAAATGAGGGACAGTGTGTGGAGATGGTCGGACCAGGTGGAGGAGTAGGCAACTACATCATCTAAATATGCTTCACAGTTTTCAACGCCAGACAACACGATATGCATTAACCGTTGGAAAGTAGCGGGAGCATTACGCAGCCCGAATGGCATAACGGTGTATTGGAGGAAAGTGTCGGGTGTGACGAAAGCTGATATTTCGGATGCACGTGGTGTTAAAGGAACTTGCCAATAACCTTTTAACAGGTCCAGCTTTGTCACGTATTTGGCGGAGCCTACACGGTCTTTACAATCCTCCATCCTGGGGAGCGGAAAAGAGTTGGGTTTTGTAACTAAATTGACCTTTCTATAATCGTTACAAAAACGAGGGGTATTGTCGGGTTTCTGTACCAAAACACAGGGTGACCTCCAGGCACTTGTACTGGGAACAGCTAAACCATGCTCAACCAGATAGCTCACCTCCTGCTGCATCATGGCCCTTTTTGTCGGATTTACTCTATATGCATGTTGTTTTATTGGTTTGTGGCCCTCCACGTCAATGTCGTGGTACAGGACAGAAGTTTGACTGGGATGATCCGAAAAAAGTAACAAGTTATCCCCAATCAACTCAGTAATATCTGCACGGGCTGAGGCAGACAGATGGGACAAAAAACTCTCCAAATCACTCAGTACCTCTGAATTTCTCAAACGAGCGGCCGGCATCAAGCCACTTTTCTCGGCCAAACCATCATCAACAAGATTGTACTAAGGAACAGCAGACACAGACATCACGGGCGCAGTAGGAGACTGCGGGAGATCACTCGTTCGGGAAAAGTAGCGCTTTAGCATGTTTATATGGCACACTCTGGATTTTCTTTTCCGATCGGGAGTTTGAACAACATAGTCTGTGTCACTGATTTTTCTCTCCACCGTGTATGGACCAGAAAACTGAGACTGCAAGCTGGATCCAGGCAACGGAAGCAGCACCAAAACCTTTTCACCGAGATGAAATACACGGAGGACTGATTTAAATAAACAATAATCCTTTCTGGCAAACACTTTTTGAATTCTTCCAGTAGTATGAGCTCTCTCATTTCCGCTATGGTTTTTACATTACACGCTTGGCACCACTTGTCAAACAACACGCTCTTGCCACGCACAAATTCCACATATGTCTGGTTAGCAGTTTTTTTCACTATTTCTGAATTTCTGTCTATATGCTTCGGGAACCAGCTCGTAGGCCTGCAACAAGGTCTTCTTCAAGATGTTATAATCAAGGCTATCCTCAATAGACAGACTAGCACAGACTTCCTGAGCTTTCCCTACTAGTTTGCACTGGAGGAGAAGTGACCAGAACTCTTTAGGCCAACTCATGGCAGCAGCTATCCGCTTGAAAGCACTGAAATAAGAGTCAACCTCGGACTCACGAAACGGAGGGACTAGTGCAATGTGCTTACTGATATCAAAAGCAGGAGCAGGAGCAGAAACAGAGCTGTGGCCAAAAGGAGACACCGGGGTGGAGGCTACAGGGGCTTCCCTTTCAAGCTCAAGAGCTCTTATCCGCAGATGCATAGCCTGCACCTCCAGCTGCTTATTTTGGGTTTCGAACTCCTTTATTTTGAGGGCTAGGCGGAGATCCTCCGTCGTCATGTTTCCCATGACTGGATCTGTGACCGGCCCAAGCTCCACACCAGCAGCGAGCGTGCCAGCAGCCTCCACTGCTTTCACCTCAGCTACCGGTGCGTCACTCGCCTTGTCAGCCGCAGCAGCCTCAGCAGCTGGGTTTGGAAGGATGCCCTGCTCCACCAACTTCACACACAGCAACTGCTTAATTTCTGCCTTCCTGGCACTGTAAGGCACCTGCACATTATGGCAATTGGCCAAAATCAATAGGTCTGTTTTTCTACATTTTTCAATTTTATCCAGAGATGGACTGACCATGAAATCATCGAGTGCAAACTCCATAATTCCCCCCACACACCAAAAATTTACTGCCAACCAGAAAAAACAATTGATTCACCGAACTAACAGAAACAAAGCGCGACAAGAAGACGGACGAGCCCCCAATTCATGTTATGCCCCAGTCTAGGGGTGCCTAGGGCATAACGTGAATAGGCCCCCTCCTTCAGAGATCAAATAAATATAACCAAGGTATCAGCTTCAGGGTGGACCAAGGCTAAAACAACAACCAAAACAATTCTATCTAGAAAATAAATCACTAACCTCAGAAAACAAATGACAATGGACTTACCTTCGTAACTAACAAAACAGGAGAAAACAAGATCAACTAAAATGGCAGTCCACCCCTACTATTCAAACGAAATCTACTTCAGTCTAGCACAAAGGTCTTCACAAACGAACGTGTGGCTGGTTGGAAGAGGAGGAGGATGAGAGAATGCCGGCTGCCATCTTGGCTCCTTATATATGCAGGTGTGTCTTGGCTGCAGCCAACCACGGGCCAGGTCCTGCTCTCTCCACCAATCGCTGCTCTGCTATAGCACATCCTATTTGTATACAGAATTGACACAGAACACACAGGACACACACAGCAGACTACAAAATATGACCACAGTCATAACAATGTGCTTCAGATTTGGCATGGCCTAAAAGTTGCCTTTTTCCAATTTTTAAATAGTGAATCACCTGAGGAGGGGAGACTGAAGTGCCGGCAGGCATAACAGTAGGCAGAGTCTTTACTCTGAGAGTATTCCAGCCATTTATGGGTGTTGTACCTTGTGTGTCTTTAGAGAAGCACCGTCTTCTGTCCCCTTGATAGGTTCATCAAGGTTTTTCAGTTGTGGCTGCTTGGGCTGCTCTGCTCTTGACTGGGAGATATCTACGATGAAACAAGAGGCAAAATCAGTTATTCTGACATTAAAATAATAATAATGATATTAATAATAATACTTAAGGCCCACTCACACCTAGGACGTAAGCGCCGCGGAACGGCTGTGCCATGGTCACCGGAGCTGATCGCTGCCACTCTAATCAATGAGACCACTCACACAGGGCGCGCCGCGGAACGTCTCAGCAGCGTCCCAGCAGCGACTCTCCGTGCCGCAGCGCTATCATTCCGTAGCACTTCTATTTTAGACATGAGCCGTTGCTAAACCACGTGAAGCTCAACAGAGCAGATTGCACCAGACAGGAAATCCGACACAGAATCAACGTAATACACTTCCGCTGAAATAAAACACAATACGCAGTTCATGTAGCCTATCACAACTTCACATCAACATTACGTCATGACCGGTGGCACCAGGTCAGCAGTCAATCGATCAAAGAGTCTCAGCATGAACGACGAGAGACTAATTGTTGAAGTGGAACAACACACAATAATTTATGACACAACAGATCCTTTTTATTATCTCTTCCACGTCGGAGAAGCAAAGTAAGCTGTTTGTTGTTGTTGTTTCCTTTATACACAGTTTATCGCGGGGTCTCTCGTACGTTCAGGATTCTCGCGTGATCTCGCGATCTCGCGTGAATACGGTTGGCTCGCTACGCTGCCGTTACGCTGCCGACCCACGCCCGGTGTGAGTTGATGCCGGGCAGAGGACGGAGCAAAACCCCGGCGCAGCCGTACCGCGGCGCTTACGTCCCCTGTGTGAGTCTCCAGTTAGCCCCTCTCCATAGTAATTATCAATTATAGCTATAATAATAGCCTATAGGCATTCCTATTCAGACTAATCAAACTCAACTACCAATAAACATGAATCAAAAAGCTTGAAGTGGTTATGTCATGATTTGTAATTTAATGGAAACACACTATAAATATACATTTCTCCAGATGACGTTACTATCTGGCCTAGCCATCAATTTCATTATTAGGGCCACACAGTCATAATTTCACCTGTTGGTCCAGGAACAGGTCAAACACCTGCTTTTGCTGATTCCTGCCTCGCTTCTGTGACCATTGTTGGTGCTGACTGTCCCTGTCCCTCGTCACTGTGCTCTCTTACTGATGCTGGCTGAGCCTGTGTAACCTTGTCATGCTGCTCTGTCTGTTCCTCTCCTCCATCCTCCTCTTTCTCCTCCTCACTAAGCCTCTGCTGCTCCCCTGTCGGCTCTCTCTCTCCTACTGTACTCATTTTCTTCTCAAAATAAGAAGAGATTTCTGTGGACTTTCTCTTCCTTGTCTGCAAATTGACATAACATATACAAGCAGCAGCTAACGTTAGCTACGTAACTCCAGTTCCAGATGTCAAAAAATAAGTCAAAAAGCTATAAACAGCACCATTTGGCACTTAAAAAGCACACGTCACGACGCATACTCCCCCCTCTTCTTTTACTAAAGAAATTTATGACTTACTTACTCACTAGTAGTCTTCTCCGTCTTCTCTCAACTTCTTTTGAGATCAGTGACCGGTCCACCACTCGCGCTTACTTGCTGTCGGAGCGCGCAACAGCTGCCAGGGGGCCGGGGCTACTGTGAGTGATAGAAGGTCAAGAGCGGCTTCCTGGGCCTGGCTGGCTGTGCATTTGGCCCAAATGATTTGGGATGAAACGCATAACTGACGATAGAATCTATGTGACTGGCCAGTGGGGTGGCCAGCAAATTTATAGGGGGGGGGCGTGGCCACCCCCTGGTGGCGCCACTGTTGGGTGCACCCTGAATAAGTCACCAGCTCATTTCGAGTCACCAATTAACCTGTAAAGTATATGTTGTTGGACTGTAGGAGGAAGCCGGAGAACCCGGGGAGAACCCATGCAATGCAGTCTCCACAAAGAAAGGCCTCAGCCGTGGTTTGAACCAGGACATTCAGTTTATTCTGATATATACAGAAGAAAAGGTTCAAACTCACACTGAACATGTATCTTTTCTCTCTTAGATCGACATACAGTAGTGCCAGTCATTTTGACAGCACTCCTTCACATTACATTTGAATGCTTCTGTCATTTACTCTATGATTTAACTTGAACAAAAAACAGAGATATGCACTTTCGTCATGAGTAATTTACTACAGCAAAGGCAGTAAATTTCCATTTCATCAGCTCTTGAAGAGAAGACATGATGGTATGATAGGACGAGCATGATTAAAATTCAAAGACGCCTCCTCTGATATGGAAATGTGTGGGGCTGAGCTTCCACTTGAGCTGCAGCGGGTGTCACTGTTAATGGACGAGTGGCCTCTGCAGAGCTGCTGCTGATACATCATTTGTCCCTCAGTAATATGGTGACTTTGATTCTGGCTGCTGCTGCAGTGGTGGACAGCTGCTGAATCCTCAAGGCTGTTTTATACAGCAGCTAAAAAGCAGTAAAGGCATAGCATATAAGAACAGGCCACACGTCGAATTCATTCAATCAAACAGTCATTGTCACTGATGCTATACAGTGATATATTTTAGAGTATATATAAAGAGTATTCCTCGAAGACAACAAAGGCCAGGTCGTCAGTGTAAATGAGAATTTGTCCTCATTTGACTTCTATAATAAAATAATCAAAAATAAGTGATGCACGGAACGGAATGGACGTTTTTATACATTGTATCTGTATGCAAATGAAGCTTAAAAACTCAAAAGTAAATAGATACATTTACAGTAGCAGCAAATGACTGGACACACCTCTTTATTTATCATTACAGATTAACACTGAAGACATTAAAACTATTAATTATAATACGTAAAGAATTCTGTGGTGAACAAAGCAAAATATTTTCATACTTTAGATTCTTTTGCTTTAATGACAGCTCTACACACTCTCCATCACCTGGAATGATTTTCCAGCAGTCTTCAACAACTTTTCCAACTTTCACAATTAAAGCTGCTTTTAAAAGCTGATAAAAAGGTAATGCATTTCACAAGAAGACTCGACACTTTGGATATTATTACTGCTCTGGGAAAGAAGTTATTATCTCCTGTTATAAATATCTTGGTATTTGGCTTGATGACTGCCTTTCTCTTAAACCTCAGGTAGATAATCTTCTTAAAAAGCTCATTTCAGAAACAAGTCCTGTTCCTCCTGTGAAGCCAGAAATAGAATGGTCTCTGCTATATTTGACCACTTCTCTTACCAGTTACCAGTTCACATTGGTTGCCCATGTCCGATACTGCACATCATAGTGCACTGAGATTTACAGAGTTACAAGCTGGAATGCTCTCACTTATCATTGTATGCTTTACTCCAGGGCTGGTCTCTGACCTTTGTGGGTCAATAGAACGTCTTTGTTTATGAAGCTGTTCTGGATAAACTTCCATCATAACTGCAAAATGGTCTTCTCTGTTCCCAGTCTACAGGAGTACTCTGCTCGCCTTGAAGAAGACTCTGGTCTCTTCCTGATTTTAATGTCTTATTAGTGCAGTGATGAATGAATCAGTTGGTACATGTGACTGTACTATATTGTATTGTACTGTATTTGAATTATTTCAACATGTTCTTATATCTTATATGTTTTCTTGTCATTACTGATGTTGTCTCTAACCTCTTTATGCTTGGCCAGTTCTCCTTGAGAGATTGTTATCTGTTATCTGTGGGTTCAATAAAATAAACATGTAGTTGTATTAAATGTATGTTTATATACATTATGTGCATGTGCATGATTTATTGAGGATTTAGTCTTATGGATTATTTATTCATCCGTGAACAGCTCAGGGACATTGTGAGCATCGATCTTCAGTCCAAGCAACAGAAGACTGTCCTGATTTTATAAGTTAGTAAGTCAATAATCATGATGATGAAGACTCTATCAGTCCATTGACATTACCATTACGTGTTCATTCAACAGAAGCAGAGTTAGGGTTAGCACATCATCTTCAATCAAAGAAACATCCAGCGGTTTTCTGCATTTCCTGTAAATGTAAGTAGACATTTGAAGGCAGTTTTGTATTCTTCAGTCAGCTGTTGACCCCAAATTCAAAATCAACCTGTAATCAAGTTTTTTTTTAAAAATGTATTACAACTTGGGCTGTACTTTCATGGTTTTAGTTTTATAGTAATGATAACACTGTACTCACCAAAGTCAATTCTGAGATCTGAGAACATTGCTTTAAGAAAGGAAAAAGAAGAGGACGTGACAAGATGACGTAATTAAATCAATGTTGTCAAACCTCAAAAACAATGCAGAAAACATGATATACATAACATATGGCATTTCTGTTTGTTTCAGGTATTCATTTGATGAATGCTGCAGTCTCATTACTCCACACAGATCTGCTGCATGTTTACATTGTCTTGCATTTTGCTTTTATCGATGCACCAACTTTTGTGAGCAACCAACTTTTAAGTGTTTTACAATATTTTTAATAGGTTTTTTTCATGTGCAACTTTGGAGCCTAAAGATTTAGTTTAGCTTTAATCAGTCTCACTTTCTAACACATTTGATCATTTGTTTGAGATCTTCCTGAAACACAACTATTAAAGTCCAACGGGTTATAAATGAATTACGATGAATTCATTCATCATTGATGTGAATGGGTGCTTCATGGACAATTAGATATTCCCTCAAAAACACCAAAGAGGACAGAAGAGTAAATCATGCCTACAAGTGTAGAAAATAGGACTTATTTGAAAGAAATATATACAGATTCTTGTGAGTCTGACTGCATTATATTCCAATATGTTACCTGAAATATGTTACCTGAATTTGTTTTCTTTTATATAAATGAAGACATTTCCACCATGGATTCATGTAGCAACGTATTCTCTTTTCCTGACAGCCACTTAGTGTGTCACAGAGAAGTGTAACATAATATAATATATTCCACTCAGGATTGAACTACAGAAATGGTCCCCTAATGAATTGAATTGAAAAGGAAGTAACCCTGTTACATCATGATGAGGTTGGTGACAGGTTGGTGAGGAAGGGTCAAGGTGTCACAGCAAATATCATTAGTCATCTTATTTATAAAACACAAACAGAGTTTGGGATCAATGTTTTGATGAAGGAACTTTAAACTTTTTCAACTCTTCCAACTTTAACAGTTTCTGTTTCTTCCTTTCCTGTCACATGACGATGTTCCCATACACACAACCAGCTCCATAATTAAATGGTTTTCCCAGTTTGCTGTGAAGAACTGGCTGCGAAGCTTGGCCTGCATCTATCAACCCTGTCCAACACCTCTGGGATGAACTGGAACACTGACACTGACTGTGAGCCAGGCTTTGTAACCCAACATCAGTGCTGGACTCACTAATGCTCTTGTGGCTATATGGGAGCAAATCCCTGCAGCCAGGTTCCAAAAGTTGGTGCACAGACTGAAAGCAGAAGAGTGGACGCTGTTTTAGCAGCAGATTAATGCTCAATGCTCACCCCCAGGCTGCTAGAGAGGCAAAAGCTTTCATAAGATGTAAAATCAATGGTTTGAAAGCGAGATCAAATCAAATCAGATGCATTCAAAACTACATGATCAAAACAGCTCATTAAAGAGACTGACCATGTATGATCAGTGAATTCTAACCATGAAAACAACCCAGATATGGAATCCTTTAGAAAATAGATGTCAAATATTTTCATCTCCAGTTGAAAATGGTTCTGACACCCCATACATACACACATACACACACACACACACACACACACACTATAGTACATTCTATTGATAGAATGGCCGTGGTGAAGTGGCCACTTGCCCACACTATGCAGGCATGTGGAAACATCAGTGTGGCTCTACAGACACTATACTCAGCAGCAGAGACACACAACATCCTTAAATGGCTGCAGCAGATATAAATATCCTGTTGAAATATGTATGGCACCATTCTGAATAACATAAGCCTAATGTATTGTTAGTCCTCGTGTGCTGCTAAATGTTTTATATATAAAGGACCAAAGACGCAGGATGAAGTGGCATCCGTCAAACCAGCTTTAATCACTCTGTGCTCCTGAACATGAACACAGCAGTTTACTGTGGAGACCAGAAACACACATTTTGTGTCAGACCTTTTAAAAAGAGTTCATTATTTTAAATGTTTATCAGCTGTTGTGTTTTCATGTGCTGAGACAGCAACTACCTAAAACCAGATTATTATGGGTTATTTTTTTTGGTTTTTTAAAACAAACAAAACCAAAACAAGTGTCCTGGAAGCCGAGTCATGTTATGATGAGGCTGTCTTCCTCCTAGTTCCCAATATTGTCCCTTCATTTTCCTCTCCTTCTGTGTCTGTCTGTCTCTTTTCCTTTGTGTGTGTCACTGGGCGTGGCCTCTGGTTCCATCTCACCTGATCACCTGACCACCTGCTCCTCATCATCCTCCAATCTATGCAGTATAAAGGGTTGGTTCAACCTCACAAATTTCACCAGATCCTTCAGTCTCCCTCGTGGTAACCATGTGTTACAGGTACTGGGTTTCAGCACCCATCAACAGTTATATGTCCTGAAAATTCAGGGAGAAATGAATAACCAGAATTTACTACATTTGTCGTCACTCTTCACACTTTTCACATGTTCATAAGATGTGCCCAAAACAAAAAAACAAATCCACAAAAACACATTTCCTCTGCCATTTTCCTCCAAACGTATCTGACCAGATTAGTTTAGGTTTATTTGCATTATAAATGCAGTGGCACACTTAATATTGTTAGGACACATAACAGTTTTAGATATTAAAAAAAAATATATACATATATATACTACACTACTGTGTAGTGGAAGCACATTGAGTTTATTGGATAGAAATGTTCTATGCAATTGCAACACAGAAGTCCTGCAAATACATACATACATACATAAATACCATTCAATTTAAATTTAACAAATAATTCATGAACCAGTATTAAAATGTAATCAAAAGACAGGAGATGTTACATCACATTGACATTTTAAGGTTAGCTTAAATACTAACTGCTGAACGAGTGCGCTAGCACCCCTTTTGCTACCCTCTGCGAGTGCTGTTTCTTTTTTGGTAAACAAACTTTTACAATGCATGAACTTTTTACTTTCGGACTAAAATGATCTCTCAGCATTAGCAGTTTCATGAAGTTTCTTTTTATGACAGACCTGAAAATTCAGGGAGAAATGATTCAGGGAGTTATCTTTAGATTCTCACCCATTATGAGGAGTAACAGCTGGACGGGTGGAACACGCTCTCTTCTTTACAATCACCAGCGTGTGTCGGGGTCTGACATTGCCACCTGCTGTCAAAAATGGCTAATACATGCCAACTATCTTGTACAGCTTCAATTACAAAACATCACAAAACACACACACATTACACAAACCTTGTGTCACATGGACACTATAAAACCTGGACATAGTCTTTGTGACATCACCCACAGGTCTCCAAAGAGCTGCTGTAAAGCTCAGTGTGGTGGCTCCACTGACAGCAGAAACATTGGACAGTGTGCGCGTGACATTGTGACGTCACCCATAGGTTTCTGAAGAGCTCTTATGTAGCCAGCCTCAAGTGGCCATTTGAGGAACTGCAGTTTTCAACACTTCCGCATAGTCTTCACTTCACAGCCACAGAGGTTGCTGCTTGGGTGGCTGTGGCCAACCCCATCTTGGCAGTCCTGTCTCTGCCTCCTCCCAGCTAATCTAAAAATGGCTGAATAAATCCTGGTTGCTCAAACAAGCCACCTGTGACGGCATCTACCTGTCAGTCAAAGTGCCATGCTGTTAAATATGCATAATTCTGCATAACTTTAACATAATTTGAACAGGTGAGTTCTATATAAATTCACCCTCAGTACAGTTGTCATGAATGGGGAAATTAGCTATAGAGACCAAAACTGTTTTTTGTACCAGGCTGTAAACATGTTTATTTCTGCTGTGAAGTTGGACATTTTATGGAGACTGACTCATTATGTAACCAGCCTCAAGTGGGCATTTTAGGAACTGTAGTTGTTAGTACTTTGGCTCTGGTGTCATTTCATAGCCACATAGGTTGGTGGTAACAAACACTACAGCTAACTTTGTGCTTCTTTTTGTAGCTTATTCTTTGTGCCTTGCTAACCTGGATCTCCTTGTGCTTCATGATATCCCCTACTATCACCCAACCACATCCAGCCCAGTCTCGCCACCACTAGCCCTACACCAACTCTCAGATTCCCCATCAGCAATATCCCCACCTGCCACTGCACATTCACCCCGTTATAATAAACTGAATTTTGTCTCAGGCTGTATTTGCACTTTTGGGCTGCTAAATGTTCTTCACCTTAACAAGTGGTAGAATCATAAAGTCGGCTCTTTTTTTTTTCCTTTTACATCTGGACCAATGAAACACAGCTAATGCTTGCTCACATAGTCCTGCAGAGTCACTATATGTTCTATTACATTATTATATGTTGTATTGCGTGTCATGATATGTTGCTCCTCTCTGTGATGTGTTATGTTGTTTTATGTTACTGAATTTTATCTTTCTACATTTGATGAAAAATAGAGGTGATGAAAATGCATGTTGTAAAATAAGGGTAAACATGGATGTAATATATAATGGAGTGATGAATTATCAAGTACTTTGATTAATTTGAAGCTGATTTGAATAAAGCAGTTATGATATGATGAAAACACTGCCGTGTTTCATCATTTTCTCTGTCTTATAGTCTTTGTTCACGATACAAAATCGCCATTTATCATTTAAGGAAAGTGGCCTTGAGGGTGGGAAGATAATTGAAAACTGTGAAAGTGATGAAAATGCTTACAAATGAATAATGGCAGTGATGAAATGTACTGTTTGTGAACCGAAAAATAGAGCGGTAAAGTGTCAATTGATCTAATAAACCTTTTATTCAAAACACTGATAATCAACGGGACTGTGTGTGTACAATTCATCATTCATGACATACTAATGACATTGATTATTTACAGCAAGCAGTTTATGTCACTTCTGAAAATGTCAATCAAAAACCACACCCGACTCTCCACGAGGAGCAGCAGCAGACCGGACTGCTGAAGCAGTTGGTGAGTTTACTGGGGAAACTATCAGCCGTGTCAGACCTGCCGCTGGCTGTTTGTCTAACAAGCCAACAGCAAGAAAAACAGACACAACAAGAGCTACACACAGTGATGTGTGTTGTTATTTTCCGTGTTACTCTAGCTGAGGTTGAGGTTTTCGTCATACAGAAGTGGACCTGCTTTCAGCTGAACTGGGTGGCTGTGGTTTTTGATTGACATTTTGGAAGGAACAAAAATTGTTTGCTATGATAAATGGTCATTTTACGTTGTGAATGATAAATGTAAGAGAGAGGAAGTAATGAAACATGGACGTTTGTTTGTAATCAGCTTGAAATTCATCAAATTCACTCGATAATCTATCACTCCATTTTCCATTGATTTTCATTTTTACCACTTTATTGCTCAATCCACATTTTCATTACCTCCATTTTCAGTCATTCATTTGCGTGACTTGTTTGTGTAAATGACTGATTTATTGCTTATATTACTGGATATTATGTTAATACTAATACTAATAGTAATTGGGGTTTTGTACCTTCATACCTTACCTGTACATTTTGTGTTTGTAAGTTTAAATTCTGTGCTGAGAGCTTGCATACATGCCTGCAGGCTGAAAATTCTGGTGTCTGACTGCAGACTCTATTTTGCACATTTGTGCATTCGGTTGGAGGCAAAAACACTCATGTGTATAGATGTGCCGGCTTGCAGGCCTATCACTGAATGTGCAAACTCACAAAGCAGAGTTTGCCGGCAGACACTGACATGTTCAGCCGGCGGGTCTGTATACAATCTTACAGCACTGCATTTACAGATAGTGTAGTGGAATAAGTTCAGTAGAACTGTTATTGCTACTCAGGTGCAATTGATAGCTCCATCTGCCATTTTTTTTTACTGAATAGACATTTGATGTAAGTTTATCTAAATGAACTGTATGTTACTGTATGTTGTTACTAGGGATGAGCGAGTACAGCATTATCTGTATCTGTATCTGTTAACCATATGAATTATCTGTATCCGTGTCTGTACTCAGAGTGGGCGGGGCCTAGCCCGGAAGTGGGCGGATTTAACCCGGAGGTGGGTCTGGTTGTCTTGAAATGGGCAGGGCTTTAACAGTATGTTATCGCTTAATTTGTAATATTATTTATACCACTACTACCTTTATTTTTTTATGAAATACAGCAAGAAAGTGTCAGACACTCAGTGCGTGAAGTCAAAAAAACTGGTTAGAGCCAGCTGACGGTTTAAAAAAACAAAAAAACTCAGACGACCGGCAGAGAGAGAGAGAGAGAGACGCATTCCACCAAGCACCACGTCTGAACGAACCCACGTTTACCAGAACTCTACTGGTTAATAAGTAAGTAAAAACTGAAGTAAAAACAAACCTGAAGCTGAAGAAACCCTAAACGTTAACGGAAAAGACCCGCGAACCTGAGTGACTGAGGGAGAGACAGAGAGCTGTTCTGTGTGTGAGTGAGCAGAGCGGGACACAGCAACACAATACATCTGTATGTGTGTAGGGGAGGGGCACTGTGACTAGCCTGTCACAGAACGCAGACACAGTCAGCTACCCAATGAGGATTTTCATTCAATCCGAGCACAGATATTGACTCATATTACTCATATAATACTCGTGCTCAGCAAAAGTGCTCTATCCATACCGGATACTCGTTTCAGCCGAGTATCCGACTCAACTCTAGTTGTTAAATTACATTATTTGTTATATGACCATTGCTTCACAGTGATAATGTGTTGGTTACTTGCAGTTTGTTGGTGCATGTCCTGATATACAATTTTACACTTTTACACTTGCCATTGTTAGACAATGAAAATGAACTTTTGCAGTGACATTTTCCACATCATGGTATAAATGTTTCTCTCGGATTTGAGTTAAAGATGGAAGCTGATTTAAAAAGCACTATACTGACTAAATGTTCCAGTGTACAGGCACTGTTGGCTCTCGAGAGACCAAGGACAGTCAATATCACCTATTCAAAACACAGCACTCAACAGAAAACAAGAGGCAGGAAACAGACCCCCGTGACGAAGGCACTAATGTATTCTCTGCTGACTCTCACTCAGACTGTGTTTATTAAAGTACGTATGAAGAATGCGGTGAGCAAAGGGAAAGTCTTTCAACTCAACCAGTAAATAAAGTATGACCAGCGTGAAGATGTTTGTGTTGCATTTTCCTCTTATTCTCAACTTGAGGTTGCAGTAGTTTCTCTGTCCTTCTTTGCGAGAGGAGTGACAACGCTCATAATACAGCCTAGAAGCAGCAGAGCTGGCTCAGGGTCAGTCCAACATGCAGCAGGATGCAGCTCATTTGAGAGTTGAGCCTGATACTCGGCTGAAACGAGTATCCGGTACGGATAAAGTACTTTTGCCAAGTACGAGTATTATACGAGTAATACGAGTCAATATCTGTGCGTGGATTGAATGAAAATCCTCATTGGGTAGCTGACTGTGTCTGCGTTCTGTGACAGGCTAGTCACAGCGCCCCTCCCCTACACACATACAGATGTATTGTGTTGCTGTGTCCCGCTCTGCTCACTCACACACAGAACAGCTCTCTGTCTCTCCCTCAGTCACTCAGGTTTGCGGGTCTTTTCCGTTAACGTTTAGGGTTTCTTCAGCTTCAGGTTTGTTTTTACTTCGGTTTGTACTTACTTATTAACCAGTAGAGTTCTGGTAAACGTGGGTTCGTTCAGACGTGGTGCTTGGTAGAATGCGACTCGCGTTGCGTCGCTCTCTCTCTCTCTCTCTCTCTGCCGGTCGTCAGAGTTTTTTTTTTTTTTTTAAACCATCAGCTGGCTCTAACCAGTTTTTTTGACTTCACGCACTGCGTGTCTGACACTTTCTTGCTGTATTTCATAAAAAAATAAAGGTAGTAGTGGTATAAATAATATTACAAATTGAGCTACCCAACCCCCCCCCCGTCTCTGTCTCTCTCACACACACACTTTTTTTATTTGGTGTGGAAATAAAAAAAAAAAAAAAAAAAAAAAAAAAAAAAATGTGGTCATAAAAATAAAGTTAAAAGAGTGTTGAGTTGAAAACTTCATTACATTTTACTTCATAATTGCAACTGCATTGTTGCAAAACTTGTTCTGTAAATAGTTTGTTTGCTATCATGATCAAAACCATTGATCTGAAGCTCAATGCTGATGCTGTCCTGTAAATAGTTTTCTAATCAGCAATAAATATAACAATTTCTGATCAACCCATATCAATTGCATGCTCAAAATAACATACTGTTAAAGCCCCGCCCATTTCAAGACAACCAGACCCACTTCCGGATTAAATTCCACCCACTTCCGGGTTAGGCCCCGCCCATTCCGAGTACAGATACAGATACAGATAATGCTCTACTCGCTCATCCCTAATATATATATTTATATGTCAGTTACAGCCACATGTGAGAACATATGTGAGCTTTCAGTATATCTTTATCACACATAACACAATAAAGAGAAAACTACATTGCACTAAAATTGCATTTGTTAAACCCTTCTCGCTTTGCATGCAGTTCACGCAAACATCTGGAGCTCGTAGATGTCATTAATTACATATTATAATTTTTTTAATTGTGTTTTGAAGAAATGGCATTTAAGGGAGAACTATTATACCCCTTTTCCACCAGTTCACACAGGTCCCAGGCACCTTAATGACATGTCTGTGAAATCCTTTGGTCAAAATTCCTCACGGATCAAGCCACAGCAGCCCTCTCTGTACCCTGTCTGTACCGCGCTGCGCTTAGGCGGTCGGTTTTCGTGTCTGTCCCTTTAAATGCAAATGAGCTGCTGCCAGCTGCTGCTCATTCCGCCCCCTCTTCCGCCCTGCGTGCAGACAGTACGTACGGGAGTGACGTTGCCGGAGTTTACCTGGGAGAGACGTGGCTGCTGGAGAAAACGTCGCTTTGCAAAAGGATATATTTGAACTAGAGTCAGACTCTGAGTACGAAGAGGCAACAGAACAAGTCCAAACAGCGAGGAGAGAAAAGGATATTTCTGAATGGTAAGTTTATGTAATGTGTTTTTATATCTTTGAACTCTGGCTAACTGGCTAGCGCTAGGCTAATGTTGCTACCCTGTAGTGTGTTTATGTACTGGCTATTGGAAAGCTACGTAGATAAATGTAATTTATTGCAAGTAATGTACGTAACATTACTCAGCTATTCCCCTTACACCAGTAACATACAAGCGTGTTTGCTCCACAACTGTGCAGGTGGGAAATTAATTCTTTAAAAAGTTTTGGTCAGCATTTAGGTTTCACAGAATTTCAGAAGAAAAGATGGACACGTGTTATAAAAGCATGTCACCGTGTAGTTTAGACTAACCATTATGTACACTTTGTTTTAGCTGTTACAGATACTACACCTACAGGATCTTCAGCACCCCGTCCAAGTATGGGCCAGAATTTAGGAAAACCTTCTCGAAGATGAGGTCCAACATAACCTATAAAACAATATAGGAGGGAGAAAATTAATATACTTATTAATTATCCAACTTACATAAGTTAAGAGCCCTGTTTTATGTTATTTATTTTTCACTTGTATGATAGATGTTTCAATCTGAATAGCGGCTCACCAATGTTGTAGCTTAGGGACGCCCAGCATTTTCATTGAAGTGGAGGGCTGCCAGGTGGAGTCTAGGGAAAGAAAAACAATAACACAGAAATATGAGAAATATGATTGAGAGCACAAATATAAATATACATTGTACTCATTCACTAAGTATCAGAATCACCTTTATTTGCCAGGTGTGTGTACACACACACAAACTGTCCATACATATACATACATTGAGAGCAACATGTAAACAGAGTCAAATTCCTTGTGTGTACACACACCTGGCCAATAATGTGATTCTCAAAGTTACTACTTGCTAATTCTTTCAGTCCAGAAGCCTGCATGAACAGGCAGCCTGACATGTCACTAAAACCGGACAATATCCAGGTGGAGCTCCTGGACTGAACTGATGCTGTCCTTGTATTGTAACTGTTTACTTTATGTACCCAGCTCCCTAAGACTGGATCTAGCTTCAGACTACGCTGTAAAATAGCGAGGGGTCTCTTTCTCTCAAACCGAGGGGGACACAGTAATAGTGGGTGCCATAGACAATAAAAGTGAGTGGGTGCCGTTAACAGAAAGGTGAATGAGAGAAAAGTTATTTTCGTATCGCTAATGACAGCTACGTTCAACACACAGCTGCATGTGGGACCGATGAGTAGAGGGTGAGTTATACACATCTTTCTTTATCTCTGTAAACTGAGCAGGAAGTGTTCGTCTTACAGACAGACATCCAACTAAAAACCTACTGGCGTTATGTGAGTGTATCACAATCAAGTACAACTGATACGAGACACTAGTTAGCAGTTAGCGCCGATTAGCATGAGCTAACGCTAACTAGCCGTTTGGTACAGGCATTACTTGCTTGCTACTTGATCCACACCAATGTAACGCCAGTAGTTTGTAAGTTGTACGTCTGCCTGTAAGATAAACACTTTTTGTTCCTGCTCAGTTTACAGAGATTAAAAAAAGACTTGTATAACGGGGTGGCGGTGCTGCCTGTCAGCCTGCAGCGGAGCGCTGTGTGTGCTGAACATAACGCTAGCTAGCTGTTAGTGTTAGCTCGTGGTAATCTAAAGAAACACAAAGCACACTTACATTTCCATCGTCTGTAGTTTTCCAGGGACAGTTGGTATTGCTCCTCTTTCGTGTGAGGTCTCGTTGCCGTCCTGTGTTGTTCTGTGTTCATTGTATTTGTCCGTTGTGAAACACGCAACAATGCGTCGCACACACACGTTCAGGTCTCGTCGACAGTGTGGGGACGTCTCCGGTAAAAGTAAACGTAATCCTCCGTTCTTCAGTCCTCTCAGGCTGGGGCCAATATAGCGACTTGTGTCGGTCGCTGCTGCCAACAACAGAGTAACGAGCATGCCTAGGTCGGAGCCTCGGCCAGCCATTCTTCTCCATGAAGCAGAAACTGTCGGAACTTCACCTAAGCTCTGCGCTTTCATCACCTGTAGGGCGTGGCGGGTGGAGACTGGGTGTTGGCCTCTGCTGGAGAGATCAGGAAGTGGGTTTGGTCTGCAGGTCTTGTATGTAAGAACCGGCACGGAATCTGACTGGCTTACCAGAGACAAGCAGCAAAATGGGGGTACGGCCGCTGCAGCGCACGCAAAATGGACGCGGTTGTTGTTTTTAACGCTGTGGGGGTTTGTACGCACCCCGAATTCAAAAATATTAGTGTAGAAGAGCTGGAAAAGTTATTTTTGCATAATATGTCCCCTTTAACACATCCTGTTTCCTGAATCATGGATTTCTGTTGTGTCTCAAAACTGCACGTGATGCGAGCGCACAGAACAGCATGTGTGCCGGAAAAGCATCCTCGTTACGGAGAAATCATCTTTTGTGAATTCATTCACATTATCATCAAAGTCCAAGGAATGAAGTATGAATGGTGCATACAGATACAGAAGTTTACTTGCATTAGCAGACCAGAGCCAGTGGCCAGTTCATCAGCAGTTTGGCTGCCAGTTTGACAAGTAACATCCAATAAATACACGTGAAGCGCGAGGCCATTACAATCTGAGACTTGTCTCTTGTATTCTGCTAATAAACCTATGCTGATGTCATTTATATGTCATATTATATCAGAAAAAATGGGTTTGTATCTGTAACCTGTACATTTGTGTTTGTAATTGTAAATTCTGTTAGCAATTTGGCAATTATCGCAAATGCCAAATGTGCAAAACTGATTCTGCAGTCAGACACTGAAATCTTTCCAGGGTATCGGTGTTAGCCTGAAACTGTCATGAGAGAAAGTGCCTTGAGGCATAGTACCTTAGTCCTCAGTTAATTTTGGCCTCTGTAACGTTGTTATTGGATAATAAATAAATTGGATAATAAATATTAACTAAAGACATTTTGTGTTTATTTTTCTCTCCACCTTTTTTTCTTTTTCAGATTTGTATTTTCGATTCAAGCTCTATTTCTTTCTTGATTTCATTTGATTATTTTTCACTTGACCTCTGACAGTAGTCAGTGCCACTTACTGCACCTGCCTTGCAGTATAGTTGACATATTGACAATTGACACTGGCGACAAGTCAGATTGTTTTTCCTCACATTGCTGTTGGTGTCCTTGGGGCCCAGTAGACCTTTTGCCAGAGTTGCCAGATTGCCAGTCCAAGCCTGGTGTCAGAGATTCTTCGTTTAGCCATCTCATCATGGTCATTAGTGTCCATCAAGCAGGACTCCCAGCACCAAACAGCAGCTGCCCTTCTCCTTGCTCAGTGGTCACAGCACCGTGACCCGTCAGTGTGTGACACAAACCAGGATGTGATGGACCCTGAGTGCTGCACTGAAGAGGGTAAACGCTGGCTGGACTCATCATGAGTCATGGCATGTAGTTAGTGGTGATCATGCTGCGGTGTGTACTCACACTCATCCCACTGCTCCGCTTCACTTTTCAAATGAAATAAAGAAAAGAATCACACCAGGTCTTTTTTTGTTTGTTCTCCACAGAGCAATGATCCACAGCAGACAAAGGATCTACAGTTCTGCCTCACAGCTGGGAGGACAGATAGAAAGGACACTGGCTGTTCTAATGATGCTTTGAGATCAGTTATACTGAGCTTTTCTATTCAAATCAGATAACCCATTCTTTTAAGAGCTAATTAATTTGCACTTTGCCCGACCATGTAACACTACTACTATCCTTTTTCTCTCTTGTTGAAAGGCTTGAGACAAGAAAGGATGGAAACTGTTAAACTACTTTGGCTTTTAAAACAGGAAAGCTACAGAACTAGTTTAGCAATAATAAAGCAAGCTGGATCTGCTGTTGGAGGTTGATGTATTGAACAGTTCATACAGGTCCATGAGAATTGAGGACTGTCTGTTTTGGCCAGTCCTCTACAACCACCAAAAATAGCAGGTATGCTGTGTAATGATGCTGGTGACGTGACAAATGATAGAGGTGCTACTGTTTTCACCGTTCTAGGCTATAGATTGCAAAGTCTTCAAATAGCAGTCTGAAGGAAGCATATTCCATTAACTCACTCTCTAATAGTTCAATTAGGCTGGCTCTAGTTGGCTTCCTAACCTCTCTGTACTCCGACCAGCCACACTCCTCTAGTTTCATTTAGCAGGCTGCAGTGCACAGAGTGATGAAGAAGACAAATGAGTAAGGGTGAATGAGCAGTAAGGCCAGAAATGAAGTAATGAATTACATGTCACTGATTTACACTAATCAGATATGGGTAATATATCAGTGACAGGGAATATTTCAGTCACATTCCCTTATGGATTAAAGGCTGTATGAGGTACCAGGATTAAGGAAAGAACCCTCACCACAGATTATGCCAAATCACAGAGTCAGCTCAGTCTCGTCCAGCCTTTATGACTCTCTTCATGACTGTTTGTTAACTTTATGGTAACCTTTGTTCTTCTGTACCTCCAATATTATCCTGCTCCAACTGAAGACTCCCTCTGAACCTGAGCACACACTCCTTGGATCTCTGGAAACTCTCTCTAACCACAGGTACTGTCTCCACCCTGCCTGTGACGGGCTGTAATTCATGCAGGCATATTCATTCCCAAATGTTAAAATTCAGTAATTGTCACTGTCTGGCACAGCAATGTAAGTGTGAAGACAGTTCACATCACAGCGATCAAACTTCATTCACAGTGCTTGAAGCGCTATCTCTGATCAAATGAATATCTGACTCTAGTGAAGCTTAAGATTAAAGTCGAGTTAAAAATGATACAATTTGCCTTTAAGACAGTGTAGCATTTTCTTCTTTTCTGGAGTTCATGTGTTTACCATCAAAGAGTTGTTGTGGAGAAATTGCTGGAATCAATGGTCAATGGTGAGGTCAGGAGTGAAGAAGTGTTCAGGAGCCTCTGATGTCTTATGATCTAATATTTATTGTCACTTGATCAAGGAGAATTAGAGACACTCTCATAGTGCATCAGAAGTGCCTGAGTCGGTCTCACATTCTGCCGAACTCGTGCTGGTGGATAGACTTTAAACCTCAAGATAACACCACAAATACTATACGCCCCAAATGAGACAAAGAGAATGTTTTTACCCATGCAGGTGTTATCGTCAACATATTCTAGTCTGGAGACACAGATGTCTGTTTACGTCAACAGCAAGCTATCTATTATGTCTAAGCAGGCAGCAAGAGTCTCTTCGACCTTGGCCACCACAGTGTTGAGATAGACTGACACCTACTGCTCCCAGTCAAAGCCAAACAATTAGTACTGCAGAGGACCTCAAGGCCCACACGTGACCTCGTGTAACCTAAGGATAGAAAATTCCATAACAAGAGTCTGAGGAGCATGTGATGGAGGATAGCCTTATGAGACTGATATTCTCTCAGAATAGCAAAGAGGAGCCACAGAAAGCATGATTATTTCAACTGTTGTTCTCTAATTTAGTTTACTACATGCATCAGAGATGCATTATTAAATATTGACGTAGTAGACTATATTTATACATGTATATAGACGAGAAACCATCTTTAGAACAAGCTTTTTTTCATTTGCACAAGAAGTCTATTTGAGTTAGAAAATATAATGAGTTCAGTCAGGCTTTGAGGCTGGGATAGAACATGTTCTGAATAATAGGCTGTACTGTGCAATGCAGAATAAAGACAGTTACTTTTCAATGTACCTCAATAGCAAGAGAGCACATATACACGTCATATAGCCTTGCACTGTGTGATCCACTGCAAAAGTTAAACCAAGACCTAAAGGTTAGCCTTCACCCTTGAAGCCCATTCTCTTGTAAAGGTTAAACAAAGTAGGGTATAAGCATGAGTGTTTTAACTGCTTTGACTGTCTTATCAGGGTAAAGCCCTGCACTAAAGTGATGGCATACGCATGTGTTACCATGGTTTCCAAATGATTTGCAAATCATGTGAAACGTTAAATGTCTCACAAAATCCCATGTCTGGTCCGTTGGCTTTCAGACCACAAATGAGCTGCACCACAATCTGTTCAGAACAGATTTCAGATTGTACCTTTAAAGTGTAAGTAGGTACCAGATGTGTCCCCCTGCTTCCACTCTTCATGCTAAGCTAGGCTAAAGAACTCTGAGCTCAGCCCAACACTTCATGCACAGCATACAGTGTAGTGTAAGTTCAATCAGAAACCTATAATATTATATTATGATTATATTGGCTGATTGGTATTAGATCTTTCATATAAACTCCACAATCATTCATCATTCTCAGTTGTGTGCAGTAATATCTCTACATGTGCACAACACAGTGCAGTTTCCTCCAACCTCCTCCTTATATTGTGATTTGGTTTCAAATAATACCAAAACTATCCAACCAAAACCCATCAAACTAAGATTTAATTCATGCACGTTTATTAAGGGGAATTATTAGCTCTCCCAAGCTTCTCGTCTCCCTCTTGTAAAGAAAGCAGATAAATATATTTTGATAATTGAACTTAGATGAATCTTAACTAACTCACACAGCTGTATCTAATTTCTATTGGAACCATAAAATTGGGTTGTATATTAAACTGATGTTTTCAGCATAGCACATTTCAACGTGGACATCATGCTCGGCATTCAACTATATAACAAGAGACCTAAAAAGTTTAATGATAATATATAAAATTATGGCGGCAGATAGATTTTGCTTTTGTTTGGAGATACATACTGTTTCATGCATTAACCATGACACCATTTGAAGGCATTGCAAGTTCATGTGTGGACCCAATCTTGTATGTCACTTTACTTGTTGACTCCTATAGGAATTCAAGATGTCTTTATTGTCGCTGAACAAGTTCAGTGAAATTGACATTGCAGCTCCCGTGTGCAAAGAAAAAAAAAAAAAATAGCAGCGAAAATACAATAAAATACTCTAAAATACAATAAAATACTCTAAAATACAATAAAATACTCTGAAATACAATAAAATACTCTGAAAATACTAATACTATACAGTATGTATGCATAAGTGTGGGGGGGTATGCATGTGGCAGCAGGGGGGTGTGAGAATGTGAGTGCTCTTGTGTGGCTTCAGGGGGGGATGGGTGTATGTGTGGGCTGAGCACACAGCCCTGCGGCGTGCCTGTGTTGAGGACCAGAGAGGACGATGTCATGTCCCCTATTCTCACCTTCTGAGGCCGGTTAGTGAGAAAGTCTCTGATCCAGTGGCACAGGGACGCAGGCAGGCCCACCTCACGTAGCTTCAGCGCCAGCTTGTCTGGAACCCGGGGTCAGAGCGATCGGCCGGTAGTCGTTCAGGCAGGTGATGGATGTCTTCTTGGGTACCGGTGTGATGATGGAGGACTTGAGGCACTGAGGAACCGTAGCCAGCTGCAGGGACAGGTTGGAGATGTCCAGGAACACTCCTGCCAGCTGGTCAGCGCACGTTCTCAGAGCCTGGCCTGGCACCTTATCCGGTCCTGTGGCTTTCCGAGTGTTGATCCTCCTCAGGGTGGAGGTCACCTGGTGCTGCTGCAGGACAAGGGGCTGGTGCTGCTCCTCTAGCCGGGGGAGATGTGTGGTCTCTCTGCTGCTCGACGTGTCGAAGCGGGCGAAGAAGCTGTTCAAGGTGTCAGGCAGGGTGAGGTTGCGGCTGGCCAGCTGACTGCTGTGTTTGTAGTCCGTCATGGTCCTGATGCCTCTCCACATGTTCTGGGGGTTGTTGTCATTGAAGTGTTCTTCAATGCGCTGCTTATACCGGAGCTTGGCCTGCTTTATTCCTCGTCACAGTTCTGAACGAGCCCTGCTGTAAGCCACTGTGCTGTCCAACCATGGTTTCTGGTTGGGAAACTCTCTGATGGTCTTCACAGGGAGGACAGCGTCAGTGCAGAACTGGATGTAGGACAGTACAGAGGACGTGTACTCCTCCAGGTCTGCCCCTTCCCCGAACACACTCCAGTCTGTGTGCTCGAAGCAGTCCTGAAGGGCAGAGGAGGCCTCCTCAGTCCAGACCTGTACTGCCCTGATGGTTGGTCTTGTTCTGCAGGCCAGAGGCTTGTAGGCAGGGATCAGCTCCACAGAGATGTGGTCTGACATGCCCAGGTGTGGAGCTGCTGCAGCCTTGTAAGCTCCGGGAATGTTGCTGTACACTTGGTCCAGAGTGTTATTGTCTCTTGTCGGAAAGTTTATGGATTTGTTGAATTTGGGAAACACAGCCTTCAGTTCAACGTGGTTAAAGTCTCCCACCACAATCACAGCCGCCTCCGGGTTGGCGTTCATCTGCCCGCTGATCAGGCAGTACAACTCCTCCAGTGCTAACTTAGCGTTAGCCCGCGGTGGTATGTACAGGGCTTAAAGTCTAAAAAAATCCTGAGCCTGAACTTTTTTTGGCCGGGGGGGGGGCAGTCCCATGCATACGCTAGTCGATTTGGCAACTTTTTGGCATTATGCTTGGCGGGGTACAAGATGACCTACAATTTAAATATGAATTTTATGATGTTATAAGGGCGTGTGAAACTCTAATTAACTTCAGGAATTCAATTAGCAACCACTTAATTCAGGAAAGAACAATTGATATAAAATATGTACAGTGTAAACATTACAGTGCATGTTCATCAACATTTAAAGAAAACATACACCTTTGAGCTTATCAGACAGTCGTTTCTTGAACTCTGGTGCTATGCCATGGGTGTTCATATAACTGGTATGCTGATTGGAAACAGAGAGTTTCGTCAAAGCAGTTTTATCAACCGCTACCTTTTTACAGCCAAACTAGCCTAAATGCATTGTGCTAAAAGTTAGCAAACTAAACAAATAATAATATCACATTACAGCCACCCACCTGACTAGCATCCCCATCCTGGTCACGCAGACCCGGCTCTCTCTCTCTCTCTCTGTCATTCACTCACTCAAACACACCATACTTGAGAACTAAAGTACTGTAGGGGGTCTGTGAACACTCCCCCAGAAAAACTTTGTGATTTTTAACACATAAATGAGGCATTCTGGTGTACTCTGAGGAGAAAATAGAGGGAAAAAACAACATTGCTTCAGATTAAAAAAAAAAAAGCAGATTTAGTAACTGAGTGACTGAGGTTCCTGTCATTGTAATGGCAAGAATGGCTGGAGTGTATGAAACTGGTCTAGTGGAGAGCTGAGGCTGGAGAGCAAAAACAGAACTCATTTTTAAAAATCTTTTGGCCTGGACCAGCCTTTCAACACACACACACACACTGCCGGGGGACTCCTCCTTTCAGGGTTATGCCTAGCCAGGCATGGTATTGGTTGAAGATGCAGTCACATCTCCCTTTACTGAAAACCCTCTCTCTCTCTCTCTCTCTCTCTCTCTCTCCCTCTCTCTCTCACCATCACCACCACCATCTGTAAACATACATGTCTGTCATACATGTACATTAATGCATCTTACTAACTAAACTTCTTCCCGGAGTTTCTGTGCTCTTTCGTCCAGCAGGTTCTCGTGGATCGTGACTGCTGCTGTGGTCCTGCATGACGTCCACTACATATATTATTACTGTCATTAATGTTACCAGATCTCCATTACAGTTTATAGTGACTTAGTTAATGATTTGCTGCTGCTGTGCATCTGTGTCTCTCTATCTCTATCACAGGTTCCACTGCTACTGTAATCATTTTATCATTCATTGTAATCCATTGTCATTTTTCATTGTAATTACACAAAATGTTTCTGTTGACTTGTTGACTGTACACGTGACATCTATTGCACGTCTGTCCGTCCTGGGAGAGGGATCCCTCCTCTGTGGCTCTTCCTGAGGTTTCTTCCACTTTTTTCCCTGTTAAAAGGGTTTTTTGTGGGCAAGTTTTTCCTCACTCGAACCGAGGGTCTAAGGACAGAGGGTGTCACTGCCTGTACAGATTGTGAAGCCCTCCGAGGCAAAATGTATTTTGCGACTTTGGGCTATACAAATAAAATTTGATTGATTGATTGACACACACACACACACACACACACACACACCTGTTGCTGTGCTGTCTCTCTCTGTCCCTCTGCTCTCTGGACTGGGCTGCCTGTTCTTTTGGGCTCCTAATAAGAGGCATGGACGGCCCAACCCGACCGGACGCGCTGGTTCAAGCCGGGTTCGTGCCAAGAATATGACTTGGTGAGGGCGGGCTGGGCGTCGGGCTGCTTCTTCTTTTCTTTTTTTCTTGTTTTTCTTTTTTTTTGGCCGGGTTCGGACCGAGAATTAATGCTCGTCACTAGCATTAATTAGTCACTCCTCTCCCTCATAGACGGTAGACAAATGTAAACACACTAACGTCAGCGCGTCACTTAAGCACCACGCCGTACCGGGCCAGCCCACTGACCCACCGGGGTCACTTTCGTGACGTCGAAGAACTTTTTTGCAGCTACTTGCATATATTAGCTTCTTCGCGCACAACACACAGAAACAAGCACCTGGCTCTCTTCATTTTTGGCACCAGCTACCAAAAGGCTTGCCGTCTCCGTCCCTTTCTTCTATCCACGCCCAGCGCCATTTATTTTTAAGTCCCTTTTCAGTTAGGACGTCTTCCCCTGGCTTCATGAATTTCTCCTCCATCTTTGGATTTCGGTCAAACAAACGCCGGCCTGGATGCTGCGTTCAGGACCACTCGGAGGTAACCAAGAGGATATAGTGTACACGCTACAGGTTAAGTCGGAGGAGAAAAACGAAGTGTGGCATATTGTCACTATTATTATTTTACTTTTTTTTAAAAATTTGTATGACTCGCAGTCAAACGCCACACGCCGGAGATCCGGCTTTGTACCGAACATACTTTAAGCCCTGTATGTAGACGGCTATGATCACAATAGACGAGAGTTCTCTCGCCAGCTTGAAGGGTCTGCATTTCACCGCCAGATATTCCAAATCAGGGGAGCAGAATGTCCCGACGGTGTGTGTGGCTGTACACCAGGCATTGTGTACATACAGCGCCACACCACCGCCTCTGCTCTTACCTGAAGCCGCAGTCCTGTCTGCCCGGAACAGAGCGCGCCCCGTTAACTCCACCGCTGCGTCCGGGATGTTGTCGTCCAGCCAGGTCTCTGTGACAGCGATGACACAGCTGTCCATCCGCAGAGAGACAATCCGTAGACGCACCTCGTCGATTTTGTTGGCGAGAGACCTGGCGCTGGTGAGGAAGAGACTGGGGAGCGCCAGTATGTGTGGGTTAGCTTGTAGCCTAGCACACACGCCGGCTCTCTTGCCTCTCTTTTGTTTACGGCGTCTCCTCCGTCGCCTTGGCAGCAGGGGGGTGGGTGGTGGTCATGAACTCCGGGGTCCGTAGCAACTACGCCGGAATAAAGTCCGGTTTTGGGGGTGTGTGGAGTCCAAACTGTACTCCAATGTTCCACAGTTGACCTACTGTACTGCGTCAGAGCTTCCAGCAGTGTGGTGAATGTAAACATAAGAAAAAATAAATAAACAAAAACGTAAACACGGGAGCTACGAGCCACTGCGTCTGCACGCGCCACCATCTTGACTAACCTATAGAAACACATACTGTAGGTGCACAATGAAATAATATCCTCTTTGACACTTTGAATGTGTCATCAGACCTTTCAAAATGATCGTTTGTGTTCAGTAGGCAGGGGATGTGATTCTCCACTTGACAGAATTTGCAAATGTCACACAGACACTATTTAATTATGGATATAGTTGGACAGTTGACAGCGTTCCACTATCTTCCTCAAGAAATGGGTTAGGTGTGAGTGTTTCTGACGCAGACTCAATTTGTGGCAATGAGATGTGAGAATGCTCCTCTTCTATGACTTCATAAGCTTTCCTCATTACTGTCTTCAAGAAGTTGCAGTTGTCAAAGCTATTTTTCATGTGCTGTTAATGAATCTGCTGAACCGTCAATAGGAGAGAGAAATGTCTGGATAAAGGAACACCGAGCACAGAGGACAAAGGAGATGATAGGGACATATTGTATTTAATCTTCCGTTTTCAAGATGCTTTCATCTATCAGTTGAAATACACTAATGGATCTGCTTAATGTTTCTCTACTTCAGGTCATTGGGAGCCTGTCTGAGTAAAAGATTATTTAATGGCAAAAATACCATATCCTTCACTTAAGTGCAGTCTGGTGTTATTCTGTATTTTTCTCGTCATCAACCATTCCCGCAAAACAATTGAATAAATCCCATAACAATAGGCATATGCTGGGACCACAGGGACTCCACTAATGAATGTCATTCATTGTGTGAATTAGACTTACACTGTAAATAATTTTCCTGTAAAATAACAGTAAAGAGCTGGCAGCAGGGACGCCAGCAATATACCGTAATTTTTACGTTATTCATCCGTAAAATAATTTTACAGTAGTAGACTGTAAACCAGAAATACGGTATATTTCTGTATTTCTATAATTTACGGTAAAGAGCTGGCAGCAAGGACGCCAGCAATATGCTGTAATTTCATGGTATTCATACTGTAAATTGACTTTACAGTAGTAGTCTGTATTCAAACTGTTAAATGATTTCACAGTCTAATACAGTAAAAAAAAATGCAGCATATTTCTATGATTATTTGGAAAATACAATAATATTCTGTTTAAGTTGTTACTTTAAGTTTTCACAGCTTACTGTAGACAGGCACAGTAGATAACACAATAACTCAATTTAGCAGTTTTAATTTAAAATATCAGTCTTAAATGCAATCAATATTAGAACTTCATTATTCTCAGGGCTATATACAATTGCTTAAGCATTATTGTGAATATTGTGCAAAATAAGCAATAAAAACTACAATCAAAAGAGAATCAAAATCATTTATTTCAAAGGGCAATAACATGAATACTGAATACTGCTACTTTCAAAAAATGGAAAAAAGAAAATAAACCCTGTTGGACAACGCTGAGAAGAGATAAAAAAAAAAAAAAACTTCATTAAAAGTTGACACAACCAAAATAAAACTCACCAAAAGTATCTCTAGGCAATGTTCCAAAAATCCTATGGTTTGGTTGAAATAATTGTTTACCACCGGGCAAGATATAATTATTGTAGTAGCCTAATGCTATTTTCCTGCTAGTTCCATCTGCCGATGTTGGCCTCTTGTTAACAGGTGCTGCTCCTCATTTGCAGACGTTCGGCTATATTAACATTAACCAAGATTAACCAAGATTAAACAACAACAAAAAAACCCAAAGTAGCCTAATATTGTTTCAGCTAGCCTCTTCAAATCTAAGCATCACTGATACATATAGCGAGACAAACTCCTGAGCTTTATATCAAACATTCTTGGCAATATAAATAAGATAGCCCACCCACAGGCAAAGAAAATAAGATTTTAATTAACGTACTGTTTAATTTTGTAGATGCAAGACCGGAATGATGGTGATGAAGACCGATGATATGCACATGTCCGCTAAATTGTCCACTAAAATTTCCAAAAAATACTGCAGTGTCCTGTAATTTAAAACATCAGCATACTGTTTACGGCCTCTGTCCTGTTGCTCCAAGTTAAGAAGCCCACAATGCATTGCTAACTACAGTACTAAACTGTTAAACATGAAAACAGTATTTTAGTGTTGAAAATTGGCTGTAAATTTACAGCAGTTGCTTACAGTGTACTGTTAAAATGCAGTCTATTACATTTCCAGTTGCAGCTCTCCTCAGGTCACTCTACCCTGACACCATGTCCTGTTCAACAAAACTCACCTCAGAGCCTTTTTATCCATCCGAATGCACAGGCTGCAAAGGAATATCAATTCTGCCTTCCTCAGTGTGAATTAACCAGAACAGAGGACAAAACTAAGGCAATCAAACAAAATGGCTGACAATAATTGAGAAGAGCTGTGGACACTAACCCCAAAACCCCACCGGCACGTCTCTTTGTAACTATGCTACGTAGTACAACTCCTCAGTAAAGAAAGTAGCTATTGGCTGTCTTTAAAGTCTCTGGAAGTCACTAAATGACATCATCACCTAATTTGCATAATCCGCCATGTGCATGTAATTGTAATGGACGCTGTAGGAGAGAGGAATAAAGTCGTGAGAGAAACAAAAAGTGAGTTAAAAACACCCTAAATATATTTAGAACTACAAATGAACTTTCTTGTGTGATCAGCCAGCGGTGGCTTCGCTGCTCTGACTGCAGCTGGGAGGGACTGCTGTGTTAGGACTGGGGAAGGGCCCATGGCAGCACCCTCTGCTCATTGAGAAGAGTAAGAACGACATCTGCTTTCACATCTCCGAGTCTCCAAGAGTCTCCAATAACACCAGAAAAAGTTGCTAGATTTGTTGCGAGTCGCGTTTTGAAAAAGAGTCGCTAGAGGGGTCTGAATACTCGCTACATGTAGCAACAAAGTCACTAAGCTAGCAACATTGATTGACGCAGGCTGCTTGCAGCACACACTAAAAATAGAAAAGCCGCGTATTCCCCATGGAGCCGAGGGGAGGTCCGCTTCTGAAACAGACCTCAGTGGGGCCGGTGGGCGTTGTAACATTGACTAGAACAGCCACGTATAGCTCCTGCGGCCGTAGCGCACACGGAACATGACGCATCCGTGCCGGGTGAAATTTGAGGGTCACAATCACCATTACATTTACATTACATTTAGTCATTTACCAGACGCTTCTATCCAAAGCAATTTACAGAGAAGGGAACAATCAAGGTATGCGATAAGAAAGTGTTAGTGCAACAATAAGTGCTATGACAATTCTTAAAGGGGTAGCTTTCTCATGTCCAGTGGTAGGTAGTGCTAGGAGAGGAGGTCCTCTCTGAAGAGCTGGAGGTCTTCAGGAGTTTTTTAAACGTAGAGAGGGACGCCACTGCTCTGGTAGGAACTGGTAGTGCGTTCCACCAACGGGGAACAACAAACGAAAAAAGTTTGGATTGCCTTGAGCGAACAGGTGGCAGAGCCAGGCGTCGTTCATTGGAGGAGCGCAGCAGTTGTGAGGTAACATATGCCTGTACAAGGGCGTTCAGGTAGGTAGGTGCAGTACCAGAGACAACTTTGTAGGCGAGCATTAGCGCTTTGAATTTAATGTGGGCTGCAACAGGTAGCCAGTGGAGCTCGATGAGCAGCGGGGTGACATGTGACATTTTGGGTTAGTTGTAGACCAGGCGCGCTGCCGCGTTCTGGATCATCTGAAGAGGTTTCACTGCAGGCTGGGAGGCCCGTCAGGAGGGCGTTACAGTAATCTAGTCTTGACCACAGCTTGTGTCAGGAGTTAAGTGAGGTCTGATTTTTCTGATGTTGTAAAGTGCAAAGCGGCATGACCGGGCAACTGAGGCGACATGATTGGAAAAGGTTAGTTGGTCATCAATCCTAATCCTCCACCAAGCCAGAGATGCCAGAGATGCTTATGTTAGAGAGAATAGAGAGGAGGATGCGATGGTTAACTGTGTCAGAGGCAGCTGATAAGTCAAGTAGAATGAGGACAGAGGTCTGTGCTGCTGCTCTTGCTTCTTTTAAGGCTTCTGTCACAGACAACAGAGCAGTTTCAGTCGAGTGACCGCTCTTGAAACCAGATTGATTCGGATCTAGAAGATTGTTCTGTAGGAGGAATTCTGAGAGTTGCTTAGCGACCGCCCGTTCAATAGTTTTGGATAAAGAAGGTAGAAGTGAGACAGGACGATAGTTCTTGACCTGAGCAGGGTTGAGAGAGGGTTTCTTGAGTAGAGGCGTTACTCGAGCTGCTTTGAATGCGGTGGGAAAAGTGCCGGAGGTCAGTGACTCATTTATCACATGTGATAGCTGGCGTGATGGTTGGGCTAATGGATTGAAGAAGGTTTGTTGGTATAGGGTCCAACGAGCATGCAGTAGGACGGCTACATGTCAACAGTTTGGATACCTCACTCTCAGAGAGGGGTGTAAAGCCAGAAAAAGAAGTGCAAGCAACTGTGCTAGGTTGCGAAAGTGCAGCAGCTGATTCGGAGCCGCCCAGCTGGGATGGAGAGAGAATGTAGCAGAGGACTTGTCTGCTTCCTTTAGCCCCTCACAAATAGATCATCTTGTTGATAGTACTACAGGCTCATTACGAACAACTCTAGACTCTATTGCACCTCTGAAAAAGAAGATAATTAAACAAAGGAGGTTAGCACCATGGTATAGCCAGCAGACTCGCAACTTAAAGCAAGAGGCACGTAAATCTGAACACAAATGGCGTGCCACTAAACTGGAAGAATCTCGTTTAGCCTGGCAAGATAATCTTAAAACATACAGGAAGGCTCTCCGTAGTGCCAGAGCAGCCTACTACTCTTCATTAATAGAGGAAAATAAGAACAACCCCAGGTTTCTCTTCAGCACTGTAGCCAGGCTAACAGAGAGCCACAGCTCTATTGAGCCATCCATTCCTTTAGGTCTAAGTAGCAATGACTTCATGAGCTTCTTTAATGATAAAATTATAACTATTAGAGACAAAATTCATCACCTCTTGCCCTCAACAGGCACTGATCTGCATTCTGATACAGCAATTTTGGAAACATCTGTAAAACCTGATATATATTTAGACTGTTTTTCTCCCATCGACCTTCATCAAATAACTTCAATAATTTCTTCATCTAAGTCGTCAACCTGTCTCTTAGATCCCATCCCAACCAGGCTGGTCAAGGATGTTTTACCTCTAGTTAGCCCTTCTTTATTGGATATGATTAATCTGTCTTTATTATCAGGATATGTACCACAGTCCTTTAAAGTAGCTGTAATTAAACCTCTTCTTAAAAAGCCCACTCTAGATCCAGAGGTTTTACCCAATTACAGACCGATATCAAACCTTCCCTTTCTCTCTAAGATACTTGAGAAAGCTGTAGCCAATCAGCTGTGCGACTTTCTCCATAAGAACAGTTTATATGAGGATTTTCAGTCAGGATTTAGAGTGCATCATAGCACACAGACCACACTAGTCAAAGTTACAAACGACCTCCTAATGGCATCAGACAAAGGACTCATCTCTGTACTTGTCCTGTTAGATCTTAGTGCCGCATTTGACACCATTGACCATCAAATTCTTTTACAGAGACTGGAACATCAAATTGGCATCAAAGGAACCGCCCTAAGCTGGTTTAAGTCTTATTTTTTAGATCGTTCTCAGTTTGTTCTTGTCAATGATGAATCCTCCATGCATACCAAAGTTTGTCATGGAGTCCCACAAGGTTCTGTACTCGGACCACTTCTATTCAGTTTATATATGCTTCTCTAGGGAACATTATTAGGAATCACTCCGTTAATTTTCATTGTTATGCCGACGACACCCAATTATATTTATCGATCAAGCCTGATGAAACCAATCAATTAACTAAACTCCAAGCATGCCTTAAAGATATAAAAAGTTGGATGACCTTCAATTTTCTGATGTTAAATTCAGACAAAACTGAAGTTCTTGTAATTGGACCCAAAAACATCAGAGACTCTCTCTCTAGAGACTTAGTTACCTTAGATGGGATCACCCTGGCCTCCAGCTCCACCGTAAAGAATCTTGGAGTTGTTTTTGATCAGGATTTGTCCTTTAATGTCCACATAAAACAAATTTCAAGGACTGCATTCTTCCATTTACGTAACATTGCCAAAATCAGACGCATTGTATCTCAAGCAGATGCAGAAAAACTAGTCCACGCATTTGTTACTTCTAGGCTGGACTATTGTAACTCATTGTTATCAGGCTGCTCCAATAAGTCTCTTAGGACTTTGCAGCTAATTCAGAATGCTGCTGCACGTGTTCTGACAGGAACCAAGATCAGAGATCACATCTCTCCCATTTTGGCTTCCTTGCATTGGCTACCTGTTAAATCTAGAATAGAATTTAAAATTCTTCTCCTTACATACAAAGCTCTTCATGGTCAGGCACCATCATATCTAAAAGAGCTCATAGTACCTTACTACCCCTCTAGAACACTGCGCTCTCAGAATGCTGGGTTCCTTGTAGTTCCTATAGTTTCCAAAAGTAGATTGGGAGCCAGAGCTTTCAGCTATCAAGCTCCTCTTCTGTGGAACAAACTACCATTTTGGGTTCGGGAGGCAGACACGGTCAACACTTTTAAGAGTAAACTTAAGACTTTCCTTTTTGATAGAGCTTATATTTAGGGCTGGCTCAGGTCATCCCTTAGTTATGCTGCTATAGGACTATACTGCCGGGGGACTCCTCCTTTCAGGGTTATGCCTAGCCAGGCATGGTATTGGTTGAAGATGCAGTCACATCTCCCTTTACTGAAAACCCTCTCTCTCTCTCTCTCTCTCTCTCTCTCTCTCTCTCTCTCTCCCTCTCTCTCTCACCATCACCACCACCATCTGTAAACATACATGTCTGTCATACATGTACATTAATGCATCTTACCAACTAAACTTCTTCCCCGGAGTTTCTGTGCTCTTTCGTCCAGCAGGTTCTCGTGGATCGTGACTGCTGCTGTGGTCCTGCATGACGTCCACTACATATATTATTACTGTCATTAATGTTACCAGATCTCCATTACAGTTTATAGTAACTTAGTTAATGATTTGCTGCTGCTGTGCATCTGTGTCTCTCTATCTCTATCACAGGTTCCACTGCTACTGTAATCATTTTATCATTCATTGTAATCCATTGTCATTTTTCATTGTAATTACACAAAATGTTTCTGTTGACTTGTTGACTGTACACGTGACATCTATTGCATGTCTGTCCGTCCTGGGAGAGGGATCCCTCCTCTGTGGCTCTTCCTGAGGTTTCTTCCACTTTTTTCCCTGTTAAAAGGGTTTTTTGTGGGCAAGTTTTTCCTCACTCGAACCGAGGATCTAAGGACAGAGGGTGTCACTCCCTGTACAGATTGTGAAGCCCTCCGAGGCAAAATGTATTTTGCGACTTTGGGCTATACAAATAAAATTTGATTGAATTTGATTGATTGAGAGAGACATGTAGTAGGACTGCTACATGTCACAGTGTTAGGAGTCGGGTAGGGAGTGAGCTGGTCAGAGAATTGGCTGCTGATTGCTGCCACTTTGCCTGTAAAGAATGATGCCAAGGTATCAGCGGTAAGGCTGGTAGGAGGAGGAGGAGGCAGAGGGTTGAGTAGTGATTTGAAGGTGGAGAAAAGTTTCCGGGTGTCAGTGACACTGTTGACTTTGTCGTTGTAAAAAGCAGTCTTTGCAGCAGTGACGCTGGTTAAAAAGAGGATAAAAGTGTCTGGTAGCCTTTGAGGTCATTGGCTAGTTTGGATTTGAGTTTAGTGCGGAGTGATGAGGGCATCATTCAACCACAGGTGAGATTGGTTTGGTCGAGCAGGCCTCGTAGATAAAGGACACAGCTTGTTCAGAGTAGAGCAGAGTGACTCAGTGGCATCATTAACCTTCAGAGAGGAGAATGTGCTGAATGGTGAGATGGTAGAGCAGAGGTAACAATAGAGGAGAAGTGGGTTGGAGATAAGTTATGGAGGTTGCGGCGGAACGTAACCATTGATGGAGGAGCAGAGGATTGCTCTGGCAGAGTGACATTAAACTGGATAAAAAAGTGATCTGATAGGTGGAGAGGCGTTACCACCAGTGCATCTGTGGCACAGTTTCGGGTGAGAATCAGGTCAAGGTTTTTGCCAGCTTTGTGAGGAGGACTGTGGACCAGCTGGAGGTCAAAAGAATGAATTAATGACATAAAGTTATCAGAGTCTGGACTGTCTAAGTGGATGTTCATGTCGCCCAGGACAAGCAACGGACAGTCATGATCGGGTATGGATGACAGCAGGGTATCTAGCTCGTCTGTAAAGCCACCCATTTGGCCTGGTGGACGGTAAATGACAGCAACGTAGGCCTTAACAGGAGCCGTTACTGTAATGGCATGGTATTTCAAAGTGTCATAATTGGTGTAATGCAACAGCGGAGTGAATTTCCATTTGTTGGAAATTAGCAGGCCAGTCCCTTCTCCTCGACCAGAAGGATGGGGGGGGTGGGAGAGGGTGTAATTAGTGGAGAGTGCAGCTGGGGTGGCTGTGTTCTCTGGTTTGATCCAAGTCTCAGTGAGAGCAAGGAGCTCCAGAGAAAGGTGGTTGGTGTAAGCCGTAATAAAATCAGTTTTGTTAACTGCGGATTGGCAGTTCCATAAGCCCATGGAAAAGGATGCAACAGTGTGTGAGGACTGTTTTAGAGGCCGGAGGTTAGTTAGATTTCTGCATCTTTTGACAAAATGTTTTCTGTGTGGACTGGAGACAACAACAGGTATGGAGTGGCACATACTGTAATACTCTAAGAGTGTGGAGGGAATAGGACTGGTTCCCTTTGCTCGGTGAACTTACACAGGTAAACTTGCTCGTCTTGACCTACATACGTCTTCACCGAGGACGGCTGAACGCAACGGCTGACGCTTCACCAACCGCCCCTGTTTTTGTGGTTTCATTGGATTAAACGCGGCTGTTCTGGCATTTAATTTTTCAATTGAGGTGCAAATTGCTCACACCTGAGTGTTCTGATCACCCGTAGATGAACGAAACTCGCAGCTCTTATTGTTCCCTTGACCTCAGTTGTTTACAACGCACAGAGTTGAATTCTGAATGATTTCAGAATTCAGAAGGATAGGCTACAGACATGAATATGAAAAATGCATGTTCTTTAATTATTAACAGCAAAATAAAACATGACAAAGGCGGAGAACACAGACATGTATAAACAGGGCCGGCCCTTGGCTTTTAGTGGCCCCAAAACACTCCTAGTGGAGTCAACAAATTGTATACAGCGCTAATAACTTAATGAACAAGTGCACACATACAACAGAGATGGACAAATCAATTCACATCAAATCTGTGACTTGGGTTGACAGACAGCTACAAACAGTAACATTATGTGAACAGAAATCGTTCAAAGATCATTGATCGTGTATGATCACTTTGTCCAGAAAACAAACTAGCTGTTAAAACTAATTAAACTAGAAAGTCTGAGTTAGCTGAACTATCTGTTTGGATTTGTCAGATTGATTGTGGTCACACATGATAACTGAACATTTACTGATGACTACAAAGACAGTTCAACTTCTGACACATTTCAGACAAATGAAGATATTAATCAGAGGTCTGTCTGATCAGTAAGAGTGAGGATAAATACCAAAGCATGGTGATGATTTGCACACAGGATAATTTAACATACATAATATTTTCATGAGGGAGGGGCTCTGAGGCTTCACTTTTATTTGGCTTTAGATCTGTCATGTACATTTATGTTATAATACAAGATTTCAACATTGAGGAGCAATCAGGCTACATTCATGATTTTATCAAGAATCATTGTCAAGTTTCAGGACACTCCAGACAAAGTGCAGACTGGAGTCATTATTTGACACATGTAACACACGACTGTTATGTTCTCGTGTTGACTGAACTTTACAAACCGAGTCTCAAAATGACAACACAGGTGTGACGCAGTCACAAACTAATTGATAACTGATAACGTTGCAGCGTGACGCTGCTGACATCACACAGACGGCAGAGAGACAGACAGCACACAGACAGCAGAGAGACAGACAGCACACAGACAGCAGAGACAGACAGCACACAGACAGCAGAGAGACATACAAGCAGCACAGTGCAGCAGTGATCCGTGTTCCTCAAATGGCCACTTGAGGCTCACTACAGAGAATGTCAATCTCCATCTGCATCTCTGTTGTTATACTCTGTCTGAATGCTCTGCAATCACAACATGAGAGGGATTAAAAGTGAAAAGCAGCAGAAGGTCTCACACACCTCTCTGAAGGTAAAAGTTCGGAAGTGAATGTAGAGGTCACCTCTGGAGGATCAAACCAGACTAGCTGTTCCCCCTGCTTATAGACTTCATGCTAAGCTAAGCTAGCTACATCATGAAACCAGTTTTGTACTTGGCACAGAGACATGGGAATCATATCCATCTTCTAATCTCACTTTTGGAAATAACAAGAATGTGCATATTTCCCAAAATGTTCAACTGCCATCTTGATGCAAGCTTCCTGACTGAACTGTAATGACATACCCCATTCTCTGTGGATTCATCTGTTGGCTAACAGTCTGTATTTTTCAATGTGACATGCTCTGCATAATGTGTGTGAGTAGACTATTCCATGACCTATGGTTGAAGTGGGTGCCACTGTGTGAACTGGAGCTAAATGTTTCGGAGGTCCTGATTGTAATCTGCATCAGAAAGAACACAAGTGCTGCAGGGACTGACAAGGATCATTCAAATGCAGGCGTACGCTGCACAGGGATGTGAATAGAGGTCGCAAGTACAAAGAGGTAATATACAGAGGCTCATCCAAAGGCTATTTGCCTATTTCTATTCATTCAAGTCAACATGCTGCAATTCAGTTTATGGAAGTAGTTGTAGTGGTTATCCTGCTTTGATCCCAGAGGCAATCACAGTACTATTATTGTAAAACAAATCTCTAATGTCTCTCATTTAACTATTTAATGAGAGCAGTGGGAACATAAGTATGCCAAAAAAATGGCACATGTACAGAAGTTATTACTCTGATTATGCATTTTAATTTGAACCTACCTACTTACTGGCTTTTGACCTACAAGGTGCAATATTCCCCCTGTGGAAAATCATGATTATGCAAATCTTTTTGCACATGAATGGCGATAAGGATGATCCTTTTGCTCTACCGCCCTGCTGCCTGCTGCAGCTAGATGAATAAAAGTGGATCTCAATGCTGCTGCCTAATATGCACCACCAAGCTGGTAACAACATTGTTTTGCACTGCCTCTCTAACTTAATGGAGATCTTAATATAATAAGTTTCCCCTTATTTTTGTCGTGCAGTTCCGACTATTATTTGATGCCCACGACCCGTATAAAAATAACGATAAAGGACTCAATAAAAGTTCAATATGACGGATTGGAATGGCCCATAACATCCCCACCAATCACATTGGTCTGCTGGGCCTTATCTTACCAGACGGAGAGACTGTAGACAGTAGTGCGAGGGTTGTCAAAGCTCTGACTTAGTTACTGTCCTCTGTGGCCTTATCTCTCCACCTGATTGGAAACGCCAAGTAGTGTTGTTATGAGTCAGCCTGGGTCTTATCAGTGTCCTCGCAGCATTGACATACTAGATCTGAATCAATAAACAGAGACGATGCTGTGGTGAGGGGGGCATCAGCTTCCATTTGTGGTGGCAGTTTATGGAGAGAATCGACAGAAAAAAAACAACTGATCCCTTTTTGCTGGTTGGGGTCATGGCTGAGAACAGCCACGCACCCATGTCCAAGTGTGATTAGGATGGTGGATTGCATTAGCTGGTGGCAGTCAGGGGGCTTAGATTGGAAACTATGTGATTGCCGGTGAGGAATGAATGGCTGTGCAACAATTACACTGGTGTGGGCAACATGTTTACGCCCAACTGTATAATAACAATGAGATAAGAAAATGATTGTGAAGTGAGGATGGAAATCAGCGAGTAGTAATAATATGTTCTGAAAAGCAGAGCAAAACCAATCAATTTCTTCACAGAGTTCAAGTCAGCACTGCTGGTCGCGTGGAAGTAACATCTGTCTAACACAGTCATTCACTTTGTCTGCAAAAGAACAAGTTGGCGCAAATTCATGCAATGCAGTTTATCAAACGTAGCTTCATGGACAAAAATGTCACTGCATTAATGGTGTGTGAAACTACCACAGACTAACACTGGACATTTTCCCACATTAGTGTTCCCAGTGACTGATACATCCCATCATGTGTGTACCAACTGTCAGCATGGTCAAAGCAGTGAGTCTGACATCTTCTGTTATGTGGAATTTGCAGCTTTGAAACTGAGTTTAACATGTAACTTATATACAGTGCTTAGAAAATGTATTAGACCATCACCCAATGTGAAGTTTAAGCCACAGCTGCCCTAAATTAACAGCATTTATAATTACCAAAATCATTTTTGATGTTTCTGTAATGGTTAATACTGCAGTATGTAGAAGCTCTTAAACCAAAATAATATTTTTAATGTTAGAATATAATTATTATTGTTATCCATGATTTTTCAAATGTACTGTTTTACAAAAAAAACCCTGAAAAAATAATAAAGCACATTATTATTTCTTGATTAAAGATCTCAAATTATAGTTATTTATTTGCATTCCTGAACAGAAGAATTGTAGTAGTTGAATGTTATGCTTGATTAATTTCTGACTTGTCAGAGAGGAAGAATTCTTCATTCCTGTTCAAAATGGTAAACCGTTGAGCGCTCACTGAAAATGAAAGAGTCCGCATTAAAACACTTCATGATGCTGGATGGTGGTCTAATAAATTTGTTAAGCACTGTATATCACCACAGCCCGTTCAATTCCCCCTGCCGATGCTTTGCAGGTTCACTGTCCTCACCCAGTCTCCTTCTCTTATTATTATACTTTATTCATCCCACAACAGTGTAATATACACTACAGAATTAAAGTAGAAAGGGCAAAACACAACGGACAGACAGAAGTATCTTATAACCTACACAATAAACAAAAAACAAACAACAGACAATGTGCAAAAAAACAAGTACTGAAGGTAAAAGTGGCATGATATAAAAATATTGCAATGTAAAGTGACTAGTGAATATGTGATGAAATTTTGAGCAACCCACATTGTTATAACAAACACTAATGTAATAGTAGGTAGTGTCTTTGGCAACTTATATGAGAAAAGATCTTTGAATTTATGTGTAAGAGTTGCTGTGACCTGGTCAGTCCTCCCTGTAGACTCCTCAGTAAACTGTCCCCTGGAAAACAGCTCCTGTCTGGGCAGAGAGAGCTGGGAAAGTCCTTCGGTTTACTGACAGGGATCATGTTAAGAGATGTGAGCAACACACTTTTCACTCAGAACACAATCTTATGACTTCCATAGCATGAGATTTTGTCGGTAGGCTCAGTCCTGTCTCGTTGGCATGTACTGGCAGAGAAGGCATTGAGCTAGAAAAGCATGAAATGTGGAAAAATCATCTGGTAACACAATAATAGCATGTGTATATTGAAGCAGAGATGCATTAGCCTAACAATAAAAGGGCATACATTTATTACTCTGAATGGAACCCGTTCTTCGACCTCAGGACTATATGGTTGCAGATGAGAGGCAGCCGTTCCACCCACTTGTTTGTCAGTGGCAGCATGCAGGTCTTGTCTCACAGTGGTCAGATCTGAGCGCCAGCAGTATTTAATGGAACATTTCCAGGAACATGGTAACACAAAATATCGGTCCATCCATTTAAAGGCTAAAAGCAGCCTCACCTCAACTATACATATCAGCCAGTATTAGAAGGCCCATGTTGGCATGTAGGTCAGTCATGTTCATCCATTCTTAACCATACCCTCTGACATTTTTGTGGTCTTCCATTGCTCATCCATCAATGGCTGGACGTAGCCTATCTTGTGTGTCCTGGAGAAATTCAAATGACATTTTCCACTGACATCCTGCTTGGACTTGTATGGATTTGGTGGATGGACTTGTATTTATACAGCGCTACACTGATGGCAGAGGCTGCCGTGTAAGGTGGTACACACACACACACACACACACACACACACCGATGGCACTGCCATTGGGGGCAGTTTGGGGTTCAATAGACTTTCTTGTCCCTGGGGTGAAATTCTTTTTCACAGTGCTGTGCATCACAGGGAAGGCACATCATCACACAGCAGAGACAGACAGAAATACATGAATAACAACAGCACACAATAACGCCAAGCAAAACATGGAAGCAAGACTTAGTTCTCTCAGTGAGGCACCCTGTTAGGGCTGCTATATGGCTGTGGACAGAGGCGATTCTAGAGTCTGTTGGGGCCCTAAGCAAAATTTCCCAGGGGGCCCTTCCGACCAGTGTTCATCACCATTATGTTATAAATAATCTGACACCAACGAAAAATGTATGAAATCAAAACTTTTTTTATTCCAAATGTTCACATATGGTATCATACATATTAGAATTAAATAACGAGAAAAAAACGGGGATGGCATATGTTATCAATTAAAGTGGAACACTGGACTTACGGTTTTCATCGTCAGCATTTGGTAGGGGCATTTTATCTGTCTGTTTTGTGGTCATAAATTTAAGTAATGATCCTGAGGAGAGATAAGAGAGAGATTTTTAATTGTTCTCCTTGGGCATAGCTTTCATTATTCATTGCTATCATAGCATTCATAGCTTAATGCTAGCTATTAACTCTTACATAACTTTATTAGTTACAGAAAAAGCTGTTTTTCCATCCAAATCACTCCAATACATTTTGTACCTTCAACAAACACCCATGTCCACACAGCATACAGGCACAGCAAGCATGGTACAACAAGTAAACTTTACAATAAATACTGCATAAAAAGTTAAAAACAAGTTAAACTTTAACATATAAATAGTTGTTAAGGGGGCTTCAATACTGATATTATAATACTGAATACTCCATTTCAATACTGTAATAATACATTATAAGTTAGCTTATTTACTTTCTGTTACCCTGATAGCTAGCAAGTTAATAGAGTGCTGCTGCTTGCTGTCAAGGAGGACAGCAAATAACGTTAGGTTAACCTTGCATTTTTTTTTTTTTTTGTAACTTGCTGGCCATAACCGCGTCCAGTGCCAGAGCCGCACGCGCCGCACTCGAGTCGGTCACGGTCAACGGAGTGCGGGTAGACACTAACGTACTGGGGAGACACTTGAACAGCAGCTAACATACAGCTCCTCTTCATTTTCCTTCAGCTTTATTTCCAACATCACACAGGTCAACGTCACGTGGGATCATGGGATTGACCTGGGGCCCCTTTCGGGACGTTTCCTGAGATGTCATTGCAACTCGCCCGTTGTTGTTTAAGGGGGAGGGGGATGCGGTCACTGCGGCATATACATTTTTGAGACATTTCGGTAAAAACAGCCCTCGGGCACAGAGTCTCGGGGGCCCCCTAACGGCTCGGGCCCGAGCAGTTGCCTGCCTTGCCTGTTCACAAGCTGCGCGTCTGGCTGTGGAGGTTAGGACCAACAGATCCATCTTCATCTGAGTGTAAACAGTTATCCTCTGTTTTGTCCTCCTGCTTTACTTTGTCCAACACAACACCGTCTGCTTGTCTTGAAAGAGAGGAGAAGGGCTTGGCACAGTAGAAGTAGATGGTGTATCGGAGCTTGATGGAGGTGAAAAAGGAAAATTGACAGTATGCAAACCTGAAGTACAACCCATCAACAAAGATCCCACATGCAAACTGTTAGCATCAATAGGTGTGTATCAATAGGTTCCATGTTATTTTTTTGCCCAGTTCATGTTAATTTATGAACTACTCAATAGCAACATGAATCATTTATCAACCGCGTGGCCTTATCAAATGATCTGTCAATATCTCTTTTTTTAATTCTGACTCATCACTGTTTCTTTTTCTTCACTTTGATGAGACCATTACTGAAAACTGAATATGGCAGGAACATGTATTTTTAAACAAGTGATCAACAACTGCTAACGGCTAAAACCAAAGCTTACCTTGGCTGTTGCAGGTCATATTTTGTTGTGGTTCAAAAACTTACATAGAAAGGTTTGGTGTCAATTTGAACCAGACCAACTGCAGAGTAATTCTATACCTGATATATGGACTTAGTATTATGAACCACTAAAGTCTTGACTAGAATTTTGACTGGAAGAGAGACTGCTGTATGTTGATACTCTGTGCCTGCAAGGTCAATTTATTAGAATTAGCATTAATCCAGATCTACTGATCACATATGGTTTTGTTAATATTTCTATGAAAGTAATGCCAAGACTTAACAACAAGCACATTTTCTTGCGAAGAATAGACACAAGAAAGTTCTCAAAGTTCTTAAAAGTTCTCATTCCAAATAATAATAATAGGTAAAACAGATAATAAATGTATTATCAACCCACTGCAACGTAGCATTTGGTGCCCAGCTGAGAAATTTCTAGCAATTTTTCAAACAGCACAATGTTAATGTTAATGTTACTTAACGTTTCATTATTTGGGTTATTGGTCTGTTGCTTTGTGACATGTTTTGATCCCCCAGATGCTGAACAATCTGTGGACACAACCCATCAGCAGCATCCCCATTCTACTTGTTCAATGACTTGTTGTGGACTGCAGACCTCCAATTTTCCTTCGCTGTCATCCAACTAACAGTTCATTCCTATCCAGTGTCCTCCCAGCTGTTCTGATTGTTCCTGTGCCTGGGTGGAGTAACAATATATACAGGTTTATCATTTCTGATCAACTTGCCTAATTTCTCTTCAAAAGTTCTACCATTTTAAAAATGTCTTTATCATGTCTGATGGTTGTGACTGGTCATGTATATATTGTCAATATCCATATACATATCTAACGTATACATACATATCTAAAGCTCCAGAAACACTTCAGGAGGCCCGTCATTGTGACTTGCCCTTTACCATGTGTGTGTTCTTTCTGTGATGGCAGCTATTTGCTGCTCTGTAGTCTTTATTATATCAAGCAGCTGTGAAGGAAAAAAAAAACTGCCCCCTCAGCAGGTGGCAGGTTGATTTGGAGTGATTCAGCAGAAAATAGAGACAGTGTTCCTGTCGTTTGCAGTGCTGAAAAGGTTACGTCTGATCACCTTCCATTTCTTTGGCTTTATGGAGCTTCCTCTTGTCAGCCCAGCTATGATTGCCTCTTTATCTTCACAGTTGGAGAGGTGAGGTTCTTTTGAGAATTGGGCTGTTAAAAGTTTGTTCAATTGACAATGAACCCAGGTGAAACAAGCTGCAAGACAGGCTGCACAGCTCTGATAGTAAAGGTGCTGATTTTCAGAAGGATAGAGGAAATTCTATTCGCTTTCAAAGCCCAAACAAGGACATGGACATTACAATACGCTTCGAGTCCAGGTATGAGCTGAAGGACTGAGCACATCAGGGGAGAGATTTTCAAGTTGAATGTTTCACAGATTTTGGAAAACAACTTATTCATCCTGCTGCACCCTCTACATTTATGCAGCTGATATAGTCCAACATGGAAGTGAACACACACACACACACACACACACACACACATTTCTATTTCAGAGATTTCTTCCAGTTTCTGCTCAGGCATGTAAGGTCTTGAAGGGCCCTCACGGACATGAACAGATGACAAAATGTCGGGCTGATCCTCAGGGCCGTGCAGACGGGGACAAATTGGGCTTTAGAAAGAACTGCAAATACAGCAACCGAATAAGACTTTACTGCAGTGACTTAGAAGTTTTACAACACAAGCAAGTTGTGTTCTCCTTTATTGCTGGTGTTGCAGATAAAAAAATAAAATGACTAAATTGGCATAAAACATACATAACAAAATCAAATCAAATCAAATCAAATCAAATCAAATCAAATCAAATTTATTTGTATAGCCCAAAGTCGCAAAATACATTTTGCCTCGGAGGGCTTCACAATCTGTACAGGGAGTGACACCCTCTGTCCTTGGACCCTCGGTTCGAGTGAGGAAAAACTTGCCCACAAAAAACCCTTTTAACAGGGAAAAAAGTGGAAGAAACCTCAGGAAGAGCCACAGAGGAGGGATCCCTCTCCCAGGACGGACAGACATGCAATAGATGTCACGTGTACAGTCAACAAGTCAGCAGAAACATTTTGTACAATTACAATGAAAAATGACAATGGATTACAATGAATGATAAAATGATTACAGTAGCAGTGGAACCTGTGATAGAGATAGAGAGACACAGATGCACAGCAGCAGCAAATCATTAACTAAGTTACTATAAACTGTAATGGAGATATGGCAACATTAATGACAATAATAATATATGTACTGGACGTCATGCAGGACCACAGCAACAGTCACGATCCACGAGAACCTGCTGGACGAGAGAGCACAGAAACTCCAGGGAAGAAGTTTAGTTAGTAAGATGCATTAATGTACATGTATGACAGACATGTATGTTTACAGATGGTGGTGGTGATGGTGAGAGAGAGAGAGAGAGAGAGAGAGATTTCAGTAAAGGGAGATGTGACTGCATCTTCAACCAGTACCGTGCCTGGCTAGGCATAACCCTGAAAGGGAGAGTCCCCCGGCAGTTTAGTCCTATAGCAGCATAACTAAGGGATGACCTGAGCCAGCCCTAACTATAAGCTCTATCAAAAAGGAAAGTCTTAAGTTTACTCTTAAAAGTGTTGACCGTGTCTGCCTCCCGAACCCAAAATGGTAGTTTGTTCCACAGAAGAGGAGCTTGATAGCTGAAAGCTCTGGCTCCCAATCTACTTTTGGAAACTATAGGAACTACAAGGAACCCAGCATTCTGAGAGCGCAGTGTTCTAGAGGGGTAGTAAGGTACTATGAGCTCTTTTAGATATGATGGTGCCTGACCATGAAGAGCTTTGTATGTAAGGAGAAGAATTTTAAATTCTATTCTAGATTTAACAGGTAGCCAATGCAAGGAAGCCAAAATGGGAGAGATGTGATCTCTGATCTTGGTTCCTGTCAGAACACGTGCAGCAGCATTCTGAATTAGCTGCAAAGTCCTAAGAGACTTATTGGAGCAGCCTGATAACAATGAGTTACAATAGTCCAGCCTAGAAGTAACAAATGCGTGGACTAGTTTTTCTGCATCTGCTTGAGATACAATGCGTCTGATTTTGGCAATGTTACGTAAATGGAAGAGTGCAGTCCTTGAAATTTGTTTTATGTGGACATTAAAGGACAAATCCTGATCAAAAACAACTCCAAGATTCTTTACGGTGGAGCTGGAGGCCAGGGTGATCCCATCTAAGGTAACTAAGTCTCTAGAGAGAGAGTCTCTGATGTTTTTGGGTCCAATTACAAGAACTTCAGTTTTGTCTGAATTTAACATCAGAAAATTGAAGGTCATCCAACTTTTTATATCTTTAAGGCATGCTTGGAGTTTAGTTAATTGATTGGTTTCATCAGGCTTGATCGATAAATATAATTGGGTGTCGTCGGCATAACAATGAAAATTAACGGAGTGATTCCTAATAATGTTCCCTAGAGGAAGCATATATAAACTGAATAGAAGTGGTCCGAGATAACAACATAACATAACAAAACAACATACTCAAGTGAAATACACAGTAAATGGTAAATGGACTGTACTTATATAGCGCCTTTCTAGTCTTCCGACCACTCAAAGCGCTTTACAGGACATATCTCATTCACCCATTCACACACATTCATACACTGATGGCATTAGCTGCCATGCAAGGTGCCAACTGCTCATCAGTTTGAGGAGCTAACCATTCATACACATTCACACACCGATGGCACAGCCTTCAGGAGCAATTTGGGGTTCAGTATCTTGCCCAAGGACACTTCGACATGCAGACTGGAGGGGATCGAACCGCCGATCTTCTGATTAGTGGACGACCTGCTCTACCTCCGAACCACAGCTGCCCCTAGTAAATTGCTCTAAATTTACTTAAAAGTAATCATGCCAACTTACCAAGAAACTTATTAGGAACTTATATAGTATTCGTATCATAGAGTCTTATACTGTGATTATGAAGTTTATCTGGATCTATAGGGCATGAGGTGCATTACTGTTAATACTGATTCAGCAGGAGATCTTTGAGTTACAGGAAGGCGTGGAAAGTGTTTTCCAATGTTTCTAAGATTAGATTCAACTCTTTATGGTTAAACTGCAGAGCTCTTTCATGAACGTGCATAATGCTGTATAATGCTGTGTGCTGACATCAGTCAAACTGATCAGGAGATACGGGTTATTGGCTTTTGCAAGCTGAGATACAGCAGGAGCAGAAAAAGCTGCTGACCTACAGAGTTTCGGTAATTGAAAAGAGTTTTTATGATCCTGTGAAGTTTTGTGAGAGCTTTTAAGAATCTTACTCGTGGCTTTTGTCCAGGTTCTCCATCAACTTTCAGATAAGCCATGAATGAAATGTATTCCAGCTGTTTAGTCAAAAACTGTCAAACTTTGTTTGATTTTTTTCTTGTTTATTATATTGTGAGTGCATGTTTTATTTTGTATTTTTTCATGTGTTAGCAGCTTAATGCTAAAAATGCCAGTCCACCTCAAGAGTTTCACAAAAAAATGGGTAAAGGGTTGATTCCACTGGGCATGGCTGCAATGCAGCCGCTGGAGCTGATTGTGGCCAGTCTTGACAATCCTTGTGATCCCACCAGAAGTGCTGCAGCGTGTTTAAATGTAACTACCCACAGCAGAAACACATAAACCAAAGAAAAATGACCAAATCTGAGCTAATTAAAATCTGGCAGGCAAAACCCTCGACTTCTGAAGAGCTCCTGCTGGGGCATGGAGCCTCAGGTAGGACAGACCAAAACAGCATTAGAGTCTTGCCTGGTGGAATTAAGGCATAAGAGGCTGTTCAAGGTAATGAATATAATTAGAACAGGTTGTTTGTCACAACATCCATTTGTGCAGAAAATGGTCCTATAATGCCACAGAAAAAGAAGCAGAGTGAAAGCTGAGATATTTCACTCCTAAGATGTAAAACAGCTGTCAGCTGAATGCATTGTGGTCTTACTATTGTTGCCACCATTACTGAGTGTACCGTGAGAGTTTTCTTGTTATACCTCAGCCTTCTATTGCAGGATAAAGACATGACGTTTGCAGCTTACATCTTACAATGGTGTAGTAATGGAAAGTTTGTCACACTGTGAGAGTTTACTGAGTCAGTGTATGAGGGTCAATTAAGACTACACTGTAAAAAAAAATCATAATTTTAAAGTAAATTACCCTAAATTTTTACAGTAGTTTTTCCGTTTTTTTAAAATAGTGTAAAAAAAAAACAAAAAAAACAGACTAAAATTACAGACATAACAACCCGCTTCTTATTTTATGTGTTATTCCAATAATGACAAACTATGTACGTAAATTACGTACAAATTTATGTAAAATTACGATAATTGCCTGTTATTAAATGTGTTGCTCGTTATATAAAGGTTTATCTCCATACTGACAACTTAAGATTTTTTTCTGCAATTTTAAGGTAAATCTCATTAGTTATATGTGGTTTTACATTCAATAGAGAAAGGGGGAGAGACAGACAGAAAGACACAGAGAGAGAGACCGAGGGACAGACAGACATAGAGAGAATAATAATAATAATTATTATTGTTATTATTATTATTTATCCTTATTCACTTATTTTAAGAGAATCTGCAACAAAGGTATTTCCCAATTTTGGCATCACTAAAATATTTGATTTATAGTTTTGATTCTGAAATCATCTTTTTTTTAGTTGTCCCGCTGAAACAATTGCTATTGGCTGTCTCACCGTGTTGCTTTGAGTATGATTGGTCTCGATCATTACCTGGATTATTTTACATCTGCACGCCAAATTCTTATTTGAGTGAATCTGAGTTGTGGGATTTCAACGGAGAACAAAACAAAACAAAAACGGGAATATGGACACAGAGGAAGAGTCAGGATCTGTGCGCTCTCCTAACATGAACTTCACGTTATAACTGTTATCCTGGCGATATCAGGTAAGAAAACATTTCCTTGTCATTTTTCTAAGTTAATAACGTAACGTAATGTTTGTGTTCATATCCATAGTTTAGACTGTAACGTTGTCAGACTGTTAGGTTAGCTAACTGCTGAGTAATGAACTGATGTTACAGCTAACTTAACGTGTTACGTTAGCTAGCTTGTTAAGCTTGGCATGATTCATGTCAGTAAAACACAACGTTAATACTGAGTGTGCTTTTAGTCAGGATGGTTTGCTTGTTCTGTTTACAGGCAGCAAATCTTTGTCATGCCATTAACGTTATGTTACTAACTGTGGCAGGGTGGCTCCACTCACTCCTATTTTTCTGTAATTGGGGTGTATTAAATCACGGTGGCTTTCCACCTCTGCTCCCCGCCCACTGTGTGTCATCAGAATGTGAGCAATCGTCCTCCTTTGTTTTGACCACAGGGCTGTGCCGTAAGCATTATAGGTGGGAGAGAATCGTTTCTCAGGTGTGCGTTTTATCCGGGGCAGACTTTGGCGTGGGCAGCGTGGCTTGGTTTGGCGTGGCTGTCGCGGGGCCTAGTGAGGCGCAGCTTTACTTTTCATACTCGTAAGTAAGTTTCTAGCAATGTTTGTAGTTGGGCATCTGTAACTTGTTGGTGGTAGCTGATGTGCTCTCTGCTTACAGTAGAGTCGGCCAGTTGTCTGGCTGGAGGTTGCAGCTGCGGGGGGTGCTGCACGGCGTGCGTTTTGTGACTCCCCGTTTTGCATCGTCAGGTATGTTTCCCGATTATATTGGTATGGCTGTGCATTGGTGTTATGTAGTAGTGTGGCTTATTTATGCTTGGCTTTGCAGCAGTGTGGGCTTATTTGCCGACTGAGGCTGGAAGTGGGGGAGACAGGGTCCTCTACTGCTGTTCTGTCTGGGCTGGTTTTATTAGTGCCGGTTGCCAGTTTAGTGATTATTAATTTTTCTTTTTTTTTTTCTTTCTTTTGTGTGCGTGTGTGTGTGTGGGCCCCGTTTGGCCCATAGACTCCTGCTCATCACTGATTCTGTTTAGCCCTGAGCAGTAATTGTTATATAATGTGTTGATGTTGTGTTTATTTTGTTTTTAATAATTTGACCAACTCACTGGGTCGTGCGTGTGTGTCGGTGGGTGCGCTATTTAAGACCCAGTGATTTTGGTGTGAATGCTCTGGCCCAATATCTTATGGTACCAGGACAATATAGTGTGCAAGTCCCCACCTCTGTGTTGCATTGCCTAATAGCTGCTTCTCCCTTTCTTTTTGGACAGGAGCTGTTGGTGCCGCTGGTGCGAGTGGCTGGCTGATTTCGGTGGTGGCCGTCCCCTTTCACTGTCCTGTACAGAAGTGCACTTGGGTGTCAACAATTTGTGTGTGGTTTTTCACGTGTGGTGTGACATAAGGAACCTTTCCCCTTTCCCCCCTCAGCAGGTCATCTCGACCGGTGAGCCCTTAATCTCCTGTACCTCGCACTTAAGAGGCAATATAGACAACACTTTTAAAGAAAAGGTGTTTAGATTGGGCCATATTGCATCAATTGCAGATTGTATTGACAACCTGTGCCATTATATTTTAGAAGAACTGTTTTTGTGAATAAAAAAATGTGTATCTTTTTTCTGGAATCACGTCAAGTGCCTGTGTCTTTCGAACCTGTGTCCTGTGGTTGACCGTAGACTGATTGTCCCTGTACTAACTCCTTGGGGTGAAATTCCCCTAGGTGGTGTTGTCGGTTTATTATTTCAATATTACCCTCGTAGCCTTGCCACATAACGTTACAGACACTTGTTGCTGAGTTAACCTAATGTACAGCTCAGTAATAACGTTATGTTGTTATAACGTAATTGTACTTGCTTGTGTAATAACGGTGACGGTTTTAGTGAGTGGTAACAACCTTACTGCCTTCTGAAAATATTAATTTAAAAGTTATAATGTAGCCTAACTTCTGGTCACAACATGTGTGTGTGTGTGTGTGTGGGTGTGTGTGTGTGAGAGAGAGAGAGAGAGACAGAGAGAGATGACTGGTCTAATGCTATACTATTTGTCCAATTAAACAATCTTGATCAGTCTGAGAGACTGAATGAGACTGAATGCTTATCATAGCTACCATCCTTATCTCTCATCTGGTGTTCCTTATCTAGTTGAGAACTTAGTAGAACAAAGACATTTGATAAACATGACCTGTCCTGTCTCTGTTCTGGCAGTATTTGCAAAAGGCCACATGCAGAATTTGCTGAGATTGGCAGTTCGGTTCTCGGCTCCTCCAGTCCACCTGTCGAAGTGTCCTTGGGCAAGACACTGAACCCCAAGTTGCCATGGATGCTGTGCATCAGCGTGTGAATGTGTGTGTAAATAATTAGGGCTCCCTCGTGAGCTCCCTCATGGGTTGGCACACTGGTAGGGCCTGCCATCAGTGTGTGAATGGGTGAATGATAGACATGTATTGTAGAGTGCTTTGAGTGGTTGATAATACTAGAAAAGCACTTTATATGCAAGAATGTTACGACCAGGTTTAGGGGTATGCGGAAGTAACATAAAACCAAGGTGTTGTGGTTATCAAACAAAGGTGTTTTATTAAATGAAAATTCAAATTGTTTCAACAAAGGGAGGTGAGGCAAAAGGGAACAAAGGGCGAGCGAGTGCTGTTCAAAATAACAAATAAATATAACCAAAAGAGAACTCTAAATAGAGTCTATACTGTCTTAGTTAAAACAAAACGAGAAAGAAAAACCTCACTATCTAAACTAACTATCAATAACAAAAAACACATTGAAACAGCACCCCTAAACTAATGGGTCTAACAGAAATATTCTAAGTGCAATCAGTACTATATCTAAACTAAACCCTGCCCAGTCCCAGAAATTAAACAACACGAATTAACCCAAGTTAATGTTCACAGTTTCGAATTAACGAGGCGAGCTCACAAACACCATAGACAAAAACAAGCCGCCACGACGCTCTGGCGGCTGCAGTTTAAATGCCCGGGCTGGGGCAATTGGGCCCTCCGGATTGGCCGGCCGGGAGAGGATGCGGAGGATGCCGTGCCAATCCCAGTCCTCTCGGCTTCCAGGATCCGGAGCTATCGGGGCCACACCTCCGCCGCTGATGTCCAGAGATATGTCGGGGCGAAACGGCGGCGGCCGTAACAAAGAACAATCCATTTACCATATTCTTCACTGTGTCCCTGTACTTCACACAGCTAAGAACCTATAGCTGTGCATCACCTGTGTGAGCATGAGAAGGCTGAAGAACCAGGAGTGACAAGATATCACCAGCTGCTGGGGTGCAAACTCAGGGACAGGTAGGCAAGCAGAGGCAGAACATACAGAGAATGGATTTGTTTTATGAAACCAAGTTCACATCAGTCATAATAAGAATATTATGTAAGAATGAATGTATGTGTGAGGCTGTTGAGTAATATTTTGCATGTCTATGTCTCCAACGGTAAGCTGGCTAATATCGTTTGTTTGTCTGTGTGTTTCCCCTCATGATCCAGACAATATGGAAATGAAAAGTCACCAGCCACAAGATCTTCGGAGCCAGTGAGTATTCATGTTATCCTGACATAAAGACTGTGAATGGATAATGTGCATGCTATTGGCCATATTACTGCCAGTTTGTCAGCACAAAGACAGACAGTATTGTACTCATCTATGCTGTGTATGAATCCAGTGGTGCCAAATGGTTAACAATGGTTAAACAACTTCTTTCAAATATGAAAATGTACACAGTGCCTCAAACATGAATCCCTGTTTTCTATGACTTTTCCATCATGCTGGCCAGTAGTCTCTGTAACACAATGGGAGCGCGCAGTAATGTAAGTTGGCTGCTCATTCCCCAAAGTTATCCAGGAAATAGCTCAGTCCAATGGCCACTTTAACATCCTTTCTGGGTAAAACTTTTAACTATAATGTCTCATAGATTCACAAAGCGCTGCTTGCAGCATCCTCCCAAACAACTGTAGTCAACAGCGGCTTTGTTTCAAACATTAAACAACTTAACAAAAACATAAAAATGCCTTCATACTGCTTGTCTATCATAATCCAAGTTTTCAAAAGTCCAGACATGCCAAGTTGACCTGAAAAGTCGTCATTCACACCATGTGTTAAAAAGAAATCCTCACTGTAGGTTCTTAGCTGGAAGCTGCGTTGTCTGATCTGTGGGTGTGGGTAGTGCAGTGCAGAGCTAAGAACCTGAACCTGAGGATTCTTCAGCTGTTTTTTGCATTTAAAACGTAGTCACTATTTACTGCAGTTGTTTGGGGAAACACTGATTTCCTGTGGAAATGTTTTGTGGACCAAAAAACTTCACCTGACCTTTCATCGACATGAGGGTGAGTAGATAATGACTGAATTTTCATTTAAAGTGAACTATAAATGAAATCCTACTTTTTACAGTAAAGTCTCTCTCTTTGTGTGTGTATGTGTCCCCTCCAGGATCACCAAAGATCCAGACGATTACTGGCAATTTGGCAGAGGATTCGGATTTTTCTGCTGTGTTGAACCTCTGTTACAGATTCATTGACCTTTTGTGGTATGTTTTGATTTTACTTAATAATAAATACACTGTATAGTTAGGATTCTTAATTAAAACACTGTAATCCTTGTCCACAAATGTTATCAGAACTACCTTATACAGAGCCCCCAAGGGTTAGGAGAATATTGTCGAAACAATATAAAACTTGAGTGAAAAATAAAAGCAAAAAAACACAATATCACCAACCCCTCAGCTCATCAGCACAATTTGTTTGTACAGTACAGTTTGACAACAGTTTTTTTGCTTTCTCTGTCTATTTCAAAGGTGAAATCTTGACTTCATTTTGATAGAAATGCTAACAGAAACACGTTACACACATGGACAAATACCATTTTTAGTTTTTCAGTTCCTCCTGGCGGGCTCTAAAGAACTGTTTGTGAATAATTGGTTGATATTGTAAATTAACATCTGAATACATTAAATAAAAGGGTTTTAGAATCAATAGTGGTGTGTACTTTATTTGTAATTAATTTCCCACGACATTTAGCATTGTACCTTTATTGAAGGTGATTGATCATAATTATGGGGGAAAAATCTGTAAAATAACGGTATTTTCCTGCAGAACTTTTAGGATTGTCCCTTTATTGAAGGTGATTGATCAGAATTATTTGGGAAAAATCTATAAAAAAAAAACAAACAAAAAAACGGTGTTTTCCTGTAAAAATTTTTCTATAAATTTAATGTTTTTGCGAAGAATGGAGGATTAAGTTTACTTTTACCGGAGACGCCCCCACACTGTCGACGAGACCTGAACGTGTGTGTGCGACGCGTTGTGTGTTTCACAACGGACAAATACAATGAACACAGAACAACACAGGACGGCAACGAGACCTGAATGAAAGAGGAGCAATACCAACTGTCCGTGGAAAACTACAGACGATGGAAACGTAACTGTGCTTTGTGTTTCTTTTGTCCGATTACCACAAGCTAACGCTAACAGCTAGCTAGCGTACCAACAGCTAGTTAGCATTAGCGCGTGCTAATTGCCGCTAACTGCTAACTAGTGTCTCGTATCAGCTGTACTTGCTTGTTATACACACTAACATAACGCCAGTAGTTTTTTGGTTGGATGTCTGTCTGTAAGACAAACACTTCCTGCTCAGTTTACAGAGATAAAGAAAGACGTGCATAACTCACCCTCTACTCATCGGTCCCACATGCAGCTGTGTGTTGAGCGTAGCCGCCATTAGCGATATGAAAATAACTTTTCTCTCATTCACCTTTCTGTTAACAGCACCCCCTCACTTTTATTGTCTGTGGCACCCACTATTACTGTGTCCCCCTCGGTTTGAGAGAAAGAGACCCCTCGCTATTTTAAAGCTAGATCCAGTCTGAGGGAGCTGGGTACATAAAGTAAACAAAGCTGCAATACAATGACAGCATCAGTTCAGTCCATGAGCTCCACCTGGATATTGTCCGGTTTTAGTGACATGTCAGGCTGCCTGTTCATGCAGGCTTCTGGACTGAAAGAATTAGCAAGTAGTAACTTTGAGAATCACATTATTGGCCAGGTGTGTGTACACACAAGGAATATGACTCTGTTTACATGTTGCTCTCAATGTATGTATATGTATGGACAGTTTGTGTACACACCTGGCAAATAAAGGTGATTCTGATACTTAGTGAATGAGTACAATGTATATTTATATTTGTGCTCTCAATCATATTTCTCATATTTCTGTGTTATTGTTTTTCTTTCAATGAAAGTGCCGGGCGTCCCTAAGCTACAACATCAGCTGGTGACCTGCTATTCAGATTGAACTTCCCAACAACAGCAACAGCTAAGACAGTGAAAGTAGAACCAACCGTCGGTAAGTTTTACAACCTTTTATTAAAAATGGCAATAAGTCAAAGAATGTGCAAACATCTATTATACGAGTGAAAAATAAATAACATAAAACAGGGCTCTTAACTTATGTAAGTTGGATAATTTCACAAAGTATACCAATTTTCCCCCTCCTATATTGTTTTATAGGTTATGTTGGACCTCATCTTCGAGAAGGTTTTTCTAGATTCTGGCCCATACGTGGACGAGGTGCTGAAGATGCGTAGCTTCCTTGACTGTCTGGGGACTCCATATCCGTCACACCACACAGCTGAGCAGTACCACCCTGATTCTCTGGCCGAGAAATCCCCAACACCAGCTTACAGAGCTCCTGTAGGCCTAGTATCTATAACAGCTAAAACAAAGTGTACATAATGGTTAGTCTAAACTACAAAGTGACATGCTTTTATAACGTGTCCATCTTTTCTTCTGAAATTCTGTGAAACCTAAATGCTGACCAAAACTTTTCAAACTGCTGTTCTAGGTAGTATATTGAATAAGTTTGTTTTCAAAAGTTGTGTGATGTTTGAAGGAATCATGACAATAAAGGTAAACTCTATCTGAACTGTTTTGTGTGCTTTCAGTGTTTGATATGTAACATGATAACAAGTAACAAACATGACAGATTAACAGTAAGCCATGTAAAATAGAGGGGACAGTATTTTATTGTACTTTAATCCTTACACATTTATATTACAATAGTAACAGACTACTTCTATGCATAAAAGAACTTACTGCTCTATTCCCCTCAGACGTAGAGGCCCATAGTCTGCTCTGTACATAGACTACACACAGGTTCAAGGCAGGCTAGGATGAACCGTGCATGTTGCTGGGTTGGAACCTGCTGTAGTCTTCTTGTAACCTAGTACACTGGAAACGGTAAGTCGCATTAGATTATAGAAATTATGAAAATTATTAAGTTCACAGGTTACAGAATGTAACAATTTATTCAAGTTGATGTCAAGTACATATTATCTATGCTTCAATATCTGGTAAGCATACACGTTATGAAGTTTCAGACAGACAGACAGACACTGCCTGCTCTGGCAAAGCTAGCTCCAGTCACCTCATTTGTATCCAACAGACTACTAATATGCATAAAATAACTTACTGCTCTATTCCCCTCAGACATAAAGGCCCATAGTCTGCTCTGCCAAATGTCTGTAATAAAGTAACGTGGCTAATAGAGTTCAGACAAAAGAATGACTTACTAATAAGTAAAAAATTAATTTCCCACCTGTACGGTTGTGGAGCAAACATGCTGGCTGAGCTTGTATGTTACTGGTGTAAGGGGAATAGCTGAGTAATGTTACGTACGATACTTGCAATTAATTACATTTATCTACGTAGCTTTCCAATAGCCAGTACATAAACACACTACAGGGTAGCAACATTAGCCTAGCGCTAGCAAGTTAGCTAGTTAGTTCAAACATATAAAAAGATATAAAAACACATTACATAAACTTACCATTCAGAAATATCCTTTTCTCTCCTCGCTGTTTGGACTTGTTCTGTTGCCTCTTCGTGCTCAGAGTCTGACTCTAGTTCAAATATATCCTTTTGCAAAGCGACGTTTTCTCCAGCAGCCACGTCTCTCCCAGGTAAACTCCGGCAACGTCACTCCCGTACGTGCTGTCGGCCTCGCAGGGCGGAAGAGGGGGTGGAATGAGCAGCAGCTGGCAGCAGCTCATTTGCATTTAAAGGGACAGACACGAAAACCGACCGCCTAAGCGCAGCGCGGTACAGACAGGGTACAGAGGGCTGCTGTGCTTGATCTGTGAGGAATTTTGACCAAAGGATTTCACAGATATGTCATTAAGGTGCCTGGGACCTGTGTGAACTGGTGGAAAAGGGGTATAATAGTTCTCCTTTAATTTTACGGTTTTTGTTTGGCAGCCGTAGCTGCCAGTCATTTACCGTTTTTTTACGGGGTTTTTTCTTACAGTGTAGCAACTGTATTCATACAGTGTTGCATAAAGTGACACCATGTAGCAACTGCAGGACAAAACCGCCCTTACAATAAACACACTTAAAATGAATTACACTCAAATATCTTAGAACTTCAATTACAATATGGTTACTGTAGTGCAACTTAAAACAATATCCTGAGATAAGAGGAAATTATTATTTTCAAAGATTGAAACAAAAACAAATATTGATAGTTGGACTGAGATGGGACCAGAGCTACAAAGAGAAACAAACAGAAAGTTCACTTTCAGTTGGAATGAGATTCAACCCCAAAATTATATGAACCATAGTGATACTAGGCTATAATAGACATTAAAAACATGTCAGACATGCTATGAGATCGTAAAGTGTGCGAATGTCAGTGAGTAGAGATCAGCATAAAGGAATGATGACCTAACAGCTGTTCATCCTCAGCTAACCCAGCTCCCCCTGCAAAGAGTAATCTCACGTTTACTTTTTGTCCATTGTCATCCCTCTGAGGTCTTTTTATATAATTTTTATATATCTTCTTAAAAATGACCTTTGATGAAAAATATGATTTTACAATATAATCCCAGCTCTCTGCATAGTAAGGGAACCACCAGCTGAAAGATTAAAGTCCAATGTTTGAAATTCTTCAAATCTTTTGGGAAAACATGGACAATTTGTTTGGGGCCTGAAATGGATTTGTCACGTCTTAGCTTCATAAACATGGTGGAATATGTGACTAAAATAAATGCATAATAAATGTTTAAAATGTTGATTGTTTGTTTTTTAGTAGCAATCAGAATTCAATATTATTTCCATATTAATGGGAAACTATACTTCACTCAACTCCTCTCTTAGCATCAACCCACAATCACAGGAGAAGCAAAGTTTCACGTGGTGGTTCATATAGCCAAGGGGAAAGGTTGCTCGAGAGAGGAGCAGATGATCCATGCTGGTTCTCATGTGGGCCGCTTCCTGAAGCTCTCAAGCTTTCTAGGGTCTGCCCTGACTTGGCCTTACAGCAGGCAATTGGTGGGGTTCAGCTGCATCCTGACCAGAGGTGAAAAAATGAAGAACAAAAAAGAGTGCTACCCAACAGAAAGGAGTTAGGCCAAAAACAAAGAGGGCAGAGGTTTGGGCTTCTTGTTCAATAGTGTCCTGTCAAGGTGTTAAATGTCAATGTTACTCATCCCATCCCTAAATCTCTCCTGTCTTAAATCGTTCGTTGTTCATTAAGAGTTAATAATGTTTACCACATGTTAAATGCTGCATTCACATAGATTTAGAACCTGGATATCACTGTCGTTGACGAAAACACGGGCCTCATCACATAAAAAAAAAAAAAAAACGGTTTATCCTACCTTTACTGTGCTTGAGTTTCAAAGATAGGACAATCCCATCTTCCTGTTACAGAAGCAAAACTCATGGCTGTGTCCTATCTTATCTAACTATCCTAACTACAACTGTAAACGCGATTCTTCAATGTACACCAGATAGTCTGTCTCCCTGACTAGCTTGATATAACAATCACATTGAGCTAGCAATGTGAAGTCAGCGGCTATTAGTTCATTTTAACAGCATAAGAAATAGAGGCTATAAATTCAAAGGTTAAGACCTTGCTCATTGCATCAGTAAGAGGGGATTCTATGTGTACTATTCTTCCACTATGTTTCCACTGTATATTGTACACTGAGTGTACAATAGATATCTTCATTATATAGTTACAGCTCATTTTTCCACATCTGATGCGTTTCTCTACCTGTTTGCTGTATCTTCATCAGCTCCTGTGTGATTAGACTTAATCTGAGAAATCAATGCAGGATAATGGCTTTTACCTGGATTCACACCATAAGTGTACTGCATGAATAATGGTCTGCAATTATTTTTCTTTCAGTGTTTATCTGTACCTTGCAATCACCCACTGAAAATTTTAGCACACACACCGCTGTTCACGTCTGATTGCTGTGCATATCAGACAGCAGGGAGTGGGAACCTGAAGGGGAGAGAAGACACTGGCCTTAAAATCCTTGACTGACCTTGAAAATATGGATGCAAGTAATATGAGTACTCATCACTCATCCCTTAAAAAAAGAAAAGAAAGAAAGAAAGAGGTGTCCTTCATCCTGTCCTGGTTGTCTGTACAAACTTAGCTTCTATGTGCAACATGTAAAACTGTAGTCCTTAAATATCTATGTGGGGATCTTTGCTTTTTCTCAAGCACTGTACATGAATGTCATTGGTAGCTTTGAGAGACTTTAAGAGTTCCTAAACTTGACTTATATATTTGGATATAAGTGTTTATATTTGGTAGGATTCACTGGAGCCAGAAAGTCTGAATCTACCCAGATCAGAGGAACTTATGGTTGAGGAGCAATCACTCAATCAATAAATAAAATGCACATGGTAAAGCAATGAAATGAACAGCTACAGTTGTATGAAAAAGATTTAGATCTAAGATTTCATGATAATTTGCTCTAACTTTATAAAAGAAGATCACAGCAACAAGATTTGATTTCCTACAGAGATGTAGACATTTGAGTGTTTTCCAGACCAAAATTCTCAGAGTAGCATTACATAGTTTTATTATGATAAATTAAAATGTAAAAAATGGTATGTGCAAAAGTTTGGGCACCCTTTTAATCACATTGATTTCAAGACCTGTAGGGATTTATAGCTGACAGGTTGCAGCATAAAATTGCTTTGACTAGCTTGTGAGACCTTCAATTACAAAGACAGGTGGAACCAATCATGAAAAAGGCTATTTAACAGAGGCAATTGCTGGCTGTGCTTGTCCTAGGTTCTTTTTTAGAGTGTGGCAACATGGGGGCATCGAAACAACTCTCCACTGACCAAAAAACTAAGATAATTCATTATCATGAATTAGGAGAAGGGTACAAGAAATTATCAAGAAGGTTTGGACTGTCAGTCAGAAATGTGGTGCAGAAATGGAGGGCCACAAGAACAGTCCTTGTGAAGGAAAGATGTGGTAGGCCAAAAAAAATACTGGAAAGGCACAGGCGAAGGATGGTTAGAATGGTCACAGACAAGCCACAGACCACCTCCAGAGAACTACAAGAACATCTGGCTACTGATGGTGGAGTTGTTCATCGTTCCACAATCCAGCGTACTTTGCACCAGGAAAAGCTCTTTGGAAGGCTGATGCGCAAAAAGCCTTTCCTGAGTGTTCGTCACAAGAAGAGTCGCATGAGGTATGCAAAAGCACATCTGGACAAGCCAGAAGCATTTTGGAAAAAAATACTGTGGTCAGATGGGACTAAGATAGAGTTATTTGGTCAGAACAAGAGGAGGTATGCATGGCGAAAAAACACACTGAATTCCATGAGAAGAACTTATTGCCTACTGTGAAATTTGGTGGAGGGTCCATCATGTTATGGGGCTGTGTGGCTAGCACAGGGACTGGAAACCTTGTTATAGTTGAGGGCCACATAAATTTCTCTCAGTATCAGCAGATTCTTGACAAGAATGTTCAAGAATCTGTCACAAAGTTGAAGCTACGCCGGGGTTGGATTTTTCAGCAGGACAATGATCCTAAGCACTGTTCAAAATCCACCAAGGAATTCATGCAGAAGCACAAGTACAATCTTCTGGAATGGCCATCCCAGTCCCCAGACCTTAACATCATTGAAAATGTATGGATTGATTTGAAGCAGGCTGTTTACGCACGGAAGCCAAGAAACCTGACTGAACTGGAGGCGTTTTGTATGGAGGAATGGGCCAAACTACCACCTGCCAGACTTCAGGGACTTGTCTGTGGCTATAGGAGGCATCTACAGGCTGTTCTTGCAGCAAAAGGAGGCTCTACTAAATATTAATGGAATTATTTCTTTGGGGTACCCAAATTTATGCACATGCCTATTTTTGTTTAAATACACATAAAAATGTTTCTGTTGGACCAATGAAAATGATTTCACTACTGAGATGTTTCTGTTTCCATAAGGTATAACATATGTTAAAATAAAGTTGCTGCTTCAAAAGTGACAAACTGATGCAATGATTTTCCTAAGGGGTGCCCAAACTTTTTCATACAACTGTATTATTTTGTTGAAAAGACTGTGGGTGAAAGCCAGTCATCCAGGTCACATCCTGAAGAAAGGCAATGACACATGTTGTAAGCAAATGTTTCAGCTGCATCATACCTTTGTCAGTGTCTACACTGGATCTGTTCAGCAGTACAGCAGTTTATTATTGGAAAACAATAGGCTTTATTCCAATCCATTATCTATAACCACTTATCCTCATCAGGGTCACAGGGGTCTGGAGCCACCCTACAATAGGCTACATCTTATACAATATAGGGTGAATTACAAAGTATTCAAAACAATAAATAATGAAATCAACATATTAAAACCACTAAAAGCAGCAAACTTCCACATAACAATATTCTCTAAGACAATGACAAATGAACACCAATAAAAACAAATAGATTTTGACAAATAAATAGCAACAAACAAATCAAAGAGTGCAGAATATTGAAAATATGTTAAGATGCAATGATAGTGGTGGCAATGGCAATGTGGTATTTTGCCTCTTCAGGGCATCCATGAATCTTATCTGGTGCTTTATAAGTGAGTCTTTGTGGTTCTCTTTTCCTAGTCTTTTCGCTAGTCACAGTAGAGGAGCTTAATGATTCTTTCACAACTCATACAGATCGTTCTTTCGTTCATTTGTCACATGACAGCACAACAACAACAATGGCAGAGAGGATACAGGACACAAGTCACTTTACTGTGGTGTGTCTTTGCACCTCCTTGGTTTTCACATGCTTTGAATTGCTTTTGTGTATTATACTGTGTCAAATGAAGCAAACCATGTTACCTTCAGTGTCTGAGAACCGTGTTTTGTTTTTTTTAACGCCCACAAGAGGGCCACAGTGCCACACTAGTTAAAATGAATGAAATGACTCAAAAAAAGATTAGTTCAATTTACCGTCCGAGAGTCAGTGATCTGAGTCAGTTGAAGGACTTGAACTTCCCAACACTAATATCTAACTGCATTGTGGAAAACTGGAGTAGCTGACTGTTATGCCTAGTCAGGCACGGTATTGGTTGAAGATGCAGTCACATCGACCTTTACTGAAAACTCTTTACTCGTTTCTGTGCTTTCTCGTCCAGCAGGTTCTCATGGATCGTGGCTGCTGCTGTGGTCCTGCACGACGTCCACTACATATATTATTACTGTCATTATTGTTACCATATCTCCATTACAGTTTATAGCTAGTTAATGATTTACTGCTGCTGTGCATCTGTGTCTCTCTATCTCTATCACAGGTTCCACTGCTACTGTAATCATTTTATCATTCATTGTAATTCATTGTCATTCTATCATTCATTGTAATTGTACAATATGTTTGTGTTGATTTGTTCTGTACACGTGACATCTATTGCACGTCTGTCCGTCCTGGGAGAGGGATCCCTCCTCTGTGGCTCTTCCTGAGGTTTCTTCCACCTTTTTTCCCTGTTAAAAGGGTTTTTTGTGGGAAAGTTTTTCCTCACTCGAACCGAGGGTCTAAGGACAGAGGGTGTCACTCCCTGTACAGATTGTAAAGCCCTCCGAGGCAAAATGTATTTTGTGAATTTGGGCTATACAAATAAAAATTGATTTGATTTGATTTGTGTTGATGTTCAAGAGGGTGTCACGCCACATAAATCTGGAATCTGAATGATGCAACCTTCTCTTCCAAAGATTGAGCCTCAGTTTTTGTGATGCCGTCTGTTGCCTTTCCCTGACTTCTAACAATGCATCCCTTATGCCAAATGCCTGGTAGCGCAAAGGGATGATGCTGTTGACATCACTCTCCCACCTTGTCACACTTCAAGACTTTACACTAATAGCGACACGTTTCAAAGTAGCCTATCTCTGGGGAGCCCCTGAGAATAGAGTGTAGATCTTCTGAACATTGCAACTGATAGATGCAAGAAACTGGTTGCATCTATAGAGTTCTTGGCAGCATCAGCCACAACTCACTTTAATGTATGAGCCTCACATGGGACATACAGGGTATGAGGATTCTTTACCAAAACCTTGACTGCACTCCTTTGTTTTTGCCCTCAATGTTAGCACCATGACTGCTCTCTGCAATCACTGAAGGGAATGTTCAGCTCTTCCAGTCTGCTCAAAATGAGATCAGACAACCCAAGATCTGTTGATTTGGGTGCTCCAGGAGGCATAGATTTTAATTCCAGCCACCATTCTCTCAATCATTTCATCATGCAAGTAATCAGTTCATTTTAAATTGTTTTGCAGAAGGTGGCATGAAGATTCATTCCACTTTCAACTTACATTACATTACCAGGTCAAACTTTCAAACCTCCACCTTGTTTTCTTCACAAGATCCCGATGTTCATCCAGTACCTCTTTAACCAACCTGTATGTTTTGCTGGAGGACAGAAGCAGTAAACTACTTTGTTTTAGAATAGACAAGCTAGCCCTGCTTATTTTTTTCCTCATTTGTCAGTGTCCTGTATGTGTCGTGGTGATGAAACAATCATCCTGCCTTCTGGGAAAGGTGAATGCTGGGTCAACCTGAAACGGCCCTCTGCGTAAAATATCTGACCTGCCTGCATCTGTCAGGACAGATGGCCAGTCAAATGTATCTTTAGGTTGTGTTGGAACTAGGGTTGCAAAGGGGTTGAAAATTGCTGGTAAATTTCCAGAAACTTTCCATGGGAAGTTAAACTGGGGAATTCCATGGGAATTATGTAAATTTAGGGGAATTTATGGGAATTAACTGGAATTTGGGGGTACTGTGAACGAACTGTATCATATCCATTAACATAACATTAATATAAACATTTTGTTTTGTCATAAGCAGACATCCATGCAAAATAATACAACATATCACATAATACAACATGACATTTCAACAGATTTATTTGTAAGCAGAACTTTATCAAGTTTTATTTATTTTATTGAACAATATTATGTAGTCCACAAGCTCAACTGTGTGTCTTCAATAGTCTCTGTGTGCTCTGGGCTCTAAATTTTAGTCCAGGTACAGAAATCACTTGTACATGTAGGGGGCGTGGCTTTAATAATTTATTAATTTATTCACATTAATTCCCATGGAAAGTTTCCAACTTTGAAAATCCCCACAATTTTACAACCCTAGTTGGAACTGGATATTGGGAGATTAAAGATGGAATATCAGTGTATGATGTAGATGGCTGTGGTACCTCAGTTATGACCTCTTCAGCTGCAGTTTTGTCAGAGGAAGGAGTTGATGTCCCTGAAGACCTTTATTATTTTCCTTCAGCAGCCTCCCATCAGGTTATCTAGCAAGCAGTTAAAAAACAAACAAACAAAAGAAAAACACTGTTTTAATGAAAAACATTTCAGAATCAGCATATACTACCAATTAATACTATTACTAAATACAATACAATACAAATTGGTCCTTTCTAGCCAGCTTGCCAGGTTAAAATGAACTGTGGCTACGTTCAGTTCAAAAACATAAATTTAGTTCAGTTCTAATTTTTTTCTTTGTTTACCATTTGTTTCATTTTAAAGAGGATTTACTGCACTAGCACTAAGTAGCAGACTCACATTATATTATGTTACCTGTTACCCACAATGCCACTGTGTTACTTCGGCAGACTGATCATGTGATCCCCCCTAGTGTTTGTAGACCTAAACAACTGCATAGATCAGCCCTGTGACCAATGTCTTAAGTATTAAGAGATAATGGGTGCCCATAGTCAATTTTACTGTCCATTTGTAAAATCAGGTTATGTTAGAGGCAGCTCTAGCTAACTTAGTAGAGCAGGTTAATCGCAAGGTTGATGGACTAAGTTCTCCTGTCCACATGTGAACGTGTCCTCAATCTGTCTTCAAGACAGCAAACCTAAAATCACCAATACATTTGTGACTGTGTTTTCTGCTTGTTTAATCACTGATGTAACACAATGCCTTCAATGTATTTCATCTGGCTCGGACATTATAAATCTGTGGTTTAGATGTTACATGAAGTACTGACTGAGAAAAGTGTGATTTCAATGTAGTTAATGAGTGTGTTAGTAACAAGACCTGGTCTAGCCCATTTCCAAGTCCGGTCACATATTATTTGGTTAACATACATTTTGTACATATGTACGTACATCTTCATCTCTCCCTCTCTCTCTTTACCCTCCCCCTGGCAGATGTCTGTCCACCATGAGCTAGGTTCTGCTCAGGAGGTTTTTCTTGTTCACTGTGGAAATTGTTGGGTCTCTGTGAATAATATTATAAAGAGTACAGTAGATCTGCTCTGTATGGAAAGTACCATGGGATAACTTCTGTTATGATTTGGCGCTATATAAATAAAAGTGAATTAAACTGTCACCATGCCTTTTCTCGTAAACTTTCAGCTATAGCATAATTTTTACTATGCAGATTTAATTTGTAAGCACTAATTTATAATGTATTATCCTTCAGTTACTTCACACAGAGGGTCTACCCTAAAGGGGCATCTTGATGTCTTTGGCCCCTGAGCCTCAGTCATCATGAATACACCTTTACACATACTGCTCCATCTCTACAGACATCCCTCTAGGCCTTTGCTATAAATTAGATTGTGTTTCTAGTCGGTTTGCCTATAGTTAAACAGCAGTTAAAGTTTATCTCAACATGAACACGGCCCAGCATCGTTGATAACAGTGAAGAAGGGACTACAGCATAGAGCCTCGCTGAATTCATTAGTTCCTAAAACCTACTGCATTAATGCATGAATGAGCATCATCTATATTCATTACACAAGTTATAGTATTTGGCTGGCTGACAACATTGCAGAAAAAAACATAATATTTTCCCTCAAGACTTTTATCCCATGTTACGTTCAATGAATATGGATTGTTGTAATTAACGGTAATTTCATGGAAATGAGCAGTGCTGTGGTGCTCACTACCAGGGTTACAGGTCGAATTCAATTTTTTGACTGTTTATGTTGTAAGTGTGCACCTGACACATGAATAAAGGGTCAATGGGATAGCCTACTATAAGACAGGATTCATGTAGTTGTTGCCCTGAGAGAGCTAAGAATTCCAGCTTCTTTTACAGAAGCCTGTAGTTCTTCTCTGCTGGAGTGAGTGTCCTAGATCCCTATCCTCCACCTTGACATTAATACACGACAGTCCCAAGACCTTCCTCAGATGCATCTACATGCAGCACAAATGGCTTCTTAAGATTAGGATGTGCTATTACTTGGGGGTCGGACAGAACAGTCCTCCCAATGGTTGCTGGTGCAGTTCTGTCCACTCCACTAGCTGAGATGGAAGTAGCTCATCCCTTCTTTATCTGTTTCTTTTCAGTCTTTGGGTGGGACAACAACTCATAAAAAGGCTTAGCAATCCTTGAAAGGTCAGCAATAAATGATCTGTAGTAGTCTAGGAAGCTAACCAGGGATCTACTACATCTGTGGCTTTTTCCTCAGCATTCTTTACAGCATCTACAGCATATAAGCAGCCAAGTTCTGTTCTGTTCTGTAGTCTGATATCATCATTATCTGTGTTATTTTCAACCACAACTGGAATAGTAGCTTTATCTTCACTGGGTAGCTGCACTAGCTGCTGTTTTACCTGGAGTCCAACAGGCTGCGGTGCATTTTCATTTGGCTCTAGTGCTGCACATTGTTCCTTTAATATGGTCTTGTTGAGTTTCCCACAGACCACTTTTACTATCTTATCTATATTATTTGGGATGATAACATCTTGTCTTCCCAGCCTTGCTGTCTGACTCTCTGAGCTGCTTTTCTGCTTTTTCAGTACTGAATGGACTGCTCTTGCCTTTTTATGTTCATCCAGTGCTGATCCAAGATTGTTCACAAGTGGGTGGGTGCTCACCAATTACCCGAGTCATTTTGCTTAGTTTTAGGTGGTTTGTCTTCCTCTTTATTTTTCTTAACTTGGCTGAGACAAGCGACATGTGTGGTGAGGTTCTGGAGGACTTCACAGATGACTTTATTACCAGCATCAGGTTTCTCATGTAGGGCTGGGCTTACTGTGTGGCTTGTATTTTTCTTTGCACCACTAACCTGCTCAACTTCAGTGGTCTCTTCTTCTTGTATCATGGCCACTTTCACTCATTTTTGCTTGGCAAGAGATGAAAGTTTACTTCTCCTCTCCAGTTCCACAATGTAGGCGGCACTCATTTTCTCGAGTAACACTTCATCCTGTATAGATGGGTCCTACAGGTAAGGCTTGATATCTACATTGACAGCATCATCTTGTAAACCTGTCAACAATGTTTGTAAGAACTGGGTCTGTATGAGTTCAGAGTTATACTGTCTGAGGTCCATGGTGCGGTTCAGAAACTGGACAGGGGTTTCTTTTCAGCACGGGTCAGTGAATGATATAGCTCTGTTGCATCTTTCTCTATGAAGTGAGTCCTATAGGGACTTGCCTAAAAGAGCTTAGTGATAGTTATTTTCTGCTGTAGACTGAATTACTGCTTCCACGTTCCACATGCTTCATCATAGCCTTTCTTTTAGTCCAAGTTCAATTTGTCTTTCAGGGCTGGAGAAATTTAGTTTGTCCTTTTTGTCCCACTTCACCTCAAATCTTTCCTGTACATGGGACGCAGATTCATATGGGTTCTTGATTGTGCTGTCTCTCTTTCTTAGTCCAGTAGGCTGCCTGGTCTCTGTGGTGATGAATCTGGTGAAGGTGTAGTACCATCTTGTACCAACAGGGGGTCCTTGCTGCGCACTCATCGTCTCTTGGCATGCAGATTCATTGTCATCATCAGTCTCTTTTCTCAAGTTGTCAGTAAAATCATTTGTCGCCATCAGCACTGATAATCTTGCATCCTCTAAACCTGTAACTTCTTTACTTTCCAGGTGCCCCAGGATCAGTCTTCTCAGCAACCGGCATGATGATTTTACCTTACCTCCTCACTTGGCTGAAGCCCTAGCTCCTCACTTACTGCACTGAGATCAGTGAGTGATAAAGTCACAAGCTTCTTCTCAACATCAGCCAGTAACAATTCCCACTCATGAATTTTGGTTACTTTTTTTCCATGTGGACCTTCACATTAACGAGCTGGTTACTGCGGTCAGCTTGACGAGCTAGCTTGGCTTCCCTCGTTGTGCACAATATGCAGTCCTCTCGGCGAGAAAACAGACTTTTTCCGGCTTGAAACTTGGTTGAACCGGGCGGAAACACCAAAATGTATGTAGCATTCCCAAAATGAACTGCCTTTTGCAACTTTTAATAAAAGAAAAACATCCACGGTTCAACACAAGGCCACATTTCTTTCCAGCCTACACAAGAATGCTTCACTCATACTCTTAAAGAGACAATACTTTTTTTTAAAAGGGTAAGTACAAACATTTCCATGTGTCAAAATATCTAAGTCTATTTCTTATAAAAAAAAGCTGATGATGTAATATGTGATGAAATGACAGCTAATTAAGATAAATAGTGAATGATGTCACACCGCGGTGAGGTCATGTCTTATTTTGGTGTTTTTTTTGTCTCGTCATTTCCTGTTTTATTTTGATAAGTAACTCTCCTCTCGTTTCAGGTCACTTGCCCTTCCTGGTGTGTCACCTGTCTGATTGTCTTCCCTAATCACCGATTGTGTGCACCTGGTGCTCCCTTCCCTCCATGTGTTAAATAGTCTGCGTTTCCCTTGTCTTGTGTCAGTGTGTTCATCGTCGTCGCGTCATACAAGCCTGTGCCCTTGTTTCATTGCCACAGCCACAGCTTTGCCTTGCTTCGTCGCCTTGAGTTTTTCCTCGTAAGAGTGATTTTTATTTGTAGCTTTATAGCCTTAGATTTCTGTTTTGATAGTTTAGATATTGCTGTTTTGGTTCCTCCCTTTTGGAGCTCCTTTGTTTGTTAGAATTGTAGTTTGTTTTCTCTCCTGGTTAGATTAGATAGATCGCCTCGATTCTTAGTTTAGGTCAGGTTAGTGTGTTTATTTTTCGTAGTTTGAACCTTAGTGTTATTCCTCCTTTTGGAGCGATCTTTAGTTTGTTAGTTTTTCACAGCCGTGCGTCCTCCTTTTGGAAAGATGCATTTTAGGAGTTTTTGTAGTCCCTTATTTTTTCACTCTGATCAGAGGATTACTCTTGCTGTCTTGTCTAAAGCTCACTAAATCTACACCTGCTCTGTGTCTGAGTCCTGCCTTGAGTCCGTCCTGACATGTAGAAATGATTGGTTTATCTTGAATGTACAGTATTTTTGTCGAAGAATGAATTGAGAATTTGCTGGTGAGCAAAGAAAACAATGTACTGTATATTTATTGTTAATTTGTCAACTTTGCATTCTAGAGCTTTAACCTGATAGGCCAGTTTAAACTGTAGAGGGGCTCTCATCCTATATATGTGAGGGGAACGGGAGAGAATAGACTGAGGAGGGATAGTATGATCATAAGTTGAGACTGGCTCACTGCGCACTGAATCTTGGGCTGACACTACTTATTAAGCACCAGGATGGTACCAGAATGTACCAACTATGACTACATAAGGATTTAACTTCAGCAATGGAGGTGTACAAAAGACCTTAGGAGGGCAGCAAAATGTCCCTGTTGCATCTAGTCAACTGGAAATTGAACAGAAGATGAGAATGGACCATTTTGTTTCTCATGTGAATGATGGCTAACACTATGGGGGGGGAAAAAAAAAAAAAAAAGTCCCATGTTGAAATAAGCCAGAACTGCCATTTCCCGTGCCACAGTCAGGGCTCATTATTGTAGGATGTAATTAATATTGTAGCCTCTAGGTGCTGCTGCTGAGGCTTTGTATCTGTACTGGTATTTCAGGAAACAACATCCCTTTATTTTTTTACATGAGCTCGGCCTGCTGATACGTACTGAATAGCACAGCAGATGTCATACATCGTGCTGTCACGAGAATGATGTAATGTTCCTTGAGCCCTTGTCAGCTGTCTGTTACAACTGATGCTCACACCTGTGCTTGCATTTAAGCCAGAGAAAGGAGCGGGCAGACTCCACTGTGTCGTTCTATTGCAGATTGTTGCCGGGGACTTTAGATGTGAGAGGATTAAAGCAGCTATAAATCAGCGTGGGGATGAATCAGACAGACAAACGCTGCTGTTTGCTGCTTCTCACAGACTGTTGGGCCCAGTTTGAAATCTTCTATTCATAGCATGAGGAGGAAGAGATGGCTCGCTGTGCGTCAAAGAAATGTCATTCCCACCTTCTACTGCTTCCTTCTGATGTTAGGAATGGAGTTTGTTTGTGACTCAATAGGCACTGTGTGAGGACTGACACTTTTTTCTGTAACAAGACCTTGATATGAGCATCAAAACACTACAGAGGTGTCTCTATCCATGCGGGGAAATTCTTATGTTTGCATTGTAGTGTTTAAGAATGATGGTTTGTATAAGCTTGGAAACATGAAAAAAAAAGAAAAAAACTACCAGTAGAATATACTGTAGCTACACCTCTCAGTGTCTCTCTTATGTGACATTTTCAACTAAAATCCCCCAGAGATCTGTTACCCTGAAACCTCAGTCTGAAGTCATCCCATATGCAAAGCCACTTTTAAAGTGATAAGCCAGTGTGTCAGGCTTGCCATGAAAAGTAAGAGATATGACTACACTGACACACACTCCCTGTATCTAGAGAACACTATGAGTTTTTCTTCTGATCACCTTGAGATGTGGGCTGACAGCTGGGAAATCATTTTTATACACATTTCAGCTCTGTCAACAATATATGAGCTGCTTATTGAATCAGCTTCTTGTTCAATCTTTTTTTTCCTTTTTTGTATTCATTTCACTATCTACCCTCTTGTCAGTGCTGGTCCTTCAGAGTTCAGACAGGACTGAAGGATTTGTGGTGTGCCGCTGCTGAAATTCTCATCCAGCCATCAAGCATCACTCGCATATTACTGTCAGAGGATCCACTGAACATTACCTTGTTCAAGCTGAAACATAACCCGAAATGTCAGCGCTCGACACACTGTAATAAATATGTCACATTTTTTTCCTCTGGTACATCTTCAGCTGGTATGCAGACCCTCATCCAGGATCTGATCAATAGACTGTTATAATGTGGTCCATTCAACAGGTGCAGCATTAAGTGCTAAGATCACCCTAATGTTAATTTTACAAGTTCATTACTCCCATGCCTCAAATCACTGAAACAACACACCATAATGACAATGGCTTCTCCTTCTCTGCCACTGCACACGGTAATAACGTCAGGTGAGCACGTTAACAATGATCATAACTCTCATAACCGCTCATAAAGCTGCCATGAGGATACTGAAAACAGCATCAAACTGGGACAGTGTAATTTATTTCTGGTAATAAATGATGTTTTAATCGCAGAAAATCAGAAAGCTATGAGCACATATCACATGTTAGTTTATGTATTTGTTATTTGTTTATATTTGATTACAACTGTGCTGTATTATAAGATCAATCACAAGCTGCACCAGTAAAAAAAGCAGATGGACGGACAGACGTATAGATAAATACTGTGGAAATCTCTCAGTGAATCAGAGATTAAAATTCCTGTTATATGCTGTAATCAATAATCTGAAACAAAAGCCAATAATCCCACAGAGATAGGAGTCTATACTTTATGATGACAATAATGCCATAATGTCTCTTCAAAGTTCCATCAAATGAATTAAACAAAAAAACTGCAGGGTTAATCTGCATTTTGGGCCTTTTATCTGCTCTCCACTCATGTGGGTTTAGAAAGGGTAATATGGCGTCATTTCAGTGCCAAAATCCGCACGCATAAAAACCATAATCAGCGCACATAAAGACCACTCTCTACATGTTCGCCAACACTCTCTGCGCACTCGCCGTCACTCTCTGCACGCTCGTGGTCTCTGTGTACACGCTCGCCGTCACTCTCTGCACGCTCGCGGTCTCTGTGTACACGCTCGCTGTCACTCTCTGTGCCTTCTACTCGCTCGCCTTTGCTGAGTTTTGGCACTTTGGGGGTGGGCATTGAATAGACGCCCCCCCCTCCTTTCTGATTGGTCACTTTAAATGCCTACTGTCTCCAGGTCAGAGCCAATCCGAAGCAGAGTAGGGCGGGTCACCATTGCGGTTGGCAGAATTTGATTGCTCGAGATGTCAGAGAAAGAAGACATAGGCTGAGGAACAGACAGATATACAATGCTAGCCTATAACAGCAGTGGCTACGTTTAAAGTTGCTACGAAAAATTGCTGACCCAATACATAACATTCTCATAACCTTCCGTTATAGTGGTCTGATCACAGTGGAGGAGACCTGGCAGTTTCCTGGGGGAAAAAAAACATTTTCATGGGGCTATCATGGCTGAGCAAGTAAGTCTTATACAGTTAGCCTTACTCTGCCTCGGATTGGCTCTGACCTGGAGACAGTAGTGACCAATCAGGAAGGAGGGGGGGTTGTGGGGCCGCCTATTCAATGCCCGCCCCCAAAGTGCCAAAACTCAGGAAAGGCGAGCGAGTAGAAGGCACAGAGAGTGACAGCGAGCGTGTACACAGAGACCACGAGCGTGCAGAGAGTGACGGCGAGCGTGTACACAGAGAGCACGAGTGTGCAGAGAGTGGCGGCGAGCGTGTACACAGAGAGCACGAGCACGCAGAGAGTGACGGCGAGCGTGTACACGGAGACCACGAGCGCAGAGAGTGGCAGCGAGCGGCAGCGAGCGTGTACACAGAGACCACGAGCACGCAGAGAGTGACGGCGAGCCGGAGAGTGACGGCGAGCGCGCAGAGAGTGACGGTGAGCGTGTACACAGAGACCACGAGCACGCAGAGAGTGACGGTGAGCGTGTACACAGAGACCACGAGCGCGCAGAGAGTGACGGTGAGCGTGTACACAGAGACCACGAGCACGCAGAGAGTGACGGTGAGCGTGTACACAGAGACCACGAGCGCGCAGAGAGTGGCGGCGAGTGTGTACACAGAGACCACGAGCGCAGAGAGTGGCAGCGAGCGTGTACACAGAGACCACGAGCGCAGGGAGTGGCAGCGAGCGTGTATACACAGACAACGAGCGCAGAGTGGCAGCGAGCGTGTACACAGAGACCACGAGCGCAGAGAGTGGCGGTGAGCGTGTACATAGAGACCACGAGCGCAGACAGTGGCGGCGAGCGTGTACACAGAGACCACGAGCGCAGAGAGGGGCAGCGAGCGGTAGCGAGCGTGTACACAGAGACCACGAGCACGCAGAGAGTGACGGCGAGCGCGCAGAGAGTGACGGTGAGCGTGTACACAGAGACCACGAGCGCTCGAGTGGCAGCGAGCGTGTACACAGAGACCACGAGCATGCAAAGAGTGGCGGCGAGCGCGCAGAGAGTGGTCTTCATGCACGCTGATTATGGTTTTTATGCGCGCGGATTTTGGCACTGAAATGACGCTATAGGGTACACATCTGTCTGTAATGATCACATCTGCAAGGCCCCCACGTGGACACATTTGTAGATCAGTGTACAGTACAGCGGTGCAGAGCAGGTCCAGGTTCCCTCTGCAGTGACAGATGGTGTGGTGATTGTGTTATGTGTTCGGCAACCTGCCCCTTCCCCCTACCAACACACACACACACAGCTCCCATCCTCCAGGGTCCAGTACACTGCTGTTTAGATTTGAACAGGAGATAGTAAAAACATCAATATTTCTGCCATTTGCTGATTATTTCCACATTTAAGCTTGAATGCTCTTGATAATCTCAGGGCTGGGGCTGCTGATGCATTTGAATATGCACTGGCTCAAAAGCCACAGTCAGTGATATGATTGCAATTGTGATATTGTACCATTTGGCAAAGGTTGTTCAGAATTATTAACCAAACCCACATCTCGATTAATCCCAGAGCTTGGCAGACGGAGAATGTCATGACTCATGGGGCAAATTAATTTAGCAGTGACGAGCAACCAATGACGCTTTGTAAGTTGTGTATCATGATGGGAGACGTCATCCAACAAATGATGACATGCGGTACAGACACACTCATACTTACCTGTACACACAAAGTAGTGTAGTGTAAATCAGAATAGGGATCCTGCCATTTTTTCCTAATCTGTCTCATCAGTTAGAAAAGAGGCAGAGATGTGAAGAGACAGAGGTAGATCATCACTGTCCTCCAGAGGTGACAAGTAACAAAGTACAAATACTTCGTTACTGTACTTAAGTAGATTTTTCAGGTATCTGTACTTTACTTGAGTATTTATTTTTCTGATGACTTTTTACTTTTACTCCCTACATTTATACACAAAAATATGTACTTTCTACTCCTTACATTGTAAAAACAGGCTCGTTACTTTTTTTTTTAAAACCTCCACAGATGACGACACGACGCAAAAGCATACGTAAAAGACGTGACGAACTAGAGAGGGAAAGAGGGAGACGAAGGGGGGGGGACAGGTAACCGCGGGAAGAAGTCGAGTGAGGGCGCGGTAGAGAGAGAACTGAACTTGTACTGAAGCAGCGACATGGAGGAAGGAAGCGAAGCGGCGAGTATTGCCGATGGCGATGCTTCAGAAGATTCGGAGAAGCAAGACATTCCTCATCCATGGCCCTATTTAAAAGAGTTATTCGTTGTTGTCGGCTCCAAAAAGGACTCATGGCGTATGCGCTGTGTCCTGTGTCAACCGAAAAACCACGAGCTGCTGGCGTTCAAGAATTCGCCGTCGAATCTGAAGAAACACATACAGGTAAGGTGTAATTTCTGTTGTTATTAGCTTTTTGAGGATTTTTCGTCCGTTTTCAATGTTAGCAATGCTGTGTGTACACATGTTTTGTTAGTATATAGCTAACGCTAGCTAGCTCTCAGTTTAAAAAACAAAACAAGGCAGTAACCCTCAATTTACTGTTGTGCGGCTGTGCCACTGATGTGAGACGTTACTTTTCAGGGCTATCTGCCATAAAGGTTTAGGGGTTGAATGGTAGTTTGGGTTAAAATAAATACATTTTCTGGCAGAAAAAGGCTTTTATGCTGGTAACCCTGAAGGCTAACGTCGCCTGTGGGGGTCATTCCTATGTTCCCACATTTCTAACATTTTTTTCTTCACTGAAAATTAACGTTAGGCCCTATGTTCCCACCATTGGTTGGGTTTAGGCAATGACCAAAGGAGCTGGTTAAGTTTAGTAAAAAGACCAGGTAGAGGCCAAGGCTGTGGGAACATAGGCATATGCACAAAAGACAATGTTAAACATTTATATAACAACCATAATTCTGTCAGTCTAACCACATGTCTCTTTTCTGTGTATGTCCGTGTTTCATATGTGTGTATTGTCACTCCCAGAGAAAGCACGTGACTCACCTGGACAGATACAAAAATCTCACTGCACCTACTTTGAAGAGGAAGTCCACCTCAGATGAAGGCCCATCCAAGCAGCTTAAGCTGTGGGAAACCAAGAGAGTGTCACAGAAAAGTGTGGATGAAGCCATCCTGAACTTTGTCATTCAAGGTCTGCACCCTCTCAGTATTGTCCAACAGCAGGGTTTTAAAACTCTAGTGCATCACCTGCAACCGGATGTGGTTGTAATGTCCCGAGGCACCATGAAAAACAAAGTTGAGAAAGTAACACTGGAAATGAAGAAGAATCTGAAGGCTGCTATGAGTGAGGTTGAGTTCATTGCTACCACTACTGATTGCTGGACTGCACACAGACGGAGTTTCCTCGGAGTCACAGCACACTGGATAGAGCCTGAAACAATGGACAGATGCTCTGCTGCATTAGCATGTAAACAGCTCAAAGGGTCACACACATTTTCTGCACTTGCTGGTGCCCTGAATGACATTCACACAGAGTACAACATCCGTGACAAGATTGTGCGTACAACCACTGATAATGGCTCCAATTTTATCAAAGCTTTTCGAGTCTACGGAGAGCCGGATGAAAATAATAACCAGATTCCACTTGAGGAGGCAAGGCCGAGTGAAACGGCAGAAAGAGAGAACAGTGAAGGAGAGGACAGTGAAGGAGAGGAAGAGGAGAAAAACATTGACCTTCTTGAGTTTGTTGAAGCAGGAACCTTGTTGGAAGAAGATGACGGCTTGGAATACCAACTGCCAAAGCATCATCGCTGTGCCTGCCACCTTCTGAACCTGGTGTCAACAGTTGATGTTTCAGGGGCAAATTCCAACTCCGTCTACAAGCGAATCTCTCGTTCAGCATTTTCAAAGTGCTGGAGTCTATGGAACAAAAGTGGAAGATCCACTACAGCTGCTGAGATAATTGAAGAAAAATGCAAACTCCAGCTCTTGAGGCCAAATGAGACAAGGTGGAATTCTCTTTTCCTGGCTGTGGAGAGGATTGTGAGGATCATGAGAGAACAAGGAGAAGGAGCCGTTACAGCTGTGTGCAGTGTGTTAAAAATTCCAATGTGAGTAGCTTACATTTTCACACCTTTATTATTATTATTATTATTATTATTATTATTATTATTATTAATAATATTAATAATTAGTTAATATTAATTCCATTACATGTGTGCAATATGCAAAAGTCATGTGTTACATTTTTGACTTTTTGTAACCACAGATGTTGTGTTTTAAATTTTGTTTCCTGATAGGTTCACTCCTGCTGAGATTGCTTTTCTTGCAGAATATGTCAAGACAATGAGCCCATTTGCAAAGGCAGTTGATCTTCTTCAGGGAGAGGCCAGTGTGCAGATGGGATGGCTGGTACCCACAATAACACTTCTCAAGACTAAGCTACAGAACCTTCGACTTTCCTCTAAGTTCTGTGTGCCTTTAGTGGATTCTCTTCAAGCTGGACTTGAAAGGCGATTTGGGCAGATGCTTGCTGATCCAGAGCTGATTGCTGCGGCCATTCTCGTCCCCAGATTCAGGACATGCTGGACAAGTGATGACCACACCCTAAAACTTGGTATGTAATGAAACATTTGCTAATGAGATAATGGGGAAAATTTTGGAATCTGAATTATCCATAACATACTGGGTAATTGTCATACAGTAACAAGGGAAAGTCACATTCATTTCAACAAATAACAATCCTATGCTAAAAGTGCTGAAAATTAAAAAAAAAAAATCCTCTGTGATTTTGTGTTCCATAGGCCTGGACTTCATCAAAAGCCATCTGAAGGAGGGACCTATGGTGCATCCAAGTGACACTTCCCATTCTTCAGAGGAGGATGACTTCTTTTCCCCCATCAAGCAGGGAAATGTACAAGAAAACTCCAAGCAGCTAGATTCCTACCTGGCATGCCCAGATGATACCATGGATGTCCTGAAGTCTTTCCCAGCAGTCTGCAACTTATCACTGAAACTCAACACACCCCTTCCTGCCTCAGCAGCATGCGAGAGGCTTTTTAGCACTGCAGGGCTGATTTTCAGACCCAAAAGGGCACGCCTTGATTCAAAGAACTTTGAGAATCAGCTTCTGCTGAGGCTGAATAAAAGATTTTGGTAGTCTTGTAGAGATGAGTGAATTTCTCACAAAAGAAAAATAGACTTGATTAGACTTGAAGTTTCCATGATCATAATGTTTCAAGTTCTGTTGCTGAAATGGAAATCTGGGTTTGCATATTGCTGTAAAGTAAGGCATCAAACTGCTAGTTTTTTGATATATCGTAAAAGATACACATTCTGTTAAAAGTAATTCATGGTTCAGTATGTACCTGTTACACTTGTGTTTATATACAGCTGACATAATTTCACAGTGCGATAACAGTGTAATAAGTTCCATGGGTTCATATTCATGCCATGGTTACATCTGTTGTAGAGATATGTCACAGAAGCAGTTGATTTGTTTTATTGTGAACAACAGAGCAGAACAGGAGAACCTGATTAATCTGTAACATGTTACAAATACATGTATACAAATATCGTTGACTTTAAAGTCAAAATCCACTTTGGGTGCATTCATTGCCTTTTGTGTGTAATGTTTGATCCTGTTGTATGTTTTGGGGTCATGGTTCAGTACGTTTTCAGTACAGAGAAAAATAAAAAGGTAGAAAATAACATTGGTCTTTTGTTATTAAGAGTGTAAACATCCAATATGGCGTATTGTACATAACTATTACTGATTACAGTTTGGTTGTGCTGCAGTGGAAAAAGAAAACCTATAGTATTCAGAGTACCAAAGCAGTTAACAGTTATCCAGATGCTCATGCAGTATCTCTGGTCAGTTCAATCTTGATAATTCTGTCTGAACTTTTTTCGTTTAACAAAATTATCAAAGGATGTATTGTGTTTCATTAACGGCAAAAATTTATTTTTACTTTTTACTTTTACTTTGAAAGTACATTTCAGAGCCTGTACTTTCTTACTTTTACTTGAGTAAAGGAGTTGAATCAGTACTTCTACTTTTACCAGAGTATTTTTTTACACATGTATCTGTACTTCTACTTAAATACAGAATATGAGTACTTTTGCCACCTCTGCTGTCCTCTAATTCTCCTTCATGTCAGATCAACAGGAATACTCAAACCCCTGGTAGAGTGCTACCACAGCCAGGAGTAACAGCAGTGCCAGGCAATGTCTAGAAATGACAAAGTCATCTGAATGCACTTGTTTCCATCTCAGTGTGAGCTCTAAATGAGCTGAAATAGCAGCTCTTGTTGTGTTGTTCTTAATACAACTGTTGTGTAGGAGAATTGTACTGTAAGTCATGGAATACCAGTACCTATCTCTGTGTTGGGGATCATATTTCGAGGCTCCTCTTGGGTCACCTCAGCACTGCAAATTTTGCATTCACACAGATGAGAATGCATTGAACCTTAATTCAGGATGAACTTGATTAAACTTGACTTAATGTTTTTGGTTGCTTTTTCTTTAGCACTGCCATCACACAAAAAGTTCCATTTGTGTGCTAGAGTTAGCAAAAATGAATAAGCTTTTTTTGCCAAACAATTTATTAAGCACAATTGTGCTCCTTAAAGGATGAATGGCCTTGCTTTGCAGGCTCTTAGAATAGAAATCATCAATGTGTTGTATGTTTTGTTGCAGCCTCTAGGGGCCGCTAATGGGGCTTTAGCCTTTTTTGTTTGTTAATTTGTATTTAACACCTCAAGGACCCACTGTTCAGCATTCTCTTTTTTTTAAACAGAACTGCGTGCCTCTAAATCTATCTGTGAAAACATTGCAGCTAAAGCAGTGGAGGGTATAAACAGTAACAATTAGAATGAAGACTGGAAGCTTCATGGTTGAATAATGAATTGCTCCTCTCCGACAACACACTGTGCTTCAGTGCTTTTTTATGAGTGTTGTTTTCTGTCAATGGAAACATGACTGTGAATCGGTTTAATTAGTTGCAAACTTCCTGCCTTATGCTGAAATTGTAACATTAACTAATTTGCTCGCATTGTGTACAGGGACCGAGTGCAGTCTTTATCCGTAATGAAAACAAACTTGAGTATAGACGACTGTGTAATTGGGAAATTCACAGCCAATCAGGGCAAAATTTATATTTCAACAGAACAACAGGTGTGATATCTCCATTAAAGAATCACATAGAGAGGAGGGGTTTGACGATGGGCCTCCCCAGATTTGATCAGATTTATTTATTGTTTGTTCTGCATTGGATGGGAAGCCATGTGTCATTTAGAAATGTACCATCTGAATTTGTGGCCGTATTCACAGGCTGGATATTTTCCATTAAATCCTACATTGTTTTTAACTTGAGTTCTGATGTTGATAAGCATGTATATATGTATATTGGCATCTGAAGTGTTCTAGTTTCTGGTTGAGTTGTGTGTGGAGAGCAAAAGAGGTGGAACCAAGTGGCTGAAGTGGAGATTAGAGAGATTAACAGAAACGCATCTTTCTTGTCATTCTTGCATGTCAAGTTGCTTATTGGACTGCAGAGGAAGTCTTGGATATCCATTTTCTAGATATCCGCTGGCTGCACCAGAAGCCCAGAAAAGGTGGTCATTGCTACCAGGGGCTAAATGGTCATCAGACAAAAGCTGATGTGTTGCAAGATTGCAACCAGAGTGGCCGTGTTCATCTTGTTTACCGGAAGGCTCCATTTGCCACTGATGTGGCATTCAAAACTTTCTATGCAGAACTTTCAAGTTCAAGTTCAAAAATCAGTTTGTAGAGACAACCCTAATTCAAATAATCCATGACAGTGAATATCAAGTTTTTATTTTTGCATGATGTTGTGGTGATGTAGTGCAGACAATTAATATCAAACTGTTATCAGAACTGCATCACCACACAACAATAAAGTTACAACAATGTTTCTTTTGATGGAAAACCCAACCTGATCCACAGCTGGAGAAAGAGGACATGCTCACATCTGACACATCTTTGAACAGAGACAGAGTTACCGTCCACCCATCTATGACCATCCACTCCATTCATTATGCAGCGTTGCATAATGGATAAATAAGATGAACGTGAAACACAAAATCTCATATTGGCAGTCCAGAACACTGTATAGGCTGTCACACATTCTCCAGTTAATCCAGATGAGCTAAAATATTATCTAAAAGCAAAAACTCAAAGAATTTACGCCATCCATGCAACTACAAAACTTCTTTCCATCCTTACTGGTTCACTTGAGCAGCACAGTTGGCATTTCACAGGTCTTTTCTTCACAGGTGCTGCAACAGATGTTGGAAACCAACCAACTTTCCAGATATTACATTACATTCAATCAATAAGTAATCGACACGACCTTCTGGAAATCAAAAATGGATTTTGTAAAGTAATTTCCCAACTGTGTTGAGTGCAATTTAGTACATATGTTCAGGTTATACCCTCATCAGTAAATCAACACATGCACAGAAGCAGGATAAACATACCATGTTTGCCTCGTCGACAGAATGGAGGGTAGTTTCCTTCCATCAGCTCTGCTAGAGGCTCTGTAAGGCTGTGTTTAGGCACAGCTGTGCTTTGTCAGATTTCACGGTAGTCCATCCAAGAGTTGCCAAGATACTTCCCTCACTGCCACAAAAAACAGAAAAGACCAAAGTCGCAATACTTCATCTAGGGAACATGTACACTACCGTTCAAAACTTTGGGGTCACTTAGAAAATTCCATGTTTTCCATGAAAACATACAAGAAATTTGTTTAAATATGACATATTGAAAAATGAATAGGAAATATAGCCATTGACAAGGTTAATTGAAATAATAATTGTTTCCTTCAAACTTGGCTATTCTACTTGTCAGTTTGTGAAGGTAATCTGAAGAGATTCCTCCCATACTTCCTGAAGCACCTACCACAAGTTGGATTGGCTTGATGGGCCCTTCTTACGTAACATACAGTCAAGCTGCTCCCACAACAGCTCAATAGGTTTGAGATCTGGTGACTGTGCTGACCACTCCATTACAGACAGAATACCAGCTGACTGCTTCTTCTCTAAATAGTAATAATAAATAATAGCATCCCTGAGTCGCCTCTTCACTGGTGATGTTGACACTGGTGTTTTAGGTACTATTTAATGAAGCTACCAGTTAGGGACCTGTGAGGCGTCTGTTTCTCAGACTAGATACTCTAATGTACTTGTCCTTTTTTTCAGTTAGGCACCGGGGTCTCCCACTCCTCTTTCTGTCCTGGTTAGAGCCAGTTTGTGCTGCTCTGTGACGTGAATAGTACACAGCATTGTACGAGATCTTCAGTTTCTTGGCAATTTCTCGCATGGAATAGCCTTCATTTCTCAGAACAAGAACAGACTGACACATTTCAGAAGAAAGTTTCTGGCCATTTTGAGCCTGTAATGGAACCCACAATTGCTGATGCTCCAGACACTCACCTAGTCTAATGAAGGCCAGTTTTATTGCTTCTTTGTTCTCAGCTATGCTACCATAATTGCAAAAGGTGTTTCTACAGTAATGACCAGTTAGCCATTTAAAATGATGAACCTGGATTTGCAAACACAACATGCAATAGGAACACAAGAATAGGAACACAGGCTGCTGATAATGGGCCTCTGTACACCTATGTAGATATTCCATTACAGATCAGCTGTTTCCAGCTACAATAGTCATTTACACTATCTACAATGTCTTAAATGTATTTCTGATCAATTTGATGTTATTTTTATGGACAAAATTGCTTTTCTTTTGAAAACATGGAATTTTCTAAGCAACCCCAAAGTTTTGAACGGTAGTGTATGTCAGTTAGTGGATCAACAAAGTCAGTCGTATTCCTTGTCATGGATGTCTGTACCTAGTGTTATGGCCCATCAAATATTCATTCTAAGCCACCAATAAACATTATGTGGCCATAAGTTTCAAAATATTGTGCTGATCCTTCGAAGATATTTGAGCCTTGCATAATGAAGGTGATCTTTTTTCAGTATCGTGGTATTACCGTAACACAAATTTTCTTTCATCCTGTCTTGTTGCTTATGGCAATCAGCTCTCCAAAGTCCTCCCAGCTGCTTGACATTTGTAGAATATTAGACTCCTCGGGTAATTCAACAGAAGCACAACTAGTTTGCCATTTAGATGTTTTTGTGATCCAACCCTGCTGTGAACTACAGTGGGGCACGGTGATCTTGGCTCCCATGAAAACATGATGATGGGCAGCTGTGGTCCAGCAGCCAGAGTGGGCTGTCCACTAATCAGATGATCGGCGGTTCCGATTGGCGGTTCCGATCGGCCGTTCCGATTGGCGGTTCCGATCCCCGGCTCCTCCAGTCAGCATGTCGAAGTGTCCTTGATACTGATACTGAGCACAGCCTTCGGGAGCAATGTGCGGTGTGTGAATGTGTATGAATGGTTAGCTCCTAAAACTGATGAGCAGTTGACACCTTGCATGGCAGCCAATGCCATCAGTGCATCAGTGCATCAAGGCCATGTATGTAAATGTGTGAATGAGATATGTCCTGTAAAAGCGCTTTGAGTGGTCAAAAGACTAGAAAGGCGCCATATAAGTACAGTCCAGTTTTTCTGTATCTTTATCATCATGGATCTAAAATCAGTCATCAAAGATGTATGATTCATGTATGTGGGTGATTTATTACTTTAACTAAACGTCTGTGCACCAAATTGTAGTTATTCATTTCTCTCCGTGTGGGGATTTGATTTGGTAATTAACAGCTCATATATCAGAAGTGATAACATAAAGCAGGTAGGCGTTCATGCTTGCAGTTATTATGTGACTATGAACTACTGTAGAGTCACAGTCACACATCTTTTATAGTCTTTGAGGCATGTACAGGCTTTCACTCCGTTCTCTTTGCTTCTCTCTATTGAGTCAAGGTGGTTTTGTTTGCCAGCAGCCTACTGCCAAGTGATGCTACCATTGAAGATGGTCCTGAGCAGTGTCTTCCTGGGTGACAGGGTTCATGTTGAAGGTCTTGCTTGCAGACATTGCATATCTGTGAGCAGCCAGTTTTCCTCTTTCCAGATGACAGTTCTGAGTAGAGAATGTCCTCTGGGATTCCTCTGTCATCCATCCGCTAGACAAGGCCCAGCCAGCAGAGATGTTGCCGTCTCAGGAGAGCGTATATACTGCTGTTCTGTCCCTCCAGGTGATGCCCAGTATGCACCTCAGGCAGCGCAGGTGGAAGCTGTTTAGCCTTCGCTCTTGATGTGAGTAAGGGGTCCAAGCTTCACAACCATACAGAGTGCTAATGACATTTTCCCATACTCCAACTGTGAAATTCCCAAAAGTAGAGGCTACTGTTCAGATGTAGCTGCTGAGTTCAGCATCGAGTGACAGGTTGTTGGTGATGGTGGAGGCACAGCTTCTAGTGTGTAGTTTCTGATGATGATGGAAGGGGGTTCAGTGATCTGTCCCATCATCCTCTGTCCCATCATCCTGGCAGCATACTTGGCAGTGGCTAAGTAGTAAGATTACCATCTGCCCTTGTGTGTAGCTAGACTTTGTCAGTTGATAAGACATAAGACACTTTATTTGATATTGTAGATATTCAATGATATTATGTTTGATAATTTTCCAAGACCAGCAGCAATAGGAAGCAAAATGAAAAGATGACTCGGATGTCTTACTCTCGGACAGTAAATTGAACGAATCTTTTTTTGAGTCATTTCGTTCATTTCGTTCATTTTTACAGCGGGTGGCGCTGTAGCCCTCTTGTGGGCGTTGTAAAAAAGAAGGCAACATGGTTTGCTTCAGCTGACAAAGCATAATAAACAAAATGCCACAAGCAATTCAAACCATATGAAAACCTAGGAAAGCAAATACACACCACAATAAAGTGACTTGTGTCCAGTATCCTCCCTGCCATTGTTGTTTAACAGGACGACAGTGACTAGGTAGCTGTCACGTGACAAATGAATGATCCGAACGAACAAGAGCGAACGAACGAGAACGAACCGTTCAGCCTGAGCTAACTGTCCCGTGACAAATGAACGAGGACCTGAGGACAGACGCACAGTTGAGTGAGTCGTGAATTAATCATTTCTGTTTCCTGTCCTCCTGACTGAGCTTATGCAGCTGCCATGTGGTGAGGGAAGGTACTGCATGAAAATGAACGAATCACTCACTGAGACGACTCGTTACTCCCGAGTCATGTAAAAGATTAGTTCATATTGAACGAATCATTCACGACCGACACATCACTAATGAGGTAGTGTCCTTTATCTATGTGTTTTAATAAAGCCACTTAGATCAGGCGGGTAAACAGTGACTATGCAAACTGTGCAGTATGTAAAAAAGTGTTGCACAGAAATGAAATAGTTAAAGAGAGAATCAGTTAAAGTCTTATATTATTTATTTCCTGCTTTACAAAATATGTCAATATGTTGCTTTTACTATTTGACCTTCGAAAGTTTGATATACTGTAATAAAAGTTATCAGACAAGTCTAAACTATAAATACATTATTTAACACTGTTAGTTGAATATTTAAAAGAAAAACATAAAAAGAAGATTGTTACTGAAGCTCCAATCAGAACAAAAAAAAACTTTTCTTAATCAGACAAATTCAAACCTACACACTAAAAAATGTTGGGTTATTTTGGTAACCCAATTTATGGGTTATTTTGTTGGGTTAAATTTTTGGGTTATTTTTATAGAGAGTAACCCATTTATTGGGTTATAGGGCTACTATTTTAACCCAATTTATGGGTTTTCAAGGTTATGCACCAATTTTGGGTTGTTTTTCAGAGAGTAACCCAATTTTTGGGTTAGAGACTTGTGTGTTTTTTTTTTGTTTTTTTTCTTGACAGAGCGTATTTTATGGAGTAATCTCATTAACATACTTTATAATGACACATCTTCCTACATAAAACGCGTTCTTTGCCTTTTCGAGGTAAATAGCATGCTGTGACCATACACAGTCGTTGGTGGTGGTAATAATAATAATAATAATAATAATAATAATAATAATAATAATAATAAATCATGATTCAATGTGGTGAAATTGGCTCAATGGCTGTCTGCCGTTTGAAATAAATTCTCTGGAAACGATGGGCAATGCTGGAGCTTTCGGTGACTTTGGCCTGGAATCATATCAGAAGAAGAAGAAGTGCAGTGGGCGGAGTTTGGAACTTGGGGTGCAGCGAACTCAACTTCTCCCTCGATTCGGATCACCGCCTCGCGCCTCGTGTATTCAAGGTATGGATATGTTGTTAGTGAAGATTGTAGCTATAACATTACACGCTTGCACAGTATTGATATCACGTAAACTTTTTTTGTGTCCATGTGTCCCCGTTGCTAGTTAATCACAATTCGTTAAACAACATTTGGGCTTCCGTGTTGTTTCGCACTTCTCCGTCATCTTTTGGTCTCAACTTCTATTATAGCACGCATTGGTTTCGGCTTGTTGAAAATGACCAGCCGTACCACAGTTAGACTAGTAGCGAAGTTGTGACTAGGCCGCGTTAACCGCGGCCACTAGCAGTTAACTAGCTGGTCGTTAGCCGCGGCTAACGCGGCCTAGCTAGCCGCGGCCTAGCTAGCCGCGGCTAACGCGGCCTAGTCAACACAGTAAAGTTATGCGGAAAGTACACTGGAAACGGGCGCGGCGCCCGCAGCAGATGGAGCTTATTAAAGTCAATTGAAGTTGCTCCACAAGTACAAGAGAGACGGCTAATCTATTTTATTTCCTCTACACGCAGCTACGCGGCCCTCCAACAGGTAAAAACAACATTAAAAAAATGTCGTGTCCGTGCCGGCGCTGTCGTTCCCAGTGTGCTTAATTATCCTGCTTGTCAAGTTGTGTGTCTGTTGTGTTGAGAGGTAAAGCAGTGGGTTCGATTGTTAACTTTTATTGACAAGCTCTACATTGCTCTGTTTGTTCCCCCCAGGTCGTTTTAATGGACAGCTTCGTCGCTGCAAAGTTAACAGAGTGGCTGTTACCTGATCTCATTGAGAATTTTACAGGTGAGCATTTTACCCCTTTTGACCATGACAAAAGTAATGTGCCCATTTGTTGGTTCATCAAAGTTACAGCCTGTATTAGTGAAATAGTGCCTTATCCTCAAGCTGTTATGAATAGAAATTGGCCATATAATAATCTTTTAATCCATGTAATTTCTCTCAAGTAGAGGAAATATGGACAGTACACTCTGCCATTCAAAGACTAAGGGTTATTAGTATAAAGCTTTAAACATGACCAGAGAATCCATTAAGTAATTAAAAGTTGTAGTGATAATTCTAAAGTATTGGCCAATGATTCATAATTGTATCAACTGTGTAATACTCATGTATTGTTTTTTTGTTTTGTATTTTTGTCTTCCAGAACAAGACATAGACGAAGAAGCATTTCTTCTGTTAGATGAAGATTCAATCACAGTAAACACATGTTAGAACAATGGTTGTAACTCAGTTAGAGCTAAGGAATGTTCTCTAATGTTTTAGAGATTCGATTTAGAGATTGTGTTTTTACTTCCAGTAGTTAAATTCTGTCAAATGTTTGACAGTTGTTTATAAAATAAATATATATTCTTGTTAAAATTCTCATTCTCATTTTTTGATTTCAAGTATATTTTTAATGGAATGAAAACAATTCTGATAAGTAGTTGTAGCTAAAGGACCGGTTCACCATTTTTAAAATCTTTGTCTGTTCTGTATGCCTTTCTTTTATTTGGGGTGGGTGCATCATTCCAAACTTCTTTGCCAGTGACATGACTGCCATTCACTATTAGTGATGTCATTGGTAGACCAGTTTCAAGCTCGCCATGGAACCACAGAACACCAAATAGAACACATTTCCTAAAATATGGCATACTGAATACACAGACTTAGTTTGGGAAAGTTAGGATCTATTTAAAAGAAATAACCCAACACTATTTAATTTAACCCAATTGTTGGGTTGAATAAGGACCAACCCATTTTTGGGGTTTTTTAAACCAACAAGGTGAGTATTTTTTTTAAAAAACTTTTTGGGTGAAAAAAAAAAAAAAAAAATAGGAAAAAAAAAAAAAAGTTACTTTAGTTATATTAACCCAATTTTTGGGTTAAATATTCAACCCAAAAGTTGGGTTAAAAAAAATAACTCAACCTGTTGGGTTAAAATAACCCAAAAAATGGGTTGGTCCTTATTCAACCCAACAATTGGGTTAAGATTGGGTTATTTTTTAACCCAACTGTTTTTAGTGTGTAAAATTAAAAACTGATCTAATTTTCTAATTTTTGACTCACTTTTTAACTAACCCTATTCATTTGCACATATTCAATCAGTTGTATTATCTAATTTCCTCAAAGTTAAAGAGCTAGCCAGTAGCAGGGCTATGAAACTTGTCATCTCATTGGTTGTACAACACACAAGATAATGAGGCTGTCTGAACAGCAAAAACACTTCAAATGAAGAGGACCGCAATGGCTTTGATCCAGAGCAGTATTGTCACTGACATAGCTGGACTGCCATGGAAGTTTTCTTGGATATGCATGGCTTTCAGAAGATGATTCCTCATGATTTTGGTAGACAGTGACAACTGCTTGACCAGCACTGGTGCATAATAAGATATAGGTTTTCAAGTGGATTTTATTCCTTTAGCATCATCAGGCTAGTTTAACTTTCCTCTTGTACCTCCTTTTCCTTTAGGTCTGAATATCTTTACAGATAAGATCAAGTTTAACCCTGAATTCCATGGGGCATGGCTATGTTACGTTGCAACACTGTTTTGGTCTGTTTTCTAGCTTCAAACCTCGCCAGGAGTGTTTCAAAAGTCCTTGTAAACTTGCTCAGATTTGACCAGTGCCTCTGTTGGAATCACAATCATTGTCTTGAATGGGCAGCTGCTGGGACATGTCACAGATGTGCCCGGAGGAATTTAGGCCTTGAAAGGCAAACAGTAAGTAGAAAAACAGTCCATTGTAAAGATCAACTCATGAGGTTGTAATAGTTTTGAGTTTGTTTCTGTACTTCCTGTTTTATTTTGTAGTTTCACCTGTTTTATTTTGTAGTTCGACCCTGTCTGTCCTGTCTTATTCTACTTCCTGTCTTGTTTCCCGCCCTTTTTGATTTTGCACCTGCCCCTGATTTGTTTCACCTGTGTCTGATTAGTCCTGTCTATTTAGTTCCTGGGTTTCCTTTGTTTCCTTGTCTGTCCGTTTTTGTGTGTTCTTGGTTTTTTTGTGTTTTTGTGTTCTCTGGTGTTTTGTATCTGAGTATCTGGTCCTGTTTCTGTGCTCTCTCGGTTTCTGTTTCCTGTGTTTTTTTGCCTGTTAGTGTTTTTGCCTGGTTTTCCAGCCGCTTTTCGTTATTAAAGCAAGTTTTTGTTTAATTCCTGTGTCTTGGTCCATATCTGCACTTCCCCACTCACCACCCTACGTGACAGTATGGACAGACCATTATTGGACCCAGTGGGAATTTCTGGTGGCCTAAAATGGACCTAGGAGCCTTGCGTCAGCTGGAGGAGGTACTTTTGAAGCGGCAGGAGTGCATGGATGGACTGGTGGCTTTTTGCTGCCGAGCTGGGTCAGTGGGCCACCTCTCGGCCGACTCCTTACCCTCCTGCTCTTCTGTTAGAGGCCCGGCCGACTCCAGTTCCTGCTCTTCAGTCGGTGGCCTGGCCGACTCCTGCTCTTCAGTCGGTGGCCTGGCCGACACTACTCCCTGTTCCTCTGTCGGTGGCCCGGCCGACACTACTTCCTGCTATTCCATCGGTGGCCCGGGTTAGGGTTAACAGGGTTGACATTAATTTAGAACTATTGTGGCACCTGGAATAAGATTTAATTTTATATTTATATAGCCAGTTATCTTATTGTAACATTTTTATCTCATAATATACTGCTATAATTTGTCCTGAAATGTATTATTGCACTCGCCAATAGGTGGCAGTGTAAGCTGTCTGTGACACTCTATTAGCAAGCCTAATAGAAGAGTGTTGTGAAAAAAGATGCTCTGGGTCAGTGTGTGTGTGCGCACCAGGTGCTGAAGTACCTATAGCTTGCTCATAAGTTTTACCTGCCCCACCGGTGAAGTAATAAACTCAATGTTTTCTACACCACTGATGTCGTCAATGTGTGTGAAAATGAAGCAAAATGCTAAATGCTCTATGTTCTCTAGCTGTGTTTGTCTGCTGCTGAGAAGATAGTGAATCTACAGGTCAATCCAGAACAGCTGTTGTGGCCGATTAAAACCAAAACAATGAGCTGAAAGATGCTAAAACTCTCTTTAGAGCTGATCAAATCTTCAGAGATGCTCATTTCTATGAGCAACAACATTCATATTACACATAATATTGGATTTGATTAAAACAAATATTGATTAGAGCAGCTCTAAGCGATCATTGCAGTAGTATTTCAACAGTAAAGTAGTTAGTGAGTGAATACACTGCTAGTGACAAAATATGATATTGGGTGTTGTTTGTCCAGTTTAAGCAGATTTACTAAAACATGTTCTCCTAATTATAATGAGGTATTTTGTGTCGTCCTTCACTTTTCCCAAAGTAAATTCATTGCATCATTATATTTAGCATCACCTTGCATATTGCATCTGAATTTAATTTGTCTGCTCAGGGCCTGCAGAGGAGGGGCGTCGAGGATGGTAGAAATACATTCCCGGATCCACTTGAAACGACAAGACCAATCACATTTGTATTCAGGCTGGCAGAAGCAGGACAATAGAGGACTGTGGTGGGGAATGTGGAGTGCTCCGGGCTGCCACATATCTGTGGCCGACAATGGAACAGGAAATATTTGAAGTTGTTGTCGCATATTAAGAGTTGCATTTTGAAATGGGAAGTCCACAATTTCTAAGAAATGATACATACTCTCATAAAATGATTGGCAGCTGAAAATGAAAACAACTCATGGCATTTTTTTAAGCATGGCAGCAGTTTTATGGTTAGTAAAACTGTATTGTATATCCCTGAGACATAAATGATGATTTCACTTCATGCTTTGAAATTAAATATTTTTGCTCAGTACACTACTGATTCTGTGCCATTTCTGTGTATGTGCAATCATTTACTCTGGACTATCAAAATTATGAAAGATAATCATAAATAACTTTAATTAATATAAAAGCTCCTGGGGGCATCACCATTAACAAAGAGAAAGTGATAGCCATAATTGATTGTCACTCTCATAAAATACTAATTAATAACTATCACCCAAAATTACCATGGCAACAGCTAGTTGAAGATTTTGGAGTTCAGCATGGGAAAGGTTGTCACACAAAGCATCGATTAACAAGACACACATAATCTTTAAGTTTCCCCTCTGCGTGTGTGGATGTGTTTAAGGCCAACAAAGTTGTGTGTCATCTGTAGGACAGTTGTTAATTAAACAGGAGTTAATTTGCATGCATGTGGTGTGTATGTGGTCACACAGTAACCTAAAAATGCATCAGTACATGTACAAAGTTTGTACATGTACAAGCAAAACAAAAGTGAAGCAGTCCTGTACTTTGACCATATTGAGCTATGCTCAGGTTGGTTACCAGTCCGTAAAGGAAGAGAAGTTGTGTTGGTTTGCTTCTTGTTAGCCGCCGATCCTGTAAGCCAGGCTGGGAAAGGTTCTGGTCCTGTGAGTTATCAGAAAGGTCCGGCTGTAGCAGCCCTCAGAATCACTCATAGACTGGATCAAACAGGAAGCACTCCGCTCCTGCAGTGTCATAAGAGAGAAAGCATTTCATTGGATAGAAAATTTGTACACGCTGAGTGCAGGATGAGTCATCAACAACTTTTTATGGTTTATCAGGAAATGACAAACTCTAAAATACCATGAAGAATACCTGAAAATACTGAAAAAATGACTTTGTGCCAGTGTTGGACAGACACTGGAGGATAGGTGACTGTTGGGGTGGACTAAGTTGTCATTCAGCTGCAGGAAAGAGATGTGCGTGGACGGCTCAGGAGAGTCACAGCTGGAGCTCATTGTCTGATCACTCTGTCCTGTTTAGTCCTGGACCTCGAAGACAGGCACACAGAAGACAGACAGATGCGCCAGCCTGTTTATGAGCTGAACTTTTGTTAATGAACTGTTGTAGCTGGATGATGATGTGATTGGAAGCTGTACAGCCAGGAGATAATTATTTACTGTATTTAAATGTGTGTCTGCAGAAAGTTTGAATAAATGTCATCCGGATGGACTGACATGTCACACACTGCTGTGAAACCAGCGAGACCTGCTACAGTGACTTGATAAAAGCACTTAAACATCAATTTTGACTTCATGGGGACTTAACTAAACAAAAGTTCTGTTTAAATCATAAAATGAACGTTTGATTGATGACTCATCTGTAGAATCTCAGTGGTCCCAACATGTTCTTATGGTGCTTTCTGCAGAACTTGAGTCATCAGAGCCCTGCACTGGTGAAGTCTGAAGAGGAAGACAAACAGCCATCAGGAGTGTGTGACAGCTGATGGAGCTTTATGTTTGTCCTCTGAGGTACAGTACAGACAGGAGGGGATGTAATTATGTTTTTTTTTATTTGATTTAAGCAGAGAGGCAGTTTTGGAGTGACAGCTCTAACACAATAATTTATGTGATGGTTGCATGTAGGGGAGGACTGTTTCACATGGTGGGCTGCTCAGAGCAGAGCAGATGTCTCTCTTATGTCTCAGTCACTTTATGACGTGGTTATCTGCACTCAATTGTTTTCCACTTTAAAATTCAGATTTCCAAGAATAATTGAAGTGCATTCACACTGTATTCATGTTCATAATGGTTTACCTGAAATCAAGAGCTTTGAGTTTGTTTTCTTTTGATATATTTGAACAAATCTCAGACTGTATTGTTGACTAGAAATTAGATGATCCTGTGGTGACATACTGATTATTATGTACTGAAGCCAAGACACCTTCTCCAAACTACTTGGACTGTCCATGGACTCCTGTTTGATGACTTTTGACCCCTTTCCAGTGTATGCTGTGAGTGTTTTTGGTTTATCTGTGATTATCAGTGAAGTAAACTGCTGCCAACTGTAGCTGTTGTTAGCTCAGTTTGTTATCTGACAACATTGAGCTAGGCTTCTTGCTGTTGGACTAGTAAGTAATATTAGCTGGCTGCTATGTCTTGTGTTGTTGACCTTGTTGATGTTTGGCTGTTAGCAAAGTTGTTGACTTGCTAGTTTTTGATCATAAGTAATGTAATCAGAACAAATGTTCGAGTACAGCTGAACATATTTAGCACAGTGGGATTACACTCTGAAACTATAGGAATTAAAAAATACCAGTGTCGCTTTAATAGTACAGTTATTTCTGAACTCACACTTGTGTCAGATCAGATAGATGTACCAGGTTCAAATCCTGGTGGGAGTGCCTGTCTTTACAATGTTGCAGTGTTACTACACTGTTGCCCATAAAGTTGGAATACTTTTGTTTTCAGACGCATTCCTCTGTTTATTCCTTTTTATACACATCAGATTAATTGTGGTTTCATTTTCACTGTGATACGTTATGTGGTGTGTAAGATAGTGTTGCCTAGGGGTCTTTAAGGAAGTAGGAGGCAGACTCAAAGGGCTCGGTTGAATGTCCCGTTGGTGGGCATTTTATTTACAGTGCTTCTAGGAAATGTGCAAAAACCACAAAAAAATAAATAAATAAACTAAACAAAGTATGAACATAAGTAACTGAGGCTCAATCAACTCATAAGAACTCCAAATAACTGCACAAGCCCTGGTAGCTGCTGTGCTCACTTCCTTCTCCCCCTGGCCTCCCAAAGACCACTGAATATATCCCTACCTGTCTCTCAGTAGGGTGCCTTAGGACCTTACCATCCTCCACTACAGGGGTCAACAAATTAAACAATTCAACTCTTCAACATAACAGACACACAGAATCATTACCACCTGTACCTCATATTTCCCACTAAGCTTTAATATCCCGCCACATGCCATATCTTCCCATATCTCTACTGTTCAGAGACCTACATATAATATACTTCATTACATCTACACATTACCCCCTTCAACATGGTAGAACCCATGACATCATTGACGATGTCATCTAGTGTATAAAAGACTGGGAATTGTGGGCCGGCCCCCTTTCACACAGAATGGCTTCCTGCACAGGTAAGGAGGTAAGTAACTCAGACAAAGGACATAATTTTAACTTAATAACTCAGGAAAGCTGCTCGAAGAAACATGAATAAAAGTAACTGAAATATCACCCTGTTTGTTTGTCATTACTGTTTAACCAGATTTTAAAGGTGATAACCCTCTCAACAAAATATAATGCTAAACACAAACAGACCCGGGATAGTTATGTGTATTGCACTATCATGTGAGATTCATGGCTAACTTAACAAAGAACTAAACTAAACATGGTGTAGACATGAAATGGCAGAGAGATAAACATGTATACACTTGACAAGTGGCATTTATTAGTCCACTTTGTCACATGGTGTATAAATTATGTGCTGTAATTGTCAGCCAGTCACAATCGCAGCCATGGAAAACATAGATATAGTATCAGGCTGTAGCCTCTGCAGTTGTTACAGCCAGGGCAATGGCAAATGCTCCTGTATATCCTCAGGGCCACAGCAACAGAATGGCTATACCCCAGCAAAGGACGCGTCCACTCCCACTGGTGGTGAAACCTGTTACCATGACAATGTCATATTAAAAGAAGCAGCAGAAGTTACCCAGTTGGTTGTTTACTCTGTGGCCCTGTACACCTACATTAACATGTGTCTCAGTTGATGAGGCTGGGTTACTGTTGTTGTTAAGACCTTGCCTTTCTGCACTTACTTCATGCTGATGTACTACGGTAAGCGTATTCTGTCACTTCTGGTTATCGGTGTTATTGCCACGGTGCTCTCTGCTCTGCTCACCTCAACTGACATTCGTATATTTTTCACATCAGCGATTATCTACATTTTTCTACACTATCCTTAGACTTGTTCGTCCTCCTTTAGCGATAACGGTACTTGTAATAAATGTAGTTTATTTGTTGCTTTGGACGCGAGGCTCAGTGATTTAGAGGCACGGCACCGCACCACCGAACAGTCAGTAGCTGCTATAGTTAGCAAGTCCCCTGTAGCTGGTGCAGTACCACCGAAGGTAGCTTCAGCTAGCCGTTAAATCTAGTATTGGTTGAAGATGTAGTCACATCTCCCTTTACTGAAAACTCTACTCAAACCTTCTCTCTCTCTCTCCCCCTCCACCACCATCTGTAAACATACATGTCTCATTAATGCATCTTAGTGCATGTTACTAACTAAACTTCTTCCCTGGAGTTTCTGTGCTTTCTCATCCAGCAGGTTCTCATGGATCGTGGCTGCTGCTGTGGTCCTGCGTGACGTCCACTACATATATTACAGTTTCTCGATTGCTAAGACACATTTCTTGAAAGCTGCTCTCCTTTTCTCTAAAATGTGAACACAAAACCCAATTTTCAAGCTACATTCACAAAACCTCAGACTCTTCTTGCAAAACCAAACTGTCACCTCAAAACAGTTCAATCTGTGCTCAAAACTGAACTATGTTGTCAAATCGTGCCCCGAGTCAATCAAAATTAAAAACACTACTGAACAGTCACTAAACACTACGTAGAAAAATAGAAAACACAATGCTCAGGACATGAAGCTGGAGAAATAAATGTTTATTGTTCACTGTAGGCTAAATGCATGTTGCAAAACAAAAAACCTGTGCATTTAGCACTTGTACAAAAAGATAAAACAGAAATCTCGTGCATTTATATGTAGCACTTGTAAAAACAAGCAGAAATCTTGTGCATTTACACGTAGCACTTGTAAAAACAAACAGAAATCTTATGCATTTGCCACTTGTGTACAGTAAGCCCATGTAAAAATAAGGTACAAAAATATACAAATAAGTGCATTACTCAGCCACAGCTTCATGTCTCCGTACTGGGTCAGGCCACAGGACTTCATCCACATCACAGGCCACATTTTGTCTGGCCAGGCAACGGGGGAAAAAAACCCTGGCATGCCGTATCCAGGCTTGGCATGCCTCCACACCTATGTCACCACAGGCAAGTTCCATGGCTTGCAGGAGATTTACCCTGGTGTAAGGTTGGCGTTCATATACCTTCCACCGCCATGAGGAGAAGAATTCCTCAATGGGGTTTAGGAAAGGGGAGTACGGTGGAACGCAAAGATTAATAAAACCTTGGTTCATATTGAACCACTCTCTAACCTGGAGGGCTCTGTGAAAACTCACATTATCTCAAACAACAACATAGATGGGATGCTCATCCTGCTGACCTAACAGAGCATCTTGCATGTGATTGAGGAAAATGAGGAGCTGGTGAGTGTTGTAGGGCCCCAGGTTGGCATGATGGTGGACAACCCAACGATTGCTGATGGCAGCACATAATGTGACATTGCAACCACGCTGCCCAGGGACACCAACAATGGCCCGATGGCCAATCACATTACAGCCTCTCCTCCTCCTTTTGGTGAGATTACACCCAGCTTCATCCATGTAGATGTATTCATGGGGTCTTTCCATTGCATCCAGTTGAAAAACCCTCTGTAGAAATAGATATAGTTTTGTAAGTGATACAGAAAAAGTGATTTAGGCCACTACAGTAAATCACTACTTAGAGTAATCAACATTGAATGTGTCTGGATATATACCAACCTGTACATACTGGACTCTTTGCTCTTTGACTCTGTCTGAGTTGCGATCAAAGGGCACTCTGTACAGCAGTTTCATGCGCAGTCTGTTGCGCTTGAGGACACGATCAACAGTAGAGAGGCTGACACTGCTGATACCCTCAAAATTTACATGGTCCTCAATGATCTTCTGCTGAATTTCACTCAGTTTAATGGCGTTGTTCTCACGGACCATATCAACAATTAGGGTCTCTTGGTGTGGGGAGAACATACCTGTCCTCCCACCCCCATGTGGCAGTCTTTCAATTCTACAAAAAGGGAACATGCAGTTACAAAAAATATACATGGAATACTAGGCCTACAAACAGTTAGACCAACCCTCCATTACAATACTACAGTACATTGATGTACTGAAACATATATTTACTTACAGTATACTGTGGTACAGTATATAGTATGTCATACAGTAATTGCTGTCAACATTTACATACTGTACTATAATGTCAAAAAAGGTAATTACCTGTTCTCTTCTCTAAATCTTTGGATTATGGTGGACACAGTGAATCTACTGATGTTTGGTTGTACCCTTTGTCCGGCCTCCCTCATGCTCATACCATGGACAAGAACATGGTCAATCACAGTAGCTCTGATTTCATCAGATATTACTGTTCTTTGTCTTCGCTGACCACCTTGACCTCCTCTCACACGAACTCTTCCTCTCAGATTTCTATCCATTGTAGGGCCTCACAAACCAGTGCTCTCTGAACTGGCTTATATGTTCCCTCACATCATTAGCCATAAGTGTGATCAATTTTGAGTTGTTGTGTTCAAGTGGTGACACCTGTGCTTTAATTGTGTTTGACTTTTGTCACCTGTGCTCACCATTATGCAGCACGGGTGCATCACAATGAAAATGGGTTGGCAAGTTGTGTCTAAACAGGTGAAAAGTGCTTATGGTTTTGCCAAAAGAGTGATTGATTCAATCAGTGGGTTCAGGCAACTGAGCATTTGGTTCAGACAATAGGGTTTAGTGTTTTAGCAATTGAGAAAAACTGTATTACTGTCATTATTGCTACCATATCTCCATTACAGTTTATAGTTAATTAATGACTTGCTGCTGCTGTGCATCTGGGTCTCTCTATCTCTATCACAGGTTCCACTGCTACTGTAATCATTTTATCATTCATTGTAATTCACTGTCATTTTATCATTCATTGTAATTGTACAATATGTTTGTGTTGATTTGTTCTGTAAACGTGACATCTATTGCACGTCTGTCCGTCCTGGGAGAGGGATCCCTCCTCTGTGGCTCTTCCTGAGGTTTCTTCCACTTTTTTCCCTGTTAAAAGGGTTTTTTGTGGGCAAGTTTTTCCTCACTCGAACCGAGGGTCTAAGGACAGAGGGTGTCACTCCCTGTACAGATTGTGAAGCCCTCAGAGGCAAAATGTGTTTTGTGAATTTGGACTATACAAATAAAATTTGATTGATTGACTGATTTGATGTTTACTCCTGGCTACACAATTCCAACACGCAAGTCAGTCCTTCACTGAAGGGGACACTGGGACTCATGTCACTGCCCTCCATAATATTTACATCCTTCACAAATGACAGCAAACACCTTGTCTCACTCACTTCCAGCCATGACATCCTGACAATTCATTTTTCTCTCCATGCTGTGTGTACACTGTTGAACTTGAATACACTCTGCTGTTCCATCCTCATGGGAAGGTTTGTGTTCATTTACTTGCTGCAGTGTAAGTAGGTTGAAGACACAATCCTATTGCACTGTGCTGCTGAATGCATCTGTAATCACCTCTTGAGTTTTTGTGGATGTTTATTCACTCTTGCGTGAAATTATCCCTCACTCCAATCTTTTTTGGAGCTATTCATTTAAAATACCAACCTCAAGGACCCTAACACAACAGCCCTGCAATGAATGCCGTCTGTGTGAAGCTTTACTTACGTACTTAATGTAACTGAGGACTGCTGATTTGACTCTGTGGTAAAATGTTTCAGAGATTTTAATAGTGCTAAATTGAACTGTCTGAATCACCAGAATAGGTCATTTATAAATAAAACAATTTATAGCCAGATCAGTCATGACAGGCATGGACTCCACGAGACCTCTGAAGTTGTGCTGCAGATCGTTTGCGTCCTGTAAGTTGCGAGATAGGGCTTCCATGGTTGGCACATCCCACAAATGCTTGATTGCACCACGATCTTATGAACTTGGAAGCCAAATCAACACTTTGATTTCGTTGTTGTGTTCCTCAAGAAATTTCTGAACCATGCTTGCTTTGTGGCAGGGCACATCCTGCGGAAAGAGGCCACTACCATCAGGGAATACCGTTTCCGTGAAAGAGTGTACATTGTCTGCAACAATGCTGAGGTTGGTGGTCTCTCAGGATTTACCAGCAGCATTACACTGCCTCTGCTGGTATGCCTTCTTCCCATAGTGCATCCTGGTGCCATGTGTTCCCCAGGTAAGCAATGCACATGCACCTGGTTGTTCACATGATGTAAAAGAAAACGTGATTCATCCAACCATGCCAAGTTAAACACCATATCAGAACTGGAACTGTTCCAGGACTGGAACTGAACCATGTTCAGGACATGAACATCGAACCTGGTTAAACTGAACACGGCTGAAAATCATTAGTGCTCCAGTCTTCAGTGCTGCTTGCTTGTTGGTGCTTGGTTTATTTTGGTTGCAGTGCACTCCCATAAAATATTCTGCTGGTTAATGTTCATGTTCATTGATATAAAACAGCATGCCATTTGCTGCTGTTAGTATTTTGTAAAGGGGGCACAGAACACAGTGAATCACAGGCAGTTCTGCAAGAGGAAAAAAAAGATTTCATGCCTGGGTAGTCCACCTTATCAAGGAGAAGCTGTCAAATGGTTAGTAGTCTCAATCAGTCCATAGCTATTATTTATTATGTCAGTCAATGAACGATGTAACTATAATATAACTGAAAGTAATGTAAATGTTTGTATCCTCCCTCAGCATATCATCGGTCATCATGGGGTCTCTGAGAGAGGACCACTCCAGGTCAGCAAAGGCCCTAAAAGAGAGCAGTGCTGTCTTCTCTGCATTCACTTTTGATTATCAACCAGGCCGTGGTCTAGGGAGGAATAGGGAGGATTTTTAAAGCATTTTCACTGTTAATAATGCCTATATTTGGCACATGCAGTATATGATGATATCTATGTATGTATATTTACATAAAGCTGGATGCAAATTAAAGTTTTAAATTGGTCAGTTGTTTGTTTCTTTTCTTTTTGCTGTATACATTTTACATTTCTACATACATATTTAAAGTGTTCCAATCTTGTGTTTTGAGTTTTGTTGGTGGGGCTAACTCTTTGTTTACATTTGTGTTACATATTAGCCTCAATAGGAAATAGGAAATAGGAAAACATTCATAGTTTATATTCATATAGAACTTGTTTGTCATTAGCCTTGCTGCTGCTGCTGCCTGAAGGCTTAACCATTAATGCAGTATCTGTTTGAAACACTGAATTTATAGATGAATGTAACTGCAGAAAGTTTTTGTTTGTCATTAAAAGTAATGGGGCCATCCAAAGCTCTGTAAATACCCCTTCCTTCTGGAAGCTGTCTTCTGATAGCAGACACAACACGTGAGGGCAAGTGCTTTCTAATGTGCCTACCCAGAATGCTACTTTAAAGTATAGTGTGGGGTTATTTTATGCAGACCCTCAACACTTGCTTTCGGTTATGGGTAAATCGTACTAGATGATATGTCCTAGTTCTGTTGTAGTGTAATATGTGAGCACAAACACAACACAGTGTTAGCTATGTTAGTCTGTGACCTTCACAAGAAATTATTATATCATATTTTTATATTTATATTATAATTTCTCTCCTGTGGTCATTATTTCGTCTAATCCTAGTCTTTTCCTGCTCTCTTGGATGCTTGGCGGGGTCATAATTATGAGTTTGTGTTCTGACATACATATGAATATACATTTTCCTCCTCAGTGTCAAATTAAGCACTTGGATCCATAGTTCTCTGCTCTTCAGTTTATTCCACAGGATTAATTAACAAGAGCTGAATATTGATTTCAGCCTCATCAATACAGTTGAGTTATTTTATGATTATGCCCTGTGATAAGCTGATGACTTGTCCGCCTCTTGCCCAAAGTCAGCTGGGATCGGCTCCAGGCCCACCGTGACCATGTTATGGAGAAACACCTACAGATGATGGATGGATGGATGGATGGATGGATTTCATGAGTAAATATTTTGTGTCAGTTATATGAGCTCCATTTGTGGCTAATTGCACAGTGCATTTCCAGATAGACTTAACAGGAGAGGGTTGTAATCATACTTCAGGTTCATAGATGTAGACCTGAGTTTTAGGACTCAGCTCAGGTCAGACTGTTCAATTGGCATCTTTTGTTCACTGTTAATTTTTGACAGCAGCTGTCGATCATCCCTGGGCAGAGGAGACTCTCCTCCCTTTAGTGTGACTCTTCGTCACATTTTTTCAGCACAAATAGAATTCAATAATGTATTCCTTTGAAGAACAAACTTGCATTTTTGCAATGGGAGAGGACAGCAGCCAGCTCTCAGCTTTGATTTGGTTTCTTGAGATAACAAACATTTCATTTTTTAAGCCTGTTATTCCAAGATAACAATTTAATTACTATTTTACCTCACTATATCAAATACGTTTAATCAGGACTTAGACATGTCATCATGTCAGGATAACAGGCTTCTGGAGTACATTGTTCATCCAGATGGGTTTCGTCATGGAGTCATCCCAGAGAAGAAGAGCAACATAATGACAGATAAGAGAGGAAGTCGGCCCACACATAATGTGTGTGTAATGAACAATCACAATCACATAATCCACTGTTTAGTTGGCAAATGGGAGCACACAAAATGTAACAGTTAAGTATTTTACACATAGTTTATGTGTAAAATATGTTAATCCTACAAATAACACAGAGCTACAGCTGTTGTGAACAGTGTTGGAACAGAATGTTTGGTGAGGGGTTCATTTGCAAAAACAGATACTGCATCCTCAATTTTATTTCTTTTCCTGGTGTTGGTTTATTCATTTTCAGAATGGGATTTATCTGTGTTTTTGCAACTCCTTTTGCAAAACTCCTCATATAGTTCTTTTTTTTTCTTGGTACCACATGACAAAAAAAAGATTTATGTTAGAAAAGACCCAGAGTTCACACTGCAGCAGCTTTTGAACACATTTTTCAGAGAGAGAGTCTGTCGTTTAGAGTTTTTTTATTATACTGGTGTCAGAGTGATGACATTCCCCGCCAAGGGCTGATCCACCTCTTAGAAGATGTCATTTGAATAGTGTAGGTGGCTGAATTATTTCTTTAATGCCAATCTGCTGAAGAGAATTTGACATGGCAGTCAACAGTCAAGATCAGCACAACATTTTATAAATGAACTTGTTTCATAGACAAACACCTAAAGCAGGGAGACTGTCACATAGTACTTTTTATACAAGAAACATATCTACAGTAAAGACAATCCAACTGATGCTGTGACTAACACTCAGCCAGGCCAACTAAATTCAACAGGTATCTTGTTAGTTTGTTTTGCCATAGTCTACAGTATTCAAATTTTAAGCAGTGCTGCTTATATTGTGATGTTGACATGGTTAATCATCAAGTCAAAGATCTCTGCTGCTCCACCTTCCACCTTTATAATTAAATGTGACAATTAAACTAAACTTAACTGAACTTGAAGTGACAGGCGTGGTGTATGACATCGTCATGACATCACATATGACAGCTGTAACAAGCACTAAATCGGTGAAACAGCAAAGACCCTGTCAAAGAACAATAGAGCAAAACTACTCAGAGCAGAGGTCTTCTTCTAAAGATAATGTACAGAGAGCTGCTCAGTTGAAAAACAAACCTGACAGGTTGATGCAGGACCCCAACATGAAGCTGAGCTTTCCCTCAGCCAGTGTTTAGTTTGTCCATCCTGGGCTACTGTAGAAAAATGGAGGTGGCAAACTCCATGAAAGAATATCGGTGGTGTCTGTAAAAGACTTAAAGACTCATTCCAAGGAAACAAAATTAACAATTCTTATTTTCACGGTAACACTGTCTATGAAGACCATGTCACGCTGCATTATGGGGACATTCACAGTGAATTATAATGCATTCATAATTCTTTGTGACTACACTCATAAACACACATAATGCGTCCTAATGCACTACAGATTAGATAGATAAATAGAGTGATAGAGAGACAGAACAAAACAATAACTGTCACTACTAAAAAAAAAGGGGGGGCTCGCAGGTAGAGCGGGTCGTCCACTAATCAGATGATTGGGGGTTCGATCCACGGTTCGATCCCTGGTTCCTCCAGTCTGCATGTCGAAGTGTCCTTAGGCAAGATACTGAACCCCAAATTGCTCCCAAAGGCTGTGCCATCGGTGTGTGAATGTGTATGAATGGTTAGCTCCTAAAAACCAATGAGCAGTTGGCACCTTGCATGTAGTGTTGGGAAGTTTGAGTCTTTTAAGTGACCCGAATCACTTACTCTCAGACGGTAAATTGAACTAATCATTTTTTGAGTCATTTCGTTCATTCACTAGTGCAGCGCTGTAGCCCTCTTGTGGCCAATGTAAATGTGACAAATGAACAATCCGAATGAACGAACTGCTGTGCTTACTCCACCTTGTTGTGGAGAAATCGCTGAAAATCAATGGCACCAGGTCAGGAGGGAAGAAAGCGTTCAGGAGCTTCTGATGTCTTATGCTGAGACATTCACACATACAATCAGGTATGCATATGAGTCGGTGTTTATTCTGACCAACTCATGCTGGTGGTCAGACTTTAAACCCTTACAGATGACACCACAAATACTATACGCCCAAAAAAGGTCAAAGGAAATGTTTTTACCCATGTTAGTGTTCACCTTCAGCACATTTTAGTCTGGAGCCACTGTTGTCTGTTTATGTTAATGGAACGTCAACAGTTAGCTATCTATTATGTCTAGGAGTCTAAGTTAGCGACACCGGGGGCCATAGTTAAATGCATCCCAGGGGCCAGAGCGGGCGACACAGAGTCAACTTTGAAACTGCTGGCTAAAGATAAACGTAGATACAGTAAGATTGTTATTCACGTCGTTCAGGAGCGGGGACTCACGCTTCTCTGCGCCTCCGTTAGAGCGGCTGCCCACCCAATCCTCTAGTATAGAGACTGTGTCTGTCCCCTGTCCACCTACATTATTTAAAGATAAAACAAACAGAGGAGGAGCTCATCATAAAAACTTAATAAAAAATGAAACAACATCTCCAACCGTCCAAAATAAGAGAATTAAATGTGGACTCTTGAATATCAGGTTCTTGTCCTCTAAAGCTGTTTTAGTCAATGAATTAATATCTGATTATGATACTGATTTATTCTGTCTTACTGAAACCTGGCTGCAGGAGGATGAATATGTTAGTTTAAATGAATCCACTCCTCCCAGTCATTGTAATACTCATATTCCTCGAAGTACTGGTCGAGGTGGTGGAGTTGGAGCCATATTTGACTCAAGTCTATTAATAAATCTTAAACCTAAACTAAATTATAATTCATTTGAAAGTCTTGTTCTTAGCCTTACTCACCCAACCCGGAAAACATTACAGCCAACTCTATTTGTTACAGTATATCGAGCTCCTGGTCCTTACTCTGAATTTTTATCTGAATTTGCAGAATTTGCATCAGGTTTGATCCTTAAAACAGATAAAGTAATTATTGTAGGTGATTTTAATATTCATGTGGACAACCACAATGATAGTCTTAGTACTGCGTTTATCTCTTTGTTAGATTCAATTGGCTTCTGTCAGAGTGTAAATAAACCGACTCATTGTCTGAACCACACTCTTGATCTTGTTCTCTCATATGGCATTGAAATTGATCATCTAATAGTCTTTCCACAGAATCCTCTTCTGTCTGACCATTTTTTAATAACCTTTGGGTTCATATTACTGGACTATAAGCCTTTCTGCAGAAACTCCTACAGCAGATGTTTATCTGATAGTGCTGTAGCCAAATTTAAGGAAGTGATCCCTTTAGTATTGAATTCAATGCCATGTCTCAATGTAGCAGAGGACTTGTCTGCTTCCTTTAGCCCCTCACAAATAGATCATCTTGTTGATAGTACTACAGGCTCATTACGAACAACTCTCAACTCTATTGCACCTCTGAAAAAGAAGATAATTAAACAAAGGAGGTTAGCACCATGGTATAACCAGCAGACTCGCAAATTAAAGCAAGAGGCACGTAAATCTGAACACAAATGGCGTGCCACTAAACTGGAAGAATCTCGTTTAGCCTGGCAAGATAATCTTAAAACATACAGGAAGGCTCTCCGTAATGCCAGAACAGCCTACTACTCTTCATTAATAGAGGAAAATAAGAACAACCCCAGGTTTCTCTTCAGCACTGTAGCCAGGCTAACAGAGAGCCACAGCTCTATTGGGCCATCTATTCCTTTAGGTCTAAGTAGTAATGACTTCATGAGCTTCTTTAATGATAAAATTAGAATTATTATCATAGCACAGAGACCGCACTAGTCAAAGTTACAAATGACCTCCTAATGGCATCAGACAAAGGACTCATCTCTGTACTTGTCCTGTTAGATCTTAGTGCCGCATTTGACACCATTGACCATCAAATTCTTTTACAGAGACTGGAACATCAAATTGGCATCAAAGGAACCGCCCTAAGCTGGTTTAAGTCGTATTTCTTAGATCGATCTCAGATTGTTCACGTCAATGATGAATCCTCCATGCACACGAAAGTTTGTCACAGAGTTCCACAAGGTTCTGTACTAGGACCACTTCTATCCAGTTTATATATGCTTCCTTTAGGGAACATTATTAGGAATCACTCCATTAATTTTCATTGTTATGCCGATAACACCCAATTATATTTATTGATCAAGACTGATGAAACCAATCAGTTAATTAAACTTCAAGCATGCCTTAAGGATATAAAAATTGGATGACCTACAATTTTCTGATGTTAAATTCAGACAAAACTGAAGTTCTTGTAATTGGACCCAAACACCTCAGAAACTCTCTTTCTAGAGACTTAGTTACTTTAGACGGGATCAGCCTGGCCTCCAGCTCCACCGTAAAGAATCTTGGAGTTGTTTTTGATCAGGATTTGTCCTTTAATGTCCACATAAAACAAATTTCGAGGACTGCATTCTTCCACTTACGTAACATCGCAAAAATCAGACACATCGTATCTCAAGCGGATGCAGAAAAACTAGTCCACGCATTTGTTACTTCTAGGCTGGACTATTGTAACTTGTTATCAGGCTGCTGTGAGGAAACTGCTTCATCGTGGTCCAGGACTTCATTGCTGTTGTGGATGCCTTCTACGTGTCAGGACGTCGACACGAGGATGCTTGCCGTACTAGGAGGGCGGTAGGAACCAAACCAAAAGGAAACCCACCTGAGAAGCTCTTTTTCCATTTTTTTGCTACTTTATTCTGCCTGAAACTCAGTTGTTTTGTTTTTTTGCCCAAGACTAACCAAATCAATGACAGTTGACAACCAAGATAAACTGATAACTGAATAAAACTGACATCATAAGGAACTGAAGGTTGGCAACCGAGGAACATTCAAAGTAAAGTGGTTTAAACCGGAAAGACAAACAGCTTTAAGTGAATTTAAAAGAGTATAACTGAGAAACAGTGAAGTGGTACCACATTTATTTTTTTTCTCCTAATTTTCTTGAGGTATTGAAATATATATATTTTTTTCCCTTTACATCCATTTTGGTGGTTTAAATTATTTTTTGTGGTATATTTGAGTTAATTATTTTTACATGAAGATATTCCTACTTTAACCGAAGGTAAGCGAAACTGAACAATATATTTACATAAAGGTAATCTTCTGTTTCATAAAACTGTGGTCCTGTGTGGTGTGTGGGTTGGAGGTCTTATTTACTCCCTTACAGAGCCTGCTACTGCCAATCTCCTTTCCCAAACCTAGAAGATCAGTGAGCGTGAATCTGAGTAAACCTGTGATAATTCTGAGCTGTATCGTCCTAGGTCTAAGATTTTTGATACAGACCCTAGATTTAGATATTGTAGATATTATACTTAGGTCAGCAGCATAGATCTCTTCTATAAGAGAGAGGGACACACGTCCAGGTTACACATACAAAGCTCTTCATGGTCAGGCACCATCATATCTAAAAGAGCTCATAGTACCTTACTACCCCTCTAGAACACTGCGCTCTCAGAATGCTGGGTTCCTTGTGGTTCCTATAGTTTCCAAAAGTAGATTGGGAGCCAGAGCTTTCAGCTATCAAGCTCCTCTTCTGTGGAACAAACTACCATTTTGGGTTTGGGAGGCAGACACGGTCAACACTTTTAAGAATAGACTTAAGACTTTCCTTTTTGATAGAGCTTATAGTTAGGGCTGGCTCAGGTCATACCTTAGTTATGCTGCTATAGGACTAGACTGCAGGGGACTTCTCCAGGTTCTCATGGATCGTGGCTGCTGCTGTGGTCCTGCACGATGTCCACTACATATATTATTACTGTCATTATTGTTACTATATTTCCATTACAGTTTATAGTTAGTTGATGTTTTGCTGCTGCTGTGCATCTGTGTCTCTCTATATCTCTCTATCTCTCTCTATTTATCTATCTACCCCCCCCCCCCCCCCCTCTAGCTCTATGTGCCCCTCTCTATCTTTAACTCAACCGGTCACAGTGGATGACCGTCTCCCAGTGAAGTTTTTCCTCGCCACCGTCGCCAAGTGCTTGCTCATGGTGGAACTATTGGGTCTCTGTAAATAATATTATAAAGAGTACGGTCTAGACCTGCTCTGCATGAAAAGTGTCATGAGATAACTTTTGTTATCTGCACTCCTCCAGAAATCCAAACAGCGTCCTCGCATAACAAAGAGAGAGAGAGTCTTCTCTGACATGATTTAGTGCTGTCACTGTCTATGACCTCAAGGCCCATGTGTGACCAAGTGTAGTCGAAGGATGGAAAATTCCATAACACTCCTCACACAGCCTGAGCGGCCTGTCATGTAACAAATCCGAATGAACAAACTGCTGTGCTTACTGCTCATCACACAGTCTGAGCGGTCATGCAGCTGCTATGTGGCGAGGGACCGTACTGCATGAAAATGAACGATTCACTCACTGAGACTACGCATTACTCCCAAGTCATATAAAAGATTGACTGAGAGAAATTGAACCATAAGTTCACGACCGACACACCACTACTTGCATGGCAGCTAATGCCATCAGTGTATGAATGTGTGTGAATGGGTGAATGAGATATGTAGTGTAAAAGAGCTTTGAGTGGTCGGAAGAAAGGAGATATATAAGTACAGTCCATTTACCATAAACTTGACAACTAGTATGTATTTCAATACATTTATGCTGCATCATAAGTGATTATTATGTAAGAAGTCAAAATGCAGAGAGTTCAAATAAAATGTATTTTAAGTCACATTATAATATTTAATGACTATTGTACTCTGATTTTACTGATATATTCGTGTTTGAGTGTAATCATAATATATTTCACTGTCAATGCCCCTATGCACTATAGATGTGGTCTTCATAGAAAACAGAATTATGAATATCTATATATATGTATTTATTTTCCCCATTTCTACCATATTCTGTAAATAGAGCCCCATAAATCTGACACACCTGACCTTTAAGAGGTTGTAGTGATTGGCCACTAACTGGCCTCAAAATCCAGCCAGACCATCTGCACAGCATTATGGTGCTAATGCAATTATTTTATTATAAAGGTCTGTTCAGCGCCGACAAGGATTACAGAGCAGTCTGTTTTAGACAGAATCTAGCTTGTCATCAGTGGGGGAGATATTTTTGGGCTGTGTTTCATAACAATCCATCAGTCCTGCAGAGAAGGATGTTTTCTTTTATTCATTTATAGACTCCACTATTGGATTCCTATGTTTGATTTGAGGCTCTGCCTTGAGTCAGGATGATGGAGAGGTTATGGCAGCTCTTGCTTAAGAAAGATTAAAAACCCCTTACTCCTCCTGTTCTGCTGTGAAATGAATTATTTTCAGTGTAAGTGCGGAGAGGAGACAGCCTCCAGTAACTTGAATTTTTACTACTCGATGTATTTTTAGCCATACCTTTATGAACAGTTTTTTCGGTTAAAATAACTTAAGCAAGACAGATGAAGCAGCACTAACAACATTTTCCCATCAGCCAAATCCTGCAGACATCATTAAAGATAATCGAGGAGCTTTAAGTGATGATAGCAACACATTACCGGCATTACCGGAGGACTGGTGCAGGATTCAGAGAAGCTGCCCAGCAGGAGAGTTAGTGCCGCAGTTTGGCTAAAAGCTGCAGGTACATGTCCTGTCATTAACAGTGTTTTTATCAGCAGCTGCCTGAAGTGGGGAAGCCATTAGCAAATTAAAGAGGAACAGAGAGCTTGTTGACTGCTCAATTTTCCATTATCATCACTGATCTGTTCGGAAGCTCCACTGTAGGCAGTATGACTGCTTAGTGATTGAATGATTTCTGGATTTAAAGAGACACTAAGCTAAAAATAAAGATTCCAGTCCAATTTGTAATCACTGCTAAGTTACCTTTAACCCACAAATCCAGAGCTGACGTGTGCGACATGTCCTCACTCTTGTCAAATGCTGCAGTTCTGTCAGTGTAGACGCTTCAAACTGTGACATGTTGTTATCCCTCTGGTGTCTTTTCTAGGCAGGCAAGGGTCCATGGTCAAATTAGCAATGATAAATATTCAACGCTCGTTTAGACAAAGCTTGCAACAAAGCTCTAAAAGAGCTCATAGTACCTTACTACCCCTCTAGAACGCTGCGCTCTCAGAATGCTGGGTTCCTTGTAGTTCCTATAGTTTCCAAAAGTAGATTGGGAGCCAGAGCTTTCAGCTATCAAGCTCCTCTTCTGTGGAACAAACTACTATTTTGGGTTCCGGAGGCAGACACGGTCAACACTTTTAAGAGTAGACTTAAGACTTTCCTTTTTGATAGAGCTTATAGTTAGGGCTGGCTCAGGTCATCCCTTAGTTATGCTGCTATAGGACTAGACTGCAGGGGGACTTCCCATGATGTACTATGCTCCTCTCTTCTCTCTCTCTTCATCTGAACACATTCATGTTCCATTAATGCACGTTAACTTAGCTTCTTCCTCTGAGGTTTTCTGCTTTCTCTTATGCCTTAATCGGAGATTTTGGTTGTACAAATGAAGAGTGAAACAAGAGCTCACTTCAGTAAGTTAATGTCCCAATACATTTATTCAAGTATTATGCTTGATTACAGTTACAGTACACTATGAGGTACATGTACTTTACTTGAATATTTCCATTTTATGTAACTGTACACGACAGCGTTAGGAAGACACTCAACAAGACGTGAAAGGCAAGTAATGAAAAGCACTTCATTTAAACGCCTCTCACAGACGAGTCTCTCACAGACTGGTCGAGTGTCCTTATCTTCCTTTTCCTGTCCTGTCAATGATGGATGTGTACAGTTACATAAAATAAAGTACCTCATAGTGTAACTCTAATCAAGCTAACTTATGTGAATGTTTTGGGTTACTGTCACGCACTGCTCTCTGCTTCATTGTGATCTGAAATGCTCAATGGAAAAGTAACGACATGAACTTACTCAAGTGAGGTTCTTGAGCTTTCTGTTGAATATTTTGACTTACATACCATTGCATATCAATACTTTAGGCACAGCATATATCATCTAATGAAATACAATGCATCATTATAGATTAAAAAGTAGTCTCTAGCTCAATTAACAGTAAAATGTTGCTTCTGTGTGTTCCCCTCTCTCTCCTGCCATATATCCTTGATCCTCCACAGGGCCATAGAAATACAGAGTAAATCTAACCAGTTAACCAGTTGTGGTGAGTTCTTTGAAAACAGTTTGTCTAAAGCTCAGGAAGAGCTGAGAAAATAAGCAATGATGTCATAGTGATGTCATCAAGGTCATCTCAGCTTGACCTTGTAGGCTGAAAGCCTGCTTTACAACTGCTTTAACTGTGTCTGTGGAGTTTCAAAGATGTGGAGGAAGGTTTGAACAAAGGATGTCATTGAGTTGCATGATGGAAAATGTAGTTTATTTGGGGGGACTTTTTCCTCATTCTTATCAAAGTTGTGAGGAGGGGGGGTTGTAGTCTGCACAGAGTTTAAAGCCCCTTGAGCCAAATCGTGATTTGTGATACTGGGTTGTATAAATAACATCGACTGACTTGTTTTATCTGTTTTTTGTGAGTCTGCAAGCTTTATAGAAGTGCTGCAATAAATCACTGAAGAGCCCATTTGAAAACAAAAAGAGGTGCACCTCTGAATGCAACAGCACATCTTTCCTCCTCATACCCAAGTTGATTCAGAGCTTTGTTTTTCCATTGATACTGTATAGTTCTGCTTTAATATGTAACATTTTAACCTCTGTAATCTTTTTTCTATGCACTTTATTCAATACATGCATATGTAGTATATTTGAATTATGTATATATTTACTTCACTATATATGAATCCTCTTGTGCACAGACATTTGGTTCAGGATGATTGACATTCAGTTATCTTAGCTGAGTGATTTCCAGGAAGTGTACTGACAAGTAGACATTGCAGCAGCAAGGTGAGCGAGGTGAATTTAAAACCACTGGAGGTCAGCAGGACCAAGAATTTCAGCTGCAGTTCTGTTACTCTGTAAAGATGAGACACTCTCTCTGTAACAGGAATAAGCCAGTGATAAACCCTTAAATGACAAACTATGACCTAACTGGAGGATGAGGTATTTCAACAGGCTGTCAGCAGAAGTACTCTGGAATTGTATCAGTACAACCCATAACTCTCAACAGTAGGACTCCAGAGAGATAAAAGTGTCCAAAGGTTCAGGTTTTGGCAATCTATTTTTTATCTTTGTTGTCGCTGTCTGTAAACAGTGAACCACTCCATCCATCTGAGGCTTGTTTTAAAGTACACTGAACGCTTCCAGAGATATTTATGTCTGCAGGTTATCTTTGTTCACTGTGTTGTGCAGAATACTTATAACTTTGTACAGAACAGAAATCAAACACTACAAAATAGTGATCCATGTAAGAGCTAGGATCAATTTAATAAAAGAAGAGTTAAACAAATATTGACATTGGTGGCCAGCACCTTCTGACAATGGCACAAATCTGGAGGTCTTCTTGGAGTCTTACTTGTAAATGTATGTGACTGTGTGCAAGAATCTGTAAATGTGTTTTGTAGACGATTGTGGGCCTCATCATGGACAACTGTGGGACAGCCTACAGAGAGGAGGTGAAGACAACGTCAGTAAAATTAAAGAGATGATCATGGACTACAGCCAACCACAGAAACATTTAAAAATCTAAAAAAAAATTTAAATGTAGTGCCCTGCTACAAATGATAATATTTTGCTTCTGTAAACGTGTGTTGTTAACAAGTATGCAGTATATTTTGGAATATTGTTTGTCAAGTTACTGCTGTTGTGAAATAAGGTTCCTAAATATAGAGAAATTCATAATGTTACTTTATTTGGGAAGGTATTGAAATGTCCCATGTTCCTAACGGTCTGTGAATGCCTCATGACGTTTCTTCTGTTTTATTTGAGTAGCCAGGTGTTAATCTGTTATTAGCAAATCCATGCCTGTCAAAGATGAGGGTCACCTACCTATCGGATTCTGAGAAGGGGGTGGGACTAAAAGAAATGAGAGGGACGAAGCTCAGGCTAGTAACAGGAGACACGGGGAGAAGAATAGCAGCGCAACGAAACAGCTAGTCGTAAAGCATTCAACCGTGTCAAAATTTACTGATGTTATGGAAACTTAAAACCGGAGGTATAAAATGTAAATGTGAGCCATGTTTGGAGCTGTTTCAGCCGTAAATTATACTAAATGTCGGTGACGCCATTTTCTGTTGTGTATTAAACTAGTTAGCTTTGTCTACGCTAGCTGAGAGGAGAAGGACACTGTGTGTGTGTGTGTGGGAGAATATTTTGCGCCGAGTTTTCTGAGTGAGTATGGACATTATGTGAACTAGTGACAATATAAATAGTGTTGGGAATGAATAGTGAGTTTATTAGTGTTGTGAATTTCTGCATAGTGTGCCTCAAGCCTACATGCCGCCTGCCTGCCGCCACACATGCTGATGCTGCTGTAGAGGGCTACACGTGGGGGCTCGTCCGGGATCATATTGTTTACTGTTTCTTGTATTTGTGAGCAAATAAATGGGGGAAAAAAAAAAGTAAATGTTAACTGAGGTAGCTATAGCCCTGTAACCACTAAATTGTTTAGAAGTGTGTATTTTTTTGGGTGACTGGTTTTGTAAATCTAACAAACATGGAGTCAGAACAAATATTCAAATGGTGTGAAGAAAAAGGTATTGATGTAAAGAAATCAATTGTGCTTAGTGGGGTTTCTCTTGATGTTACTGATGAGACCATTTATAAGGCACTTGATGGAGCTAAAATATTTGGCCACTCTAAAGTAAGAGGACGGTGTCTAGCACACAATGATAACACTCAGTTAGTCTTAATTGAAACCACAAATGACCTGAATGAGGCTGACATACCTGAACAGTTGGTAGCTGGAGACCAATCAGAACTTTGGGTAGTATGTGTCTCTAAGACTCAAAGTTCCCACATACCGGGTGATAGAGAAGGTTTTCAGTCCAAGCTGGCGTCATTCCTAGCCAGTGAAGGGAAGACTTTAAATGATGTCACAGGCTTGCTTAGCCCTAGTCCTGCTCCACCCACTGCTCCGGATTTGAACATAGAGCTTGTGAATGCTATCTCCTCACTAGTTGAAAAATGTCAAGCCCAGCCTGGGGAAGGACAGGGCTATCGCAAACTTCGCTTGTTCTCAGGCGTGAAACCAACTCCACATGGAGAAGAGGAGTATGACGCATGGGCGGAACAGACCTCCCACATGTTGGATGAGTGGCAGTGTTCTGATGTCGTAAAAAAGCAGAGAATAGCTGAGAGTCTTAAAGGGCCAGCAGCAGACATTGTCCGGGGATTGAGAGCCACTAACCCCCATGCCACTGCCAGTGAGTATCTTAAGGCCTTAGAAATAGCTTTTGGGACCACAGACAGTGCAGCTGATCTCATGGTGAGGTTCCGTAACACATTCCAGCGAGAAGCTGAGAAGCTGTCAGAATACTTACTCAGGCTAGACAAGCTGTTGCATGCAGTCCATCGGAAAGGTGGAATTGATGTGGCGGACATGAATCAAGCACGCATTGAACAAATTGCAAAAGGTGCTCTCACCCATGATCTTGCTGCCCTTCGTATAAGGATGACTTACAAACTAAAGCCTCCTCCAAGCTTCACTGAGCTACTTCGTGATGTAAGGGAAGAGGAGGGGATGGTCTTTGAAAGAGAAAAGGTAAAGAAGGTTGCTTCTTCATCTGTGATTAGGTGTGCAGGGTGTGCTACAACTTCAGTGGTGCCAAAACAGCCAGAGCCTGCACCAGTACCTGTCATAGTGGAAAGGGACTCTGCAATAGAGAGTCTTAAAAAAGAGCTTCAGGGGCTTAAAAGTGATGTTGCACGCCTGCTTTCTGCCTCTGTAGTCACCACAGAAGGTTCACCACAGCATGTAGCCCAGAAACACACCCAGAAAGCTGCAGGAAAATATGTACATGGAAAGGAGAGAGCTCCCAAACCTCAGTACTGTGCTGATGTCTTTTGCTACAGGTGTGGTGAAGATGGTCACTTCCAGCGGGAGTGTGAAAACCCAGAAAATCTCAGGAAAGTGAATAAGCGTCTCCTGAAAACAAAACAGCCGATGGGAAACTTCCCAGGGGTTCAGTAGAGGAACGACCTGATGCCCCGGAGAAAACACGTTCCACAAGATGTGACACGCTAAAACAAAGCAAGGCTAATCTGCCAGAGGGTCTAGTTGGACCAAGCTCTATTGTCTCTGTACAAATTGAGGGCATTTACGCCAAAGCTCTGCTTGATAGCGGGTCCCAAGTTACCCTGCTGTACCGCTCCTTTTATGACAAGTATCTGAAGCACCTGCCTTTAACCCCTATTGAGTGCCTGGAGATTTGGGGCCTGAGTGCGGACCAGTATCCATATGATGGTTATATGTGCTTGAAACTTGAGTTTGCTGGAGACATAGTTGGAGTAGCTGAGACCATAGAAACACTTGTGCTTGTGTGTCCAGATCCGGCCATGAAAGATGGGGTTTCCATTGTGGTTGGCACAAACACCTCTATAGTTAGGAGACTATTCCATTCCTGCAAAGCACAAAATGGAGACAATTTCCTACATGCCCTCTCTGTTCACCCGGTAATAAAAGAGGCTTATGAGAAGTTCCATGACACGCCAGATGACACAGCTGACCCAAAAAGAGGAACAGTCTGGTTCAATCGAGACAAACCCTTTGTGTTGCTACCAGGTGGAGTTGCAAAAGTTGTAGGCATTCCAAAGTTTCCTGGCAGTTCTTCTGGTCAAGCTATTCTCATAGACCGCCCAGAGGATGGTTGCTTCCCTGAAGAACTTTTGGTGATGCCGGTTGTTGAAAAACCAGATGCTGTCCATTGTCGTCGCATCACAGTCACCCTGAGAAATGTGTCAAATCATCAGGTGACATTGAACCGTGGCATGCAAATTGCTCACCTGTATCCAGTGGATGTAATAAATTCAGTTCCTGAAAAGAAAGCGTCAAAGCCACCCACATCTCAACTGTCTCTCTCCTCTTTCAACTTTGCCAATTCTCCTGTGCCTCCTGAGTGGAAGGAGAGACTATGTAAAGAAATGATGGAGAGGAGAGAGGTTTTCTCTTGCAGCGAGTTTGATGTTGGTTGTGCAAAGAGCACACAACACAGCATTCGAGTGACAGATGACAAACCATTCAGAGAACGCTCCAGACGCTTACCTCCCAGTGATTTGGAAGATGTGAGGAAACATCTAAATGATCTGAAGGAAGCTGGAATCATTTCAGAATCCAGAAGCTCCTATGCGTCCCCCATCGTTGTGGTTCGCAAGAAAAATGGAACCATAAGAATGTGTGTGGACTACAGGACGTTAAACAGGAGGACAATTCCTGATCAATACACAGTCCCTCGTGTGGAGGATGCGCTGACCTGCCTGAGTGGTAGCAAATGGTTCAGCGTGCTTGATCTCAGAAGCGGCTACTATCAGATCCCTTTGAGTGCTGCTGACAAAGAAAAGACAGCCTTCACCTGTCCAGCAGGATTTTATCAATTTGAGCGAATGCCGCAAGGCATATGTGGAGCACCAGCCACGTTCCAACGTGTCATGGAAAGGACTGTTGGTGATATGAACCTACTGGAAGTGCTGGTGTACCTTGATGATGTGATCGTTTTTGGGAGAACATTGGAGGAACATGAGCTGCGCCTTCTTAAAGTGCTTGACAGATTGAAGGAGGAAGGACTAAAAATATCCTTGGATAAATGTCAGTTCTGCTGCCCCTCTGTAACCTACCTTGGTCATGTTGTTTCTGACAACGGCATTGCTACAGATCCTTCAAAGATTGAAGCTGTGAAATCGTGGCCACGCCCAGAAAACATCACTGCTCTTCGTTCTTTCCTTGGTTTCTGTGGATATTACAGACGGTTTGTAAAAGATTTCTCCAAAGTCTGTTATCCACTCAATCAGCTGCTACAGGGCTGTATTGTGGCTGGAGGGCAAGGGAGAAAGGTTAGAGTTAAAAAGGATGCCAAAGAGAGAGGAAATTCAAAAACAGACATGGAAACAAAAGAGTGGTACCACCCCTCAGAGCCGTTTGGGGCAAGGTGGGATGGAGACTGTGAGAAAGCTTTTGAGACTTTAAAGCAGAGTCTTACAGAGGCACCTGTCCTGGCCATCGCCAACCCGGAACTGCCTTATGTCCTGCATGTTGATGCAAGTAGAGAAGGTTTGGGAGGTGTCCTCTATCAGGATCAAGGAGAAGGGTTGCGCCCAGTTGCGTTCGTCAGTAGAAGCCTCTCTCCATCAGAGAAGAATTATCCCACGCATAAACTAGAATTTTTGGCTTTGAAATGGACTGTCACAGACAAACTGCATGATTACCTCTATGGAGTCAAGTTTGAGGTTCACACAGACAACAACCCATTAACATATGTCCTAACCACAGCTAAGTTAGATGCAGCAGGACATAGATGGTTGGCGGAACTGTCAACGTATGAATTCAGTCTGAAATATCGCCCTGGAAAACAGAACATTGATGCGGATGCATTGTCACGGCGTCCTCATACTAACAGCAATGTTTCTGGTGAGGAGACATCCATGCCTGCTCCCGCCGTCCAAGCTGTCTGTCATATGTCATCAATCCGACTACCTCATTCCTACCGTTGCAGAGCAGTTGATCTCCTGGGCTCATCCAAGCATGCAGTACCCAGAGCCTATTGTAACTTGTCTTCTTTGAGCATGCAGCCATTGCCCAAAATGACTTCAGCAGATATCTCACATTCTCAGCAGAAAGATCCATGCATTGGAGAAGTGTGGCATGCTGTTGTTCAAAACTCTCCTGACCGGGCTAACAAAGGAAAACATCCTGATGTGTCATTGTTGCTAAAAGAGTGGGAAAAATTAAAGGTCAAAGACACTGTATTGTACCGAATAAGTAGGCCACTTAACAAATCACTTCGCCAGCAACTGTTACTCCCACAAGAGTTCAGAGAGACTGTTCTCAAATCTTTGCATGACCAGTCGGGCCACCTCGGGTTTGACAAGACCTATGGCCTGATACGAGAGAGATTTTACTGGCCTCGTATGAAAACACAGGTGGAAAAGTACTGTAAAAATTGTCCTAGGTGTATTCAGAGGAAAACGCTGCCTAAAAGAGCTGCGGAGTTGTCACATCTTAACAGTGATGGACCAATGGATCTCATCTGTATGGATTTTCTGACCATCGAGCCTGACTCCAGAAATATCTGCAATGTGCTTGTAGTTACAGATCACTACACACGCTATGCACAAGCGTTTGCAACTAAGGATCAAAAGGCATCCACAGTCGCTAAGGTCCTGTGGGAACAGTATTTTGTCCACTATGGTCTACCAAAGAGAGTGCACTCAGATCAAGGTAGGGATTTCGAGAGTCGGCTCATATATGAACTGTTGAGTATGCTTGGCATAAAGAAATCTAGAACAACACCCTACCACCCTCAGGGCGATCCACAGCCTGAGCGGTTCAATAGAACTCTTCTCGACATGCTTGGTACTCTTGAAGTGCAGGACAAAAGTAAATGGAGCAGACACATCAGTCATCTTGTACATGCGTACAATTGCACGTTGAATGAGTCAACAGGCCACTCGCCATATTATCTAATGTTCGGCCGAGAAGCCAGGCTGCCAGTAGATGTTGCATTTGGAGTCTCAAGTGATGGTACCTCCACCAAATCCTATTTGAGGTATGTTAAAAACATGAAACGAGAGCTACAGGCTGCCTACCAGCTGGCTGAGAGTATGGCGAACAAAAAAAATGAAGGAAACAAGCAACGCTATGATCAGAGAGTTCGTTTTTGTCCATTAGTCTCTGGTGACAGGGTTTTGATCCGAAACCTTGGGCTACAAGGAAAACACAAGCTAGCTGACCGCTGGAAAGCTACTCCATATGTTGTGGAGAGTCAACTACCTGATTTACCTGTCTTCAAGTTGAAATTAGAGAATGGACAGGGCCCTGACAAAGTACTGCACCGAAATCACATTCTGCCTATTGGACAGGAGGTACAAATGAGGCTCGAAACGAACAAAGATGCACTCAAACCTAAAAGAAGAGCCAGCAAGAGGCTCAAAGCAAAGAGAACTGAAAACTGTAATATTTCTGGTTTACCAGCCCCTGAGCATGATGACAAGATGGAGTCTCCATCTGACTCAGAAGATGATGAAATGGGTGTATGGTATGATTATCATTCACCAACAGAGACAAAGGAACCAAAACCTCAGAGAACTGATCAATCAGAACCTTTCAGTCTGGACTTGGATCTAGCTATACCTACAAGTAACTCAGAGATGGAAGAGGCTACAGCTGAGGAGCCTGCTGCAGCTGCTGAGGATGAACTCTCAGTACAAAATGAGACTGATGAAAGGACTGCTGAAGCCGAGAGAGACACTGAGACACAAATGATAGATGAAACAACTGAGAGACAAGACAGTATAGCAGAGACCTCAGGCGAGACAAAACGACCTGAAAGACTAAAAAGGGTCCCCACCAGACTAACCTATGACTTGTTAGGGAGCCCAACGTCTGTAGCAGTTAGTACCCGTACTGCCTCCCTAGTTAGGGTTTATGACAAGAAAGATGGTTTATCTCTATCTCCTCTTAAGAGATACAAAAGCACTTTTTATAAGTGGATAGGTTGAAAGGGGAATGTGTATTCATTTCAACATGGTGATGTGATTTATATTGTTATACATGTCATGAGGACATGACCATTTTGGTGGGGGGAGAGTGTAGTGCCCTGCTACAAATGATAATATTTTGCTTCTGTAAACGTGTGTTGTTAACAAGTATGCAGTATATTTTGGAATATTGTTTGTCAAGTTACTGCTGTTGTGAAATAAGGTTCCTAAATATAGAGAAATTCATAATGTTACTTTATTTGGGAAGGTATTGAAATGTCCCATGTTCCTAACGGTCTGTGAATGCCTCATGACGTTTCTTCTGTTTTATTTGAGTAGCCAGGTGTTAATCTGTTATTAGCAAATCCATGCCTGTCAAAGATGAGGGTCACCTACCTATCGGATTCTGAGAAGGGGGTGGGACTAAAAGAAATGAGAGGGACGAAGCTCAGGCTAGTAACAGGAGACACGGGGAGAAGAATAGCAGCGCAACGAAACAGCTAGTCGTAAAGCATTCAACCGTGTCAAAATTTACTGATGTTATGGAAACTTAAAACCAGAGGTATAAAATGTAAATGTGAGCCATGTTTGGAGCTGTTTCAGCCGTAAATTATACTAAATGTCGGTGACGCCATTTTCTGTTGTGTATTAAACTAGTTAGCTTTGTCTACGCTAGCTGAGAGGAGAAGGACACTGTGTGTGTGTGTGTGGGAGAATATTTTGCGCCGAGTTTTCTGAGTGAGTATGGACATTATGTGAACTAGTGACAATATAAATAGTGTTGGGAATGAATAGTGAGTTTATTAGTGTTGTGAATTTCTGCATAGTGTGCCTCAAGCCTACATGCCGCCTGCCTGCCGCCACACATGCTGATGCTGCTGTAGAGGGTGCTCAGGACTACGCTGTCGCTAGGAGAACCTGCGGGTGTCGGACGTGTCGTCAGGACTAGTTTCTCCATCTCACATCACTTTTCTTCACTGAACAGAGGTTTGAAGACAACTGATTAGCTGTGTTTCTGAATGTCCAAGGATCAGTGAGTATTGAGGATTCAGGAGGATTCAAATGAGCTCCAACATGCGCGCCAACACATGGTACCATAACTGAGTTCTACAAAATCCCGGGTATTATTATTTTATTTTATTTGACTTAAAGGGTGATTTCATATTTTCTGTTAATAAACACCCATGTTGTTGCAATGTATATTTGCAGTCGAAATGTTTATTTATGCTTGATGGATGTGGTATGGGTAGGGCTATGGTGGGTTAAAGGTATGCATGGGGGGTTGTAAGCTCACATAAACAATATAGCTACAAAGCAAAAAACTAGCTAACCAGGCCTCTCCGCACTCTAGGCAGGGTCATACGCTCTAGTTAAAGTAGATATATCCCGATTTCATTATTCTAGTAGACTCCCTCCAATCCGCCTCCCATGCATGAGGTGTTAACAGGTGTAAAGGGGTTCGCCATGATTATTTTGTAGCAAAATTGGAGTTGAGCGGGAGGGCTACATAAATAAAAAAAACATAGTAACTAAATGAGCCAGTCAGCAAATGACTGTTTAATGTGAAGGAGCTGTGCATAGCCATGAACGCACAGAGAATTATCCCCTTTTTGTAACTGTTGCAGGTGGCAGACGTGCAGAGTTGAACACAGACAGACTGGTGTGTGGTTTATGTGTTCTGCCTGTCTTATTCTCCCTTTGCTTCCTCCCTTCAGGCCACATTTCTGGATAACCTCTCACCCTCACTCTGACCAGCTGTGGCAGATGGACAGCTCAGACACACAGATGCAAAATGGAGTGCTTCAGGTGCTCATCTGTGCCATCTGACTGTACAACAGCAGTGGAGACCGCAGACAATGTCCCTCACTATGACCTGCCAGCTTATCTTACATCATAATTCAGTTTGACTGTGTCCTTCACTGTGATGAAGATGAACAACTTAATGTGTTTGTGACAGACTGGGACTGTGAACTCTATTTTACATAAATGTGTTTAGTCTTTGGATGTTTCATTGTCTCCTGATGCCAAATCACAACACAATTCTGGTCTCTTACACCAAATCAGAGCAGCAGCACTGAGGTCCCCCAGCTTTTAACTTAAAGCTGGTAACTTGAAACCTCTGGATCATTTTTGATTAACCATTGAACTGTTAGTCTGTTAGCCTTTTATTTTCAATAAGCTTCCCACATCTCAAACAAATCATCCACTGTTTCCTCTATAACAGTTCAATGTTGTGCTGCACATTTATCAATTATGACTCCTCAGTATCCACATATCACCCCTGTGTTGGCTACAGTACACTGGCTTTCTGTCAAATTTAGGACATCTCATTACTTTTAAAGGACCACTGTGTAGAATTTAGTGGCACCCAATGCTGTAGTTATAGATTACAACCTCCTCCACTCACCCTCCTGTTCCAAGCATGAAGGAGAGACAGTGACAGTGGAATGTGCAAAAATATTAAAGGCCTTATCTAGAACCAGTGTTTAGTTTGTCCATTCTGGGCTCCTGTAGAAACATAGTGGTAAACATGGTGGACTGTCTGACAGAGAGTTGAGGTGAAGAAAACATTTCTCTATAAAGTATGATCCAGTTTCACAAAATCAGTTAGAAGCTGTTATTTTAAGGTAGAAAAGTTACATAATAAGGCTTTAAAAAACATTATCTGAACCACTTGCAGGAGTGAACCAATCCACCTCACTCTGTGAGTCACATTTTCACACCACAGGAATTCATTCTCCATGTTACCTCAGCTTCAGCTAATGAGGATCAAGGTAAACTAAACACGCTGGTTGATTGTGTCTGTGGAAGCTGAGGTCAGAGATGCTGCTGAAAGTTGCTGCATATTTCAGAAAATGAAATCAATAAACTAATGTGCTCAGAGTGCGCGCTGCCGCAGAGACAGTGACTCACTCTTTGCCTCAGCTCAGCTCAGCTGTATTTGTAAAGTTGGCGGCACATGTTGCTTCCATGAAATTAATGTTCAGATTTGAAATCATGGGCTGGAATCATTGAGCATTCAAAGACTCAAGGAGACTAGGAGAGCTTTGCTGTATGGAGTCCTGCTCCTCGTTGCTGTCAGACATGACTAAATTGTTTTCACCTTTCTTTTGTGACCCAGAAAGTGAGCTGCAGCTGTACTAACACTACAGGAAACGAATGAGGCTGCTTCCTTTCTATATCTCTTCTTTTAGGAAGCAAACACATACTGTTAAACACTATTAAAACTGTTCATTTCTTCATGTAGATCTCCTCAGCAAGTGAAGACAACGTTCACCCTTCTTACACAGGATGCCTGTGTTGTCTTGACCAGTCCAGTTTATTGTTAAGGTGAAAACCCAGGTATTTGTATGCTCCCACCATCTCAATATCCAGATTCTGGGTTCCTCTCACTGTTGTTATTGTGGCCAGAGACACTTTTCAGTCCTTTCTAGATCTCTCTCTCTCTCTCTCTAGTGTTGTTAAGTTGAAGGCACTCCTTCAACTCCTATAGGTGGCCTTACCCTTCCTTATCCCTCTTTTAAGCTCCTTCTGTACCCTCCTCAATTCTTCTTTGTCCCCAGGACTGGAAGTCCTCTTCTTTTCATTCAGTAGGGCCTTTAGCTCAGGGTTCCGGTTTGTTGTTGGAAAACACCATGCCTTCCTGGTAAGCACAGTGTTCTGTGTACAGAAGGTAATGTAGTCTACGATACAGCTGGTCAAACTGTCAATGTCCTCCCCATGTGGTCTGCAGAGCACTTCCCAGTTGGTGGATTTAAAGCAGTCTCTCAGTGCCTCTCTGGCCTCCTCAGAAAATGTTCGCATACCTTTTTGGGTATGTTGTTTATTCAGGTATGTAAACCAGAAGGCATATTATTAATAACACATTTGTAATGATAAGTAGGTTACCACAGTAACTGTAAAAAGGGTTGAAGATCTATTTTATAAGATACTTCTCACATTTATTTGCTGACTTTATATTTCTGTAATAAAGGACATCCATATTGCTCCTAACCTTATTACATTTTTAAAAAATCGTCACATGACACTGCTGCTTATACACTGTATACAGTATACACTCAGGCACTAAGTCTTCATCATGATGATAGCGCACCTTTAACATCTTGACGGATAGACTTCTCTAGATGGAAGGACTTCATATGGCACTTTTTCTGGTCTACTGACCACACTTTTACGACACAACTATAGTTACTTTTCATATTAATATTTTACATAACAATAAAATTATACCAACATAAGCTTATAAAACATATTGTTCTAGCTTTCACATGAGCGTCAGCTGCACTTTGTGTTTAGCTTTTTGGCTGTGGCCCCTTACAAAGAAGCAGTTGCAGGCACTTCACATCACAGTGGTGTTCTCATGTTTATTACCTAATCATCTCCTGACCCTACAGAACTAAACTGTAAATAAATTCCTTCACAGTAGCCCAATCCCAACAGTAAAATGTTGCTTATGCATCAGTAAATGATAATAAAATATTGTAAAACATGCAAATCAATCAGCAATATGATGTTTTTTTCTATATTTATATTTTTAATATAAATATGAATGCCTAGCACCTGTCAGATGGGTTCAAAACAAACCAAACCAGATCAGCCATGCTAGCATACTCTGAGAGGCAAGCTATGCTATGAGCTAAATGCTAACATCAACATGCTAACATGTGCACAATGACAATGATAATATACTGATAGTAGGCAAAATGTTTACAATATTCAGCACCCAGGTTTAGGGTGTTAACATGGTAACATTTGCTGATTAACATTAAACACAAGGTGCAGCTGAGGCTAATGGGAATGTCATTAGTTTCACAGGTATCTGCTACTGGACACATTAAAAAATGGACCTGTTGATGGTGCCAAATGAGAAGTCAGATAGTTAACAATTCATCCTGAATGAAATTCAAAAATTTTAAAGAAGACAAATCTTTCATACTTTGTGTGGCTAAATCATAAATGTCTACAAGTCATAAGTTATAAAATCTATTTTGTATTTTGGAGCTCATTTTTAGGTTCTGTCTTCAGCACAATCTCTCTCAGCACTATAAAGTGTAGGAGAGGTCATTTTTACCGTGATGGGCCAATGAGAATAAAATTGACTTGCAACATAATAGGAAAGGTTTTTTTAAGGCTTCAATAACAAAACAAGTTTTCAAATTCAACACTTCTGCAGTCTGTGAGAGACCTGAGGCCACTCTTCTTCATTGATTTTTATTCTTCATCACTGTTCCCAGCAGCAACGCTGCTCCCTTTGTGTACCAGAGGCCAAATATCATGTGAGCATTGCAGCTCTATTCATAATGGCTCTTTATATAACGAAGACATGAAGTTTTAAACTATAAAATGACTTTAAATGACAGATGAAGCCAGCGATGTCACAGATTTTAGGTCTGCAAAGGGAAGAGAAGAAAATATAAGAAAGGGATATATATCTCATCTTAGTATACATACATAACATTTTGTGCATGTGTGTGTGCACATGTGTCTAAATGTGGTAATCACTGTGACACTAGGACTTTATATAAATTCTTTTGACATGATTAAAGGTGGATATCACTGTGACACTGGGACTCAATATCAATTCTTTTTTTATGAGTGCTGGATTGAATTAAAATGCTGAAGATGGGGCTTTATATAATCCTCAACCAGTGCCTTTCGTGGGATTATTCCAACCCCTTCTGACCTGCAAGGAGGATTAACACAGGAAAGGCCGACAAGGTCAGACAAAAGGGTGGAGCCATGGCTGTCTCACGGTGGCCTGCAAGGAGACCACAGGGTGGGGAATCTCACCTATGAGTTTATAATCTGGATGCCCAGGAATGCTTCTATCATATCTATCATATTGGACAATTCTTTAGTAAACATATTGTATTCAACAGTCAGGCCCAATACTGAATGTAATGAGCTGTTAACTGATTGCTGGAAAGTAATGTAAGGGTGTGGACATGGTGGGGAGCAATACATTAATGTTATCTCAACCAGGACTAGTCTTTCCTTAACCTTAATTAAATGTCTTAATTGCCTAAATGTAATCATTTATTAACCTGATGTAGTGGCCATTAGAGCTGGCAATTACAAATCAGTCGCTGAAGTCAATGCTGATCTGATTTTTTCTATTTTTTTTTTGTAGTGTAGTCAAAACATTCATATTTAGTAAATTTTTCTATCCAACCATTCAGCCATTATCAGGATTCAACTATCAACCGTCAGCATTCAGGATGCCATGAGAGTGCTGCTTCTCGTTGTCTATACTTCAGTTTTAAATTATGTTGCTCAAGAAATTAAGTACTTGTAAATGTCTGTATAGCTTCTTATATGTCACAGTACCAGCATTCATGTGGAACTAAAAGAGAAATAGCTGAACATCTTAGCTGCTTGGTACTTGTGAGGGAATTTTCTCTTCTAGCGTGTCACATATGGGGTTCCACAGGGTCAAGTATGTCCTGAGGTCACTATAGGTACAGTGTTGAATCGTTGAATTGAATTGAACTGTTGAAAGGTTTTTATGGAGACACTGATAGCATCTAGAGTCAGAGAGGACAGCTCCTTCAGGACTGAGGCTGCATCATGACAAGTGTACTGATGAATCCTCCATTCTCCTTGATCAAGCTTCAGTTAGCTTTCATAATTATTAGTATTGTATGGGGTAATACATACAAATGTTACCTACAGCCTTTGTGTGTATTGCAAAAAAGAGCCATAAAGATTGTAAATAATGTAGGTTTTCGCGAGCACACCAACAAATTCTCCACAACAGTACTTTTATAGGTATTGGTATTATCTATTTTTGATTGGGTGGAGGACACTACTACCACCAGTGCAACCAGCTACATCTGAACCCATGACCGGCATGGGAACCATTACACAAAATCAATTTGCAACCACTGTTAACACGGAGATCATAAAATGTGCCAACTACACATTTCAGCTCTAAAAATACTGTGTCGTTTCACATAAAGCAATCCAATGACATGCTTCCATTCAACCCTCCATGGTTAAAGTTTTTGTCCATTAAAGTCTGCTTGGAAAAAAAGATTTCTAATCTCAGTGGGACCTTTCCTGAGAAAATGCAGGTTTAATGAAAACAAACAAACAAAATGTTCTCAACGAACCCAGATGCCCCAATGGTGTCACCTTGAGACGATGACTGGCCTATCACGACTGGGTGACGACAGTTGTATGGACTCAAAAGCACGACTAGACACAGCACAGATGAAGTATAACGCCTTTACTGGAAACAGGTTTGGTACACAGGAGGTCAGTCAGCGGAGGCAAACAAATCCGGCAGGGGTTAGGCAGAGACAGGGTCGAGGGAAAACAGGCAGAAGTCAAAAAAACGTCAAACACTGGAAACACAGGAAAAAGGCTGGAACGCTTAGCACGAGGACAAAAGACGAACTGGCAACGGACAGGGGAAACACAGGGACTATATATGCACAGAGGAGAGGTAATGGGAAACAGGTGAAGGTAATCAGGGCGGGGCAAGTCAATCACTGAGGGAGGAGGAGCCACAAGGGCAGGGAGAGGGGATCTGAAACGAGAGGAAAGGTGAATACTCCAAAATAACAGACAGTGACAAAAACTACAACATAGAGTGAGACATGACATGGCCAAGGCATCTTCTGACTCGCCAGCCAGACCAGCTGAACCAAATTTCACCACAAGCGGTGTGATCGCCCCAGGGACAGAAGCAAGAGAGTCAGGACAAGATAAAGATAACCCAGCTTGGATTTATTGCAGTTACACTACCCAGCTTACTCCTGGCTAATGTCCGATCACAGGAAAATGAAATGAGACTCACTAACTCAGCAACAGGAAATCAGAGACTTTTGGGCCCACATCTTTAGAGACCTGGCTCCATCATAATATCCTGGATCAAGCAAATGCACTTTACAGGTGTGTGTTCCACGTTAACAGAGCACAAGACACAAGTAATATGGGCGGAGATGTGTTTGGAACTAACACACAGTCGTGTCAGGAGAACCAATGAGGAGTACAGTGGCATCATATATCCGCAGTTGTGTTGATTATGTGTGATCACAAAGACAATGAAATCATTTCACAATTAGAGAGCCTGGACGTCTGGAAAAGTCATCTTTTAATCCAGAGCCAGGAAAGCTGCCTTTTTGTCAGGAAGAAGGAAGAATACAACACCGGCAGATGGAAAGCTATTAAGTGTTCATTTAAATAACACAAAACAAGTAATTAGTACATGGAATGATATGTGGGTGCGGCTGTGGCTCAGGAGGTCAGATGATCAGATGATCATGATGATTGTTTCGATCCCCGGCTCAGATGATCATGATGATTGTTTCGATCCCCGGCTCCTCCAGTCCTCCAAGTGTCCTTGGGCAAGATACTGAACCCCAAATTGTGTAAATGTGTATGAATGGTTAGCTCCTAAAAAGCAGTTGGCACCTTGCATGGCAGCTAATGCCATCAGTGTATGAATGTGTGTGAATGGGTGAATGAGATATGTAGTGTAAAAGCGCTTTGAGTGGTCTGTTTACCATTTATCATATAAAGAAACCGGTGTGTGTATAAGGTGTAAGCAGAATGTAGGCACTTGTGTAGGTGTAAATATAAACTGCAGTGCACTGGGGGCCTGTGGGCGAGGGGGCCCCGTATGAGAGAGAATAGGCCCTCCAATACTGTGTTGGGCAGAGAATGGCTCTTTGCATTCTGCCTATGTTCAAAGGAGAACTCATGTTAAATTAAAAATGTGGCAAAAAAACAAACAAAAAAAAACTGTCAAACTCTGACTAATTACACCAATTGAATTAATGATAATATTATTTTTTATTTTTCTCATTCTCTCAGACAGTATCAGTCAAAAGTTTGGACACACTTTGTGGACACACTACATTGTGAATTAACACTGAAGACACCCAAACTGTGTGTTACATGTTGTTTTAGATTATTCAAAGTAGCCACCTCAGATATTCCTGGAACAGTTTCTGAGAATTAGCTTCATCATGGTCATCTCACATCTCCTCTCTGGTTATGAAAGCTCAGAAACGGCTGTATTTCTGAAGAAAACTTTAGAAGGAGAGAAAACATTATAAATTGGGATGGGATGTGCACTCCCCGAGGCAGGAGGGCTCTGCAGCAGGTGATTAAAACAGGCCAAAACATCATTGGTACCGATCTAACGAGCATCCCCGATAACAGTGAGGCGAGGTAGCCCAAAGGATACTCAAACACTATGTCCACCCCAGCAACAGCCTGTTAACCCTGCTGCCATACCGCCAGACTACAGAGCAGCTTCTTTCCTCAGGCTGTGAGAGTCCTCAGCTCATCATAAAAAAATGTTGATCTTTATGACCTATATATTAATTCATTTATTTTTGTTTGTTTTGTGGGTGGCATAAATGGACCTTAACTTGCATTCTGTTCCACACCTGTGTTGTAGAATCATAAATATATTTACCTTGTACCTTGAATTTCATTGTTTTTATCAGTGTAATGTAAGCTGCACAGCTACAGTGACTGCAACCCTTTAAAGGTGTGAAGCAGCTTCACACATTGTTATTCTTCCACTTTTTTCCCTGTTAAAAGGGTTTTTTGTGGGCAAGTTTTTCCTCACTCGAACCGAGGGTCTAAGGACAGAGGGTGTCACTCCCTGTACAGATTGTAAAGCCCTCCGAGGCAAAATGTGTTTTGCGACTTTGGCCTATACAAATAAAATTTGATTTGATTTGATTTGATTTGATTTGATTATTCTCCTGGAATCTGCCATGTCTGCTCTAAGGATCAATTTATCAGAAGAACTATAATTTGAGTATGTGCATTTTGTTACTGTGGACCTTGTCAGAGCATAAAATTGAGTCACACTGGCTCATGCATATAGTATGTGACAGTCTGATGGCACTCTCATGTTGAGTGCAGAGCTATAACAAACCTTGCTATTAGAATGCAACAGAATCTAAGACAGGACAATAACAGCATTTTTATTTTCAACATCAAATATCTGGAGCACCTGGATGTTTTTCATTTGAAAATATTGGATTTTGGCTTCTTCTTTTTTTTTATTCCTGGCAACAAACTCCAACTTCTCTGGTCAGGAACGGCTGCACTAGTGTGATTAAACTTTTTAAAACTTTTTTTGGTCCTATTGAGGCCATCATTGAGTCATGATAACATTCTTCTCAGTTATAAACCAGCCACTTATAAAATGGAACAGAAGTTCCAGTTTAAAATAGCAAAGTGTGAAGTCAGGTGGCCTTATTATAGAGCGACAAAGTCTGCAGAGGGAGAGGGTCAGGGTGGATGGAGTTTGTTTTGTTAGTTTTGTTTTAACCTCAACAATAGTTCCCTAAAATCACTATCATGTACCTGTATGATTATATGTGACAATTAAACTGAATCTGACCTGGTTATTATTATATTATATATACCTGGTCGTTATACATTATTATATAACCATACAACCACCACACCAGTAATGATTTTAACCAAGCAGCCTCCACTTGAGGCTGGCTCCAGAGTGAGTCAGTCTCCACAAGCCCCCATGTTTCAATGTCCAACTTCACAGCAGATGATGAAGCACAGCAACATGCTTACAGCCTGGTACAAAAAACTGTTTTGGTCTCCATTCCATGTTCATGACAACTGTACTGAAGCTGAATTTTTGTAGATGTCACTGTTCAACTTAAAGTTATGCAGAATTAAGAGCGTGGCTGCTTTGATTGGCTGGTAGATCCCCTCATTGGTGGCTTGTTTAGGCAACCAGGCTTCATTCAGCCTGCCTCAGCTCCACCCACGCTTCACGTCTTTGCTCATATTTGCATTAGCAGGGAGGCAGCGGAGGCAGATGGTGACGACCAGAGCCACCACACTGAGCTTCACAATGGCTCTTCAGAAATCTGTCCATGATTTCTATATTCTGTGGTTTAACACGTACGACAGTGTTTCCCAAATATTAAATGGGCACTTATTTAAATTCAAAGCATCATCTTTGTCTAAACCAAACCAAGTTGTTTTCAAACAGATCTCTTCAGGTCAGAAAATATTTCATATGTTGTTCTAAAGGGCATTTTATCATTACATTGGAGCATTTGTTGGGACTGCACCTGATGAGATCTCCTTCACTCACAGAAAGCTCCTATGCGATCCTCTTAAACTTGGCCCTCTTTTCTACTGAAAATAGAACCTCTTTGTCCACACACTTTTGCTGTGATGGGTTGTGTGAATATGCAACATACTCAAAACTGTTTTATTATAGACATGACACCCTATGTGGTTAAAAAGAAATAGGAAAACTATCGGACATCACTAAAATCGACTTAATTCATTTGATTTAAACTTTGAATTGACTAAATGACTTGTTTTGGAACCAAACTTTTTTTTTTTATGAAATTAGCATTTGTTTTTTGTTTTTTGTTGGGTTTTTTTCAGTAATTCTGATGCTTGTGTGAAATGTCCACCTCTTTAATGTTCATGTTCATCACTAACTGACCTCTGGTGCAGGAATAAACACCTTTTGAGGAGAAAAAGGCCATGAAGCAGTCAAAAGGCAGAGGCCCTCATTAAACTCCAGTTAGGCAGCAAAGCATGCCATCAAACAGCGAGAGCAGAACAAATAGGACTTCTCACAGGTAGGTGTTATCTTTTTTCTCTGCTAGTCGTGAAAGGCATAATGGAGCTGTGCTGTTATTGTCATTTCAGGAACGTTGTTGGTGTTAGTAGCATGCTTGTGTCAGGTCCCTACAGATAAAGCTACAGTGGAGCTACACACATCACCCTGTGGTCAAATGAGAGAGTAATTAATAAGCAATACATTAACAGTGGTGAAGTCACTGCTCCAAACACCTCAGGGGCAAAGTCTTTGACTGCAGGAGATCGATTCCATTTAGATTAAAAGTCGGATTGGCTTGGTGGCTGCACTAATGAACCCTGCAGAACAGGAGCAGGTATGAAAGGAGTGTGTCTCCAAAGATGCCCTTTATTGGACAGGCTGAAATCATTTCATGGTGGCCAAAATTATTATCCGTGTGCATTCCTCTGTAATGAAATCAGGAGTGTGGATCAGGTCGCCTCCCGTCTGTGTTGGGTGTTGCACACTGCTGGGCAGAGTTTGATTAAACACAGCGATGGAGTGACATTGTGAGAGGACTACAAGATTACAGCTGAAATGCTAATCATGATTATTTTGCCCGGTTGAGATTACAGTTATACATCACAATGACATATTTTTACAATGCTAAAATTTTAAATAGGAAACTACCTTTACTGTGACATTGAGATCCATAAAGCTGTGAATAAAACCTGCTTCAAATGTTCTTTTCTCATATGAAACTGGGTTAATAAAATATAATAGCATTGCACTCACCATCACTGCACCATCTACCATAGAAAGAATATATATACATAAAAAAGATTAAACCTGCTCTGTAGTGAAGAAGCTTTCATCTGCAGCTGCCACTGTGTTTTGGAAGCAGAGAATCGGTGATGGAGGAAGTATTTAGATCAATTCATTTAATGAAAGTAGCCACACGCTACTGTAAAAAAGTAAATGTAAGGTTACTTAAAGGTCCAGTGTGTCAGATTTAGCGGCATAACATGGCAGAAATGGAATATAATATTCATGACTGTATTCATTAGTGTATATAGTGTAATAGTGGGTTGCAATCCCCAACAAGGTACACTTACTGTAAGCACTGCATCAAATGTAAAGGCTCATTATGCAGGATGGATTTATAGGCTTTATTATTATTATATCATTATTCTTATTCATATTATAGAATTATTATTATTCCTGATTATTACTGACTATTCCGTTATTTCTTTCTGTGTATGCTTGTTGTTTGTAGGTTATTTGGTTTGTCATTGAAACACAGGGCATCTGTTGTCAAATTGGTAACACTGTTTTCTTCTTTGTCGTCATTTTCTTCAATAATTATGTAAATATATGCTATCTTAAATTGGACTGATTGATTGATCCACAGTTTTGTATGTATGTACAGTATATCCCATGATGTCTGGGTGTTTTGTTTCTAGTCTAGTCTTGTAGAGAATGGCGTGGGAGAACTCTCTAGGCATGTGATACGGTGCTAGCAGTAGGTCTTCAGACCATATTACATGCCTAGACAGTTCTCCCATGCCATTGTTGTTTGTGTTTACATCCCTCCGCATTGAGACCGCGTGTCATGTCATCCACTCCACCATACTGACACTACAAACACAAAATCCAGACGCTTTTATCGCCAGGACATTAGACCTCCTGTGTGCTAACATGAAGGAAACTTACACTGCCACTCCTCTGCCCCCACTGGGAAAGTCTGACAACAACCTGGTCCTGCTCAGGCCACAATACAAGCCACAGATCCAGAAACAGTTCATAACTCTCTCTCTCATAAGGCTCTGAGGGACTGCTTTGAATCTACTGGCTGGTGTCCTGCAAGAAGCACATGGTGAGGACAGGTTTCATTTCCTCTTTGCACATGTCAAATTTCTATGCACATATTTAACTTCTTAGCACAGGTTTAATTTAAATGCAGATTTAGCTCATAGGTTATCTTTAATGCATGTTTAGTATAGGTTCATTTAAATGTATCTATGATGACCTGAGATTAGTAGTGCTCTGTCCTATACACACCTTCAGAATGTGTATTTCAGACTATGCTGATGGGCTGCTGGAGATGGTGTTGAGATTTAAGAGTTAGGGGCGGCACAGTGGTGCAGCGGTTAGCACTGTCGCCTCACAGCAAGAAGGTTCCTGGTTTAAATCTCGGCTGGGGCCTTTCTGTGTGGAGTTTGCATGTTCTCCCCATTGGTTCGCTCCTGGTACCTCCCAAAGACCTGCACTTAATAGTTTAATTACTCTAAATTACCCGTAGGTGTGAATGTGCCTGCGATGAGCTGGCCACTTGTCCAGCGTGTATCCGCCTCTTGCCCAAAATCAGCTGGGATAGGCTCCAGCCCCACTGTGACCCTGATGAGGATAAATGGTTACAGATGGATGGATTTATGAGTTTTGTATGTATTTAAAAATATATAAATGCTATTACATTACATATTTATGTTGTATGTTGTACGATATACAAAGTTGTATTTTGTTTTCAGAGCCAAAAACTTCATGACCTCATTGTGTCTTCCCCACAACTGAAACCAAACCTGTAGCAGTGGGTTGTTGAATCAAACCTTTCAAAATAAAAGCTTCCCTCAGCCATCACTGACGTAACTGACATCATTGCATCAAGTAACACACAATTAAATAAGCATGCAATGCGGAAATTATTCCCAGTGACCTCTTTCAACGGTTTGCACACATGCCCTCATTTTAATGCCTACACACACACACACACACACACACACAGACCAATATACTGTACATAAAGGTATGTACATGCACACAGCATTGCTCTGTCTTTTCTAAAAATAGATTTAATAAAACAGGATATTCATAACTGCTGTATACCTGCATGTTGTGCCCACGTGTACACACTAGTTTATGCATACTAATGTGCATGCATACACATTATCCACAGTGTGATTACAGACTGTGTAGTTTGTTATAGCACAGATAGCAATCAATCTGACTCAGAGAGGGCTTATACTGTAGTATATGCTCATGCATTATCAGTGGGGATTAAAGCTTTGGCATTATGCAGTATAATCTGAGCCCATGAGCGTGACAGTACCTACAGTAGCCCAGTTTACAGCAAACAATCAATCTAAGATACAATTGTCGAAACATAGTCAGACTCCTCCATCTGTCACAGGGAAAACTGATGATCAAAGCCAACACCTGATGCAGTGTTACGAGTAAAACAGGAAAGGATTAATAATTAAATGACTAACCACATGATGATGATGTAAACAAACAGTATGAGGATGATTCTGTGTCCCTTATCATGGTGGATTAGTTAAAACAGATCCTAGCCTGCAGCTGGTCTCTATAGCTTACATAGTCTGGACTGTGAGACGTTGGTCACATGGATGTATTTGAAATTGTTATAAAATTAAATGAAGTTTCAAAAAACACCCAGCAACTGCAGCAATTTGTTCGACACAAACCAAAGACCTGTCATCATGGCTGGACGAGACTTTCCCACCGAATACATTAACAAAACGTTAGGGATGCGTTGAGTGTGTTGCTACAGGTACTGGTGAGAAGATGGAATTCCAGTTTGAAGGGACAATTTACAGAAGCCAATACACAGTTGCTTATAACCGTGACTCAGGATTTCACAGTTATCACAGCAGAAATAATTGCTTCCTGTGTCTCAACAGTCATTAACAGTAGAATTACAACAACAAGCTACCAGGAACTCTGATTGGCCAATGCAGTGTGTGTTGCAGGATGTTGAACAAATGTGTCAAATGTTTGTAGTGCTAGTGTGCATACAGACTTCAACCATAATCAAAGATCATATGGTATATATGATCTTCATCTGTGGTTTCTAACCTTTCTGCCTTTTGTGGTGGGTGATCATCTATACCCAAGTAAAAGTGCAATTACTCCCACGAAGAATGACTCAAGTGAAAGTAAAGAAGTACTTCCCATTTAATATCTCTTATTTTGGTCCAAAATAATAAAGACAGCTCTTGTTGATAAAACCTTTTTTAGAGCAGGTAGGCCAATCAAATAAATGGATAGTATATTGAAATATGAACAACCTCTCATCTTTCGTCTTTACATGCCGTCAAAATGTGTTTGTGAAGGTAAAACAGGTAAAACACATCAGATCACTAGACTTTACACACCACCTACCTGAACAGTAGAGTTGAGCCGGATACTCGGCTGAAATGAGTATGGGCGTGGATTGAATGAAAATCCTCATTGGGTAGCTGACTGTGTCTGCGTTCTGTGACAGGCTAGTCACAGCGCCCCTCCCCTACACACATACAGATGTATTGTGTTGCTGTGTCCCGCTCTGCTCACTCACACACAGAACAGCTCTCTGTCTCTCCCTCAGTCACTCAGGTTTGCGGGTCTTTTCCGTTAACGTTTAGGGTTTCTTCAGCTTCAGGTTTGTTTTTACTTCGGTTTGTTTTTACTTATTAACCAGTAGAGTTCTAGTAAACGTGGGTTCGTTCAGACGTGGTGCGACTCGCGTTGCGTCTCTCTCTCTCTCTCTCTCTCTCTCTCTATCTCTCTCTCTCTCTCTCTCTGCCGGTCGGAGTTTTTAAGGACCGAGCCAGGGAACCTGGTAAGGTCCTTATTGTATTTGGTCCGTTAGTTTATATATTATTATTATTCTTCCTCACGGGTTTGCGCCCATTTTCGACTGCCTCAGCATGGACATTTCGTGATTTTGACTTGGCACATTCGACATGCGTGTTGAAAAATTTCATATTCTACGCGTCATATTCAACTTTGCCACTAGGAAGACCACTAGGTGGTGCTATTTGTGGGCAAATTTCGCAAGGCCCATAACTCATGCATACTATGTCACACATTCATAAACCTCATATCCACGCGTTCGGTGAATGTAGCTGAGTCGCCCTAGATAGGCCACGCCCATTTCCGCCTATAATTATTTTTCGCTAGAGGGCGATATGTGCGAAAATGACTTTTCCGGGTTTCTCCGTGCACGTTTGTCCGATTTGCACGAAATTTTCCACGTACACTCTGGAGACCGCCCTGACAAAAACACTAATTTAAAGTATGTTAAAATTTTGCAATATGAGCACGTTATAGCGTTAGCACTTCCTGTTCATTTCACGTCAAAACAGGAAGTGCGGTCTTCACTCATAATGCTATGGCCGATTGACACCAAATTCGGAACAATAGTTAAGCATGTCTTCATTATGCACCGTGCACAATTTTGCATAATTTCAGGACTTTGCCACAAGGTGGCGCTCTTTCAAAGTTAAACGCTTATATCTCCGAATCGCCACGTGCGATTAAAACGTAAATTGGTACGATGCATGCCCATGGCGCTCTGAGGCTCCCCTAAAAAGGGGAAAAAAAATTTGCCGCTAGGTGGCGCTCTGGTGGCCGAAAACTCATTCTGCGCAAACCGTAATACCTATGCATATGAAATTCACAGGACACCTGTAGACTGGTGCCTGGACCTCACGTACCAAAAATCACGTTGCTAGTGGTTGTAGCGCCCCCTACAAGAACTTTAAGGAAGTGCACCGGCGCCACGTTTCGCAGATTTTTCCGCCGTTTCGCTGATTTTTTCGCCGATATATACGAAACTTGGTAGGCTCATAGAATGTGGCAAGACGCACAAAAAAGCCTCTTGGACACATTTCCCAAATCCCACAGGTAGTCGGATATTTCCATATATTTTCGTTTTAACTTTTTACATTTTTAGCACTTTTGAGCTTTAACTCCTCCTAGACGATTTCTCGGATCGGCTTCAAACTTGGTAACTACATTCATCTTGTCGAGCTCTTTTCGGCCCGGGAAGCGGTTGCGACACGGCCCGATTCGCGTGGGGGCTCGGTCCGCCTCAACGCTGCTCGCAGCTTTAATTTTTTTATTTTTTTTAAAAGTGTCTGACACTTTGATGCTTAAAAATAAAGGTAGTAGCGGTATAATATTACAAATTAAGCTACACACACACTTACACACACACACACACACACACACACACACCTGGTGTGGAAAGTTATGTTGAGTATGAAAACTCTTGTTCATTACATTTTACTTGTTCTGTAAATAGTTTGTTTGCTATCGTGATCAAAACCATTGATCTGAAGCTCAATGCTGATGCTGTCCTGTAAATAGTTTTCTAATCAGCAATAAATATAACAATTTCTGATCAACCCATATCAATTGCATGCTTAAAATAACATACAGTTAAAGCCCCACCCATTTCAAGATAACCAGACACACTTCCGGGTTAAATCCTGCCCACTTCCGGGTTAGGCCCCGCCCCTCCGAGTACGGATACGGATACAGATAATTCATATGGTTAACAGATACAGATACAGATAATGCTGTACTTGCTCATCCCTACTGAACAGTACATGTGGGTCGCAGAACCTCTTGCTTACATCAACATCAGCATCCTGCTTGATTCTACCAAGCATGGCTGTGACGGGGCTGCTGGAGCTGATCAGGGGTCTTCTAGACAATGCTTGTGAACCACCACAAGTGCCACAGTGCATTTCAAATCACAGCTGCATCAGACAGATCAGACTGAGAATCTGTAGTTAGTTTTCAAAATAAAACACCCTGTGCATACTCCTGATTATAAAAAGAGACAAAGTAATAATGTGTTGACATACTACGCTAAGCATACTCTGTCACTTCCGGTCATCAGTGATACTGCCACTGTGTTTTCTGCTCTGCTCATTCAAACGAATGTTCTTATACTTCTCACAACAGCATCACAACATCTTAAATTTATGTGTAGACTTGTTCTGCCTGTGCACGAACAGGTCTCTTATCTTCCAGCAACTCTCACACAAAATCCGATTTTTCCATTTTTTCACATTACCTGTTTCTGCTAGCTACACAACCTAGCTTAGCACCTTGCAATGTCTTCTCTATCTTCCTCTCCTGCTCTCTCCCGCATGATGTGTCACATGTTTAGCTACTCCTCGTCCTCCATTAGTGATAATGGTACATGTGATAAATCTGCACCACTGATCAATCCTTGCTCCTATAGTTAGCAAGTAGCAGTAGCCCAGTAGCCAGTGTGAGCCAACCCAAGGTACCTTCTGGTAGCCGTCCCCTGGCTGCTCGGGGGCTGCTGGGGAAAGGCTAGCAGAAGCTACCTTGGGTTGAGGCTGGGTGACTGTTCAAAAGGAAGCAGAGCCCCAAACAGACGCTCATGGTTCCCCACCAACTACTTCATGTTTCTAACAGATTTTCCTCACTCAGCGACACACCCGCTGAGAAACCAGCTCTGGTCATTGGCAGCTCAATTTTGCGAAAACGTGAAGTTAGCGACAACAGCGACCATAGTCAAATGCATCCCTGGGACCAGAGCGGGTGACAGTGACTCAAATTTTATTTTAAACTGCTGGCTAAGGCTAAATGTAAAACAGTAAGATTGTTATTCACATCAGCAGTAATGACACCCAGTTACGCCATTCGGTGGTCACTACATTTTCATTGTAATCCTCAGACTTATAGTTAGAGTTGGCTCATTTAAATAAATCCTGCTCAATCCTAAAGCCTACTCACTTGTAGAAGCACAGAAATAACAAAAAATGAACAAATCTGAGCAAGTTAAGAAAATCTGGCAGGTTTCTAAAATGCTCCTGGGTGCACATCAAGAACAGGCAAGACAAACCAAGACAGTGCCATGGACACAATGCCACAGAGCTGTGACTGCTGGACTCAAAGCGTTAGAGCAGTATCTGTTTCAAAATAAAAGCACTTTAGCCTTCCTGTGGACAAAATCCCTTCATTTGTGAACAGTTGGCTTTTTTATTAAGTATTTTAGATACAGCTGGCAGTAACAGTGCTACAGCAGTAACACTGTCTGTATGAACACCACCACAACTGTTCTGATGTTACATACAGCTAGGTGTACAAAATTCAAGTCATACAGTATATTTAACAAGTAAATTATAACAAAATGAGTTATCTTGGAGCCTTCCTAGTGATGGAGTTAAACATTTTTCTGAGAAGAAAAACATGCCTGATTTAATTTTCAAAAAACAGAGACCTGATCTGATGGAGACATTAAAACCTGACCAAAATGACCCGAGGATAATTAGACCTGATTTAAAATGTACCCAAATAGCGCCTAGTTGTGAAACACTGGCAGCCACACAATGAGATAGCAAATAATAAGCAGCCAATGTGGAATGGAGCAGATACTTAATAATAATAATGTTCAAAGAGCAAACATAAAGGCAAGAAACTCATTTCAAAAATAATTTATTGATATGCTTTGAAGTCTAAGTTATAGATATGTTAGTCCCTTTTCACCTCCTGCACCACCATTATAACACTCTGTTGTCAACTGTATGATAAAATAACTTTTTGAATCAGTTTAATATCTGTGAATCAAGTTCCATAATAGTAAATAATCAAGTATTTTTTGGACTTTTAGATATTTCCTGCAGTGTTTGCAATGTACTACATGATCAGACATGATACTGAGCATGTTCAGATCCACATACAGACCTGGACCTTACTTAAATTTGGCCTCAGTCCAGCTCAGGTGGTGGGTCAGGTGTTGGTATCTTAAAAACTGAGTGGACTCTTGATTACCACTATGTGTTACTAAAAATATCAAGAATCATCCATCAAGGGCAGACCATTTGAAAAATGGGGTTTGGAGAGTGTGCTCAAATTATTGTGGTATCACACTGCTCAGTCTCCCCGGGAAAGTTTATTCCAGGGTGTCGGAAAGAAAGTTCTGTCAAACTGAAGATTTAGAATCTGGTTCTGGCCATGGAACAGTGGACCACCTCTTACCCTTGCAGGGTTGCTGGAGGGTCATGTTTTTTGTGAAGAAATGTTATACCTGTCTCATCCGGGGGAATCCAGTGGGGTGTACTGTGAGAGTATGGGGTACCAGGGACATTGATAAGCCATCTGGTCCTTACATAACCAAAGCTGTATCCTCAGCAAAAAGTCAAACACATTTTCAGAGGATGTTGCTGAGTCTGAGGTCATGGCTCTCTGAATGGAAAATGATGGATTTCTCCCTCTGAGGTGGGAACATCTGGAATACCCTCCTTAAACTGTTGAGGACCAAGACCCGATCCCAGGTAAGCAGAAGATAAAAAATAGATGGATCCCATGGGAATCATGAATATCAACAGTAAATGTTTTGAATATACATGTATATCCTGCCAATAGTTTTGTCAGAAGGAATTTTTTATCTGGACGTGGGGCTTAAGGAAAGCTTGGGGCTCATCAAACCACATGGGAATGGTTATCTAAACCATGCATATCTCTACTGAATGTAAATGCAAGATGGTCATTTAGATTTCTTGTTCTGGACCAAAGTGTTGAAGAGATGAACAGACTGAGAGAACAACTGCACATACAATGGCTTACAATTACAGGACAATTCAATATTCTTCAGCAACACAAGAAGCTGCTGAACTATGAGTGTGACAAGGATCTATACAACACTTCCCATCAGTCTCTTCTGACAGGGAGTCCAGACCAGTTACACATCATTATTCAGCTGGCTGAACCCATCTACTCTGTTTTCATTAATGGTCCTCTGATGACAAGTTCCCTCATGGAGACCCTGCCAGTGGTTGCTGTCAGGAGTCAAGAGTGCAGCAGTCAGTGTGTGATTTAGTTATTAATGTGTCCCTCAGAACAACTCAACATGAGCTGTTGTGTAATTGTGCTTTCAGTGAAGTCTCATCATTTTTTCTTCACTTGGCAGCCACCCTCACTCCTGCTTTTGGCGGGTTGCCTGACTTGGATACTGATGTTTTGTGTGTATTTTTGTGACTAGGAGCAGACATTGAAATATATGCAGTGCAATGCAAGGAAGCATATTAAATTCAAAAACATGGTTGCCTTGCTTTTGGGAGAACCATACCCAATGAACTTGTATGGAGCCTCAGGGCAAAATTTTTTGGGCCGCTATATATCATGGGCCCCAGGTCGCCATGTTTAAGAATATAAGAATTGCTGTGGGAGCTGAAACTTACACAAACACGTACTTATTAGGAAAACAATTTCACCAATTTGATAGCACAAAACACAACCAGATGCAGACACACACTGCAAATAACAGAATGAATAACCCACCCCTCTGTGGTTTTGCGTTAAACTTCATCACCTTTTTGGTGCCCATTATGCCAAACACATTCTCATTCCTAACTGCCCCTAGGTCAGTGGTCCTTTGCTTCAAAATACTGTATGTTGTTGTTGGTAGCCCTCTAGCAATTTCTGGGCAGGCATGGCTCAGTGGTCAAGTTACCAAGAATGGAATTCAATGTCTGGTCAAGTTAGTAAAACTAAATGTGTGACATCAGGCTTGACTTTCAAAATAAAGCGTGCTTGGTTAATGTTTTGAAAAAGTTGCACTTGCACTGGTAAGGTTTAGGAAACGAGTGAAAGTTAAGTACCTGGTGTAACTTAAGTATGTCACAATGTTATTATGTAACAATATGATTTGCTAATGGAGATGGCAAAATCTAGTCAAATTCCTAAACTGGGTTCTCTCGTCATTTTTTAAATAACATTGGTATTCATGTCCTGTATAACACATATAGTTTGCGAAGCAATATAACTTTCCCATCAAAGTCATCATTCAAAACTTTAGGCTGCAGAGTATCAGGAGTGTAAATCAAGAACAATATTGCTGCCCAAGTTTTTGTCAACATTACTCCCTCCAAGCAGGTAATCAACTTCAGCTCCCAGAACAGAAGCATTGTGAGTGTTCATTTAAATGATACGCTACAGGCTAGTTTGCAGCCCTGCATCTCATACTGCTTTTGTTTTTCAGTTGTTTTACCTAATTAATCTTGTCGTATATGCACTAGTCTACTTTTTGTTTTACAATTACTAAATAATTTTAACTTGGACATTTTTAATCTGAGCTCTTACTGGGTACAGTTGTCACAGGGGTAATTAATCCTTGCTTAGGGGTGCAGCAGTCCATTAAAAACAGCAAGAAATGTTGGTTTGTACCAGTACATTTCAGAGAATTCACACCATGTTCAGCCTAATTTTTAGAGACGACGAGAACGACTCAGAACTGCAGAATTGTCCTATACTGTATGAAAAACATTGTTAAGACACATTTAAGATAATGATGGCAAAAGAAATTGTTGGCAGTGGCATTGCTATCAGTGTCTCAGCATTATGTAACAAAACTGGTTCATGATTGTTTCACTGAGTATGCATGAAGCACATGAATCCATTTTAAGGCATCACGGTCATTCTATTAAAATCTATTATTATTTTAGTTTATTACACTGACCCCCCCCCCCCCACACACACACACACACACACACACACACAGCACAACATATGGTCAGGTCTTACTGGGTAACTCTAAAGGTTATGAGAGACTTTGAGGCAAATGTCCACCGGGCCACTTTCTTCAGAGTGAAAAGCACTTGCGGGGTGCTGAGATGAAGTGCTTTCATGCTGTGAAAAGAGCACTGCATGTGGGTTTTTATGTCTATGACAGCATCAGCCTAACAAGAAAAGTGCAGGCTTTCCTGAAAAGTCAAAATATTTCCAGCATGAAGTGCCTGAAGTGGCTCCACGTATAAGCCAGAGCAGGCTACAAAAAAATAATAATAAAAAAGGTTACACACACTCACATCACTTATTTGCAATACAAAGTCAAAAAGTTTATTACTGACAAAGGGTTTTACACTGATTTAAACTAAAAAATGTAAAGATCAACAGACTAGATAGACAGAATGATAGTCGTGAGATGATCTATGGCACAGGTCACTAATAGGCAGATGGAGGGCTGGAGTTTTATTCAGTTTTGGTGGAGATTACATTTTACACTGTTTTTCTGACAGTGTCTCTACAACGCTACTCGGTGAAAGGGACATCCTACCTGTCTCTGATTGGCCGGTACTCGTTGCCTTCGTGGGTTCGAGTTGGTTGGGTTTAGACATGAGGAGGACTGAGATTGGTCAAGGTGAGGGCAAGAATGTTAGCCAATCACAGGCAGGGAAGGGCGGGCCTTCACTGAATAGAGCAGCAGTGACAGTGACGGAAAGAAAACTATAAAGGAGTGAGGAGACAAGACAGAGAAAAATATAAAGGAGTGAGGAGACAAGAGAGAGAAAAATATAAAGGAGTGAGGAGACAAGAGAGAGAAAAATATAAAGGAGTGAGGAGACAAGAGAGAGAAAAATATAGAGGAGTGAGGAGACAAGAGAGAGAAAAATATAGAGGAGTGAGGAGACAAGACAGAGAAAAATATAAAGACGTGAGGAGACAAGACAGAGAAAAATATAAAGGAGTGAGGAGACAAGAGAGAGAAAAATATAAAGGAGTGAGGAGACGAGAGAGAGAAAAATATAAAGGAGTGAGGAGACGAGAGAGAGAAAAATATAGAGGAGTGAGGAGACAAGACAGAGAAAAATATAAAGGAGTGAGGAGACGAGAGAGAGAAAAATATAGAGGAGTGAGGAGACAAGAAAGAGAAAAATATAAAGGAGTGAGGAGACGAGAGAGAGAAAAATATAGAGGAGTGAGGAGACAAGAGAGAGAAAAATATAGAGGAGTGAGGAGACAAGAGAGAGTAAAGAGGTCAAACTGTGAGTCATGACGTTGAATTATAGCTTTCTTTGTTTGATCTGACTCGTTGACTTCACACAGTGCAGATGTTGATACAGTGACAATGCTGCTTCAGTATATATCAAATAATTGTAATGTATAACTAAATTATAATGCAACTGAACATGAGGAAATCTTCTCTATCCGGACCTCCTGAAATCAGAATTGACTAGCCCTGATCTATGGTATGATTCTTAATCACAGTCAGATGACCAGAACTCGACCTTTCCAGGATTTGTACAAAAAACTCTTCTGTGTGGTTCTTGAGTGGATCTTTGTGTTGACATTCAGGGCTGTGTGGACTGGAGAGTTGGATTTTTCTTGTTGTTTTCAGTTACATCAAATGCTTTGCACAATACGTCATATGTATGAAACAGGTCTTGTACTAATCAGAAGAACAAAAGGTGTCCTTGAATGAAGTGCTAGAGGAAGATATGTGCAGCACATATTGGCAAGGTTAATTACTGGACTAAATTATCATTCAGTTTTTTATATAACGATATGACTCACTATCTAAAATACATTAATCTCAGCTTAGTCAATAAACCTGTGACAGTGTTAATGAGCTCCAACTTATTAAATGCAATGTGATGTCAGTAATAAACAGTTTCCATAGTACTGGCAAGAATACTTTTAAGGAAATACAGAAGCAGTGAAATGTGCCCCAAAGACACATTAAAGCACAGTCATCAGTGACCAAACCCATATTATAGCCTCCTCTGCACTAATTACTGGTAACCAATTAAGAAGATCAAATTATAAAGCAGATAAATGTTGAGTAAATAACGCCTCCTTACACCTCAGGAAACAATACCATTGATTTGAATGATTTGGGCTGATTTGAGCTTGATTGACATCTTAATTACTTGATTTGGTGACCATATTAGGGCAGGACCAAACTCGCCTTCATCGTCCTTATTGGTACATGGTGACCTCATCCAATTCAAGTAAAGCCCCACCCTACTAGACCCGAGCAGAGGTCAAGTTAGGTAGAATAAGTGCAAACAACTGTGTGGGTATGCAGAACCTTTAAAATGCATGATGAATCCTGGTAAGACTGAGACTGGGCTGTACTGACGATGGTTCAAAAGAACAATGAGTGAAAGAAAGAGTGAAATGAAATGATTTGATGGCATTCCTAGTGCTTCCTGGGATTTGTTGTTCATTCCCTCAAAATATATCTCATACACAGTTTTGTGCCTTTTTGTCCATTTTTTTCTCAGAACCAGTTGTTGGAAGGTCATAATTTATCTCAAAGCTAGCTGCTTCAGTTCAGAGCTTAAAAGTGTTGGCAAAGGGATTTTCTGAAATATGTACAGAGAAAATAAATGGGACATTTACTTCTGGAATCCGGGCTGGCCGCTTTTCAGCTCTGTGCTGTCTCCAATCCTGTGCTCCCACAGAGACTCAGCCACCCCGAAATAATTACTCACCTGGATCTGTAGGGTTCTCCACATGCATCAGCTGAGAGCTCTTGTGGCTCTCCGTCCTAAGGGGACATCGTCACATCCAACATGGCTCTAGGCTTTGGATAATGGCCCACTTCAGCCTCTACAACTTTATGTAGTTCACTGCTGACTTTCCTGCTCTGACTAGTTATTAAAGCCAGGACTGGACCTGGGGACAGCACACACACTGCTAGTAACCTCCCTGGACTTACTCTCCACCTCTCCATGGGACCTTGGTGTTGACAGATTTGCTCTTGCCTGCTCATTAATGCTGATGGACTTTTAATCAGAGGGCTAATTGCTTCTCTACACACACCACACAGAGTGCATGAGCCGTGTAGAACAACTGAAGTTGGTAAACATTTACCTCAGAAATCAGCAGAGCACAACAGTTGTTCTTTATCAAACATAATTCATTATTCTGAGAGCTGAGAGAACCTGAGAGGCCAAATTAAAAACAGCAGCAGTCGGATGGTAACTCAATTCACAGCTGCTATGTCCACAGAGAAAGGAAAGTTGTTTTACTTATAGTGCTTGTCAATTATGACTGCATTTTAATCAGGAAAGACTTCATTTTGAACAAGCAAATATATTTATCAAATGTGCACGATAAAGATGAGAAATGTATAAAGTCTTGGCCGATTAGACCCACATCATGACATCATCATATTTAGAGAGGATGATAAATCTGTGATCAGAAACAGAGCCTCTGATGAGTCTAGACACTGGTGTTGCTGAAGGGACAAAGAGAATGGTGAAGATCTGGATGTGATGACGAGTGGACTTCAGATGAGCTCAATCAGGGCATTGGATATGATGACGTGGAAGTGTACGGTGTGGAGGAGGGCACTGATATGTCAGCTGACAGCATCACAGGGTATTTTAACAACAGCAACATGATTGGCTGATGGAGATTGTGTATTTTAAATAGGGCATTCTACAAAAAAAATATCTATAAAAACGCTCTGCTGCTGTTAGTGTTCTAACCACAAAACATTTTTAATCATCACTAATCACATAATTTGCTCACATGTGTTATAGTCATGTGTGTTGGTACAGAGCTGACATCAAGATGTGGTTATTTAGCTTAGCATAAAGATAGCTAACTTCTGTCCAAAGTTCAGAAATACACCAGCAAACACCCTAGAAGCTCATTCATTAAGTTGTATGTTCTTAATTGGATTCAAAATGTAGTGTCTCTGGCTCTGGATATATGGATATGGTCAGAAATGACAATAACAAACCTTCAGGACCAGACATTACAGTGTAATGTCTGGTCCTGAAGGTCCTGGGAATGCCATAAAATAAAGAAACTCCCCACAAAATGTTTGTTTAGTGATAAATAAATGCTTTAGATGTGCCGGTAGGTGTATTAACCATTTTGGATAGAACAGGCCTACCTACTGTATTTCCCAGTGTTCCAAGCTGGGTTGACCATGTCCTGAAGTTGATATAATAAGTGAACACTCAAAAAGCATATTTGACAAAATGTGGAACTATTCCCTTCAGATCAAGTCACAAAAAAAAGAAACCTTTGATCTACTTTCATTTTACTGGAATTAAAATCCTTACAGTTAATATATCTGTGACCTGTTTGCTGATTTCACATGTTGCATTAACATAACTGAGGGATGGCTGCAGGCACAGGAAGGTGACCCACCATGTGATGACCAGTCTGAATCATAGACTATATAAAACATGGACGTAGTATCCATGGCATCACACAGTTTTACAGTGGTGGCCAAAATGATTAGAACACTTGGCATACTTAAGAGGTTTCAGTTGTTTTTGTTGAATTGGTCATTAAAATAGCCATAAAACGAATGAAATATCTACAATATCATCATTATGTGGTTCTCTATAAACCATAGAATAGAGCCATCATAAGGAGATTTGGGTCATTTTCCTTAAAAGAAAAAACAAGCTGGCCTGTGTCTTGAGATGCAGTCCAAGCACTGTAAAGTCACTTTAGACCGCCATGATGCCACCAATTCACACCAGAAGCAAAAGGGCAGAGGTAGAAAAAAGAGACTTTCAGACAGACAGGTGAAGCATCTCAAAATTCTCAGTCTTAAGGACCGAAGAAAGACCTCACGAGAACTGCGTGATGAGAACTGCGTGACGAGATCAACGCCACAGTGACTAATGGTGCAACAGTGTCTTCAACTGGGTGAAGAAGGTCTTCTCAAAGGAAGATTGGTATAAAGTGTTGTTTGAAGTTTGAACAGTTTGGCAACAAGTGAAGAGTGTATGTTGGATGGAGGGAGGGGGAGAGATATAAAAATGAGTGTCTCTTGCCAACAGTTAAACACAGAGGGGGTAGTATTATGGTGTGGGGCCATTTCAGCCTCAGGAACAGGTGACTTAGTAAAAATTGATGCATCATGGATAAGAAAGTATACCACAGTATTCTGGTGAGACACAGAATAGCATCTGGGAGTTATCTTATTAGGCCTGGATTTATTTTAAGAGGACAATGACCATAAACAGTCTTCTAGCTATTGTCTGAACTACCTGTGACAGAAGGAATCTGCTGAAACATTGAAAATGATGGACTACTAAATATTAAAGCTAAAAGTGGGTAAAATCAGTAGGACTCCATTTGATATTGGTTGTGCTCAGAGTAACATCTGCATGTTTCATGAACATTATGAAATTAAATCATGTTTTGGAGGCAAAAAAATTTAAATATTTTCAGATCTGCCAGGTGTTCTAATAATTTTGGCCACCACTGCAAGTTTTAAATAAGTGAACTGAAAGTTTAAATTAAATTAATTAGGTGATTTTTTTTTTTTTTTTTACCACATAGAGTGCCGTGTCTATCCTAAGTCACTTTTGAGTATGTTGTATGTTGACACAACCCAACACAAACCAGTGTGTGGACAAAATGGTTCTATTTTCATACACCCAGGGCAGGTTTAAGATGACTGTGCAGGAGCTTTTTGTGAGTGAAGATCTCAGCAGATGAATTTGCAACAAATCCTCCAACTTAAACAACAAAATTTATCATTTGTAGCTGCCCTTTAGAGCAACATATAAGTATTTTCGGATCTGAAGACCCCATGAGTGGACAAGATGCAAAATCACTGTTAAAAAATATAGAGCTGTTTTATGATGTGGCAATGCGATGGTTCAGGTTTGGTTACGTTTATGGTTTAGATAAAAAATAATGGAAAGTTTGGGAATCATTGTTGTTATCTCCCACAGGCTGTTGTGAAGCTCAGTGTGCTGGCTCTGGTTCTCTACATCTTGGCAGTCCTGCTTCCATCGCCTCCCAGCTAATCCAAAAATGGTAAAAGAGGTGGAGTGTGGGTGAAGCTGAGGCAAACTGAATGAAGCCTGGTTGCTGAAACCTGTGACGACACCCACCTGTCAATCAAAGTGTTCGCACTTAAGCCTTAATATAATTTGAACAGGTGAGTTGTATAAAAATTCACCCTCAGTACAGTTGTCATGAACGGGGAAATTAGCTATAGAGACCAAAACTGTTTTTTGTACCAGGCTGTAAACATGTTTATTTCTGCTGTGAAGTTGGACATTTGAACATGGGGACTGATTCACTTCTGGAGCCAGCCTCAAGTGGACATTTGAGGAACTGCAGTCTGGCACTTCTGTGTTGGCCTTACTTCACAGCCACAGAGGCTGCTGCTTGGTGTGAACCCTTGGACTGTATCTGCTATCAAAAACCACCTTGAAAACTGAATGAATTATATTAATAAATTAGATAGACATGGAGAGAGAGGCCCTGTATTTTTGTCAGCACCCACAACTATTACGCTTCATTCAGGCCCATTGAGCAAGGTTTAGCTTATGAAATGACTCCCTTTGTCATTACTGTAAGCTACATACAATTCAGACTGGTCAGGTAGATAGTACTAGCTCGGTGTATAGTACAGGTCGGTAGGATTGGAGGCTGCAGTGGTGCAGTTATACCCTGTTGTTATTCATTCAAAATACAGAACATTGACATCACCTGGTGGCAGACGCTCACTGTCTGAAGGCAATACTGTTTCTAAAAAGAAAAAGATGATGATTTTTTTAACAATACAATTTTCAAAGCTGTGAGCACCACAGATGTGGTGCAGATTCAGCGGTCTTGAAGTAAAACACAGGCTGTTTCCATTTCTAAGTGGTGCAGAGTATGTAATGTAAATACAATCAGCATCTACAACTCCTGATCCTGAGCGACCCAGTGGCCCGAACCTAGCAGCAAACAAACTTTTCATTGGCCACCTTATTTGTACCACTGTACATTGTCAAAGGACTAATAGTAATAGTATTCCATGTTCAGCCTCCAACACATAATAGTCCACAAGCAAACAATGTATGCCTCGTCAGGACGTGGTTGCCTTGTTTTTCTTTGTTCCATTTTGCTCTTATTTCCTGCTGCTCTCAAAGCACTGCTTGTTTTCATGCCCAGAGTGATGCCTGTTTTCAGTCCTCTAATTTGGCTCCAACAGTCTCATTTTAAATTCAAATGGGCTCTTACTCTCAGAAACTTTCTTTCTCTCTCTCTGCCTGTCTGTCTCTTCAAAGCCCAGATGCAGAAACACTTAATCAGGCGGCTGTCGCTGAGCAGTAATCTGAGACGGTGCTGTGCTGGCCCAGAAGTACAAGCTAGGGTCTGCTATTTTTACTGTGCCTCTCTGCGCTCCTCTCCGCCTTGATAATTGGGTGATGAAGAAAAACAGGAGCTTCGTCTCTGTGCTGCCCCGTTCTACAGTCCCCAGATGCTTTATTTGACACAGTCTCTCTTCACACTGGTGTGGCCTTAACCTGTTTGGGCATTCACTGCAGCGCCGCTGCTTCCGATATCCCCTGCTCCCAATAAGTGCCAATTGGGTTGGCTTGTTTCCCAGAGGGATTTCATGCAATACAATCCACCACTCAGACAGCTGCATGAATTCACCTTCCTATTTGATTATTTGTACTATTTTCAAAAATGTTCATCTGCTGGTCCAGATAAGAGATCTCTTTTTTTCCCTATTTTCTCATAAGACCAACCCTATTTCTACTTGACATGAGTGCCTTATGCCGTATGTCACCTTCAGCACATTACACTGTATACATGTAGCAATGAGTCCTAGTTTCACTTGAAAACCAGTTACTGAATTCTCTGTGAGGATCTTTTTAAATGAACTACCAGGAAACTATGTGTGTGCTATGATGTCAGAACAAACACTGAGTAGATAAAGTCTGCACACTTTGCCTTGCTCTCAGGCTGTTGAAGTGTTTTCCCTTTTATAGTTATTTAACATTAATTATAATAACCTTGACCATTGATGGTGAGAAGTTTCATACATTGCCTGAAATAACAAGTCAAGATCTTCAGTTCTTGTTAAAGTTTAACTCAGTTCAACTCCCCTGCAGCTACGATGACCTGTGATGACACACTGATAATCTGACATCAATACAGAAAATAAGTCATTTAATGCTTTACACATTCTTCGAGAACTGACCTTGTGAGGTTAGAACTGCTACACTCATTTCTACGCTTTATCAATGATGCTACTCATGTTAATGAGATTTTTATTTGGAAACGACCTGTTTGAACCAACCAAATGTCACTTCTTTCATAGCATTCGCATTAAATACATGGATTTTCAACATATTCTCGTATCTGCAGGAAAATGCAGTCACTAACACTCACTATCACTTTTCATTTAGTTTTTCTGATGCTGACACATTCAAGTGGTATCTGTCATTACACCTTGTTTCAACAATGATTACATGTTTCGATATTCCACATATTCATGGTAAAATTGAGATTTTTTGCAATTTCATTTTAGCTATGGAATTGTTCATTCACTGCCTGTATTTGTGAGATTTACCAAACATTTTCATTCATAAACATGGCTTCTACCATTGCTCTTATGTTACTATTATTACTGTAAGATCTGTCAGATAAAGTGGGAGTGGCTTACAACAAATATAAACTAGAATTTAAACAATATCACAATAAGTCACTTGTATGTCCTACAACGTTTAGATTTCAGCATCTATAAAAGGGATTTGTCATTTTGGAATTTTGAAATAGTCATAAAATTATGAAAAGATTAAGTCTAGCCATCTGAAAAAATAGTTTTTCCCCAGATAATCTGGCATCAATACAGAAAAAATTGCATATGTTACCACAAGTATTATTAGATGGACTATATAGCGCCTTTCTAATCTTCTGACCACCCAAAGCGCTTTTACACTACAAATCTCATTCACCCATTCACACACATTCATACACTGATGGAGGTGCAAGGTGCCATCTGCTCATCATTAGGCGCTAACCATTCACACACATTCACACACCGATGGCACAGCCTTCGGAGCAATTTGGGGTTGAGTGTCTTGCCCAAGGACACTTCGACATGTGTGTCCTTGGGGACACACAAGGTATTATAAGATATATTTGAAGTTTCAGTGTCAAAGGACGAGTTCACAGAGACCTTCAATATATTACTGTAAGAATACGTACAGTTTTTCTATTTTGCATTCAACAATACACCTTGGGTCTGGCACGTCTCATAAGAGCTGTGTTCACATGAGCCTGTTCCATGTTAAACTCGAAAGCTTCTTCATGACTATCTTTGTAAACTTCTACAGCATGTGTTAGAATGAGGATGTATGGTCACACAACTTCATCATTTCACTTTAAATCACCTGCCATGAAGAAGAACAAAGAACAATGCAAGAAATGGATTTCTGGTCTATACCAGAGCGTCTCCACTTTACCTGCAGTGTAGCTCTTAGCAAGCGAGACATCCATTATCTTGTTAGTCTCCTCTTCCCTTGCCTTCCTGTTGTGCCTGCTAGCACAGTGACCAGCTGGCCTTGCTCAGCCTCAGTCTCTTGATTCTCAGTCCAAATAGTTCTACAAAAAGGTTTCTAAATGTGGGTCAGTATGAAAAGAACAAACCCTTAGAGCCCAGGCGCCTTTAAAGAATATTTTAACATTTAAAATACACTTATATTTATTAAATCCAGAGCTGAAGTCAGACTGTGGTTAGCTTAGGTCAGCATATAGACCTGGTTTTTTAAAAAATGATTAAAATGATGTATCTCTATTGTATATTTTGTGATTTGGTAAATTTGTAAATACAAATGTAAAAAGCACCAGCTTCTAGCAGCTTCTACTTCTTGGCAAATACAGTGTATCCATCCATGCAGTACTTTTGTGCAGCAACTATAGTGTGGGTTGTCAGATATGGTTGTAAGTACAGGTTTTGGTCTCTGTACTGAAAAAAATCATTCAGTCCTTCCACTAAAATTATTATGATTTCTAGACGAAGTATTCTAAATTTTGGTGGCATTTCTAATTTGGATGAAGTAAAGTTGGACAAACAATTTTATTGTTGTTGACCTAAAATGATTTGTATGGGTTCAGTTTACATTGTAGTTTTCCAGGTAGTTACAAAAGGAATCCTCCAAGCTTGTAGCAACAGATTCATGAGCATCAGTCTCATTTTATGTTTTGTTTATGTGTGTACTGTATTTCTTATGTTGTGCTGCTTCACTGTGGTTATACAGATAGCTATATCTATAAGAATATACATATTCACACAAGAATCTACTGAGCTTCACACAGTCACTGCACCTGGATAGGCTAACCCCACCATGACTCCAGCTCAGTATCTAGCTCAGTACTCACTCTCATCAAGAGAACAATTTCAGTACACAAACCCAGTCAATAAAATAAATAAATAAATAACAACAACAACAACAACAATAATAATATGTATTTAAAAAATTTTAAACTCAAAGTTTTTCCGTATGGCTAAGAATCGGACTCAGTGAAGATGTGACAGCAGTGTTACTGTATCCTGTAGCTTCATCAATATATTCACTAGACCACACTCATAAATTCTGCCTGGAGGATGGCTCATGTTTCCACATGAAAGATGCTGAACTAACCTATTACTCACAAGTGGCTCTACTACTTCCATGGCCCTGTTTTCAAACAGCCTGCTTGCCTGCCTGCCTGCCTGCCTGCCTGCCTGTCTGTCTGTTTGTTTTTTGAGGTGAGGAACCTTTTTAAGATTACAGCTGGTATTAGCAAGAGAGTTCCAGGAAGTAGAGTATGATAATGCAGTACAACTGTAACATAAGGAATTATTATTTCAATGGTAGTCAAATGTGCTGTTAGCAGATTATAGGCAGGGTAGAACTAAAAGTACTAACTTCTTTGTTTTTATAACTTGCTTGTTTTATCATGAAAACCTAACTATGAAGTAAGGCCAAAATGTAAAACTGAACATCCATCCATCTATGCTCTTGTCTGGGATTGGGTTGGGGTGGCAACAGGTTAAATATGGTATTCTAGATGTCCCTTTCCTTAGTCATGCTTCCCAGGCTCCTCCTGGGGGACGCCGAAGCGTACGTCTTTCCCGGGGTTTCCTCCCATTTGAATGTGACTGGAAAAACTCAAAAGGAACCACCTCAGCTGACTTCTTTTGACATGAAGAAGCAGAGAAACTCCAAGCTCCCCCCAGATGACCGAGCTCCTCATCCTGTCTCTAAGGCTGAGCCCAGTCACCCTGTGGAGAAAGTTTTGGCTGCTTGTAGCTGCAGTTTCATTCTTTTTAAATTACGCAAAGCTAATGGCCAAAGGTGAGGCTTCCAGAGAGATCAACTGCTAAAATGAAAGTTCTGCCTTCCAGCTGGGCCCCCTCTTCACTACAACGCTCTAGTATAATGCCCGGATTACTGATGCTGCACCAAACTGACTGTCCATCTCCAGGCAGCACCTCACTCCGAACTCCCAATATTGGACATCATTAAATTAAAAGGACAGTAGAGTACAGAAGCACATGACTACTCTCTGATAACAATGTGCAGGATATGTGTGTCAACATATCAACTTCATGTACATAACAGCAATACATTCTCTGGACATCTAATTGGTTACTTACTCCAGGCAAAGAGGCATACTACCTCCAAGTATCTCAAACAAACGAGGTTAGCCCCATTATGCCTCTGTCCTCCTCAAATATATTGTTTTCATGAATAAAAGCCAGCAATTGATCTGCTGTTACCTTTTCTAAAACCTTAGCTAAAAATGGGAGCTTAGAAATAGTCCTAAATTATTAAGATCAGTGAGATCAAGTGATGGATTTTTTAAAGTGCTTGCTTTTTTAAGAGCAGTTTTAAAAAATTCAGCAGGTCTTAGATTGCAGGACCACCCATGTTAAAAGCTTCCTTTATAATAAAACAAAATCTAAAAGAGATTTAATTTTCATTTTACAATCTTAGTGAGTGTAGAAAGAGAAATTGGATTAAATAAGCACAGTCTGAAGCTGAGGTTGGAGAATCTGGAGGAGAAATGGAATGTCAAATAGTGAAGATGGCAAGATACACATTGCATTTCTCTGGAACAGCATCTAGAATAAGGGCCCCAAGGGGGGATCAATGGTACAGCTCACAAGACAAGACTATTGGATTAGACTGATATTTCTAAGGAGAGACATAAGAGTGAACTATGAGTTTTCCACAGACACTCCAGCATATCGAGAGGTTACTAGATGTTTAAGTTTCAAATTACATCTACAATGGAGACATACATAAAATAATAAAATAATTTAACAGCACGCTTGCAGTGAAGACTGAACCTGATAAAACAGTGGAGACACTGATGGCAGTATTTAGATTTAGATCAAGTTCTGGGACCAAGAAACACAAGGCAACACCATGTTCAAACGAAGGCACTGGTGGTCAGAGTTTCATGTTACTTCACATCATAAATCATTATATAACAGGATAAAACTAAATCAACAGTGTGGCCTTTTAGGTCAGTAAGACCTATTCAGACAAGATAAGTTAACATAACGATTCATAGATATTCATACAGTAGTTATGAATACTGTATTCCTTTTCAACCATATTCTGTAAATAGAGCCTCATAATTGACTTTTAAGCCAAGATAAAAATAAATAGGTAAATACATTAATAAAAAATAATCGCATATTGAGATCATCTTGCAGGGCTTTTTATCCGTTTATCTGCTCTAAGCTCTCGGCTGAAGACTAAAGGGGGCAGAGCTCCGAGGCTCTGGAACACCCTACCCAAGGAAACACAGCAGGCTATTAGTAAATGAAAGCTTAACATGTACTTATAGCACCACCTTCCCTGATTTCATGTGTTTTCTACTTTTATTCTTTATTTGTTTCTATATGATGTTTTATGTGTTCTTCGCTTGCTCGGTCCGATAAGCAGCACTGTATCACTCCTGAGAGCAGCCTCTGCCATTAATGTGTGAATGAGTGAATGTGACAGGTGTTAAAGAAGTGCTTTGAGCTGTCGGCTGACTAGAAACCCGCTAGAAAAGTACTGTGAGGGAATTTTCTCTTCTAGCATGCCACATATGGAGTTGCACATCAGTCAAGTGTCTTGAGGTCTCTGTAGGGACAGTGTTACATCTTAGATTGCCAAGGAGACAAGACCATTCTGATCATTACTATGGTAACCCAGGTCAGAGGACAGAGCTGTCTCCCTCCCTAACATAGAAGACTCTACAGAGTCAGATAACAATGTCAGACCACTAAGGGAATTTCCTTGTTTGTAGACTAATAATCAATTATGGATACAGAGTAGTTGTTTCACTGTTCTGAGGACAAATAGAAGAGCCAGAGAGGACAGCTTCTTCAGAACTGAAACTGCATCATGTACTGATGAATCCTCCATTCTTCTTGATCAAGCTTCAATAAACATCTGGACTCTTTCTAACAAATACAATATGAATATAAATAATCCAAAGTCCATTTACCATACCTGATGTTATTAATACCTGAAAATCCCAACCTAAGATGGCACGTAAAAATGCAAGTTTTTCCTTTGAGTAGCAAATGGAAAGAAGTTGAGCCGGTTCCAACTTTTGGTAAAACGCAGCCCGACATCACGCTGCAGCGCCCATGAGGTGAGACTTGCCAAACTCTCCACAGTCAGCCTGAAATGACACTGAAGCTGAGGCTATCCAGGTGGATTGCACATGGACTAAACTCAATGGACTGATACTCTACCTGTTGTGTTCTGGCTTTGCTTATTTCATGAACCAGCTTCGAAATCTGAGTCTGGCTTCAAATTTACTCTGCAAAGTAGAGAGAGAGAGAGAGAGAGAGAGAGAGAGAGAGAGAAAGAGAGAGAGAGAGGGCACTGGTTGAGAGATGTAGACAGTGAAAGAGAGAGGGAGCACCAGCACTGAGAAAGCTGGCGAATCAGCTAAACAAAACGTTTTTGCTGAGTGTTTCATACTGGTTACATTCCACTAGAGATGGGAATTCTGGCTCTTTTTAGTGAGCCGGATCATTTGGCTCAGCTCACCAAGAAGAGCCGGCTCTTTCGGCTCCCAAACGCCTCTTCATTTTACCACTTATACGTTTTATAGTTCAGCCAAACTTAGCGCTGTTTTGACTTGTGATTTGTATTTGAACACATATATCACTTCAATTTCAATAAGTTGTTGTAGCCAATTGCATTTACAGTTGTAAAATCCCTTGTAACTCTCTGAAACCACCCAATGATTGCACTAACTTGCTTGAAGAACCACTCTGCTACACAAAGCAGATAGAAACCAGAAAGGTTGGAAATCACTTGCAATCATTTTAGCCAATTCTTCATCAATTCGGTTCTGTCTTGCTGGGGTTATTGCCTTTGACATAAATTTGGCTTATAGAGCTCTGTGTTGTTGTTGGTTGTCGTGTACCTGATGCATGGGGGGAAGCAGCAGCAGCAGCAGCAACAGCAACAGGTGGAGTAGTGGCACTGGCAGAAGCAGACATGCTAGCCTGCCTTTTTTCTTCCAACTGAACTGCTGGATGCACAGTTCTCATATGTCTGTGTAGGTTGTTTGTGGACCCTGCTCGATATGAGAGCTTGACTTTACAAATGCATCTGCATTGTGCCTTCATGTTTTCCTGTTGAACTGTCAAAAACATCCAAATACTACTTCTTTTTCTGTTGTCACTCATCTTTGCACCGCACTCCTCTTTCGTCTTCACTCCTCACTCTCCTTCAGCGCGTCTCCCTCCTCTTGTCTCCTGTTACCGTCTCAGCGCTGCTACCCCCACTCCTCCCTGCTTGGTGGTATGATCCTTGTCAATCCTCACATGATTGGTTGCACAGCATGCACGCGACACCTGTAGCCAACCCACGCAGCGCCCGCAGGTACTTTTCCTAAAGAGAAAAGTAAAAAAAAAAAGAACGGCTCGCGGACGGACGGGAGCCGGCTCCCATTGTTCACTTAAAAGAGCCGGCTCTTTGAACCGGCTCGTTCGCGACCGACACATCACTACATTCCACACAAATAGACACACCTCCAGCAGCTCCCCGGCTGCGACACCTAAATGTGTCTGAATACAGGCTTAGTCTGAATATTTAGTAGCGGGCGGACAGATCATATGGATGAACTTCGTCAAGCTGGTGTGCAGCTTGGCTGGCTGGCTGGCTAAGCAGCTCATTAATCTGGCAGTTCTATAACCATTGTTGTAAAGTCACAGACTCCTTTACAGTTAACCCCAGCTGTATTACAGACACTACCTTGGTTTCTGATATGTGTGTACTCTAGAGGTGACATTAGTATCATATCAGAGAAGTTTACCATCCTTGTCTTATCAAATGAAGCACACCACATAATATACTGCTTTGTATCCAAGCATAGACTGTGATACTGAAAACAATCTTGAACAAACCCAGAGTTCTGGTTTGACTTCAGCTGTGTTTGATGAACAGGGGTTAGTTCTCTTAGTAGAACCTTTGGTTCTGCTTGGATCGTTTAAGAGCATTTGCAGGCGTGTGACTAGAACATCACTAGTTTGATGTAAAGACCAGCATGGTAAATCTGGGTAGGGAAAATGACAGAGCACCTCACACCCCTCCCTTATTACCACCACTAATGTGCCCTTGAGCATGGCACTGAACCTTAACTGCTCCACTGGAGCAGTTGAGTACTGTTGAGTACTTCATCAAGCTCATGAAAAAATGCAATAACTCAAGAGCTTGTTTAAGAGTGTACAACAGTTAATTAATTAATGATGACACAGCAATGATATTTTACCTCAGTTTACTTATACAGTATGCTGTGTTAGCAGGGAGGCAATCTGTGTCAATAACATGACAGCACACGCTTCCATAGCAGCCCAAATGTCCCAGAATCTCAGTTTAATTCCATTATGTTCTGACTGTACTTTTAGGATTATATTTGCCAAGTACAGACTTTATTTCAGGCACTTACATGAGGGAAAACTTGACGTACGCATCTTGCATAAAATGTGTCTGTGTATTCATATCAGGCAAAGACAGGATGACAGAGTAAGAGCTCAATGCCACAAAACAAAAGGACATTATACAGAATTAGTTCTGACCAAGTAATTTGATGGGATGCATCACCAGAACATATTTCTACATATGAGCAACCATTTACTGGTGTTGAAAACTGAATTAGCTGATAATTATGACCTGATCAGCTACCATCAGTGATCAATACACAACTATTAATCAAACCAATAACTAACATTCAGTCAACATCAGATAACCTTATCAAACTTTTATCAAACAGTTACCTAGTTGTTTCTGTAGCACTGACAAAAAAAAAACATTCCAGTTATGACAATAGAGCTGTAATGTAAAGTAAACTAAAGCTCCCTGTGTTGTACGAGAAAAACATGACACCAAACTCCCTTTAAGAAATACGACATTTGAACAGTTCCTTACGTGTCCGTAAAAACACATCACTCTAGAAACACGAGATAAAGGACGTCATATGTCCACAGTCTGACTGTTAGTTCAGCATCAATATAATCCATAAAGATAAACTGTGTTTCTGTTCAAACTTTATGTTTTGGATTTTGTCACTTCAACAACTCAAGAAGTCACTATCAGTGTTATTTTAGTGGGAGACCAACGTCTCACTCCATAAATGAACTGCAAACCACCCATCCTGACGGGGTATTCATTGTTGCTGGGGACTTCAACCAGGCAAACATGAAGAAAGTCCTCCCTCAATTTTACCAACATGTGGACTTTGCTACAAGAGGAACCAACACACTGGATCATGTTTATACAAACATTAAGGGAGCATTTAAAGCATCACCCTGCCCCACCTTGGCTCATCTGACCATGTCTCTGTCATGCTAATTCCAGCATACATGTACAGACCTCTGCTCATCAGGACAAAGCCCTCCTCTAAGCAGGTGACAGTCTGGCTGGAGGGAGCCATGTCAGCTCTGCAGGACTGTTTTGAATGCACCGACTGGTCTGTGTTCAGAGATGCTGCAACCAAAGACAATACCACAGACATCGAGGAGTATGCTGATGTTGTATCAGCATACATTCAGAAGTGCATGGATGATGTCTGCGTCACAAAAAACATCACGGTCCGTGCAAACCAGAAGCCATGGATGACGACAGAGGTCAGGGCCCTGCTTAAAGCCCAGAACTCCGCCTTCAAATAGGGTGATGCAGCTGCCCTCAGGTCTGCAAGAGCCGATCTGAACAAAGCAATCAGATCGGCAAAGAGAGCCCATGGAATTTTGTTTGCAGGACAAAGTGTAAAAAGAAGCTAGTGGTTCATATTCATTTGTTTCTATAGCAATTTGCAAACAATAAATCTGTTTTATATCAGGCGTCAGGTTTTGTATTCACTCATTTAAAACCATGTGAAAGCCCATGGGATGAACAGCACACACTTTTGCCCTTGTATTACCATTAAATAAATGACTGGACAATGACTCCCTGCAGTGACAGATGATGAGCAGGGAATAGAGGAGTGAGACGAGATTACCAAATGCCACAGTTTCTGTCTTCAGATCGATATTCTCGTCATTCCTGACCTTCACTGGGGTGTGTTGTGGGAGCCTTGGCTTCAGACCGCTGCACAGTTGACAGTTTGATCAAGTCTAATGAATTGAGTGTTCAACCAATGTGCGGGGCTGCAGGCTCAGAGGCCTTCTGTGGGACTGTGGGAAACACTGTGGACTGTGGCCGGCACCAACCTGGGAAATAATTGCTTTTGTATTCTGTTAGAGAGAGTGATCCAGACTCCTTCCAACAAGCAGATCTAAATTAAAGGGATAAAACTATTTCAGGACAAATCGACTAAAAGAGATACCAATATCTGAATGTAATGAACAGATCTCACAGCTCTAAGTAGACTCTTTAACCGTGTCTTTTAGAGACACTGTATTTGAGGCTATCCACACTCATGTTGAGCTGAACTTCACCTGTAATATTCAAAAATGTTTTTCTAAAGCTTCTCATTATGTTCTAGTTATGTGATTGTATTGTTTATTGTATGTCACCTTGTTGAATGTCACTTTAAAGTATGAAACTAAAGCAGAAATTGAACAACAGAACAAGTCAGCCTCCATAAGCTTCCTTCACAGCAGAAATAAACATGTTTACAGCCTGGTACAAAAAACCGTTTTGGTCTCTATAGCTAATTTCCCCGTTCATGACAACTGTACTGAGGGTGAATTTTTATAGAACTCACCTGTTCAAATGATATTAAAGCTTAAAGTTATGCAGAATTAAGAGCGTAGCTGCTTTGATTGACAGGTGGGTGCTGTTACAGATGGCTTGTTTGAGCAGCCAGACTTCATTCAGTCCACCTCAGCTGTGTTTGCCCATTTTGGGATTTGCTTCAAGACGCTTCTTCGTAGTGTCACGGAGACTACGTCCATGATTTATACATATGATGTTTTTTTGTTGTTTTTGTTTTTAATATAAAAAGCTCTCATTCATCAGTAAGTATCACAATGGGCTTCTTCCTCTAAGCAGTGATCCCATTTTATTTTTTATCTATTCAAGTTAGGCTGCATGTTTGGTCAGCTGGGAGGAATCTTCTAAGAACTATATTCAAGCGACAGTGTTCTGAAGAGCAGCGAGAGAGCACTTTGTTTAAAAGAAGCCGGCTCACAGGTGATGGATGAACCGCTTCAACGCCTCCACCCTCACTGCAAATTTAAGTTTGAAGATTGTCTGCTTCACCAGTATTGGGCCGTGTTGTTTCACTATGATGTTGCCTACACTGCAGGTTATAAGATATCAACATTCAGACCACTTCACAATATAAACTGTGATTAACCATCCTACTACAGAGTGTGGATGAATCACCAAGACTGTCTTCCTGAAGTCTAATCAGCTCTGTGTTGTAAACCTCCATAATTACCATGAGTCAACAATCATAGGATAATCACTGTGCTAAAGACTGTGCAGTTGGCTCTTGGTGACAGTGTTAAAGAGTATTTGAACCAATAACAACTCTATTGTCATGTGTGTAATCTCTCACACACTCCTCAAAACTGTCAGCAGAATTTCTACATAGTCTGAGTCATTTGTTTTATAATAAGGCTGTATGGAGCTACATGTTTAAAGTCTGACATTGCATTTTATATTACATAACTACAAAACAGGAAGTTATTTTGTACCTGTAACACACCTGTATGTTAGGTTTGAAAAGATAACATCCCCACAGCAGGTCACTACTGGCATATTATTGCATTATCTATGTATAACGCAACAATTTAATACTTCCATTCTCCGTAGTGATGGAAGGCCAACCAAAACAGAGATGCCCTGAGCTGAAGGATCTTTATTAGAGTTGATCTGAACATATGGATCTGTATTCAAACATGATCCTTTCTTTAATGGACTCAACTGTGCTCATCTTCTACATGACTCTATGATTAGTGTGTGAATATGAAAAAGTATTTGAGAGCACCAGGCAGCCTGACTAACAAACTGAGCTAACACTAGCTAGCAGCAGCTACAGTTGGCAGCAGTTTACTTCACTGTTCATCAGGAAACTCTGTAAATCACAGAGAGTTGAGGCGGAGCAGCCGAAGGACATCAGAGGGAAAACCAGAAAACATTTTCTCCATAAAATATGATCCAGTTTCACCAAAATCAGTCAAATAGTTGGTGGTCTGTGACTGTGTTACATAGTTCTCGCTGGTGATTGAACCACATGCACCATAGTGTGAGAACAGGTGTATGAACACCATTCACCTGATTACAAGTCAGTGTAGTGTAACATGATTTAAAGTCAGTTATTTTATGGTAGAAAAGTTACACAGTGTTGCTTTACATGGTGCATTTCAATTTGACCCATAATAGAGTGGATGCAATTTTCTTTCAACATGATGATAGGGTAGACGCAGGAGAGTGACCTTGAGAAAGCTTCCATGCAGCTGTCAACAGTCTGAAGCGCTATAGTTTTTAAACCTGGCTGTATATGTAATATTATGTAATATGAATGAGAAGAAAGAGACATTAGTGATGCACAAACCCATATTTGATTTGTTGCTGCTCAGTAGCTCAGCATCAAAGTCCAGATATTAAAAGCCTGTATACATTTGATCCTACCAAACCTCAGTGTTTACATCCATGTCCTCACATGACCACTGCAGGCATCTGCAGATATGATGAAGAGTAGATTTCATCATTGCATGATCTTTCCAGTCTCTTTCTATAATTCATTCAGCTTCATGTCTCTAATTCATTTTTAAACATGTATGGGGACTGTGTGCAAGATCTGCAGCTGCCATGGAAATGTCACAGTTTGAAATATTTAGATGAAGAAAATCAGGTCGATGTCAATACAGACATGAGCTGGAACTTACATACAGTATAGATCACAAGGAAGAGAAATTTGTGTGAAACAACACAACTGCAATGTAAAGACTTTGACCTGACGGTAGTGCTAGAGGACAAGTCAGGATCACCAAAGTCATCATTCTCTAAAGAACATCATGGGTACGGTCAAATAGTCAACAAAAATGATCTCCTATGTCCTTTCCTAACCATTTTTCCTTGACCTCGATGGAAAACGTCATTCATAAGGAGTTAGGAGAAGACGACCATGAATAGCAAAATAGCCATCCATCTGTAACTGCTTATCCTCATCAGGGTCACAGTGGGGCTGCACCCTTTCCCAGCTGATTTTGGGCAAGAGGCGGAGTACACCCTGGACAAGTCACCAGCTCATCACAGGGCACATAGAGACATTCACATCTACGGCCAATTTAGAGTCACCAATTAACCTGTTAAGGTTCATGTCTTTGGACTGTGGGAGGAAGCCGGAGTACCCGGAGAGAACCCACGCAGACACAGAGAGAACATACTAACTCCACACAGAAAGTTCGTTCACAAACAGATTTACCACCAATAGACAAGATTATAGAAAATAGACAAGCTATATTGCTCACATGAACATAAGGACTTAAATTATTGAGCCACACATAAACGGGCTTCTGACCCCTGTGGCATAAAGCATTTTGATGATGTATTCAGTCTTATCACAGTGAACTGCACAGCAGACATTTTGAAATAACAGATGTATTAGTGATAGCTGAGTTTAGGAGAGGTCCTGCTATTGTGCATGCTGGTTCATTGTCATTGTTATTAGGACACTTAATGTAGCTGTTGTTACTATTACTGTGTTTTTCCAGCTTTGATAAGTCAAGTGTCTGCTTCACAACTAGTTCTGAGAAACAGTATCATCTCTTAGCACAGTGTTATTTTAGCCCAGCGCTCGTTGTTCACTGGTTGACTGGTTCCACGGTGATGCTGTGTGGTGCTTTTTAACGCCCTGGGCAGCACTTAGGGAGATTGGTTTCATCCCGTTTGTTTTCTGAATATTCAGTTTGTCAGAGAGCCCTTGACATTACTTTCTTTAATTATTAATGGATTTTCTGTTTCATTCATTTCTACACTGCATATATTCCTTTTCATTGGTATACGTTTTTATTTCTTGTTTTTCCTCTGGGCCCCAAAACCTTCTAGAAAACTCCAGTTTGACTTGAGATTGAAGTATCAAACGTTATCTGTATGGACCTATGTATGTATATATGTATATGAAGCAAAGAGTTCCACTTTCAACAGCATTCCTAGGCCCAGGAGACACTGCCTCAAATGAAATAATCCCATCCCCTCCGGAGCTACCCTGTTTCTTTGGGCAGTCCTAGCTCCACCTCCTGCAATGCACACTGTTTGTAGCAGGTCCTGTCTCTAACATACAGAATCCACTCACAGTGGCAGACCCAGTCCCACTGATGTGGTCCCAAACATGCCCCTGTAGCAGCACAAATGTTGTATACCCCTAACACTTCCTGAAGTTCAGGTGTCACTTTAAAGCACTAAAAGCAACTGACATAGCAGCTCCAGTGTAGGCACGAACAGATGGAAGATACAAACACCTCAAAGTTGAACTGAAAAAGTAAACATGCACTGACTGAAAGCAGACTTTATCTGCAGTATAAAACCTCCTCCATGTTTTGTTCAGTGATTTCAGATTCTGGTAAAAAAGGTGTGAGTGAGTATTTGGAGGACTTAAGCTTCATTCTGCAGCTCAACAACTGACAACATCGCTGTGGTTTGAGTCTGTCAAGTGACTTCACAATACGTTGTTAGCCAGGTGGTGAGATGCAATCCCCATACTTTACTCTCCTCCTGGAACACAAGCATCACAGGATAAGAGTCTCAGAAGCATGTTTCTCCACCCAATAGTAGTAGTAATAGTTTTTGACTTGATGAGCAAGAAACAAAGTTCAGTTCATTGAACTAATGGGAACTGGATCAAAGCTGTAGCATGAATCTCATGAGAGCTTGACAGAGTACAGAATACACGCAGTAGTGGAATGTAACTAAGTACATTTACTTAAGTACTGCACTTTAGTATCATTAGGTTATTTTACTTTACTTCACTGTACTTTATTATTAGTCCTATTTCCAAGGCATTTTCTACTTTATACTTGTACACTGCATTTCAGAGAGATTTTTGTACTTTTTGCACACCTTACAGTGAACAGTACTGATGTTTAGCTATTCATTTTATTTATGTATTTATTCTTTATTTAAATCACAGCAGACTAATAGTGCATAGTTCTTTCTTTATTTTCTCAGTGTACTGGTCAAGAATTGGTTGACGATGTATCCTTAAAGTATGTAACATGGTAAAGAATATTTAAATGTTCTAAATGAAGTATGAAAGCTGTTGGTTTCAAAAAGCAGCCTTCTGAGTACCTTTGCATAGTCATATCAGTGTAAAACCAGTGTGTGCATAATCCACATAGAAAAGGTCTGTTTTTATTCCAGCTCAATAACTCACCATCAACCATCATTATAAATCAGTCAACATTATTAGGAATCACTCCATCAGTTAACTAAACTCCAAGCATGCCTTAAGGATATAAAAAGTTGGATGACCTACAATTTTCTGATGCTAAATTCAGACAAAACTGAAGTTCTTGTAATTGGACCCAAACACCTCAGAAACTCTCTCTCTAGAGACTTAGTTACTTTAGATGGGATCACCCTGGCCTCCAGCTCCACCGTAAAGAATCTTGGAGTTGTTTTTGATCAGGATTTGTCCTTTAATGTCCACATAAAACAAATTTCAAGGACTGCATTCTTCCACTTACGTAACATCGCCAAAATCAGACGCATTGTATCTCAAGAAGATGCAGAAAAACTAGTCCACGCATTTGTTACTTCTAGGCTGGACTATTGTAACTCTTTGTTATCAGGCTGCTCCAATAAGTCTCTTAGGACTTTGCAGCTAATTCAGAATGCTGCTGCACGTGTTCTGACAGGAACCAAGATCAGAGATCACATCTCTCCCATTTTGGCTTCCTTGCATTGGCTACCTGTTAAATCTAGAATAGAATTTAAAATTCTTCTCCTTACATACAAAGCTCTTCATGGTCAGGCACCATCATATCTAAAAGAGCTCATAGTACCTTACTACCCCTCTAGAACACTGCGCTCTCAGAATGCTGGGTTCCTTGTAGTTCCTATAGTTTCCAAAAGTAGATTGGGAGCCAGAGCTTTCAGCTATCAAGCTCCTCTTCTGTAGAACTGAAGTACTACTATTTTGGGTTCGAGAGGCAGACACGGTCAACATTTTTAAGAGTAAACTTAAGACTTTCCTTTTTGATGGTATTGGTTGAAGATGCAGTCATATCTCCCTTTACTGAAAACTCTCTCTCTCTCTCTCTCTCTCTCTCTCTCTCTCTCTCTCCATCACCATTACCACCACCATCTGTAAACATACATGTCTCATTAATGCATATTAATGCATGTTACTAACTAAACTTTTTCCCTTGAGTTTCTGTGCTCTCTCGTCCAGCAGGTTCTCATGGATCGTGGCTGCTGCTGTGGTCCTGTACGACGTCCACTACATATATTATTACTGTCATTACTGCTACCATATCTCCATTACAGTTTATAGTTAGTTAATGATTTACTGCTGCTGTGCATCTGTGTCTCTCTATCTCTATCACAGGTTCCACTGCTACTGTAATCATTTTATCATTCATTGTAATTCATTGTCATTTTATCATTCATTGTAATTGTACAATATGTTTGTGTTGATTTGTTCTGTACACGTGACATCTATTGCATGTCTGTCCGTCCTGGGAGAGGGATCCCTCCTCTGTGGCTCTTCCTGAGGTTTCTTCCACTTTTTTCCCTGTTAAAGGGTTTTTTGTGGGCAAGTTTTTCCTCACTCGAACCGAGGATCTAAGGACAGAGGGTGTTCGCTCCCTGTACAGATTGTGAAGCCCTCAGAGGCAAAATGTATTTTGTGACTTTGGGCTATACAAATAAAATTTGATTTGATTTGATTTGATTTGATTTGATGTACTGTTATAGAGAAATTGCTGAAGTCAAAGGTCAGTGGTGAGGTCAGGAGGGAAGAAAGTGTTCAGGAGCCTCTGATGTCTTATGCTGTAATATTTATTGACGCTTGACCAAGGAGAATTAGAGACACTCTCAAAGTACATCAAAAGTGTCTGAGTCGGTCTCACATTCTGCCCAACTCATCCTGGTGGATAGACTTTAAACCCTCAAGATAACACCACAAATACTATACGCCCAGAATTAGTCAAAGAGAATGTTTTTACCCATGCAGGTGTTATTGTCAGCACATTCTAGTCTGGAGACACAGATGTCTGTTTACGCCAATTGGAACGTCAACGGCCAGCTATCTATTATGGCTAGGAAGGCAGCAAGAGTCTCTTTGACCCTGGCCAGGCCAGCTGACAGTCTTGCCTGGGCCCTGGACGAGATAATCTTAGATGGGCCCCCCCCGCGCCCAGATCTCTCCTTTTCCCTTGCCCTTCCTCTCCTCTTCCTCTCCTGTTCCTCTCCTCTGCTCTTCCTCTCCTCTCCTCTCCTCTGCTCTTCCTCTCCTCTCCTCTCCTCTTCCTCTCCTCTCCTCTCCTCTCCTCTCCTCTCCTCTCCTCTCCTCTCCTCTCCTCTTCCTCTCCTCTCCTCTCCTCTCCTCTCCTCTCCTCTCCTCTCCTCTCCTCTCCTCTCCTCTGCTCTTCCTCTCCTCTCCTCTCCTCTCCTCTCCTCTCCTCTTCCTCTCCTCTCCTCTCCTCTCCTCTCCTCTCCTCTCCTCTCTCTCTGCAAAAGACAAGTGACTGGCATTGACAATAATGGTTAACATTAACAAACTACACATAAGCTGTTGGAAATCTCTCATAAAGCTTTCTGTATTTTATATTCGATATTTTCATCCCATCTGTGGAATTTAGTGCACTAGTTGACTTTTTCTCTACTTCAAAGGAGAACAGCAAGCATGGTAGGCAAAATAAGGCCTTTTTTGAGCTGCTATATACTATCCAGTCCCTATCGATTTTTCCCCTCCATTGTGGGATGTGGAATATGTCAGATAGTTTGGGAATTCCCTGCCCTCTGCATCTGCTGGCAATTCCTTTGCCCTCTCTGAGAAAGGCGTTCGTTTTTGCCATCACACGTACGAGGTTCACTCTATCAAAATCGGTCATTCTGGTTGGCCATAATGCAGGATCGCTGAAATTAAGTGTGTAATCAGACTCTGATCCATCCTGCTCAGACTCTCTGACGGGGCAGTGGGCCCCTCCCGCATCACTCTCTCTGTCACCTGACTGCAGCTGGATCTCTCTCCTCTCTGTCTCATCCTCTCTGACGGAGCTACCAAACTCAGCTGTTTCTGTCAAAGATAACGTGCTGTGTCAGGCTTTTATACAATCTAATGGACGTTAACATTAGAGCTAGCCTGTTAGGTTACGTTACAAGGCTGGTAAACGTTGGCGGCGCTGTTTCTTACCTTGCTCTACGTTCACTTTACTAGTCCCAGCTTCACCGTCACCACCTTTTTTTAAACATTTGTTAAGAAAATCTTTAAAGCCTCTATTTTCTTCTTCTCTTCTTCTCTTTTCTCTCCTTTTCTGAGCACCGGACATTTTGAGCGTACTGAACTTCAAATCAAATGGCAACATCAAGTTTTGATCAGTGGCCAAACCATTTTTGTGTTGGGGGTGGGGGGGTTCTTGACCACTATTTCAGGGACAATTAGGAAGAAAACAAATAAAAAGCTTTTATGTAACTCAAATATTACATATTTTTTCCACAAATAGGCCTATTTTAATTTTTTTTTAATTATTCCATAATTTAATGAGGGCCCAGTTCTGGCAGCGTATACACAGAGGTTATCTTTGACTGAGAGAAAACTGAAATTCATGTGTAATGATGTTCCAGCCTGCTGTGAACTTTTAACCTGCGATGGTTGTTCATGATGGCAGGACGAGTATATGATGATAACAAGGAGAATGACTACATTCATATATGGAATACATACTTTACTCAATGTCATGGTTTTTAAGTGCACAATATTTGATACAAATTGCTAATACATCGGGGCGGCTGTGACTTGGAGGTAGAGCGGGTCGTCCACTAATCACATGATCGGCGGTTCGATCCCCGGCTCCTCCAGTCTGCATGTCGAAGTGTCCTTGGGCAAGATACTGAACCCCAAATTGCTCCTGAAGGCTGTGCCATCGGTGTGTGAATGTGTATGAATGGTTAGCTCCTCAAACTGATGAACAGTTGGCACCTTGCATGGCAGCCAATGCCCTCAGTGTGTGAATGTGTGTGAATGGGTGAATGAGATATGTAGTGTAAAAGAGCTTTGAGTGGTCGGAAGATTAGAAAGGCGCTATATAAGTACAGTTCATTTACCATTAATTATTATCATTTACTTAAAACATTTATTTTGCTGAGTTGTACATTCATTAGCATCATTTACAGTTTAAGATAAGATCCATCATGAACAGTCCCTCTCACCAGGGGACCGGCACCATTTTATACACATACATATATGTATACATATGAACATACAGGGGGAATAATAGTGAAATGTATTTACACCTTGTTTATCTTTAATTAAAAATAAGTGTTAAATAGGATGTTATTAAAGATTAGAACAGAATGTGAGGCAGTTTGTTCAGGGCTGACATGGCAGAAGGGACAAGACTCCTGCTGAATGGAGCTGTTCTTCATTTTAAAGTCCTCCATGTCTGACCAGATGGCAGTAATGTGAAGCACTGACTGAGGCAGTGATCACTGCCATTTACTGATGCTGTTGTTGCTAAGTGTTACGTATATCATGACTCTGTGGACCAGATGTGGGAAGGCAGATAATATTGGAGGCAGTATGTGTGATGTGTGTGTGATGCCCGGAGGTTTGTTTTTGTTGGAGATGGTTAATGTGGTAAAAAGGCAGGGGAGGGGGGAGGCAGTGCAGAAGGATGGATTGAAATGTGCTTTTGTAAAGCAGCAACAGGAGATGGGGGGCAGCTGATGGTGCTCTGAGTTTATGGAGGGGTTGGAGTCTTTTCTGGGATTGTGTTGATCAGAACTGAGTTTATCGTCTGTAGTGAGTCCAAGAAGTCTGAGGCAGCTCAGCTGTCTTGGATCAGCCCACAGCGGTTTGTGTTAGATGTACAGTACTAATGACCAGTTCATTGTCCAATTTCAGCTGCAGGTTATCACTGCATCAGTGTGTGAAGTGAGAAATAGAGTTATTGTCAAGTGTGGCAGTGTCATCATCATATTTGAAATATGTGCTGATGGTTGAGGGGCTGGTACAGTCATTTGTGTTCAGGCTGCAGTGTTGGTGATGACAGCTAATGATGTTCCAACAGAAATCATGAAACTTCAGTAAATGAGTGGAGAGATGTGGAGTTGAGATGATTTTCTTTGGTGGGATTGAGAGTTCCCTGGTGACTCCAGATGACTCCAGGTGACTGACAGATGCTGCAGGAGACATGTCACATCATCTTCTGTTTGGCCATTGACTGTGTATAAAGATAGACAACATGACAGTTCCCCAAAAGTGAAGCCAAAACATCCTGACCACCCTCTGGTGGCTGGCTGCAGTAAAGGTCACAAAGCCCAACCCCTCCATGTTAGAAGATATGGACGAAACTAAAAAATCAAAGCATGTGTCAAATAGATTTTGTACTAAAAGGATCAAAACTAGGAAATAACACACAACAGCATCACAACACTGTCATCTTCTTTACTGAAAATCACTCAAAACTGGAGGATTATTGTTATTTCATGGCATCCACCATGTTTCCACAGTAGCCCAGAACAAACTAACACTGGTTCTTAATGAGACCTTTTGCATTTTTTTGTGGCAGTTTTGTGTCCACCTTCATTTCTCATTCATGTTTCACTGCCCGTTTTCATTCCCAGGTCATCAAATACTGACAGTAGTGGCATTCACTTGGTTGGAACATGCAACGTCACCACTAGATGCCACTAAATTCTGCACACTGCACCTTTAAACAGACTGGAGTTTTATCAACATTCCAAAGAAGTGAGAAGTGAGCCACATATATTAGTTCTGGCCATAGAACATTTATGATGATTCAGAATATGTCAAAAGCAATGACAGTATAAAGAATGGACAGAGCCTGAGTGACGTCACCCGTGTATTTCCGAAGTGCTGTCTTGAAATATACGCCGCCATGTTGGATGTACTGCTTCTTCCGCCTACCATCTAATCTAAGTATCGGCAAATATATCGGGGGCTGTAAACATGTAAATTATGGTCCAATAAGGGCGGCTGTGGCTCGGAGGTAGAGCAGGTCGTCCACTAACCAGATGATTGGCGGTTCGATCCCCGGCTCCTCCAGTCTGCATGTCGAAGTGTCCTTGGGCAAGATACTGAACCCCAAATTGCACCTTGCATGGCAGCTAATGCCGTCAGTGTGTGTCAATGTGTGTGAATGGGTGAATGAGATATGTAGTGTAAAAGCACTTTGAGTGGTCAGAAGTACAGTCCATTTACCATATATACAAGGATTTGCAGTATTTTTTCAAGGATGTTGATATTAATCCAGATTATTTACTCAAACTACCCGATCAGTGATGTCACCAAATCAGTCAAATTCTGTCTGGCTGCCAGGCTTTGAGCCCTGTGCCCTCACCACCTTGCCACATACTCTCTCACACACAATATCAGCACCTATCAAACAATTTATCAAGTCTCAGACAAAGTCCAGCTTGCCCAGGCAGGCAGTGGAGCTGATGAAAAACAAGGTGATAAAAAGCTCTGTCAGGAAAGTGGGTCAGCCTGCTCCTGAACACAGAGGTTAGTGCATCTGATGGTCCACGCTGCCGATAGGCCTCATAATTAATGAACCTGTCGACTTAATGCCGGATGAGAGATTTATACAGCACACTAATCCCTCTATAAATGATCTGCACTTTACCTAAACCTCACACATCACAGTAGTTAAAACTGCTTGGGCTTTGTAGGTACAGAGGTGTTACAGCAGTGTATGATTTGCAGGAAAAAAATCATAAAGGTTCCTCAAAACAGACATAACTTGTTTTTTCATCCTTAAAATACAGTAAATTGTCTCATTAAACATAAGACGTTAAAGCAGAGTAAACAGCAAGAGCTGCACCTGGGAAATAATAACTATGTTTGAATATGAAGTCAGTGATAACCAGTGATGGGAATAACGGCGTTATAAATAACGGTGTTAGTAACGGCATTACTTTTTTCAGTAACGAGTAATCTAATTGATTACTCTTCCCATCATTATAACGCCGTTATTATTACTGCCAAAAAAATGCGGTGCGTTACTATGATTGAAGGCAGCTGTTCATCAGACCAACTAGATCTCTAAGCCGAGCGGCAAAGATTTTTCTTGTTCCTCCTTCCTTGGTGAGGGCGGGGCACGAGACAATCGCATAAATGATGACGACTGGCTGAGGTTGAGTAAAATTCCATGGTAAGCCAGTCAGAGGTGGAGTTGGGCGGGTGTTGCTATAATCCATGACATTTTATTGGATGCTAGTCTCACTTTCCCACAGCAACGTTAAAATAGTTTAGATTTGTGTACTGTGGATTTCTGTTCTGTATTGTATTAAGTGTCCATTTCATTATAATATTCAGATTTATCATAAATAATTGAACACGCACATGTATTTTAAGTTCCGTCAAAGAGGGGTGGAGGTGGGGTCCAAATTCTTTGACACATTTGAGCATTTAAAAAATTACTTGAAAGTAATGCAATAGTTACTTTCCAAAGTAACTAGTTACTTTTAAAATTTGTAACTCAGTAAGTACTTTAGTTACTTTCTGGGAGAAGTAACTAGTAACTGTAACTAGTTACTTTTTTTAGAGTAACTTGCCCAACACTGGTGATAACCCAGAGTTATTGCTACCTCTGAGTTACCACTGATGTTCTGAGAGCATCAGTAATGAAAAATTATTAATAACTAATAGTAGCTAGGCCAATGTTTCTCATTTCCGGTCCTCAGGGACCACTGCCCTGCATGTTTTAGATGTTTCCTCCTCCACCACACCTGATTCAAATGTGTGTGTGAGTGGCTCGTTCTCAGGCCACTGCAGAGCTTAATGACGAGCTGATCATTTGAAAGGACCGAAATTGAGAAACACTGAGCTAGGCAGAGATGTGCACATCGTGTTTGGTAAATGTGTTGAATGTGTAGCCAGTGACAAATTATGAACGTAAACAAAACACTTCTGTGAATGTAGTGGTGCAGCAGAAGTCACAGTCAAGTGCACCCTGGGGGTCGTTCTGCTATTTTTATGGTCAGGCTCTCCTATACAGGGCTATGTGGTCAGATATCCATTATAGGTGGGAGTGTTATGATGGCCAATCATATTCACTACCTCCATGCTCTGTAAACACTGTGCTCTCCCCTTCACAATTTCACTGACAGTTTCCTGTAGAGATTTTTCCCCAGAGGCAGACTGCTGCAGAGAGAAGATGAAGACTCTTTTTAAACTGAAGTCCTCATGTTTTTGGACATGTTGAAGAGTTGATGGACATCATTGTTTTGTAGTCATCAAAATGATCCAGTGGTACTGCCATGAGAGGTCAGGTCTGTCATACTGCTGAAGCTGACTGTGGTCTCATTCCAAGGCTGTTAAATACCGATGCTTTGGGATGGTGGCTCAAAGATAGCCAAACCTCAGCCAGAACATAGTGTATCATCTTTAGATATCACCTAGCTAGCTAGCTTATTGCTAACTATTAACTCTTAAGTACTCTTTTTCATGAATGCTACCGTTGATTCGATCATAATGGAGAACAGCTCCACTAACACTCTATTGAAATCATTTGCCCCTGTTCCCCTCAGTGATGCTTCAGTGAAGAAAGAAGTGATGAAGAGGTGTGTCATGGCGGATTGCAGTTAAAAACGTGGCGCTCCAGGCCACACTTCACTCAGACTTGTTAAAGAAGAGGATGACGCACGCACACGCCACCAGGTTTTGATGGAGACACTGGGGGAGGACTGGAAGGAACAGCGATTAGCAGAGAGAGGAGTTTTAATTGATCTACGATATTTCATACAACTGTTAGAATAATTAATCAAAACAGCACGTTCCCAGCACAGATGCTTCTGTGGTTATTTTGCAACTGGCTGGTTGCAGATTTGCTATAACTGTCATTCCAATTACTGCAGATGAAACAGATACCTGCCGTCTTCAGACGCTATAAAGAGAGTCTCTAAAGGAAAGGCCTTCAGTATAGGTTACTAACTGTCATGGATTATAGAGCTGTAAGAATCACTCATTAATCTTTATTTTGTCTCGCTGGCATTAATGCCATAATTGTAATAAAACTCACAGTTGGGTGAAGATGGGAAAAGTGGAAAAAGCAGTGGCATAATGTTAACACCAAAGTACCCAGATAGCAGACCAATCAGGTTTGGTCATCAGGTTTGCACCCTGAAATAATAAAAGTTATTTCAATGATGAAAAATAGATGTTAGTAGAATGTCAGTTCAACTTACAATCAATCGCTGTTTTATCATTGAACCAACATTGAAATAACATTAATTAAACCAATCCCCAGATAGTAGACCAACATTGAATCAACATTGAATCAACACTGAATCAACATTGAATCAATGTTTCTCTTCTCAACATTGAAAAAGCAAAGAATATTCAACCTCAATGAAAATGATGATTCTGATGGAATTTCAACATTGAATCAATGTAACATTGATATCTGGGTAATGATCAAATGTTTCTGTCTTGTGCATGAATATGCAATATGAAGAAAAAGTTGTATAGACGCATTTACATTATGTAATACGGTAGCCTACAGTTGAAGACCAGAAATCAGATCACACATGGTGTTTGGTATAATGACAGTGTTGGGCTGTAGAACCGTTACAGCTTCAGAACACATTGGTGAATAGACCTTTCAGTCAGGTGGGGATAGCAGCAGGTCACAATTACAAGTGTATTTGATTTTGAATTAATCACTATTCCAGCTGAAACATTTTGCTCAGCACTCAAGGATTTCCAGCAGCTCAGTCAGGCTGTTGTGGTCAACTAATGACCTGATTTGCTTGTAATTACAGCTGGGACAAATTAGCTAAGTGCAAATCCAGTGTCAAACACTAGAATTTGTATATGCCCAGCCTATTTAGCTTCTCATCCCTTTAAGTCACTGATGTGCCACTTCCCAGAACTACAAAGTCTGATAGATCAACTTAAGTGTCTGGAGATTGGATAACCTGTAAGTCATCTTAGCCCTTTAACAAAAACAAAAGGAGGGAGGTGGAAGTCTCTGTGATGGCCTTTGTTAGGTTTAGACAGTGGGCGCAAACAGAGGAGGCAGCCTGATAGTTTCAGGGTTTATTTGATATCTCCTGTGCAAAATAACAGTGGAAGATGGCAATAAAGAAAATCCTCTCTACGGACTGTGTTTCCTCTCACCTTTGCTGTCACTGGACTTGTTTATTGTGCCAGTTTCTCCAGAGTCTGAGGCTGTAAACTGCCAGGGGAGAAAGAGAGGCTGTGGGAGCCAAATTATCAAGGATAAAGTCCAATCCAGAGCAGAGCTGGCAGGGTGATTGGTGCGCTCTGTCCGGGTCAGCTTCAGCCTCCCAGTGATTGTCTGTGATTATTTGTGTGTGCCAGAGGATGGATTTACTGTCACATAGACACGCACAGGTAAGTAAGTGCTGAACGAGGCACACACACACACACACCCACAGACACCCAAACCAGATCATTTAAGGTAATAATCTATCACAATTTGATATAAACGCAGGCCTCTATCATTGATTTATGTAACAGCAATTCAATGTATATTCAGGAAGGCTTTTACAGTTTCTCGTTCTCAGGAACAAAATTGTCCCAGACAATGAAATGATTTCATATAGAAGTAGCAATAGTGATTTGATTGGAATGAATAGAAAAAATAAGTAGGAAGTCTGACCATGCAAAGAAAAGAGCTGCATGTACAGAATGAGACAGTCTCACTGTCACTATTAACTACAATAACCACAGTAACCTTTGTTATAAAGATGTTTTGCAAAACAATTATTTATGAAAATCAATTTAATCAAATGAAAAATGACGTCTTTGATCAAAGCTCAGACATCAAAGGTTCAGTCCTGCTGTCATCATCTCAGAAACATTTCAAGGATCAGATCATTTCTTTCCGCTAAAAGTCACAAAATTGTGTTAATCATGCTTTCATAACTAGTCAGTTAGATAACCACAATTTTTTGCTCTCGTGAACATGATCACTTCCTTACACTGGCTACTTGCTGTTTTTAGAATTGATCGATCTTCTTGATTATTTATAAAGCCCCACGTTATCTAGCAGATCATTTAGATCAGAGTTTTATGTTATTCTCATGGATCGTGTCTGCTGCTGTGGTCCTGCACGACGTCCACTACATATATTATTACTCTACCATATCTCCATTACAGTTTATAGCTAGTTAATGATTTGCTGCTGCTGTGCATCTTTGTCTCTCTATCTATCTGTCTCTTTTTTATTAGTATATCCAAATCTCTAAAAACTAAAACAGAATAAATGTTGTGTTTGGCATATTTCACATATTACATGTAAAGATTAGGTAAGCAGTCGACAGTGGAGCTAAATGAGTTTGTCCTGACGGGGGACTTAGAGCTAAGGTCACAGGGTCAAAATTATATGCAGTGCGGTGACTGAGCATGACTTGTTAACAGTCCAAATTAAATAGTCACATGTCCAATTTTCTCTTTTGTCCTCTGAAATGACTTCATTCCTGCAGATGAATGAACAGAGTGTGGAGACACAAAATATTCTGACCTAGCTGCTGTCATGGAACTTTCCATTTTACCTCATGATCTTCCTCTGAAGACTGAGCTGGTGTACACTCAGAAGACTTCTTTTTTGTGTCGATGTAGAAGTTAAAATTCATAATCACTGTTAATATTAAGCAAGTTCATTTATTAGTTCATTTTAAAATGTTTCAAAATAAACTTTGTTTCTGGAATCAAGTGGATGAAGTTTGTTCGGTTGTCATGGAGATGGGTTTAATGAATAGAGATAAAAAAAACTGTACAACAGTGAATTTTTATTTTAGAGCTCACCTGTTCAAATGATATAATGACTTAAAGTTATGTTGAATTTAGTGTGGTCACTTTGATTGACAGTTGGGTGTCATTACAGGTGGCTTGTTTGAGCACCCAGGCTTCATTCAGGTCACCTCAGCTCCACACACACTTCATGTCTTCATAATAATTCATAATTTCTCGGAGAGGGCTGGAATATTAGGAGTTGGGCACATCAAGATAAACAGTTGTTCATTTAGTCATTGCAGAATAAGAGCGATAAGAGGACATAATTAAAAGAGTGTGAGCTAAGGCTCAAACAAACAAAAATCATGTAGAAAACATGATGTGAAATTGGCTTTCCTGGCCAAGAAGCATGTCTTTAGTAAAAATAAATAAATAAATACAATAATGAAAAATAATGGAAAGTATTTTAGGAGTTTGTTGGCAGTTGGATGGATGGCCGTCCTTAGTTCTTGTCACCAGAAGAATAAACATTATAAAGAATGAGTACTAAAATAAAACAGTAAATAAACACAAAATGTATTCAGGGTGTATCTATCTTCTGAAGCTGGACACAATGGATACACAGCCTGACATATAGTGCAGATAGATAGTGGCAGACAGCATAGAGAGCAGTGAAGCTTTGCCAGTATGTATATAAAGCATATGCATTCAGAAAAAAGCCGAAACACACTCTGAGGATTCGATAATGATCGTCTTCACATTCCCCCTCGCACATGCAGCTCCACTGAACCTTTCATATGTGTCTTTTTGTAGCAGATGAGTGACACCTGCCACATCTGTTCCAGTGCTCATTAAAATCATCAATGCAAACAACCATCTGCTCGCAGTGAATGAAATGCAGCGCACAGAAATACGGTGAAGAGAGCTCTCCCACCTGCTGAGGAGCCATTTTCCTCCATTCTCAGCGCAGATCTGTTCATTGGTCTGCGGATTGTGGAAGGCAATCAGGGAACAAAGAGGTCAGAACAAATGTGGAAGCTTTTATTATTCAAATTATGAGTGACAGACTATTTTAAACATCTGAATGATTCCACTGTGGAGCGTGTTGCTGTGTCATGAATGAAATCCTGTGTTTTCATCATACTCCTATATTCTACCTCTCATTGATATGAGGGAGAAAACTTTCCTTCTAAATATAAGTGAGATCATCCTAAACTCCAAAATCAAAATCAAGTCTGACAGTGATTTTGAATCAAGTGAATGTCTCTGGCCTTTGTCTCATTGGATCATGTTTAGATGTATATAGTTCAAACATATGTCTGTGTTACAGATCCTCCAGAGTGTTTTTAAAACCTATTTTGAGCTCTGACATGTCAAGACAAAAACATCTTGTTTCAAGTTTTAGTGCTTTGACTTTGTTTGTATGAATGTAGATTTTCAACTTGTTATGAGGACATGCGAATTACCAATTATGACTTTCATGTGATTTTCAAGGTATAATGCTGATAGTAGTTTATGAAATGGTTGTCTATATTATCTATATATATTATTAAACAGGTTTAAAATCATTTTTTAATACAAATATTGCACTGATGTAACCATTTGATTGTTAGCAGGTTAGCCTAATGTCATATTTTAAGGAGTGGTGTATAGGAGTAGCATCTCAATCCAAACAAGAAAGACGGTGGCCGCACAAAAAAATGCAACTAACACTAGAGCCAGCGTTAAGTTTGTCTGTTCTGGGCTGAAACGATTCAACATGGTGGACTCTGTGGAAGAGGTGCTGAGTAGACTTTAGTCTCATTCTAATGTAACAAACAAGATTCTTATTTTCAGATTATACACTAATGAAAACATTTGTGAAAATTAAATAATGCATATAGAGCCCCCTAAATCTGACACACTGGACCTTAAAATGTGGCCCCCCTTATTACCAGATATACCCACTGTTATTACCAAGCTATGTTTTTGGTAATAAAAGGGTCTTACTTAATTATCACCTATTTACTAACAAACTAACAAACTGAAAACTGACTGTAAAGCTGTATTATAGTTCATTAATGTATGAACCTTTGGATTGTAACCTCAGTGGGCAGCACGTCTCCCAGAAGTTCACAGGTCCAACAGGCTGATCTGGTGTCAGAAACAACATTGATCTAGTTGAAGGTACTTTCATTCATCCCTGTCTATCAATACTCATTGTAGCTGCTCATGCTGACTCCAGTTATCAAGTGAAAACCATTTACTGCACTGTTGGCCAAATAGAAATTCTCATATTTAGAATGTTTTCACTTACTTTAATCAATATACAATATAATTGATATGATATCTGCCCTGAATTCAGCCTGACAGCAGATTATTTATGTGTGTTAACTATAATTAGCTAAGATCAGTCCAGACACACAAACTACTTCACGCTCTGCTCTTTCGGTTTAGGTGACCTTGTTACAGCAGGTAATGTTCTGTGACTGATGTCACGAAGATAACTCATTTATTGAACAATCGCTTCCATATTTACTGGCCCAGATTGCGTAAACTCCCTCTAACAGATTTCACTGCTGTGCTGTTGGAGTAGCAGTTTGTGCCAGAGGTCAGCTGTCAGTCAGACAGAGGTGTGGAGCTGTGATGACTTTGTCCTTCGACTTTCCACTGGTAAAGTTTGACTTTCTGTCGGTTCAGCAGACTTTGTTGGAATCTACATAGGATTAATGAGTGTCACAAAGAATTGATGCCCAATGAAAAATTAAAATTAAAAAAAAAAAATTAAAATTAAGTGTCACGGTGGATTTCTGGATAGTGACAACTGCAAAGGACACGTTTGATCTCCAAATTCAGGCATAAACATGTCACATTTGTCGTTAATGCAAAAGGTTTATTTGGCTCTACATTCGCGTGTGAGTGAACACTGAACAAGATGTTCTGTGAATCTCCGCTACAACGCTTCAACCTGACAGCTGTTCTTCAGATCAAAGCCCATCATTACGGTTCCTATTATGAGTCATATAACTGCTGAGTGAGATCTGAGTAGAACAAAAAACTTCTAACTGCAAATTCAAGTGAACAGCAAAAAGCGCTTTAAAGCAACACCGTGTAACATTTCTATCATAAATGAACAGATTTTAAATCATGTTGATGTTACTCTGTGAAATAAAAGGCTGAAAGACAGACGCCGAGCTGGGCTGACTGCTGTTGGACTAGTAAGTAATATTAGCTGGCTGCTATGTCTGCTGTTGTTGACCTTGTTGATGTTTGACTGTTAGCAAAGTTGTCGACTCACTAGTTTTTGATCATAAGTAATGTAATCAGAACAAATACTCAAGTACAGCTGTCCATATTTACCACAGTGACATTACACTCTGAAACTGGGGGCACTAAAGCACAAAAATAAAAAAATAAAAAGTTTTAGGTTGCTTTGAACTCCCTCATTAAATCTCTTAATAAAAAGGCTCATGACCCAAGGATATATACTTCCTTTTCTATGACAGCCCTGACAGAAGAAGTTTGCACTCTGGTCTGAAGCCTTGTTAGATATCTCCAAAGGCTGCTCAGTGCTCGAGTGTTGAACAGAAAAAAACAACTAATACTAATTATTAGTATTTGAATTTTTCACTAAAGTCTTTAATGTGATTTTTTTCCTCAGTGTAGCAACAGAGGTCAGAGAAGGAGGATGAGGAAGTCAAAAGGAGTTATCATCTGGCGTGCACAAATCCATCCATTACCTGTAACCACATGTCCTCATCAGGGTCACGGTGGGGCTGGAGCCTATCCCAGCTGACCTTGGGTGAGAGGCGGGGTACACCCTGGACAAGTCGCCTATTTATCACAGGGTACATAGAGACAAACAACCATTCACACTGACATTCACACCTATGGGCAATTTAGAGTCACCAATGAACCTGTTAAGGTTCATGTCTTTGGACTGTGGGAGGAAGACGGAGTACCCGGAGAGAACCCACGCAGACACAGAGAGAACATGCAAACTCCACACAGAAAGACTCAAACCAGGAACCTTTCTTGCTGTGAGGCGACAGTATTAACCACTAACCATTGCTTTTTATTATTTATTATTTAACTCAAAATGTCTTTATTTTTTCATTTGCTGACATAGAAAATGTCACCAAATTCATTAGGATTCATCCCATGGGAAAAAACAAACAAACAAACATACCATTTAAATTTCATGTAAATCTGCCCGTTATGATTTAATATACCTCGTCACAGAGCAGCTGTGTGCTTCAGCACCATGGAGAGTGTATGACTGAAGACTGTTTAGCCTGCAGGGTTCAGCACCATGGACAGCGGCACTTTGAAACACACTTTAACCGTCATGTCGTGGAGTATTTGCCAGAGATAATGTTGTTAGTATTTTACACCCCTCCTCCGTGGTTTTAAGGCTGTGATGAAAGAGCCTGTACCCTGTTCTTTGAACTGCCAACCTCACTGCAGAGCTTTGGAATCAGTGGGCGGGCTAAATCTCAAGAGTCCCCCGCTGTTCTTTCACAAACCTGCCATCTCATTCCAAGCAGCACAACACAGTTATTACTCGCTTAAAATGGCTTAGGGCAGACTCCCTGTATCCCACCCCACTCAATCCTCCCAACATGTTAACTTCCTTTTGTTTGCCGCCAATGGAGCTCATGTTCTGTCACAGTTACACCAGCTGAAGCACATGCTGGTGCCACCTACACCAGTGACTTTCAGGAGATGGAGACTTCATGTTTCATATTAGTGCATGGCCAGCCAACCCCAGACAGTGCCAGTCTAGACCTGACTCTGGCCATGGTACAGCTGTTTCGTAATAAAGCTGGCCATATCCCTGCTGTGTGTTTTAATCTTCGTCATGACTTTTGATTTTAACTGCATTTTACTTTGAAAGTAAATCTCACAGTTAAACTCACTTCACCCTGATGGGGACAAGCAGGTATGGAAAAATAACATAGAACTATAAAAAAAACTTTTCAGTGTCTGGGGCAGAACAGGCTCAAATGAATGTGTTTTTGTTCTTCTTCGATCTTTCTACTGTAGAGACAAATCATGTTTGTTAGGAAGAAGGTTTAATTTTAAAGATCATGGAGTTCTTCTAATTTAATCTTAAATGTTTGATCACAAAAACACCAACTGAATGACTTTGACACAGTAAGGATTCTATGTTAGGATTTAGAACCAAAGAAACAACTGAAGTGCCAAAAATCAGTTTAGTGTCTTTTTTCTTAACTGATTGCTTTAAGCTTATCCCAGCTGGCTTAGGATGAGGGGCCCTGGACAAGTCGCCAATTCATCACAGTTCATCACACATAGGGACAAAAAAAAAAAACATTCACACTCACATTCACACCTTTGGTCAATTTAGAGTCACCAATTAACCTGTTCATGTCTTTGGACTGTGGGAGGAAGCCGGAGTACCCAGAGAGACATGAAGAGAACATGCAAACTCCACAAATGCCAAAAAGGCCCCAGTCGAGGTTTGAACAAGGAACCTTCTTGATGTACTACTAATCCAAGACATCAAAAAATTTTATTTAAACTTAATACATCTGTTGTTTCATCCTGCATGTGCAAAGCACACACAAAAACACACAAAACACACTCTGGCATACACACTCAAAGTCAAACACACACAGAGCAAAGGTAGAGTTCCTGCACATTTCTACCAGTTCTCCCTGTTTGGGACAGGAGCTTCTAAAAAGGGAAATTAATGATGGTGTGTCCAGCCAGAACAAAACAACCTGAACTTAGAATAAGAAGTTGTCCTTGTAAAAAATATCCTCTGTGAGTGAAATCTGCCACACAACAGATGTTAGTCTGTCATTCAATTTAAATATTTAAATATTATGTGAAGAACACGTTGTCATGGACATGAGTGAATGAAGGTTGTGTGATCTTGTTTATTTCAGTAAACCACCCAGTTTTGGATAGAAATATGACAGTTTAATATGAAACCTCACAAAACTCACAAAAGTATTTAGCTCTTAAGCAACCCTTCACCTCCAGAATCTGTAAACCAAAACTCCATGTGAGGGCTTGTGCTTCTCTGACTTCATTAGGATTCAGGGAGCGTTTGAGTTTTCTGTGTTCCTGGAAGTGAACATGAGAGATGAGCTGCTCCACTACTTCAAACTTTTTTTAGGGAGGAGTTTGAAATCCTCTCAGACTCTTTAGGTGTTTTCACCACCACAAGATGTCTGCGAACTCTATAATACTTTGAACTTCTTGAGATGCCCTTGTGATTAAGGAACAGAGAGAAAACAGTTTGGTACTGCAGAGATCTGAAGTCATAGTTATGTCCACAGACTTCCATTCATATTCAGCCACACTCTAAAAAATCACCCTCTTTTAGATGTTAAAAGGGAAAGTTTGAAGTTTCAAATGTTTTTTTTGGCATAGACTAAATATCCAATCCTAATACTGTGATGTAGAATAAACTCGACATCGAACCCAGTAAAACTGTAATGCTATCTTTCAAATGTTGCACAGCCACGGCAGCCGTGTGAGAGGGCTAGCAGCTCTTCAGTCAATGCACGTCAGCTCTTGCTAAAAGAGAATTACAGCTTGTAATCCTAACACCAGACATGTTTGAGCCACCGGTTCCTCTGCCAGATTTCTTAAGTTGTTTTTTTGTTGTTGTTTGTTTTCTTCCACAGAGAGTTTATACATATATATAAGTGTTGTAAGCTCTCAAAAAAAGTTTCACATTTTATTCTGAATTGTGAATTATGTGTTAATATCCTGACCGAGACTGTTAAATATGTACAATATTGGAAGTTTTAGGTGTGGTAGTTATTCCTGCATGTACTTCTCGCAGCACAGCTGCAGGTTAAGTTCAGACGTTCCCCCACAGGGGATCAAAGTGATTTGAGTCAAAGCAGCTGTTTGTTGTGTATTCCTTCACTGTGTTGCGCATCTCTGGAAAATAGTTACATCTCAATTTCAGCTTTCAGATTTCTCTTTTCCTAATTGTGTTGTTATGAGTTTACAGTGGTGAAGATGTGCACGTTTCCCTGATGAAAACATCAATGTTCTCGTCAACTGTTTGTTCTGCTTGGGGGGAGACTGCATCCGGCAGCAGGAGCTGTCAGCTATTAACAAAACGCCTGCCTTCCAATCAGATTATTTAACGGATGGCTTCAGCTCCTTTCACCTCGAGGCATGCTGTGATTTCTGGAATATCTTTCTGTTTTCACAGTTTCACGTTGTATTGCTAAGAGGAGACATTCCTCCTGTCTGTAGCTTTTTGATTCTTTAGGTGAAATTTTTTAAGGTCGGGTAGCTCTCACAAATATTCAATTTTAAACTTATTTCAAACTAAATCCAAACTTCAAAACTTCAAACTAACACAATCAATACAGTTAATCAATATAGTTTTAATTATTAATGTCTATAGTAAGTGTTTCTTTAGATCATTGTAGCCTTTCCAGAAAACCAGTGCTCTGCACAACTCCTCCAAATCAAACAACAAAATACATTGTTTGACCATGCCCCCTAAAACCACATAGAAATGTCGTTTGGCCCATGTACAAAGGCTCAGTCCTTGCTGCAGCGGCCCAGGGTTTGAATTCGACCTGCGTCCCTTTGCTACATGTCATTCCCCATCTCTCTCTCCCCACATTCCTGTCACTCTTCAGCTGTCTCTATACAATAAAAGCTTGAAAAGGCCAAAAAAATATCTTTGAAAAAAAAAAAAAACTGTTACAAATCAGTTGAATTGAAAAAATAAATCAGTCTTATTGTGTGACGTTAACGTGTGTCCCCTGCACAACGGAAACCTGCCTGTGATGTGAGATTCACTCAGGAGATAGAGACTGAACTGATGCAGAACAGTTTAGTAGAAAAAGTAAATGTACCAAAGCAAAACAGGATGGATAGTGAGGCAGGTCGGGGTCGAAACCAAAAGAAGGCAGTCCAGAACAGGTCATATAGAAAAAAGTAGTCCATCCTACACTGGGAAACGAGGGAACAGGGTCAATTCCTAAAGGTGCTTGACAAACTGACAAAGACAAACTGACAAAGAGTGAGGTAGTGTATTTACAGATGTACATGTAAATACAGTATGATGTAAGGAAGGCTAATAGGGAAACTAATCAAGGGTGTTGCACACAATCAAAACTGTCAGGAAACACAAAAAGACCGGACGTGAAGTTAATCAAAACACACGAGGAAAGACTCTTTCAATATAAAACAGGAAATAACTTAACTGAAACAGATTACTCACAAGCTTGTAATGATATGACCGGTGCATAACAATTTTTTTGTCAGGTTAGTGAGTCAAATATTTTAACGTTTCAAGGATTCAAACACAGGTCAAATAAAAACTCTAAGAACTTGAACCTTCAGGAACAAATTCCCAAAGCAGACATCTAGTACAGGCCAAACACAAACAAATGATACTCTGCAGAATGGTTGGGTTCATAGAATTCCAGAAAATCCCAAAATCCAGTCCATATTTTTCCCTTTGGTAAATCAAAACAACAAAATAATAACTTAAGCTTCACAACAGTTCAGTTCAGTTCAGTTCAGTTCAGTTCAAGTCAAAATGGATAAAGAAAAGAAATAAGCAAACCTCACTGATTTATTGTTACCAGAGTCAGTTCAAGAAACCCCAAGAACAGGGTTGTTTAAATTGTTGGAGCTTCTACAAAAAATGACGATCACGACTGCTTCTCATTCAAACCGATAATATTTACTAAAAACACGTAAAACACTGTTACAAAGAAGAAAAAACGACAACGGCGACATAAAAAAAAGACGAGGAGGAAAAAGACAGATCCGTTACCTAGCAACCAATAGATTCTTTTGTAGCAACTTAACGTCTAAACGTTACACTAACAGAAGACAACACAACACATTTCTATTTCAAAATAAAAGCATTTGTTATTGTAACCTATTATTATTATTCATCTATTGTCAGAGAAAAAATATTTACGACATCCTCCCGCCCGATGAACAGTTGTTCATCACTATCATGTTCATCACATCACAATGCAATCACCTTGCCTTGGATTTCCGCAGGCGCAGTCACAATAACTACTCCACAGTGCAATTTAATAGCCCCTGTGCAACTGCTGTTGTTGTTTCTTTTTTCTATTGTCTTTGTTCTGTACATAGTGTTTTATATTATATTATATATATTTTTTTTAACTCCATATTCTCATTTATACTACTAGCTCTTTTCTGTTACTATCCACTTTGCTGCTGCAACACTGTGAATTTCCCCATTGTGGGACAATAAAGGTCTATCTTATCTTATCTTATCTTATCTTATCTTAATTAATTAATCTCTAACAGATAAATTAGCTGAACAGGTCTTCTTAATAAACTGCCTGTGGATGTATGAACTACACAGGAGCGAACAAGTCCATCTCTCCCTGGAAACAGTTGAGTTATCCTGCCTATTTTCCAGGTCTGTCGGGGTGTGTTGTCCTCACTGACCAGGATGACATCTCCCACTTTCAGCTCAGTGTGTGTAGGTGTCTCACATTTGTGAGCTGATTTCAAGTCCATCAAGTAATCCTTTCGCCAGCTGTTCCAAAAGCTGGTTATGAGTGTCTGCCGGTATCTCCATCTCTTGCCCATGTCCTCTCTACTCACTGTTGTTATCTCATCTGCAACAAAGTCTTCATCTATACTTGCTGCTTCATCAGTTGGCAACAGTGAGGGAGGGCCTCTCCACCACAGCTGACTCTGGATGAGGTTGTCGACATTCTGGCCTCTGGTGGGTAAATCAGCAGGGTTGTTTTTCTCGCTGCAGTGGGACCATTGCTCTGGGTTTGTCAGACTCTGTATCTCAGTCACTCGGTTTGACACAAATGGTTTCCATTTTTGTGCTGTACTGCGTATCCAATGGAAGACAATCACTGAATCTGTCCACATGTGCAGGTGAAGGTTATTTGCTAACCTTGCTCCAATCAGTGCACCCATAAGCTCCAGACGTGGTAAAGTCATTTTCTTTAATGGTGCTACTTTTGACTTGGATGCCACAAAACTTGTTACAATGTCTCCATCTTTGTTTGGCCCTTGCAGGTAGGCAACAGCACTGTATGCCTTCTCACTGGCATTGCAAAAGATGTGCAGTTTCAGTGACTTTGGCTGGATTTCAATGTGGTACCATCTCGGAATGGCCACAAGATGTAGCCTTGGTAGCTCTGCACACCACTGATCCCATTTTTCAGCCAAATCTGTGGGTAACTCTTCATCCCAACTGATTCCTCTCTCCCATAGTTCTTGAAACAGGCATTTTACCTGTATGGTAAATGGAGTGAGGAATCCTATAGGGTCAAAGATGCGAGCTGATGTCCGTAACACGCTTCTCTTTGTGTTTTCTTTGCCCTTTACAATGTCCAGTAGTCCCTTCAAGTCAAACACAAACTCATCTTTCTCTGATCTCTAATCCCAGCACTTTCAGCACATTTCCACCAGCATCTGTCTCTGTTGTGTGCTCCACTGCACGTTGTGTCCACTTGGCTCTCAAATCTGGTGAATTTGTCACCCATTTGCACAGGTTCATGCCAGCGTGGGACAGGATCTCTTTTGCTGCGGTGGAAACTGAAAGGGCTTCATCAGCACCACTTGAGCTGGAGATGAAATCATCAACGTAGAGAGACTCTCTCAGTGCCTCCACCACCCCGGGCTGCTGACTTTCATACTGTGTTAAGTGTTTTCTTATGGTGGCAGCTAGCAGGAATGGGCTGGGTGACACTCCAAATACTACTCTACTCATTCTCATAATGCGCAACTCATCTTCACAGTTCTTGTTTGGAGGTCCATGAAGCCACAGGAATCTAACAGCATCTTTATCTTTCTCTGCTAGAGCTATCTGCAAGAATGCCTTAGTGATGTCTGCAGTGAAGGCTATCTGGTGTAATCTGAATTTGATTAGCACATCTAGCAGATTTGGATTAAGGTTTGGCCCAGTCAGTAAACAGTCATTTAGGGAGGGGCAACCTTCCTCATGTGATGATGCATCAAACACTACTCTCAGTTTTGTTGTCACTTTATCTTCTCGGAGAACAGCATGATGTGGCATGTAGTATTTCACAGTCTCTGGATGTTCATCTGCTGAGGTGTTCTCAGTTACATCCTCACAGATGCCTTGCTGTAGATAATCTGTGATGACATCATTGTATCTGGAGTACAAAGTTACATCTATCTTTAGTCTCTTCTTGAGGCTTTCAAACCGTCTCTTTGCAACTCTGAAGTTGTCTGGGAGCACTGGTTTGTCATGTCGCCATGGTAACTCAACTTGATAGTGACCACTTTTGTAAGTTACAGTCTGTTCAAAGTTCTGTAGAGCCTCGGTTTCTGCTGGGCTTTGGGTATTTTCGTTGACAATGCCCAGTGACTCCACCTCCCAGAAGGCATGTAACTGTTCTGAGATTTTTGTCTCCTCTTCTAGGCTGATGTGCATGCAAGTGGTGCCGGTTACACTGGATGACGAAATAGGCCCCTGCAGAGCCCACCCAAAGCTGCTTTCTATGGCCACAAGTGATTCTGAGATTCTCTGGACCTTGCCAGATACCACTTGCCAGTAATAGTCAGCTCCTATTAGCAGTGACAGTTCTGGATCATCAGGACCCTCCAGTGGAAAATCAGCCAGCTGCAGACCCTTTCTCTTTAGCTCCTCTTGGATGGGTTCGCTCGGGACCTTTATCACAGCTGTGCACACTTGAGGTGTTTCCACCGCCTCAATCTCAATTTTCTGTTCTGTATTCCACGTGTTTTGCAGTGATACTTTCACAATGTTGCGCTGTACTGTCACAGGAGCAGCAGACCCAAAGGTGTGCAGATGCAGTGTTTCTTTCCCTAGCACTGGTAATCCCAAGGTTTTCACCACACCTTCATGAATGAAGCTTCTTTGGCTGCCTCCATCCAACAGACAGCGTACTATTTTTCTCCCTGCTGGGCCCTCTGTCCATGCTTTCACCGTCTGGAGCAGCACTGTATTCTGTGTACTAACCTTTGGTTTTACTGTGTTGGACACAGAAGATACAAAAGCCTCCGTACTACCACTGTTCACACTTGTCTGGGGGTTATTATTTTGGTCACACACTGACTGGTGATGTCTGCGTCCACATAAAGTGCAAACACTTTTAACTCTACAGAATTTTACTATATGTTTTGGACCCAGACACACGTAGCATCTTCCCAGCTTCCTTAATTTTTCTTTGCGAGCTGGCACAGAACTGTCAGGGCAATGTTCTGGTTTGTGGTTGGGACTATCACAATATATACAGGTCTGTGGTGCTGTGCTCGCGGTGTGCAGTGCAGTAGCTGAGGGCATACTCCAACTTTAAGGTTTTCTTTCATAAGAGGGTGCTGGCTTACAGACAGGTCTATTATTTGGCAGAATGTCCCTTTGTGTGTTACCTGGTCTGGTCAGCTGAAGTGCTCTTTCTCTACTTTGAACCTCATTCCGAAGGAAATTAATGAGCTCAGGCACTTTCCATTCACCATTTGGGTCTGACTTGCGTGTGTAGGCTAGTGCTATGTCCTCTGGTATCAGCTGTAATAATACTGGGCATAGCAGGCAGCCATATGTGTCATTGTGAACACCCATGGATTCTAGACTGCGGATCTGAATTTCACATTCATCATACAGTTGTCTGAGTGCTGCAACATCTGATGATCTTTTAACAGGGGCAAGGTTCAACAGTTTGGACATATGTGCACTAATTACAATGTCTTTTCTTCCAAAACGGTTCTGAAGTAATTCCACTGCTGCATCATAATTCCCATCAGTCATGCTTAGTCCTGCAACAGCTCTTGCTGCTGTTCCAGTCAGATAGGATCTCAGGTAGGTGAACTTTTCCCTCTTACACAGTGCATCATTGTCATGAATAGCCGTTTCATACTGGGACCAGAATTCTTGCCACTGGCTTACTTCTCCGTCATATTTTTCTATCACCAGCTTTGGCAGTTTAACAGTCTGTCTGCTTTCTGATCTTACTGAGCCAGGGATTGCATCACTCATCCGCTCATTCACGGGGTCCCGCGTCGTCCTAATAAGCCTATTGACACGGGCTTTCAGTGTGATGATGCGGTCCTGGTAGTCTTGAGTGGTCGCGATCTCTGCCTCCAGTTCGTCCGTCGGCGTTTCATCCTCGATGCCGTTGTGCAAGTCAGTTAAAGTTTCTTCCTTGATCACCAAAACTGACAGCATTTTTTTCACAGTCGGGTCCATCCTTCCTCACCTCCTCTTCCATACGAGTCAACAGTTTCGTTGTGGAGGTGCGGATCGTCTTTCGTTTCCGTTTCATCCGTTCGTAGTGCTCAGCCATCTCCGCTGCTATCGGTAGGTTAACGGTAGCTTCCAACTTCAACAACGTTCACAGTCTTTCAGTCTTGAAATCCCGGGTTTCGGCACCAAGAAATGTTGTTTAAATTGTTGGAGCTTCTACAAAAAAAACGACGATCACGACTGCTTCTCATTCAAACCGATTATATTCACTAAAACACGTAAAACACTGTTACAAAGAAGAAACCACTTCCTCACAGACTGCGCCATCTTTTTCTCAGCACCTTTTTCATTTGAAACAAAAAGGTGACTAAAGGGATTGGTTTCCGGTGTGTGTGTGTGTGTGTGTGTGTGTGTGTGTGTGTGCGTGTGTGTGTGTGTGTGTGTGATGTAAAAAAGGTGAGTGAATGAAATGGTTGTCAGGGAAGGTGGGTCTGTGACAGGGGTTTATTTTTGATAGCACATCGAATATAAGGCTAAGGCTTAAGCTTAGGGGAAAACAATCAGAGGGAGCTATTGAAACAGCAATGGCCCAATCACAGCAGTGTTTTGATATAGGAGGATTAACAGAGATAGTTCAACATTTTGGGAAATGGTCTAATTCACTTTCATTCAGTTCAGTGAGAAGATCAATACCAGCCAAGTGATTAGGCCGAGGTTAGACTGGAAGCAGAACACAGCCACCCTGACTCTGTTAGAACATACACCGAATAATAAACATAAACAGAAATGATTAACCATTTTTTTGTTTGTTTGTTTGTTTTTTGGAAGAATTATGTGCTGAAACTTCTTGTTGAGAGAATGATGTTCGGTTTGGTTCCTGCACACAGACAAAAACTGATCGACTAAATCTGACAACCCACACTGTAGTCTGAGATGCACATCTGTTCATTCATTGCTCACGCTCAGTTTTGTTGCCCTAGTTGGACCTACAGTATGTTAGCTGCTTTCAGGGGATCTTTTTGTCTTTTATTTTTATGGTTATTCCAGGACAGACTATTTTATAAAAGCTGACATCAGTGAAATGTTTTCAGTTAACCCATCCCTCAACAACCATTTCTAATAGATGAAGAGCATTGCACCAGTTACTCTGCCCTTTGTCCAGCCAGTCTAGACAGTCTTAAGATAGCATCTCATTTACAGTTTGGGACAAAAAATTGCATTCTGTACAGTCTTTCATATGACACCTGAGGTGCTGCATCCTGTGTTGACACATGTGACCTTCAGAAGTCCTGCAACCAAATTCAAAATTCAAATTCAACTTTATTTATATGGCACCTTTCCTACCAAGGTAACTCAAAGTGCCTTACAGGGATAAAACAAACAAAAAATAAAAGACAAGCAAAGTAAAACATGAACAACAAAGAAACACCCTGAAAACCCAAACCTCCCTCCCCCACACAGATATACACAACTACATACACACTCACACACATACAATGCCATAGCCACCCACACACACAAACATACACACATCCACACACATATATTTTTAGTGAGGAGACATGGCTGGGCACCGAAACCTGAGATGAGGAAGAACCCACCGTTTGGGGGCCGCTCACACCGAGAGGAGCCATGGTCCATGACTGCGGGGGCGCCGCCACAGGGGCCACCCCAGCCCAGGCAGACAGGAGGCCCCACACCAAGGTGTGGAGCACACTAGCCCCCGGGCCAGGACCGCCCACGGGACCGCACCCCCATCAGTGGGCCAGAGACAACTCCCGGTGTGGTAGGCCCCCAGGAGGAAACACTGGAAAACTGAGGGGCTAAAACAGTAAAATAAGATAAAAGGTATAAAAGCTAGAAACCATAAAATAAGATAAAAGGTATAAAAGCTAAAACAGTAAAATAAGATAAAAGGTATAGAAGTTAAAACAGTAAAATAGGATAAAAGGTATAAAAGCTAGGAACCATAAAATAAGATAAAAGGTATAAAAGCTAAAACAGTAAAATAAGATAAAAGGTATAAAAGCTAAAACAGTAAAATAAGCTAAAAGGTATAAAAGCTAAAACAGTAAAATAAGATAAAAGATATAGAAGTTAAAACAGTAAAATAAGATAAAAGGTATAAAAGCTAAAACAGTAAAATAAGCTAAAAGGTATAAAAGCTAAAACAGTAAAATAAGATAAAAGATATAGAAGTTAAAACAGTAAAATAAGATAAAAGGTAAAAAAGCTAGAAACCATAAAATAAGATAAAATGTATAAAAGCTAAAACAGTAAAATAAGATCAAAGGCATAAAATAAATAAATACATAAATAAATAGATACAATTGAATAGTTATATAATCCGACTAAAACATGGGGGTGAGCATATAAGGAATTTAAAAGGAGTTAAACAAGTCAGTTAAAAGCCTGATTAAAAAGGTGGGTCTTGAGCCGCTTTTTAAAAACATCAACATTCTCTGCAGCCCTGAGGTTCTCCGGCAGGCTGTTCCATAATCGGGGGCCAAAATAACTGAAAGCCGCCTCCCCGTGTGTTTTAGTTCTTACTTGAGGTATTGTTAAAAGGCCAGCGCCGGAGGACCTCAGGGTCCGCGAGGGGTGATAAGGTAAAAGTAATGTAGATAAATAAGAAGGCCCAAGACCGTTAAGACATTTAAAAACTAGTAAAAGAACCTTAAAATCGATCCTGAAGCGCACGGGGAGCCAATGCAGCGATTTTAAAACAGGTGTAATGTGCTCCCGCCCTCTGGTCCTCGTCAGCACGCGTGCGGCTGAGTTCTGTAATAATTGTAGATTGTGCATGTTCTTTTTGGGAAGACCAGAGAGCAGGGCATTACAATAATCTAAACGACAAGAGATAAAAGCATGCATCAGCACCTCCGTGCTGGCCTGAGAGAGAAACGGGCGGACTCTGGCTATATTCTTAAGGTGGTAAAAACCTATTTTTGTTATATTTTTGATGTGTGGAATAAAAGTGAGCTCAGAGTCAAAAATCACACCCAGATTTTTTACAAATTTTGAGGGTTTAAAATCCTGTAATTTTGGTAGAAGTTTCTCTCTCTGGCCTTCAGGACCAATAACTAAAACCTCTGTTTTGTCCCGGTTGAGCTGAAGGAAGTTTGCTGCCATCCATGACTTGATGTCTTCGATGCAGTTAAAAAGGGCATCAATTGGCCCTATGTCATCAGGAGACACGGCGATGTACAGTTGCGTATCGTCAGCGTAACTATGAAAGCTGATGCCGTGTCTCCTGATGACGTCCCCAAGAGGAAGCATGTAGAGATTAAAAAGAAGTGGACCTAAAATTGACCCTTGGGGAACCCCACACTTTATCTCATGGATTCCTGAGGAACATGTATCCATACTTACAAAGAACCTTCGATCAGTGAGGTAGGACGTGAACCAGTTAAGAACAGTACAAGAGAAGCCAACCAGGTTCCTCAGTCTGTTTAATAAAATGTGATGGTCTACTGTATCGAAGGCGGCGGTTAGATCCAGTAGTACCAAGACTGTGAGTTTATGATTATCTAAATTACACCTGGTATCATTTAAAATCTTTAAAAGTGCTGTCTCAGTACTGTGGTTCATCCTAAAACCAGACTGATGGGTCTCTAAAATTTGCTTTGAGTTTAAGAAAACATTTACTTGTTTAAAAACAAGTTTTTCTAAAATTTTACTAAAAAATGGTAAGTTGGATACAGGCCGGTAGTTATTTAAGACATTGGGGTCTAAATCACTCTTCTTCAGAAGGGGCTTCACCACCGCTGTTTTAAAGGCGGTGGGGAAGACACCCGTCTGAAGAGAGCAATTCACCATATACAGCAGCTGTTCCTCAAAGAATGCATAGAGTGTTTTAAAAAACGGTGTGGGAATTGGATCTAAAAGGCAGGTTGTGGGCTTTACCTGGGAGAAAACTCGACCAAGTGTCCTCGCATCAACCAGGGCAAAACTCTCCAGTGTTTCCTCAGGTAAAAGCAATGATCCAGGTGTTAAAAGCTGTTGGGATAAAAGACTGGATCTGATATCATTGATTTTATTTCTGAAGTGGTCTGCAAAGTCCTCGCAGAGGGCTTTATCTGGTGTCCTGGAGGATCTTTTAAAATTTGTGTTTGTTAAGCGGTCAATTGTGGAGAATAGGAATTTGGGATTATTTTTATGGTCATGGATTAGTTTTTGATAATGGAAGATTCTTGCTTGTTTGACTGTGTTATTGTAAATTTTGAGGTGTTGATGTAATATTTCATAGTGAACTGTTAGTTTAGACTTCCTCCATCTCCTTTCAGCACTCCTGCATTCCCTTTTGAGTTTTTTAATTTCCTCTGTTCTCCATGGGGGTGTAGGTCTTGTTTTAACTGTTTTAAAAGAAAATGGAGCTACTGAGTCCAGCGTTGCCCTTATTTTATTGTTCAGGTTGTCAGTGATAAAATCGCAGGGTGCTGGTAAAATTTCGGCAGGAGTGCTCTGTAAAATCTGGATAAAATTTGCAGCCACTTCAGAAGTTAGGTAGCGTTTCCTCACTGTTCTCACAGGGGCCTCCCGCTGATTAAAACTGGTGATAGTAAAAAACACGCAAAAGTGATCAGATACAGCCAGGTCCACAACAGAGGGCGCACCAATGGACAGGCCATAAGATATCACCAGGTCCAAGGTGTGCCCTCTGCTGTGGGTCGGCTGCGTGACATGTTGCTTAAAATCAAGGCAGTGTAAAAGGTTTAAAAATTCTCTGGACACTGAATCAGTGGAGGTGTCCACGTGTAGATTAAAATCACCGGTTATTAAAATTCTGTTAAAAGTGGTATGAATAAGTGATAAAAGTTCAGAGAATTCACTAATAAAAGAAGTGGAATACTGGGGTGGTCGGTAGACTGTCATACAGAGGATAGGTGGGCTGCTAAAAACGAAGGCATGATACTCAAATGATGAGTAGCTGTTAAAAAATACTTCGTTCGTGCGAATGGTGTTCTTTGTAATTGACGCAGTACCGCCCCCTCTTCTGCACCCCCTAGTTGAAAATAAAAAGTTAAAATTTGGTGGGGAAGCCTCAGTGAGAACAACAGGTGCATCAGTGCCAAGCCATGTCTCTGTAAGGAGAATGCCATCTTGTCTAAAATTATGTCATTTATGATAAAAGATTTGTTAAAAAGGGAGCGCACGTTCAGCACAGCCATTTTAACGTCTGTGCTAAACGTGCGCTCATCACGACTCTTCAATGGGATGTTAAAAACACAGTTTGATCTAAAAACAGTCCTGGGTCTTAGTTGTCTGTGTGAGATTATGGTTTGGATTGCATGACCACTACCATTAGATCTTTTCATCAAAGCTCTGGCAGTTTTGAAAAATGTGCAAAAAGAAAATGTGCAATACAAGTCATAAACACATCTGGAGTTGAGACACTTAAAGACAGACAAATGGTACAAAACCACATTTTGTTAGCTTGAAACATTGCTGCCTTGATGGAATCCTTTTAATTTGAACTCTCATCACTAACCAGATCTACAGTAATATGCCGTCACATGCTCATCTATCTGTTAACCATCATTTGTCTTGGTACTAATGGATCAAAGAGCTGATCTGGTCTTCAGCTCTGTGCTAATACACAAAGCAGATGGTGGATTTATCTGACTAAGACATGATACAGTAGTGTATTGTTAAGGCTATGGAGAAGGCTTATGTTCTAATGCACATGGGGAAGAGATTGGAGATGCGGATGGTGCATAAACGGACCAAATGCATGTCTGGTTAGTGTTCTGACCTGACCTCTGAGCTGCACAGGGAGCATGAAATTGTGTGCTCTCATGTGACCTCTGACTAATCCTCAGCTCTGAAAGGCCTCTCTTAACCAGTGCCCTCTCCAGTCCTCCCTCCCATCATGGCCTCTATCTGTGGCAGGTACCAGGAAAACAGCCTCCAACGAACACTGCACCCCGTCCCTCCCTGATGTCACAGGGCCTCTGTTCCATAGCATCACTTTGATGCCTCTTGGCTGGAAATGAGAGCCGAACTGCCAGCCTGCTACCTGACTGCTTATGCAAAGTGGGGAGGTATCTGTTTCACAGGGCATCTGCGGACAGCTTTGTGTTTTGCATATGGCTCCTCATAAAAAATTTCAGAGAAAGGGGCGAAGGGGATTGAAATGCATTCAGTGTCCAGTGTTTTGTTGATGGTTAGAAATGAGATGGAATGAATGAATGAGATGCATTGAATTCCACACAGACCTCAGTACCCACCACAACCTGAGCCTCTAAGGGCTCTGAGCAGAGCGCTGCAGAAAATACCCCCATCCCGAGGTGACTTCACCTATATTCAGTCCTAACAGAATGCTCTGCGTGTATATGATACATACAGTCAGCAAAGCATTAAGTAAAGATGTCTATTAAGGGATATTCATGAGCACACATGGAGCTTTCTCAGCAAATAATGTTTTTGTAACATCTCCTGGCTTTGTTTAGGTTTCAAAGTCAAACTGAATATTTGTTGAATATATGCTGAATATTATCTGTAACCAGGACGTAAGGCATACACATCTAGTTACAGTGTGACTCAGAGCTTTCTAAAAGGCATACTGTATATTTCCTGTTTGGACACACCAGGACAGGTGACTGAGTCTTCTTTTTTCACTTTCATTCATGTCGTCGAGTTTGGATGATTATTTGTCTCTGTGTCAGCCCTGTGATGAACTGTTGATCTGTTCAGGGTGTACCCCGCCTCTCGCCCAATGGCGGCTGAAATTGGCTCCATCTGCCTAAGATGGATGGATGGATGGATGGATTCAGAACTGATAAACTTTTACTCCTCTTACACGGTCTTGCTCCACAATTCCTCTCTGACCCTACTGAATGAAATGTTGTGCGGTGCAGTGTTTGGTTTCTGTGGTCGCAGATGCTGAAATAACTGACCAGACTGTAAAGATGTGCTCCATTAACTCTGTTTAAAAGTAGACTGAAAACTTTCCTGATCTCCTGTGCATCTGTTTAGTTTTCTTTTACTGTGTCCAAAGGGTCTCTGATTATCCTAGTTGTTTGTTTGTACAGTGTCCATGTTAGTATGTGAAGCTCAGTAAATATACTCTGGAATGAGTTGTGATATTTTAATATAAGTTTGCTTTTGCTACCCTGTGCAGTCTAGTGCTGGATGAGATTGCTGTAATAATTGTTTCATAACTTAAAATCTTTTGATAACAGAACAAGAGAAAAGAAGAATTAATAAATCCCACAAACAGAGATCAATCATCTACCCCAGAAGTGTTTCTTCAACTCTTGTATTTGACAGTAGCTGATCATTCATCTTGAATGACCCTCAGTGAAAGTGACTATACTATACATTTATGAGTAAGTATTTTACAGAAACAAGTCTGGCAGGTAGAGGTGATAAATCTTTTGTGTATCACGATTAGTTGTACCAGAAGAGTAGAGAACACTGGTTACCTCATTCTAAATAAAGGTATGTCGATTTTACAGTATGTGTCTTTATATTTATTCACATGAACTCATAGACAATACTGCAAGCAATCACCCAAGTTATGAAGTTTGATGGTGACAAACTATGACAACTACACTCCAATCAAGCCTCGCTCAGCCAGGAGAAGTGGACTTGGAGAGTTGAGTTCCCTCCAGGCTCCTGCAGGCTCGGACCATTTCTGTTTGTGTACAGTAAGAGCTTTGACATTTTTGTGGCACACTATTCAAAGACTTGTGAGTCCACAGCAGGAGAGCCTGGAAATCCACTGATTCCTCTCTTCCTACGTGATTTATTGTAAAATGAAAGTGCATTTGAGATTAGCTTTCACATTCAGTCAGTGCTGCTGGGACCTCCATACATTCTCTCACAGTACAAGACAAAGCGCTTCTCTTTGCACTATTCAAAAGCTCTGGTTTTTCTTGCAGGATTTTGGAGGCAGTCACAGCTTTACAAGCCAAGACGTGGAAACAACTGCAGTTTCAAATAATCCACCTTTCAACAGAAAATGTTTTAAATGTCACATTTATAGGAAAAAACAGCTGTCTGCCGCGCTGTTTGAAGAACTGTCTGAATAAATCTGTGTGTGCTGCCGGGTTTATTTTTGCTTTCAGATCGCTGGCTACTTACTACATAAAGATGTATTGACTGTGAAGTGACAATACAGAAGATTAAAAGGCGTCACTTGTACTGATGAATTACCACCACCTGCATCTCATGGTTTACTTATATTGTTAAGGTATCACAGCTGATTTTCAAGGATGGACAATATTATATACAATATTTTGAAATGGTCACTTCCTAAAATATCTGAGTTTAGAAACTGCTAAGGTTAGCAAGATAGTGTCTATGGCAAAGAAACTAAGGCCAAGGTAATGTTTAGGGTTAGGCAACCAAAGAAGTTAAAGAGAGAATGCAACCTCTGGAAGTCAGCCTTAAATTCTGCCTCAAGGCCACATTACTTCCTGTTTTGCAAGCCCGCTCCTATTTCCAGGTCGTCACATCCTGACACTCTGTAATGCCTCTCAGCATCTCATGCAGATGCACAGTGTACCCTTTAGTGTCAGTCTGAGATGGTGATGTAATAAAAGTGTGAGAAGTCTACACCTGGAGGGGGAGGGGTCTGTGGTGGGCTCAAAAACAAACGTGTCAGGAGACCAGGCTCTGTGTCCAATGTGGAAATAAGTTACATAAGTTACATTATGTGCATAGTGTGACTTGCAGTGTCACTTATGTCACTAAGTGGGGCAGTGTGTTGGGTTTAGCATTGTTGCAACCCCCTCCCCTCACCCTCTACTTCCTTACGTGTAGGAGAAGCCATGACCATGAAACAAGAAAAAACTCAACATTTTTCTATCAAGAGCCAATATTTAGTTTCTCTGTTCTGGTTGTTCAAAATGGTGGACTCCATGGAAGAGGACACGTGTCATCTGTAGCTAATCAGTCTAAGAAAACAAAAACATAACGATTCTTTCGTTGCCATATTCTGTAAACAGAGCCCCCTAAAGCCATGAAACACTGGACCTTTAAAGGGTGATGATGATTTGAAGTCTGATGAGTAAAATCAGTTTACTGCTGCTGCAGTGTGAAGTCTTCTGTGAGTCATCATTTATTGTCTTTATCAATGTAACTGCAGAATAGATATTCATGATCCTTTATTATGCAGATCTGATGGTATGTTGGAAAGTGAAAAAAACTTTTACTGACAATTTTATGTAGATCTCTGAGTGGAAACAAATAATAGCTTCTAGAAGAATGAAAGTGAAAACACAAACAGCTCACACAGCCACAAAATAATGAATACATGTCCGTGAGAGATTAAAGCAGTCACTGAGAAGGTGTAAACAGAAGGTGTGGATGATCCACCTACTCTGTTCATAACACAAAAATGAGAACAATTCTGAACTATCTTCAGAATTTAGACTTTAGCTGCATGCACAGACTTGACACACACACACACACACACACACACACACACACACACACACTGGTGTGTGTCATTACATTAAAACAGCAGAAGAACAAACCAAAGTGATTTTATTTGAAACATGATCTGCTCAAATTATGACTCATCTGACATCATTTGTTTGATTTTGTGAACCTGCTCACATCCTTCGACTGAAATGCATTTCACATGTCTATTTATAAACACACTTTGACAGCAGATTATGTGCTTTATTATTTATTATGATTTTGATTATGTGTTTATTAACACCTTTAACTTCGATATTTATATTATTTATTATATGCAAAAAAGGACCAACCAAATGGCCTTTTGAAAACATAAATATAAATAAACAAGATACGTTGAATTCAGAGTATTTTTGATTATTGTCTTATCTGTATAATAAGATATTTATCTGCGTTATTAGTCTATTAATGACTTCATGAAGACATGTAAACGCTTTATGGAGGGCGTGTTTTGACAAAGTTTTTTGCTGTTTTGCAGTACTTCTTTAGTTTCGTCACAAATGTTCATTAATTACCATCATCATCTCTGTCACTGCTGCTATAATGAGCTCTGAGTGTCATGATACGCATATGAAATATGTCACATGTCCATGAATTTCCAGTCCATCTGCCGCCTCTCTCTCTCTCTCTCTCTCTCTCTCTCTCTCTCTCTCTCTCTCTCTGCCGTCAGCACAGGGCGCAGTCAGCGCGCAGAGACGACCACTGACTGCAGGTATTTGCAGTCAGATCAAAACGCAGACTACAGCGCAGAGCGCGGAGATTTCCTCTCCGCCCCGCACAGGATATTATCCTCCTCCTTCCCATCAGCGTGCTGTGAGTGGATCTTTATTTTGAGCGCGTACCAGAACAGAAATGTCTGACTCCATCAAAGTTTATTCACGCTTTTCCAGCTTCCCAAACTTACAATAGCCCCACATTCGGAGCTGATCGATGCGAGGAGTCGGTGGAGTTGTTTGCTCGCCAGTAGTGCGGTCAGAGCGGGCTGTGAGCGGCGGAGAGGTGCGCGCCTCGCTACGGTTTTCACGCGCAAAGGGAAAAGAGTGATCCGGCGGAACCCGGGAATCCAAACCGGGGAATGGAAATTACAAACGTTGATGGAATTAATGTTGAAGTGAAAACTACAATGCCTTGATCATCGACTGCATCTCCCGGACACAGAAACCGTGTGAAAACGCCTGATACAGGAGGTAAGAAGTCGTATTGAGCCACAGTGACTCCTGTGATAATCTGCACTGTGAATGTGGACGAATGAACTTAACTCTACATTTTCAACTGTCTGACACACGTCGACTGTTTGTCAGAGATGTTAACGTGACACCTTCCTCTGAGTGGTAATTGGACCAAACTGTCATTTTATGTCTGATTCTGATTCCATTATCTGCTCACCGTGTCTGCTCCGCATCATCACACTGCACTGTTAAACTCAGATGTACCCGGGGATCCGTGCAGTGGTCACTTAGCCCCGCACCACACGCACACACACACACACACACACACACCCTTGCAGGATCACAGACTCTCAGTGTACTGTAGGATAAGAGATTCTCCAGTGAAGATACACAGCGCTCCCGGCTGCTCCTTTTCATTCAGCTCAACTTATTGTTGCCAGATAAATGAAATACAGCTGGAGTGTTTAGTCAACATCATATGTCAGTACTCATATAGCCTGTGTGTTTTCATATTTGCAGACGGTTGCACAGCACATAGACTGTTCTGGCATATGGATAAAAAACACATGAAACTGGCTCATCATGTACCCCCCATGATCAAACCCAGCAAAACCAGCCCTGTTGCAGCAGGTGAGCCTGCCTCATGCCAGATCATACGTGCAGCTTCATTATTGAACATGTGAAATTCGATCCTCCTCTCTTGTCTTGTGGCCGTGGGGGGTAAGAATTGTGAGTGTGCTTCCTTTTATGGAGACACTTCACAGTTCACGACCTTGACTTTTCCCATGCTTCTTGATCAGGTAATCGTGTGGGGAGGGAGGAGGGTTAGGAGCTGAATAATGCATGGCCTTGTACATCCCTCTTGGTGGTGAGGTAGCCACAGATGGGGGGCTGGAAGTTGTTTACTGTGCTGCAGCTTTCTTACAGTGGATTGGGACTGTGTGGATACAGGTGAAGTAGCACGCCAAGGAAGGGAACCTCCGGCCCTAATCCTACTGTCTACTAAGAGATGACCTTTGCCTTACGCAGCTTAGAGCCATACTCTAATTGACTTACCATTAACCCTTCCAACACATATTTTGGTGTCATGCTAGAGGTAGCTGAGCTGAGCTGCAGGAGCTGCAGCAGCACTGTGTCCTGATTGTTGGAGGGGAGGGGGGAGGGGACATTAATCTACCTCGTCGTCCATCACTGAGTTCCCAGACTGGGTGCCACAGTGAAACTGCTAATCCCTCAGTAATCATAGCTTAAATCTGTCAGAACTATGACTTGCTTTACCTCACTGGTGCACTAAATGGAATATGAGTGAGAATTTTGTACTGAGAAGCATGAAACATGTCATGAGGGAGTTGAGTTGTTAAGTTTTTCATATTCCAATGTTATGTCAGAACGAGAAACTGGTTTCCTGTTGTCTTATATCCCTGCTTATTGTTCCAGCTCATCAATTGGGATGGAGTAAATACTGGTCTCAGTGCACACTCAATTATCTTCGCTGTAATTCTCTTCTGATGACAGTATTAGTACCTCTCCTGAGTAGAGCCGTGTTGTGTTTATGATGTCTTTTTTGCTGCTAAATGTCCTGTGAGCTCAGTGCTGACCAGGTTGGTCTTTGGGTTCTCAAATAATACCTTCTCTAAGCAGCCCCTGGGCCTCTCAGCGGATCTGCTGGCTATAAATAATGGCACATATGTCACCATGCTCTTGGCTGACGTACGCTAAGCCCCTATGCTGAGCTCCATAGGGACCAGCAGAGAGCTGTGTCTCAGGCCTGGACTATGGCACACCTCACGCTTCATCAACATCCTCCTGAGCAGCATTCTCATTTTGTTCCTACCTCTCTGTCATCTCTGCTCATCGTCCCTTTCTCTGGTCATTCAGTGAATCAGCCTCCACCTCCACCTCCTCTTCCTGTGCAGCCTGTGTAGAGGGAAGGGCAGCATTAGTAACAGCTTGTTTGTTTAATGGTATCTTGTGTGGTGTTAGCAGTCCAATTGCTGAAAGCAGCAAGAGACAGGAGCAGCACTGTGGAGAGATCGTTGAGTCATCATCTCACACAGTCAGGTACACACATGAATCATAGTTTGTATGGCTGGCCCCATGATTTTTTCCATAAGAGGCTCATGCTCTTTATCATGAAGTCTGCAGACTGTTCGTACCATAAGTGTACAGACTGTGTATGTGGATGCATGTTGGCAAGTCTGCGTCCCTGCTGGACAGCTTTACTCACCCAACTTTTAAAAACTGTTTCCATACTAATCCTAAAGTTTATAAAAGCAATATGTCACACACTGAGACAGAAGTTCAAGTTTTCTAAAGAGACATTTTCATCCTTGGACTTGGGTTGAATTCTCACAGCAATCTTTGCCAGTCCCTGCAGTCAGAAACAACAACTGACATGTTTCAATGGTTTTCCTGTAATATTAACTTCTGCCAACCAGACCACGATTAACGTGTTTATGGTCATGTTTAGACTGTCAAAATGTGTGTGTTTGATGAGAGGAAAATGGCAATCTTGGTTAAATATCAATCTGTTCCTTTAATCTGTTCAATTAAAGATAGTTTAAAAGAATGATGAAAAGAAACGAAAACATAATAAATAATGATCTTATTATGGAAGAAATGTGAGTTAATAAGTGAGTCAAAAGTAATCACAATAGAATTAAATGCTAAAAATAATAGCAATAATAGTAATAAGGCATAAACAGTCACTGTCCTCATTTAAGATCCTCGTAGTTTTATTGGAGTAGAATTCAAAATGTAAAGGTTCTCTGTGGAGATTTCTTCCAAACAAAAACAATAATTGAAATTGAAAATTCATTCTTGACCTTGGAAGCAGCAGTTATCATAACAGTCTCAGCATAAGGTCCATTTAGTATCTGTTCTTGAGTTATTTAATCACACATAATATTCCATTTGCATGGAGTCGCCTCATTGTAGATTTCTGTTCCTTTGACGTCTTTAAGGAACTCTCGTCATGAGAGTCATGTGGACCACACACACCTTCAAGTCATTGTTTGCAGAAATGTATGCAGCCACAACGAGTCAAATATTACAAATGTTATATCCCATGCTTTTGTGTGAGCCAGAATAAGTAAGGTAAGTAATATACATACAGTATATTATAGCTGGAGTTTTTGACATAGAGGTTATGATAATTCATTCATTGATTAATTTAGAGATGAACTACTTAAAGGGTTAAAAACAGTACAGCGTTTCATGTCGGAGGACAGTGATGAATGAGAATGTCCTCAGGTTTTTCTTTGACTCTTCACTGAGTTGATGGAAGTGAAAAATCTGTCTCTCCAGACTCATCCGTTGCTTTCAAACAAATTCAAAGGTGTCTCAGAGGGCATTTTGACTTTTTTTTTTTTTTTTTTTTTAGCAGAAACTAGACACAAAGTAAAAGTTAGAGGGCATCCATTCACAAAGGACCCAAGGCTGGACTTGAACCAGGGCCATAGCTATTTCATGGTCAACGCCGCAGGCTCTTTGCCCAACAGGATGAATCAGTCTGGTGCTTATGTTTGTGACCATTAATGTAGCAGAGATGTGGCTATCACTGGTGGCTAATGACCCAAAATCACATTCAGTACAATACAGTACTGTAGTAGTCAATGATAATTGATTGAGGGGGTCCAGTCCAAGCTGTCATGTCTACTGATGATTAGTAATGCAGAGACAGATCTTTGCTTCAACCAGACGTAGCCTAGCTGGTAGAGTTAGCAGTGCCTGTCTCTGTGGTGTCCTGACCTGATGTTGTGACGGTCAGTTAAGGAGCAGCCACTGAGTCAGTTACAGCTGCCAGGCACCGGGCTGGAAGGAATAAAAGACTGGAGGTAGAAAGGGCGATGCACAGCAGGACACTGCTCCATCTACACCCCCCCCTCCTCCCTGCATGAGTCCTGATGTCAGGCTCTCATCTGTTGCTATGGACGGTTGCACCGTCCCCTCATTTGCCATCGATTCTCTCTCTCTCTCTCCCCCGAACATCCCTAAAGCTGGGATTATAGAGTCATGCTTGCCAGTTCTTCAGCCTCAATTTTCTCCAAGAAAAGCTGTATGAGTGGATATGTATGTGTGTGTAGTGTTCATACTCATGAGTGATCTGCCTTGGACAGAACGTGTGTGTGTGCGTGTGTGTGTGTGTGTGTCATTGGCAGGCTTGGAGGAAGTAACATGCAGCATGCCAGGCCTTCTGAGCCTTCTCCTAGGTGGCGGAAGCAGCATTTGGGTTAGTGGTCTGTTGTCCATATGCCCTCCACCTGCCTGAACTAACACATGACCATCTGGGTAAGATTAGCATTTCCTGCTCCTGTGCACAAAGGATTACACAGTGCTCCTCCAAATGGAACGCAAACAAATGTATATATGTATACCTCAACAAGACTGAGCTGCTGTTCCTTCTGAAGAAGGTGTCTCCAACCAGAACCTTCACCGCCTTTCATGTGAGGAACGTATGTATTCCCCAGAAGTTGTGGAGAATGAATTACACAGGATTCATTCATTTGTTCTCCACAACATCAGGAGGATATGTACGTTCCTCACCCAGAAGGCAGAACAGATTCTCGTCCAGGTTCTTCTTGGTCATCTTGTGCCATCAAACATATACTGGTACATGTGCATGAGCCAACTCACCTCTGCAGCTCATACAGATTGCAGTAACCTATGAAGTTCTCTCAAATCCGATTCAATACTGGTACTTACAGTCCCATTGTACATCCAGAACATAGTCAAACCCCCGCCTGTCCATTGGCTACTGCCAATCAGCCCGCTATTCCTTCTGGGGTGGGACCACTGTTTGCTTCACAATGGTGGAACAAGTTCCCCACACATCTACAAAATCAAAATCTACACATCTTCTCTCAGAGAAAATGAATCTTTGGATAAAAGCCAAATAAATGTAAAGTCTAGAAGTTCAGCACTTCAAATGGCTAACAACAGTCGTACTTGTGAGTCTCCAAATGAAGCGGCTGATTTTCTGAAACAATTAGCACTGAAACAATTAGTCATCAACAGAAATTAAACCAAGTTTGACAATAACTTTCACAATCACAATTATCAAGGAAAACCACCAGATATTGTCTCTGTAATGTGAGTGTTTCCTGCTTTTCTCTCAAAATCTTTGTATCTTTGTAAATTGAATTTGTATTCAGTTTGAGCTCGTGCTATTTTATGGAGTCAATTTGTCATTATTGTTAATGTTATTGTAGATGAAATCATTCATCTGAATATTGCTAAAAATGTAATCATTGTTATTTGCAGCCCGGGTAAGGATGTCATTAAGTAATCAATTAGCAGTTAATCTCCATTTATAATTTAATCAATTGAGTATATATTAACTGACAGTGTAGAAGACAATGGACATTCACCGTGAAATATCAGGACATGTACTGTTGTTTGGTGGTGTGCGGAGTCGCACCATCGTTAGGTGGTGCCTCTGTGTAATTAGAGACACATGAAGGAAAGATACTGCATGAACTGAACAGGACCGATGCATACTGGTGTTCTAAAAACAGGAAAGTTAACAGATATTTCTATTGAAGTTCACAGTCACAGTCATCTGAGTCAAATCTAAATCTGAACACACAGACATGACATACATATTTTGATATATGTATGGATAAAGATCCATAAATCTACTTAGAAATCATAGAACTTCCCCTGATTTTTTTGGAAAAATTTCAAATTGTATCCAGGGGTCGAGGGGAGGGAAGCAGTTGTCTGATTTGGGGGCCAACAGTGTGAGACTGAAAAGCCCTTACATGAAGTAACTCTGTCAGGAGATTGTGTGGTTTAGTGATATATCCAGAGGCTGAGCCAGTACAGAGCTGTGTGTCAGACTGCATGGAGAACCACCACTGGAACAAGAGATGATGTTTATTGAATTTATTGCTCAAATTCTACATCATTTTTTTTGGTGATTATGGGGCACGCTATAGCAGGAGCACCAATTAATCACCTCTTGATTGTTAACATGTCCAATAATCTCTCATGGAAATTTCTTGAAAATGTTCACATCAGTTTGCCAGAATATTTACTTCCATCGAGCTGTGGGGACATGGTCCAACTCCAGGACGAAGAAAAAATTGTCCTGCTGTGTAAATAAGTCAAACACTAGTATCAACACAATCCAAACAGTAGCTACAATGATTGTCTCAGTGGACTGAAGAGAAGCTGAACTGACCTCAGCCTTTGTAAACAGTGAAACAGGTCTGGTCTGAGGCCACACAGTTTTGGCACAGAGAGGGGTGGAGAGGCAGGGGCAGGGCAGGAAATGAGGCTCTGGCATGTTGTTGAGCTCAGTCCTGAGGGACTGCCGTCTGGCTCCGGGAGTGCTGACCTGTGAGAGCCAGGATTGGGTTGGCCATACGAGAAGGGATCAGAAATCATGAATAAATGAGCAGGGCCTTGGCGTTGGGCCCACGCTGCCCACAGACACTCAGGATCCAGAGAGGATTAGGTCTAGTACTCATCCAACAGTCCACTGGACACATCATTTATCACACTATCTTGCCTCATCCTAAACAAACTCTGGTGTTATTTTTTTATCATTATTGATTAATGCATCAATCCTATTTGATTGATTTATGATTAGATTAGATTAGATTAGATTAGAGTGTTTATTGACATTGCACGGTAGTTCAGAATACGTTAGCACAACGAAATTGGGGCACAGCTCTCCCGTCAGTGCAAAAGGTCAGATAAATAATAAATAACTAAACAAGACATGCACTTATCAAAAAAAAAAAATGTCAACTCAAAGTTGACTTCGGAACGCTGCGAGTTTTAGAATTTCAAAATGTGTAACCTGCAAATGTTTTACTTGTTGTGACTGATATTTGTATTTATTTCCTCAAAAATAATTCCAATAGAAAATTTTGACAAAAACATCACAGGAATATTAAGAAGTGAACGATTATAATTGTAACTAAGAAGATGAAGAAGATGACCTTCATATTCATCTCTCAATGGGCTTTTACAAGTTTTACACACAGAAGCGAGAAAAACAACCACACACAAAGCAAGTGCCTGTGAAGAGATGGAGAAATGGAGGGCGGCTGTGGCTCGGAGGTAGAGCGGGTCGTCCACTAATCAGAAGATCGGCGGTTCGATCCCCGGTTCGATCCCCTCCAGTCTGCATGTCGAAGTGTCCATGGGTAAGATACTGAACCCCAAATTGCTCCCGAAGGCTGTGCCATCGGTGTGTGAATGTGTATGAATGGTTAGCTCCTCAAACTGGCACCTTGCATGGCAGCCAATGCCATCAGTGTATGAATGTGTGAATGAGATATGTACTGTAAAGCGCTTTGAGTGGTCGAAAGACTAGAAAGGCGTTATATAAGTACAGTCCATTTACCATTTACCATGTGGTAAATGGTGTGTGGTGCCAACCTGGATTGGTAGGAGGAGGAGGAGGAGTAATTTCATGTGTTTCAACGTGATTAATAAAATTTCAACTTAACTTAAAGGGAGCAGTTATGGGTTTAGTGACTTGCTCAAAGGCACCTCAGCAGTGTCCAGGAGTCCACACTAGTATTAGTTGAATCTAGGGCTGGGCGATAAAACGATTACTCGATATCAATAGAAAATGTGTTCGATAGAACGTTTCGATAGAATGTTTTTTTTTTCTCAAGAAACCGGCGTAAATTTAGCCAGAGCGCTCTCTGGTTTAAATCGTTGTTGCAAAGCAAGCTTGGTTGCATGAGCAAAGGCACTTGTCATCTGGTGCCTAGCAACGAATGAGCAGTGACACGCTAATAGCCAATCATGTAACAGTATCAGTTTGGTTGTGCCAGCCATCTCGTTGTCTCGTGGTCGTGTGTTTTTCCTGAAACAGCGGTCGAGAAGGTTACGTTTGCACAGGTTTGCTATGCACATGTTTTTATAACACTTAATAAAAAGCACTTTATTATTGATAATTGTTCAGTTTTCAACTGTGATTTTAACATTGAACATATGTGTTGACATTCATTTCCCCTAAATGCTTATTGCCTACAATTAGAGTAAGGATTAAATAGGTCATACAATATTTCAATAATTATCGATATCGACCGATATGAAACACTTATATCGTGATAGAGATTTCAGCCATATCGCCCAGCCCTAGTTGAATCTAATCTAATGTCATATTTTCAGCACTATTGGCCTCATTGAAAAACAGAGGTTAAATTGTATGTTGTTATTTAAATATCCAAATCAGAAGAAAACTAGCGCTGCAGAAATGATAATAAATGAAATACAAACTGTTTTAAACACTCTGCACTGAATCTATTGAACTGAACTAGGTTGGTAGAAATGGGTATCCGTGGTGTTTATCCTAGCCGCCTCTCTGCTCTCCACTCTGCACTTTCCATCACTTTATCTTTCCTTCACGACAACGTATCTGTAACATAAGGATCCTCTCGAATCAGATTATCCAAGCTGACAGGAAACCCTCTTTGTTTCCTGAAATAAGGTCACACAACTGCAGCAGAAAAGGATTGGCCCACAGAAAAGCTTTTGAGATGTCATCTTCTAATCAGAATATGCTTTTCTCATCGGAAATGCCGCTGTGCTCTGGCTCTAAATAGATCATGAGGCTGTGCCTGCTCACTGTGTGAACATTCAGCATAAGCAGCTTATTCCCTGGCTGCAATTTCTGTTTCTTAAATTTCCAATATCTAGTAAATAACCTGCAGTATTTGTCTCTGTGGGGAGGCTCTGTGGGGCATAGGATGGCCAGGAGGATACACAGATATGAAAATAAAGACATTGAGCGTCGTGTCTGAGTCACAGAAACCCTGTGTCAGCTCTTTGCAATGTAGCCATCAAATGCTATGTTCTAAGACATCACATTTACAACTCCTCCAGCTGGCCATTGTAAAAGTTTCAATATTCACTTTGCATTGGTGACCAGAAATGCATTGCCATTCTTCATCCAGAGAGAGGTATGTTAGGTCATGTCATGGCAAAAGAGAGAGAACAAAACAGAAAATGCTAATAAAACTTTGTTTTCCTCGAAGAACTGAGATTCCTCGCCACAGTTTGAACAAAGCCAGTCATCAGATCTTAATGAAGTGCATCTTTGAGAAGAACACAACAATACAACAATACAGAATCATGTATACCACTGTTTCCCCAAATATCTTGGAGCATTGATTTAAGGTTATCACTGTGTTGTTTTGCTGGTTTGAGAGATGGAATCATCATTTTTGGATGTTTAGTTGTAACACTAAAGAATATGGTGCTCCACTTGATGAATGGCATTCACTCAAGCTAAAAACAGAGTGTGTCAGAGCAGTGATGAAAACATGCTATTTATTTTCACTTGAATCGATTCTAAAGTTGTGCTGAGAAAAAGTCTTATTGTTGATCAATCTTCATCGGGATCTTATGCCAATGAGATCATATTCTGCTTATATTGTGCAATTGTTGAACTAGCCTACTACAACAGCTGAATTAAGTTTAATGTCCATTTGTAAATCATTAACTCCATCTTTGTGTGACCTGTCAAACAATGTGCAAGTTCACACTAAACAGACGCTAGTTCAAAGGTGACAAAGATTAAAATGAACCCGCTCACGTTTAAGCAATATTACATGAGAGGGTGTGCTTTAACGTCATTATTGGCACGACAGTGATGCGGCCAGTACAGTGCCAATAAATGTTAAAGAAAGCAATATTGCGATTATACAACAATTACCAACTTAAATGAAATCTATTATCAAAAGATTTTCATGTTTTGGGGCAATTTGCTCTCAAAATAAACATTTCTTTGATCGCCGTTTCTGTTCTGATCTCCGTTTCTATGGAGATACACGGGGCCTGACTAATACCTGGAAAACAATCAGTCACAGTAGGGCTGGGCGATATGGCCTAAAAATAAAATCTCAGATTTTTTCACAACACATCCGATTTACCATTTTAATCGATTTTTTTTCCTTAAAAACTAGAAACGACAAGGAAATCATTCAAATAAGCTTTGTTTTTATTTGACACAAAAAAATTGATGAATTTTATGAAATTATGAATTTTCCTATTGGGCTTGAAGTGCAATGTTACCTGCGTTCTAGCAGTTTTTTTTAAGGTTGTCGTCATCTTGTGCAGCTCACAGTGGCACACACTGCTCCCACTCAGCTGCGTGCTTTTGTTTCAGGTGCTGCTGCATTTAGTTGCCACTGACTTCCGACAAACTTTACAGCGGACAGTGGTTTGATCGGTGTCTGCTGCTGTAAAACCGAACCACTTCCATACCACTGAGGAGACGGAGCCTTTTTTGGGGACGAAGTTTTCATCACTCTTATTAGCATGTGTTGCCATGTTGACGTTTTGCCGGTCTCTGAGGAGAAGACGTGGTCTCGCGCAGGGGAGGGGCCGGTGTTACTGGAGGGAGCTGTACCGTAATTACTCTAGTTAAAGTGAAAATCGATTTTCATTTTTGAACATCGTCCTAAATCATGAATTCGAATTAATTGATAAAATCGATTTATCGCCCAGCCCTAAGTCACATCAGTAGACTCCTATGTGTAATGGAACCCAGTTCACTACTCCAGCAAGTAGCCTGAGCCTTAGTAACGACCTAGCAACGGAGAAACTTTCTAGTCCTGTCAAAGCTTATGGAGATCGTGGAGTTTCCCAAACTGAATAAATAGTGCACATATAAACACTAAACTGCTTTGCTAGTTCCGTCTTGTAGTGACTAAGATATCTGCTGAAAAAGAGATTTTTCCATGGACAGATCGGCCTCCTAACTTCACATTTATTTTGAAGCTAGCGCCGTATCAGCGACTAACCGGCACAGCTGATGGAGGACAATCCAAACATTTCCAGTAACTCCACAGCGTTGTAATGTCCCAAAGTCAAAATGTATTGAACAAAGATCGATGGAATCATTTCCAAAATGAACAACATGTTTTCATCTACAGTATGTTTCTCTTCAGTCCATATTAGTCCACCTTTAGTCTTTAAAAATATTTTATCTCCGACGTGCTGCACACACGAGGTACACACCTGTATTAACGAGGTACACACCTGTATTAACGAGGTACACACCTGTATTAACGAGGCGGTCTAACAGCTCCGTAACACACAGAATATTCATTAAAGAAAGCTGAAATTGTAAATTCAGATGTATTACTTTATTAAAGCTGACTTCCAGTGGACCTATTCGTATTTGTTTACATGTTCTATATTTCACGATGTGACAATGTGGAGATGGCAGAGTAATATTTTTAGTGATGAGTCAGGTGTGCTGTCACGCTGATTACAGACACAGCACATTCTAAACGTCTAGTTGACCAATCAGATTGCTCGGTCGGACCTACTTGTTGTACAATCATAGTCAACAAATTTGATCTTTGTCCTTTTTTTAAATTCCAAAGTTTGACTTGGGTGAAGGAACTTTGCAGCTGTTGGCTTTAAGCCCTGCCTGGCATCATTTCCTTGGATATTACTTTTTAATTACTGTTTTAATTGAGTTATCGCTCAACAGCGTGTGTGTCATTACCTCAGAGAGTAACTGGATATTCTGTTTGTTTATGAAGCAGATGTCCGGTTAGCAGGGCTCGTCATAGCATCTTTTCGGAACTCATGTCTGATGTTTTATTCTTGAAACACACTGCAGTGCAAACAGGACTGGACAAACATTAATAACTAAACCATGTGACCACATACATACTTGCTGAGCTACATTTGAAAATATTGATAAAGTAGTGTTGATCAGATATAATCATATAAATATCTATTTTTGATGTCTATGGTTATTGTAGTAACTAGTGGATGGTTCACATCGTGACACCTGGAACCATCCACACATTTCCTGAGGCAAAGCTTTTTTTTGCTGAGCTGTTTAAGTGTTGCAGCTGTTTCAGAGCTCTGAGACCAGTGATGTGCCTGACTGAGACAGTATTTAATAATTTTCACCCAGAACTTTTGCATGTTAAGCTGCAAAATATGACAGACGCCAGACACCATTTGCACCTCTTATTTGGCCTTTATTGTTCAGTTTTGTGCAAAATATTAAACTGAGGGTGCAAAGCATTCTTTTGCAGCAGGCCTGACAGAAACTGATCTGGTGCCTGTGATACCAGCAAACAGGTAGTAGAACACATACATCAGCTACGTTCCCATGTTTGTCTACGAAAGATAAATAAATGACAACACGCCTCTCAGAGGTGTAGTGTGTGTATTTACAGCACACAAACATGCTCAGTGGAAGTCGGCGCAGAAATACAGTATCTGTGAAAAAGCGAGATGTGAGAATAAAAGCAGAGAGGAGAAACGGAGAGAGGTTGGTGCATGCAGAGAGCAGGAAGTGAGGAGGAGGAGGAGGAGGAAGAAGAAAGAGTGAAGTGTTTTTTTTTTTTGGCATTGCACAAACCAACCCCCTCCTTCCTCTTTGTTAGCGTTCCTATCTGAGGGTTACTGTGTCACTGGTGAGCCACAGCTGACCTGCTGCCACTCACTGCACCGCGGCCCTTGAGTCAATTAGAGGCTCCACTAGCCCAATCTTGTTTCCTTCGCCTCCCTCTGCCTCTCCTGCATGCTGAGCGCCTGAGCCGGCTGAAAGCGACAGGATGATTTCACTTTTGTTTTGTTTGCCTCTCCAGTTCCGTGTGCCATAATTAACTTAATGGAAAACAGGTAGATTGAATAAAAAGCTGATCTTGTTTGCTTTGGCATAGCAGGTGCCTCTCGGGATCTCTGTTGTTATGTTGTTCCTGCTCCCTAATGAATGGAGCTCTGTCCCACAACTGCCCAATCAGCCAGCTGATTCCCTGCGCCCTCTCATTATGCACACACACACACACACACACACAGACACACACACTGGTTCATTTAATACAATCTGGCGCTGGGATTTCTTGGTATTTTTGGCATTATTTCTATAAACTGTCTCTTGTAAAAGAGTGCGTCCTGAGAGAATTGGTGAGTGAATATTGACGGCCCTCAGGAGCCACAGTGCCCGCTCTGGAATAATGTGACATCTCTCTAAAGCAGTTGACAGCACTGCCCTGTTTTCCACCAACATTTCATTTTTATCTGTGACATACAGTATATTGGCTGTCACGCTCTTAAAGTGTCCGTCCTCCTTTGTTGTTCGACATAATTAATGCCTCCCTCTCCAGAGATTCATCACATCGAGCAGGCCCTCGAGGGAGACAGATAACAGTGTTACCACTTTAACTTCTCATTCTTACTGTTTACACTCTTCAGCTGGGGAGATCATCACATAGGAAGCGATGTCAAACTGTTCCAAAAGGCACTGATTTTTTTTTTTTTCTTTAGCTGCAAAGGGAACCAGGCCTTAATTACTTTATTTTATAGATAACGTTTGATTATATTTTAGAGAGACGCCTGCCTGTTTGTATTGTCCAATAAGGTGTGGGACAGTGGGACAAAGACAACAACAAAACAAAGAGGACATGATGAATACAACATGAGTCCAAGCGGGTAGGTCCGTAGGAAACAAAGGATGAGAATATGGAGGTCTGAACAAAACAAAACAAAACCTGTGTATACAGATGGATATGTGTTTGTGTGTGTGTGTTTGTGTGTACAATATATTAATAATGTAAATAGTTTAATCAACTTATAACAAATAAGTAGCCTACAAGTCCAGTAGAGGTGGCAGTGGGGCAGTTCCCATGTCCGGCCACCAGGGGGGCAAACATCCTCGATGTTCAAGGTGACCTTGTGCAAGGGGGTCGAAGATGCTTCTTCTGCTTCTGTGTTAAAAGTTAAAAGAACAATAACGTGGAACAAGTAGGTCATTTAAAAAAAGACTGTCACAAACAACAGTGACACTATTTCGTGTGGATGGGCGGATATGATATTCAATGTTTCATTATGAGGGGGAGGCTGGGGGAATCAAACTGAACAGTTGGGAGAGAGAGAAAAAAATCAAAAGGGTTGGTATATTTCATCATTTATCAAAATCTGATCATTTAATATTTAATTTCTATCATTTATAATAGATCATCAGTGTCTTTTCTTGGCAGAATTTCTCGCTGCATCAAAAAAAATGGAACAGACCCCAAAACTATCACTGCAGATTTCAAGCCGTAGTGTGCTGCGAGCAGCCCAAATTGGTTAATATGAGCGCCAAAAGGAAATGGGCAGGGCTATGAGACGCTTCCACCTAAGGTGTGTCCTCGGGGTTAAACTGCTGTCAATGAAACTCAACACTTCCTGCACAGCATTTGTTTACTGTGACAAATGTATCCATTCTGCTTCACTAATATCAAACTAGTAACTAGCGTTAAGTTAGTAACATTATTGATTCACATTAATTTCACAATGAAGAACGAACTGCTGTGTTTTAGCCAACACCTTTCCTCACCTTTTTCTTTTCTTTCCCTCCGACAGCGGCTCGTCACGTTATGTCAGACTGCATCATTGGAATCATTTATTTTGTAAATAGTTTTTTTTGTCAGTCGTAGCCTATTATTGCATATTAATGCTTGCAGTTTACTCAATATAATTTTTTTAATTTTTTAATTCCCACAAATTATTTTGGTGAAAATTGTCAATTATGACAAAAATTGGTGGACCCCCTTGAGTATCTCTGCGGACCCCTGGTCTAGACTGTACTTGTTGGGTCTCTGTAAATATTATTTACAGTTCTCACCATGAACAAGCACTTGGCGGCAGTGACGAGGAAAAACTTCTTTTAAGAAGCAGAAACCTTCGAGCAGAGCCCGGTTGTCATAGATGATATTTTGTTAAAGACATTATGGAAGACCTTTGTACCGGCTTCTATTTGACGAACAGTAACTCATGTGACTGCTGTCTTCAATAGATTTGCCGCCCTTGAGTTCTTGCTGTGACTTCGTTTGTGTCCGTTGTTTTTAAGTGGCAGATAAAACCAAACAAGGAGTGAGACTTTCTGTAATGAGGCTGGCATCATGTTTCAAGCCTTTTCTTATCTCCTTTATTATAGTTGCTCATTACAGACTGGGCTAAAGCAGGCAGACCCTCAGATGTACAAGTCCAGTTTACAGGAACATGAATTTGAAGACATACTCCTTCCACTTAAGCGGTGCATCATATTACATGCTGCTAATGGTGTAGTTGCAAAAAATGGTTTTCCGTTTGAAAGCCTGTGGTACATAATGTGAGCCTGACAGGGTGTGATGTGGGAGTGCTAACACTGAGCCAGAGCTTGTTTATAGTAATTTTGCTCACACAGATGCATTGTGTAATTGATCTGCTCACTGCATAGCTGTTGACGTGAGACAAACCCTGAAAAGAGGACGGAGGAGCCCAGGGGACTGGAGCAGCAAAAAAAAAAAGGCTTTGAAGTGAAGCTAATGGTGGAGGAAGAAATCAACCTACATACTGTACAGCACAGCACAGCACAGCACAGCACAGCACAGCACAGCACAGCACAGCAAAGAGCACATGTGACTGCTATTCATGGCACGCTGCTGTGTGTGGGCCTGTGTTCTGCATCTGTGTTCTGACTGTACCACATGAGCACAGTAATGTTAAAATCCATTTGGGTGCACTCATTTAAGAGCCACAGGATCAGGCAATGTTTGATCACTACATTTTAGTACTATGGGATTAATTGAGCTCACTACAGTATAATTCTCACCACTAATACTGGATACAGTCCTACACAGGCTCTCAGCAAAATACCATAAATTCTCAAATGGTCTTCTTTTATTTACTTCAATGTAGAGCAACCAGGCTTTTTTTAGAGCTATTTTATGAGAGATAGATTTATTTAATTCGCCATGTTTCTAGGTTAATGCAAACTCAAAACCTCCCTGAGGATTATCTTTCGTCATGATTAACGCATTTAATGTAGCGTACATTTCCTCAGCCTGCAATCAAACAATAGTCACGTCCGCTGAGAACACGGCTGCTCTCACTTTATATTCTCTAACAGAAATACTGTTTCTATTTTAACACTGTTACCAAAGTTAGCATTAAAAACTCAACACCAATTGTTTCCGGATGTTTTACAAGAAAACTTCTGTTTTTCAGAGGGTGTAATCCGACAATGAAGCATGAACATATGAAGAGACTGTCCTCCCAAGATGAATGACAGTTTACCACAAAATAATATACCTATGTTCCTCTCACAGCTGTACTGTAGTAGTCATGACAGGAGCAAACAAAGACAGTTTGTTTATGCTGGTTATTATGTGAGACTGAGTTCCTGCAGTCCTTAAATCCAGTAATATAATGCAGTTTCATTGTAATGTCATCTACAACCAACAATCTACAGTGAACTGTTAATTACCAAACAGTATCATTAACACATGTTAATGTGTGGCATTGCATTGTTGTTCCTGCTATATGGCTACAGTGTAGCCTGTGAGATGAAATCATCTTGTTCTCAGTCGCGGGGAACAAATAATGGAACAATCCATGGAATTTTGTTACCATTGTTTGAGATTTCATTTAGAGTCATTCCAGTCGTTCTCCACGAGCCCCTCTACCTCGTGTTTTTAAATGAGGCACTACCTGATTCTATTAAACACATCTTGACTTGTTGCAGATATGCCATTTCTGTTTTCACTGTTGTGCCATACTGCAAACCTCGAGAATCACTGACTGTACTGTATACTCTAACGCTGTGGTGCAAAGGTCCATGTTAAGGCACACTAGGCCGGCGTACGGTCTTCTGAAAGCAGTAATGCAACTTGCATAATTGAAATGGATGTTTTGGAAAGATCTTTAGTGGTAAAATGACTTGAGGACCATCACCCTCAATGGGAACACAGCAAGAGTGACCAAAGATATGTCATCTTTTCTGCACACTTTCTGCTCTCAGTGAGCTGATGTCAAATGAAAAATAATCCATCATATCATTTTGTTTATGTGTCAAAGATTGTTGTCATGGCATTTGTTTGAACAATGTTTTATTTTCCCATTAATAGCACATTCTCTCAGGTTACATGGTCACAGGTTTACAACATCCGTCCCTCCTGTTGTCTTGATAAATTCAAAATATTATATTTCCAGACACTCACATTTAATCAGCACATAAGTTATGTCATTTTTACCATTTCATGTATTCAATCTTCTTTGTTGCTTCTTTTTGTTATTTTGGGATGTGTGGTTGTGTAGATATTTAATGAGTGTGTTTACATGTGCACAAGTATCATAATTCTGCTGTGTTATGGTAAGTGTGTACAGGAATAAGGGACTGAAATGTGAGATGACACCTGCAGGCATTTTATCAGAAACCTATATTCTGTTTGATTATGTAAACAGGATAATGAATATCCAGGTTTTTCATGTCCCATGTAAACATCAGATACTGGATATGATCAATGCAGGACCAAAAACACTAATTCACCACAGTGTGAGGAAGCACCAACTGCCTCAATATTTGCTAAGATATTTCCTCAGCCATTTTTATTAGTTTTCTTTCTTTTACTTTCAGCTCCAATATCAGCTGAGAAAGACACAGAATGAAGTCTGTTTCTTAAAAGAAAACTAACAGTATGTAATGAAAGCCATTACCTGTCAGAGTTTGAGTCCTTTGTGGAAGCCATCTTGTTCTGGTGCTTAAAGAGGAAGCGCGCCTCAACAGTAGTGATGGCAGCACGACACTGAAGCTTCGATACGTGCTTCAAACCCTGAACTACAATTCCATAGAACCACTGCTTTGAAGCTTGCTTTGGTGCGAAAGAAAACACATGACATATGATGTCCGAAGCAGCAACTGCTTTGTTGCCGGAATTACCAATTGCCACCAACTAGCCTGCCTAATTTGGCTGCAGCCTGGCACTTCGCCAGGAGAGGTCACTGTAACTGAAGCTTCGAGTAATGAACCCATTTTCGAAACAATTGGCTCAAGTGGTTCAGTGCTTCACAGGTTCTCAGATTTGATTGGATACTGGATGTGTGATGAAATGGCAGCTAATTAAGATAAATACTACATGATGTTGAAATAATAAGTTTATCTTGAATGTACAGTATTTTTGTTCACATGTTGAAGAATGACTTGAGAATTTGTTGGTAAGAAAATGAAGAAAATTATCTTTATTTCTTATCAAATTGTCAACTCTGCATTCTAGAGCTCTGACCTGATAGGCCAGTTTGAACTGAAGAGGCGGGTTCTCGTGCTATATATGTGAGGGGAATGGGACATGAGTCTTTAACTTTTATTTTTGTGGTGACATTCAGCGTCATAGAGAGTGCAGGGATTGGCCAGCGTGTATGTACTGTATATAAGTGATGTATTCAGGGCAGCGTTGACAGTGAGGTTACTGTTCTTCACTTCAGATTTTAGTGCTCACTGTGGCCTTGCAGGATCTGTCTGGCGTTGCTAGTGTTGTAGCTTTGGCCCACACTGGGTGTCCAGCGGTGTTTCTCACGGTCATTTGAACATTTTTACTGAGGATGGTCCCAGGGATTAGTCCCTTTACCCCTCGTGCAGTGGCTTGCCATCCAGCCTCCAGCCCTGTGTTTGGCTGCCAGCCTTCTGGATTGGCCCACTTCAACACAGTGTGTTTAATTCTATAAATGAAGGATCAGAGGGGCAGAATTACAGTCTGCATGTTGATATCTGATATAGTTTGGAGTAGGATGCCAAAAGACTTTAATAGATTTTCATGGTTTGATGCGTGGTGTGGTTTCATATGTCATGGAATCAGGATGTTTTTAAAATACTGTTTAGCCTCTTGTGGGCAGCAGAAACAAGTTGTGAACACAACATTGACATACTGTCACCTTTATTCAGCTTGTTAACAAACAGTTCTTTACTTAGACATCCATCAGTTACAGGGCAACATCATAGCTGCTAAACGCTCTATTACATGTCCACCAGCTAGTGTCTGCCTGCTGTGTGGCATATGCAGGTAGTGTTCAGAGGGGTTTTTTTTATTTTTTCTCTGCAAACAGCTGCCTACTGCGGCTGAAAACGACACTATGTGGTGAGAATGAACCAAAACAGTAAAGATGTGGGACGGACAGCTAATCAATGAGCTGAGACTCACTATAAAGCTCTGTAAAGCTGAAGGGAGCTGCAGATTCAGCTGGTAATTATGTGCACTGTAAAACACCATACAGGAATTTAGTGGAATCAAGTTTTTGTCATTAAGTTAATTTAAATATACATGGTGCATGAATCTCAACTGAATTTCTGCTTTTTTATTTCCAGACCACATCAACTTCTAATCTATAAACCTGAGATGTTCTGTTCTTTTGACTTCATGAGTTGAATGAATGCAATGCTGACACAATCTTTAAATTTAGTTTCTAAAGGTATTAGCAGACTTCCCAGCATGTGTTGTTTAAGAGTTAAAAAGCTGTGGACGTATCAACATAAACTGATGTCTGCCTCTGATTGGCTTACTCTGATATTCCAATGAGTAGTACTCAAGTCAAGAGAGTAAGCCGGGTCACGATTTTGCTCTCCCAGGAAAAAAACATTGGCATTCTTACCCCTATGTGCAATATTCTTCATTCAATACGTTCTATAATGTCCTTTTTCAGCCTAAATCTGGATATTTTAGAGCGTCCTTTTATTGTGACAGTCCAAGGCACAGCTGTATCATAGTCATACCATAAGGCCATTTTACCACAAGCACAAGTTTTGGGCCACTTTGTCTGCAGAGTGTATCTCAATTTGACTCGTGTCCATGAACTTAATTCAGTCACAATGTAATCACAATGCAAAACTTGAATAATGATTCATATAAATATTAACAACTCACTATTATAAAAGGTGAAAACATTAGACTTAAATCCCAACCAGGTCCATTACCAGCTTGAAAGTCTACTTCACATGGTTTACATGACTATGATTCAAACTAATCCAAACCAATGATCCAAAACTCAGCAGACTTCTTCGCATATTGTATCATCCTGCTTATCCAAACCTGTCACAAACTTAACACAAACATGTCCAACATACAGCAGAACATAAATAACATTTTTTACCAAATAAAGTTATGTGATTTTCAATGTTGGTATGTCACACCTATCAGGTGAATAGAGTATCTTTGCAAAACGTTCACACACAAATTTGAGAAAAATGAACCCTTCGTATGCAGAAAAGAAGTCTAAGACATTTTCCTTCAACTCCTGAAAAATGGGAGCAAAAACAAAAGTGTTGCAAATTTTTGAGTGTATGACACGTACATAAAAAATACAAAGCCAAACAAAAGCTTGCTACTGAAGAACACTTTCTTGCAAACAGCATACATCACAGCCATCAGTTCAGCTTTTAGATCTCAGCACAAGGACACTATGATCCCTTTTCTACTTCATTTTTTCTTTTAGTGTAAGTCTGTCTGTTGCGTTTCTCCTCCACGGGTTAAAATGAGGGTTGTAACCTCTGTGGGGGTCTTGGCTCTCGGGGTGACAGGGGAGTTAAACTGATGTCAGAAGGACACACAGCACTAATGCATCACAATGCATTAAACATGGCCCAGCGGGCTTCCATTAGAGGCACGCAAAATGTACTGCAAGCGTCAGAATGTAGTCCTTCTCCTTTAGCACTTCCTGTCTGGTGCTGCCTCTGTGGGTGGGTGACACAGTCACAGGAACACAGCAAGGTGACACTGTGGACCCCTGACTGGAACAAGAAAGAGGAAATGCAGCAAAATCCAGACAGATTGTAACACTGGTTAGTTTTTCTTGCTTTTGCTCTCAGACAACATACGGCAGCCTGCGGCAGCCATTTTGTCAACTGTGCTATTTATACTGCCCACACATCTGAGGGAGTTTGTATTTAATGTATTTAGTTTAATGTAGAGAATTACTACAAATTCCATGTTTTAACTTGTAAAGATTTCTATTTTACCGCTAACCATGCTTCACAGTGATGTCACAGTGCACTTTAGTACAGCTGCACATCACTGCAGCAAGATGAGAAGTTAAGAACAAGATTCTGAGGGCATGTGTTCCCCTTTAAAAATCATGCAAAACGTTCACCTGTGTTCTCTGTCAACCTGCATCAATCACTTCTTTTGCTTTGGGACAGGACTCTGCAAAATGTGATATGTTCTGTCCTGAAAATGTTGATATGGCTAACATGTTAGCAAGCAGTCCCCATTTTTACACATCTTTTTTTTAAACAATTTATTTATTAACATTTTTTCCATACAGTTTACAGCATCAGTAACAGCAGTATAACTTCAAATGCCACCCAAACCCACCCCCCTCCCAAATCAGGCCCATGGGCCAACTCTTGCCTTAATCCCTAATAATAAAAATAATGAAAAATAAATAAATAAAATAATAACAGTAGTAATAAAGTAGATGATAGATAAATACAGTACTTAAGTAAATAATAGAAAAATAAATTAAAACCATAAAAAATATAAAGAAAGTACAAAGCACAGTAAGTTACATTCAACAAAGGTCATGATATTGGCTTGGACTTACAGGTGTGATAACAACCAACAACAGCCAACAACTACCACTACACCATTGACAGTACTCAACTAGTTAACTGTGAGAAGTTATCCAGATATGTCTTAAAGTCACTCCAGCTTTTTTCAAAAAGATGGGGTTTCTTTTTCACATTGAACATAATTTTTTCAGAGGCCATGTATGATGCAACTTCCTTAAGCCACATTGAGACAGTGGGTGGGTTTTCACATTTCCACAGTATGGCAATACATTTATTTCCAGCAATTAGGGATAGCCTAATAAAACGTGTTTTCCTTACCCTGTTAGCAGGTAAAACAGATAAATCCCCTAGCAAAATCAATCTTGGTGAGTGAGGAATCTCAATCCCTGTGATGCCCTTGAGTGCATCCAGAATATGATCCCAAAATTGTTTCAAATTTACACAGTCCCAGAACATATGAATAAGACTTCCTGTTGCGACCTTACACCTAGGACAAAGTTCAGAAATAGTACCGTACATTTTATGGAGTCTCTCTGGTGTGAAATAAATTCTATGAATGAGATTAATCTGTAGAAGCCTATGGCGGCTATTATACGAAAACTTCTGAGCTGAGCTACACAGCGCTTCCCAATCACAGTCTTTAAAGGTGAGACCAAGATCTTGCTCCCATTTAGCCCTAGATTTCAGAGTTTTATTTGTCAGGAGATCTAGTATTCTGCTGTATATCACGGACACCATGCCCTTAGAGTGTTGAATGCCCTTCAGAATGTTATCAGTTACAGGAGATTCTAGAGGGGTTGGATGCCCACCCTGTTGAGAGCAAATAAAGTGCCTGACCTGCAGATATTTAAAGAAATGCGCAGCAGGAAGATTGAAGGATTCTTTTAATTGTACAAAGGATTTGAGTATATTATTATCATAGAGGTCGCCAAATGTTTTAATCCCCATGCTGTGCCATCTCTTAGTGAGACCATCTCTTAGTACAGGTGGGAGTGCTGGGTTATTATGAAAGGGGGTGTTACTATGCAGTAGTTTCACACTACGGGTACGTAATTGTATAATTGACCATAATTTTGACGTATGGTTGATAAATGGATTAGCTGTGCCATCCTTCAAAGTATGATAGGATTTAATAAAGGGGATACCAGCCAGTGGCACATCCGCTGCATGGAATTGCTCTATTTGCCTCCAAGCTGGAGGGTTGGGCATCTCTGTCTGCCAGAACCAGATAGCTCTTAGCTGAGCAGCCCAGTAAAAAAATTCGAAATTGGGGAGTTTCAAACCACCGTAATGGGAGGTGTTATACACCTTCTAGTTTCTTGAAAAAATTTGTTGGGATTGATATGGGAAGGGTTTGAAACAGGTAGAGAAATTGCGGCAGCAGGTTCATCTTTATACAATTCACACGCCCTATCAGAGAGATTGGTAATTGCATCCATCTGTCCAGGTCCTTCTCCAACTTCCTTAACAGTGTGTCATAGTTAAGTGAGAAAGCCTTATCTAACTGGGTAGGAATCTCTAAGCCCAGATATGTGACACTCTGAGTATTCCATTGAAAAGGGAAATTTTCCCGTGGAATTTGTTCAGCTGGCAGGTTAAGGGGCAAGGCCACACTTTTTTGCATATTCACATTATATCCTGATATTCCACTATATGTATCGAGCAGATCTATAAGGGCCGGCAGGGTGGTGGATAAATTCGTTAAAAATAGGATTATATCGTCTGCATATAAAGAGATTACATGGTTTGCATCGGCAACCGTGACCCCTGAGATCGAGGGGTGGGTCCTTATTGCAATGGCTAAGGGCTCCACTGCTAGCGCGAAAAGCAGGGGTGATAGTGGGCACCCCTGCCGGGTACCTCTTGAGAGAGAAAATGGAGGCGACACGTCTGAGTTTGTCTGTATCATGGCTGTGGGGTTAAGGTATAACAATTGAATCATACTTAACATATTTGGGCCAAGGTTCATTTTATGTAAAACCGCAAAGAGAAAATGCCACTCGACGCGGTCGAAAGCTTTCTCCGCGTCGAGTGAGATTGCCAGAACTGGTTCCTTAACTTAGCACAGTGCACTATGTTAAGGAACCTCCTGACATTGTCTATTGATGATCGATTTTGAATAAATCCAGTCTGGTCCATATTAACCAGCTGGGGAACTATTTTTTCAAGTCGAGTGGCTATAACTTTAGTAAGCAGTTTATATTCAGTTGACAAAAGAGAAATTGGTCTGTATGATCCGCACAGCCTAGGATCTTTACCTGGTTTTAACAGAACAATGATGAGGGCTCGTTCCAGTGTTTGAGGCAATTGGTTATTTTCGATTGCATGGTTAAACATCTCTAATAGGGGATCAATTAATTTTCCTGCAAATTTTTTAAAAAAGTCAATAGTAAAGCCATCGGGGCCAGGTGCCTTCCCCCCTGGTAATCTGGTCAGAGCATCCAGCAATTCTTGTTTGGATATTTTTTCCTCAAGGTTAATCTGAGCTCCTTCCGGTACCTTCGGAATATCCAAAAAGTCCAGAAAGCTGTGCATGTCACGGCTGTTCTCACCCTGTGAAGTGTACAATGTTTTGTAGAATTCTGTGAAGGCCTGGTTAATGTGTTGTAGATTACGGACCACGTCATCTCCACTTGGCGATTTAATAGCTGAGATGTATCTGGCGGCCTCCTCTCTTCTAATCTGCCAGGCCAGTAACTTCCCTGATTTGTCGCCTTGTTCGTAATACCTCTGTTTCAGCCTAGCCATTGCATTTTCTACCTCACGTGTTGTAAGCACGTCATATTCCGCTCTTTTGGCGATTAGTTTGTCTAATATTGCCTGTGTTTTAGAGTGGGAATGTTCATTTTCAAGGGTTTTAATATCAGTCTCCAAGGACAAAATTTGGGCTCGATATTGTTTCTTTTTCCATGAGGAGTAGCTAATTGTGGAACCCCTGATGAAAGCCATCATGGACTCTCAGATTATGGATGGGGAGGCCGAGCCTTTATTTACAGTGAGAAAAAAATCTATCTGCTCATTAATTAGTTTGACAAAATTCTCGTCATTAACCAAATGTGCAGGGAACCTCCAGCGTTTAGGTCTATTGTTTTGGTCTTGGTTGTTCAGGTCAAGTAGGAGAGGGGCGTGGTCTGAGTGTGTCCAAGCTAAGTATTCACAGGACGTAACAAGGTGCTCCATCCCTGCATGGATGAAAAAGATGTCAATTCGGGAATAGCTGTTATGTACGTGTGAATAAAAAGAGTACTCGCGAAGGTGAATGTGTTTCGCCCTCCATACATCAATCATATTGAGATCCGTCAACTCTTTTTTAAGGACCTTGGCTGCTGCTGATAAAGGTTTAGAAGATAATGAGGACCTATCCATGTTTTTGTCCAGTACCAAATTAAAGTCACCGCCAATGATTAGTTCGGTGGGGGAGCAAGTTATTTTGAAAAAGAGATTCACAAAGAAATCAGCGTCATCTTGATTTGGCCCATAAATGTTGAGCATGGTGACTGGTGTATTGGCTAAAAAGCCTCTAACCAAGACATATCGGCCCATTTTATCCTTCTCTAAGTATTCCAGTTGGAAGGGTACCCCTTTTCTAAGCAGAATAGCTACTCCCCGTGCTTGAGAAGTAAATGAGGAGTAGTAAATTTGGCCTTGCCATTGTTTGCCCAGTTTACAGTGCTCTGCATCAGTTAAATGAGATTCCTGCAGAAATGCAATGTCAACCTTTCTGATGAAGTTAAGGACTTTTCGGCGTTTGGTAGGTTGATTAATGCCATTGGTATTCCAGCTTAAAAATCTATATATCATATCTGGCCATGTATGTTAAACTGGTAGAGAGTAAACACAGATATGGTGGTGCAGCAGTCATAACAGTATAGTAAGCCAAGCAATTAGTGTCAATGGTTAATGTAAAAAACAAAATAATATCCTGTGCCTTAAAAAACAAATGGTCTAGAGAGGTCAAAGCTGAAACTAAAATAATCAGAGAAGCTACTACACCCATAGCCCCTCCGCCCACCCTCAAAAACCTCCCACCCCCCCAAAAAAAGAGTTGGCATATACTTTTTCCTGTCGACAAGCGTATTACCATACTCAACCCTGACAGGTAAAACCAGGCTACCTAATCTAAAGTAAAGTGCCAAGGATTCAAATAGAAACAACCCCATTGCAAGATGCCACCCAAATAGCCCAGATAGTGGCGGGCAAGGAACTAATGAACATATTATTCAAAAAACTCAGAGCCGAAAAAGCTCTATAATTAACATCTGAGGAGGCTAAATATCGTAGCCAAGTTAGAGGTAACGAGTTTAATAGTTAGATCCAACCAAGGGGCGGACTTTAAGTACCACACGCACTGGGCGTTGAGAGACCAGAGTATCCTGCCAAGATTCATCCCACAAAAAAAAAAAGGAGAGAAAGAGGGAAAAAAAAAGGTGTTGGGAGAAAAGATCTAAGGTAGATAAACAAGGGCGGAAATCTACTGGATTTACAAAAGATAAAATCATACAATTTTTTAGGCAGTACTCTTATTGCTATGGGCCCCCCAGATAGGTTGCCCACATGATCAGTCCGGCCCTGCCAGTGCGCTCAGCTAGTTTGTACAAAAGATAGTCCAAAAAAAACAAAAACAAAAACAAAAAACATCCACTTTACTTGGATTTCCATGCAGTCTTATTTCGCACATGAAGCCTCGGTGTGGTGCGTTACCTCAGATGATTAGAGTCACGGGCTCAAGTCAGCACGTCAGGGTGATGCTTCCCCAGGTAGTTCTCAGCTGACACCGGGGAGGTGAAGGTGCGTCTGCCCTCCGGAAGATCCATCACCAAGTTAGTAGGATGGAGGAGCCTGAAGGATATATTGCGGTCGTGTAGCTTCTTCTTCAGTGGTGCGAAGGCTTTCCTCTTTCTGTAGAGAGTTGTGGACATGTCCCGGAATATCATTATATTAGAGTTGCCGTACAGGAGCGATCTTTTCTTCCGTGCCGCGTCCAGGATCCTTGTCACATCTGTGAATCGGAGCAGTCTGATCACCATGGCCCGGGGGCGGCCACCCTCATCAGGTCGGCGCTGGAGCGTACGGTGAGCCCGCTCGATCTCGATAGGGGTCCCGGACTCAAGTCCTAGTATTTTCGGGAGCCACTCTTCTAAGAAAGTGATGGCGTTGCTCCCCTCTACACCCTCTGGGAAGCCAACCAGTCGCAGATTCTGCCTTCTGGCTCTGTTTTCCAGGTCATCGAGTTTATCTTTAAGGTCGCTAATTTCTTCCTCCGTCTTCTTTTTGTGATCTCCGAGGTCATTGTGTAGGAAGTCGAGACTTTCAGTGTGGTCGGCCTGCTTGCCTTCAATCTCTTTAACACGGAGACCTAGTGCGCGGTTGTCGCTGATGAGTGTTTCCACTGAGGTGGCCAGAGAGTTCAGCTTTCGGTCCAGCAGACTTTGAATTTTGTCGAACCCCTTTGCAAATTCTTCATGAAACCATGTCGGCGGCTTTTCAGCGTTGGTTTTGTTCGGGCTAACGCTAGCAGGCTTAGCTGCGTTAGCTACGAATGTTGTTGCTGAGGTGGGCTTTCCACCTTTGTCATCCTTCGCCCCTACATCAGCTTTTTTCGGCGGCATCCTGGGTTGTTAGTATAGTTACAAGAGGGTAATGTAGTCGTTTCTATGGCAAATTAGTGCGGGTTAATAGCGAAAAGTAGGATTAAGTACAGGAGCTGGTTTCACTGCGTCCGTCCTCTACGCCGCCATCTTGGAACCCATTTTTACACATCTATCAGACACAGAGCAACTCTTATTCATCTGAGTTGTATTTTTGTCGTCAAGACATCATGTAATTGTGAACGAGTGGTTAAAACTATAAATAAATAACTTAAGTTAAAATGTTGCTAAGATAAAACACGTGCGTTTAGGGCCAGTTAGGAAAGTCCATTCTTCGGGGCGGCGCCCAGGGTTCGAATCTGACCTGTGGCTCTTTCCCGCGTGTCATTCCCCATCTCTCTCTCTACCCACATTCCTGTCACTCTTCAGCTGTCTCTATCAAAATAAAGCTTGAAAGGGCCAAAAAATATATATCTTTAAGAAAAGTCCATACTGCATGCACAAAACTAAAAACAACTTCAAAACACTCAATAAAAACAAAGTTGAAAGCATGAACAATTCCATAAATACTGACTCTATCACATAATGTACAGTGGGTTTATCTGAGTTTTTTTCACATGAAAGTACACAAGTAACTGACCAATTGTTTATGTATCAATATATTGCAGCTTTAAGTTCTTTGCTAAAAACAATGCAATCAGAATCATCTAACCACAGAGCTTAAGAGGGCTTTAGTGGCATTCCTGACAGTAGATTTATCAAACTTGTACAAAATGTATTGAAGTGATAATCATTCTATAACTATTTGTATTATTAAACTAGAGAATTTCATATAGAATGTTTGTGTAACACATTAACCAGTAAAGGTGATAATATTTGTGGCACTCATTGAAAATGCTCTCAGTTCATATCAAAACCTTTTTTTGAGTCCTCTGTGTAGTTGAACTTTTATAATATTGCCAAATTGAACATCAGAACCTGATGCTCTCAGTTTGTACATCAGTCAGTAATCCAGTTACTTGAACCTTGTGTCCCTTTGATTGCGTACAGCTGTTTGATTCCACAGCTACGTGTGTGAACTGCCCAAATGTTCTTACAATTTAACCAAAAATGATGCACAAAGAATAAAAACTGTGGTTTGAGCAAGTTCAAGAGGAAGTTTTTGGAAGATTTCTCCACTCCACTCCAAGTGTCATGTTACACATGTACACAATACACAGCCAAAACAAAAAAAAAAGTTCATTCTTCATCTTAAAGTATGGGATTGCAGCGTGGCCCCAAAGAGGTGTATGCGTATGACGAAGCTCATGATGATGTCTTTTGCAATTTGTGCAAAAAACGTTGGGCCAACCTCTCGGAAAAGTCATAGAAACACGACCGATGGGTCGAGGAATACTGCAGTGAAATTCCATATGGAAAAAGATTAATAAAAAGTATGAGCAGTAGTAATAGTGTACCTGTGCTTTGCACAGCCAGCACGCTAATTATCCATGAAAGCCTCTGGCCATAAAAGAAGACGTGATGCAGATTCCGAATGGAAAAAAAAGACACTGAGGAATCGTGTTTTGATCCTCGTGCTCACTGAGCAAAATTAGCTTGTAGACTTGTTAACAAGTTAATGATTTGTTCAGGTTAACTCAGCTGATTCCTCTGTGTGTAAGACTAGAGGCTGAACTCGAAATATATTGTAGCAATCATTTTTACATTTTTAAAAGATGTCAACTGACCTACTGCAGTGGTAGTGTGTTTTTCACTATATCTTCTCCCCTTGCTCTTTATGTCACCTTTTAGCAGTAATTATCAAGCAGCGCAGCATGAGCGAGTGAAGCTCCAAAACTCTGCTGATCCTTGTTTTACTCAAACACACATGTTGTTGTCTGATGCATGTTGAAGGGAACAATGTTGAAAGAATAGTCATTGATAAGCAGTGGAGATGAATTATAAGCTTAATTTCCACTTATTTCCACTATAAATATGTTCAGTACCACTCAAAAGCTTGAACTCACCTATTTTTTTTTTCTTTTCTTTCAATAATGGCTGTTTTGATTTAACATTAATAAAAACAGTATCATGCAGACAGAAAATGTCTCATTTACATTGGAAAGTAAAGAAGAATAATTAAACGATTCAAACTTCCATTTAGTTGATGACCACACAGTGTTGCATGGCAGAGTTATCCTTCTGTTTTGAATTTGTTTTCCAGTCGAGAGAGCCGTAGATAGCCCAAGAGCATCATCCCTGTTTTTTCTTTGGGCCCTCTGCAGTCCGCTCAGATTGAACAGGTTTAATAGTATTTTCAGATGATATTCTGTTATCTAATTCCAACAGTGCTAACCTTAAACCAAAACCAAGTTTTAAGAATATCTTTGGTAAAGTGCCATGCCTGTTAGAGGCATTGTTGCTCACCTGACACTGAAATAGGAAACTGTTTCTGTTTAAATCTTCGCAGATTTTGATGCTCACCTTGATCAGTGAATCAAGCTTTTGTGGCAGGCAAGCCCAAATGTACTCAACAGTTCATGATTTCCCTTGATCAAAATGCTTGTTTGAGTCTTGCTTCAGAAAAGATTTTTGTATTTCATCCCATGATAGAGGCTTAGAGATTAAAACTTTAGATGCAGTATTTCATAATTTTGACATAATTTTGTGTCGTTGCTCATTTCCTCTTTTCAAACCTGACTTCCTGTTGTGTTTCATTATGTTCTATTAGAGTCATTGCACAGTTAGTGTAAATCCAGCATGTTTGCTCTCAGCGTGTGTATTTTAAATTCAAATTCAAATTCAAATTCAAATTCAACTTTATTTATATGGCACCTTTCCTACCAAGGTAACTCAAAGTGCCTTACAGGGATAAAACAAACAAAAAATAAAAGACAAGCAAAGTAAAACATGAACAACAAAGAAACACCCTGAAAACCCAAACCTCCCTCCCCCACACAGATATACACAACTACATACACACTCACACACATACAATGCCATAGCCACCCACACACACAAACATACACACATCCACACACATATATTTTTAGTGAGGAGACATGGCTGGGCACCGAAACCTGAGATGAGGAAGAACCTACCGTTTGGGGCCGCTCACACCGAGAGGAGCCATGGTCCATGACTGCGGGGGCGCCGCCACAGGGGCCACCCCAGCCCAGGCAGACAGGAGGCCCCACACCAAGGTGTGGAGCACACTAGCCCCCGGGCCAGGACCGCCCACGGACCGCACCCCCATCAGTGGGCCAGAGACAACTCCCGGTGTGGTAGGCCCCCAGGAGGAAACACTGGAAAACTGAGGGGCTAAAACAGTAAAATAAGATAAAAGGTATAAAAGCTAGAAACCATAAAATAAGATAAAAGGTATAAAAGCTAAAACAGTAAAATAAGATAAAAGGTATAGAAGTTAAAACAGTAAAATAGGATAAAAGGTATAAAAGCTAGGAACCATAAAATAAGATAAAAGATATAAAAGCTAAAACAGTAAAATAAGCTAAAAGGTATAAAAGCTAAAACAGTAAAATAAGATAAAAGATATAGAAGTTAAAACAGTAAAATAAGATAAAAGGTATAAAAGCTAAAACAGTAAAATAAGCTAAAAGGTATAAAAGCTAAAACAGTAAAATAAGATAAAAGATATAGAAGTTAAAACAGTAAAATAAGATAAAAGGTAAAAAAGCTAGAAACCATAAAATAAGATAAAATGTATAAAAGCTAAAACAGTAAAATAAGATAAAAGGCATAAAATAAATAAATACATAAATAAATAGATACAATTGAATAGTTATATAATCCGACTAAAACATGGGGGTGAGCATATAAGGAATTTAAAAGGAGTTAAACAAGTCAGTTAAAAGCCTGATTAAAAAGGTGGGTCTTGAGCCGCTTTTTAAAAACATCAACATTCTCTGCAGCCCTGAGGTTCTCCGGCAGGCTGTTCCATAATCGGGGCCAAAATAACTGAAAGCCGCCTCCCCGTGTGTTTTAGTTCTTACTTGAGGTATTGTTAAAAGGCCAGCGCCGGAGGACCTCAGGGTCCGCGAGGGTGATAAGGTAAAAGTAATGTAGATAAATAAGAAGGCCCAAGACCGTTAAGACATTTAAAAACTAGTAAAAGAACCTTAAAATCGATCCTGAAGCGCACGGGGAGCCAATGCAGCGATTTTAAAACAGGTGTAATGTGCTCCCGCCCTCTGGTCCTCGTCAGCACGCGTGCGGCTGAGTTCTGTAATAATTGTAGATTGTGCATGTTCTTTTTGGGAAGACCAGAGAGCAGGGAATTACAATAATCTAAACGACAAGAGATAAAAGCATGCATCAGCACCTCCGTGCTGGCCTGAGAGAGAAACGGGCGGACTCTGGCTATATTCTTAAGGTGGTAAAAACCTATTTTTGTTATATTTTTGATGTGTGGAATAAAAGTGAGCTCAGAGTCAAAAATCACGCCCAGATTTTTTACAAATTTTGAGGGTTTAAAATCCTGTAATTTTGGTAGAAGTTTCTCTCTCTGGCCTTCAGGACCAATAACTAAAACCTCTGTTTTGTCCCGGTTGAGCTGAAGGAAGTTTGCTGCCATCCATGACTTGATGTCTTCGATGCAGTTAAAAAGGGCATCAATTGGCCCTATGTCATCAGGAGACACGGCGATGTACAGTTGCGTATCGTCAGCGTAACTATGAAAGCTGATGCCGTGTCTCCTGATGACGTCCCCAAGAGGAAGCATGTAGAGATTAAAAAGAAGTGGACCTAAAATTGACCCTTGGGGAACCCCACACTTTATCTCATGGATTCCTGAGGAACATGTATCCATACTTACAAAGAACCTTCGATCAGTGAGGTAGGACGTGAACCAGTTAAGAACAGTACCAGAGAAGCCAACCAGGTTCCTCAGTCTGTTTAATAAAATGTGATGGTCTACTGTATCGAAGGCGGCGGTTAGATCCAGTAGTACCAAGACTGTGAGTTTATGATTATCTAAATTACACCTGGTATCATTTAAAATCTTTAAAAGTGCTGTCTCAGTACTGTGGTTCATCCTAAAACCAGACTGATGGGTCTCTAAAATTTGCTTTGAGTTTAAGAAAACATTTACTTGTTTAAAAACAAGTTTTTCTAAAATTTTACTAAAAAATGGTAAGTTGGATACAGGCCGGTAGTTATTTAAGACATTGGGGTCTAAATCACTCTTCTTCAGAAGGGGCTTCACCACCGCTGTTTTAAAGGCGGTGGGGAAGACACCCGTCTGAAGAGAGCAATTCACCATATACAGCAGCTGTTCCTCAAAGAATGCATAGAGTGTTTTAAAAAACGGTGTGGGAATTGGATCTAAAAGGCAGGTTGTGGGCTTTACCTGGGAGAAAACTCGACCAAGTGTCCTCGCATCAACCAGGGCAAAACTCTCCAGTGTTTCCTCAGGTAAAAGCAATGATCCAGGTGTTAAAAGCTGTTGGGATAAAAGACTGGATCTGATATCATTGATTTTATTTCTGAAGTGGTCTGCAAAGTCCTCGCAGAGGGCTTTATCTGGTGTCCTGGAGGATCTTTTAAAATTTGTGTTTGTTAAGCGGTCAATTGTGGAGAATAGGAATTTGGGATTATTTTTATGGTCATGGATTAGTTTTTGATAATGGAAGATTCTTGCTTGTTTGACTGTGTTATTGTAAATTTTGAGGTGTTGATGTAATATTTCATAGTGAACTGTTAGTTTAGACTTCCTCCATCTCCTTTCAGCACTCCTGCTCCTCCTGTATTTTACAGCTGTGTTACATGTTATCAGCTTGCCCGCTCTTTGTGGAACAAAAATATCCTGCATCATTTTTTAGAAGCAGATGAACATCAGATTGTGGTTTTTCCAATTGACTGCAGTGAAATCGGTCGATGCTGATTAAATCTCTCTGCATTAAAGTCATCCCAGCACTCTGAGAGGAAAAAAAAAACACAACCCTAATGAATAATTGTGTCATATGGCTATGTTGATTACAAATTACTTAAGTGCTCCTGAAGACATGCAGTGTGTTTTATTCATGACTAAAAGACCCAGCAAGGACTAGTCACTGTTAATGTGCTTAAGGAGTCTTTTGAATCAATTGTGAATTATGAAAAGTGATGACATGCAGGAAAATCAACTCAGCGTTTCCAGGCCTCTTCCTATACTTTCCATATCAAATATTTATCATTTTTATTTGTGCCGATGATCCCTGTGTTCAGATAAGCACTTTCAGCCTCATTCATATACCTCTCCACTGGAATATTTATGACTTATATTTGCTTAAAAATTAAGTACAGCTTTCCTGAATTGAACCCAGACTCAAGAAAAATGCAGAAGCTGGAGGGAAACAGCGGGGGAATACAAATCACCTCCCTACCTCTCGGTGAGAAATTGCCGGTGTTCCCATTGGATCATTTTGCCCGCTGCGCTGCTATTTCTGTCTTATTAACATCAATGAGCACTTATGAGGTTCTTGGTGCTCCAGAAGTGCCAGTGGTCATAATATTTTTAAAAACATGATGGTTTTCTTTGGGCATAACAAATTCCTACAGTCTCCCAGCTTGATTACAGGCTTTCACTGATTTGTCTCTCGTGTGGAACAGCATGTACTATTTAAGTGTGCGTAACCTCATTAGCAGTTTAATCTGCAACACATTTGGTACATATTATCACTCCAAGTGCCTAAAATACATTTAGAGACGCCTGAGTAACTTCAAACCTTTGTGTTTTGACAGTTTGTCAGTACAAATAGTGCAGTATAAATAAGATCTGATTGATTGATATTAATTTTCTCATATTGTGATACACTTTGTAGCTTTATAGATTTTTGTATCATGAAATATGAAAGCGTGATATGTCATCCCCGTCTAGAAATGAAATCTCGTGCATTGCTAGGTGACCGCAGTGAACCTCTAATATTTAGTTGATATTGGGTTAAATTCAGTTTCAGCTTCATAACTTTTTTTCATCAGAAAATGCCACACCACACAGTACACGCTTTGAGACGAGTGTTCAGTATCAAGTGTCACACTGCCTCACAGAGTCAGAGCACATGTCACAAGCTCAGTTTTTGTTCCAAGGATTAATTTTGGAAAACCTCCAAAGAGAATCGATCGAGGCCAGCAGCTGGAAGTGGAATCAGCCAGACGCCCAGGGGAGAGTGTTTAGATGATGACATGACTCACCACCCTCCTGAAACCCTCCTGTTGAATGTAAGCATGATTCTGGAGCTGCTCGGACTATTCCTCAACCAAACCTTTTGAGATGGACTCTTTGTCCAACAGCCAGTATGTTTCTGTAGCAATCTCACATCATAATTTGAGTTTTATTGATACCTTTTATGACAGTATTGAAACACAATATATATATTTTTAACCCATTAAACATAGTCAGAAGTACCTCAGTAGTGTCTGCAGGTATTCCTTTCAGGCCGCATACAACAACACCAATAAGGGAGGCAGCCTGTACAGTATGTAACCTGAGAGGTCAAACCCAGGGCAAAGCAAATAGGATATAAATGAGAGCCTGGTGGAGCACACTTCTGTGTAAAGAATATGATAAATTATCAAGTGTGCAGTGTTTAAATACCCACTTGCACAGAACATAATTTAAATCCTTAAATGCAGTTTATTCAAACATACCTGCAGTCCTCGTCTTTCCGGGTCTTTAGCGACACAGCAATTATAAAGCACATTAAGCCATGGATCAAAATCTGTCAACTTTTGTAGGATTTCCTCAGCTGAAGTGGTTCTGTTTCTTCTTCAGCCAGAAGGACCACATGGGTGTTTATAGCAGCAGGATATCGAGGCAGGCAGAGGACCCCTCATCAGTCAAAGCTTCTCTTGGGACCAGTACTCATTGTCCTATTCAGATCTCATGTCATCTGAGCTAGCTTCGCCATTCTCGTGCTTCAGATCTAATTTTAAATGATCTGATTCATAAATGCTACAAAAATAGATTCCTCATCATCAGTAGTTTCAGAAACATCCTCATTTCCAGAGCTGCTGTCGTCAAAATGCTCCAGCATCAAAGAAAGTGCTGCTTTGCACTAAAGCTGACACCCAGGTGCTGCAGCATCACGCTGCTGCCACAGAAAGCTGGCTGAATTTATTCATAGTTACAGTGAGACCATGCATGAGGCCACACAAGAAAACACAACATTACTTGTGATTAGATTAGATACAACTCTATCGTCATTGCACAGTACAAGTACTTCTAACCAGAAGTGCAGAATATGTACATATGTACTGGGATATACAGTTTCAGGCAGGTCTGGAAAAAATGCTGTGAAGTAAGAATGCTTTCAAAAATGGAAATGTTAATAGTTTATTTTCATCAGTTAACAAAATTCAGTCAACGAACAGGAGATAAATCTAAATCAAATTAATATTTGCACCTGTTGTAGGTTGTTCCAGATATCTTGGAGAACTAACCACAGATCTGTTAATGTAGGCTTCCTCAAATCCTTCTGTCTCTTCATGTAATCCCACACAGACGCGATGATGTAGAGATCAGGGCTCTGTGGGGGCCATACCATCACGTCCAGGGCTTGTTGTTCTTCTTTACGCTGAAGATAGTTCTTAATGACATTGGCTGTATGTTTGGGGTCGTTGTCCTGCTGCAGAATGAATTTGGAGCCAATCATACGCCTCCCTGATTATTGCATGATGGATAAGTATCTACCTGTATTTCTCAGCACTGATAATACCATTAATCCTGACCAAATCTCCAACTCCATTTGCAGAAATGCAGCCCCAAACTAGTAAGTAACCTCCACCATGCTTCACTGTTGCCTGCAGACACTTATTACTGTAATGAACTGTCCTGTGCTACATATATTTCAAATTTTGACCCATCAGTCCGGAGCACCTGCCTTTTGTGCATAGTTGAGTCCCTTGGCCTTGTTTCCATGTTAGAGGCTTTTTGGCTGCAACTCTTTGATGAAGACCACTTCTGGCCAGATTTCTGCGGACAGTAGATGGGTGTACCTGGGTCCCGCTGGTTTCTGCCAGTTGAGCTGATGGCACTGCTGGACATCTTCCGATCTTGAAGGGAAATACGCTTGATGTGTTTTTTATCTGCTGCACTAAGTTTCCTTGGTCGACCACTGCGTCTACGATTCTTAGCGTCTCCCATTTCTTTGTGCTTCTTCAAAGAGCTTGAACATCTTGAAACCCCAGTCTGCTCTGAAATCTTTGTCTGGGAGAGTCCTTGCTGATGCACTACAACTAACTACCTTGTGTCTTGTTGCTGTGCTCAATCTTGCCATGGTGTATGACCTGTGACATGAAACTGTCTTCCACACCCTCTCCTTGGTAGCAGTGTGGCTGTTTCTCACCCAGTTTCAAGCCTCCTACAGAGCTGTTTCTGTTTAAGCTATTGACTGTGTTTCAACCTACATGTGAAATTGATGATCATTAGCACCTGTTTGGTATACTTGGTTGATCATACACCTGACTATAATCCTACAAAATCTCTGACTTCGTCCAAGTGTACCTATAAGAATTGATGCTGGTTTGAAGGCAAAGGGTAGTAACACCACATATCACTTTGAATTTTGTAAATTGATTTAAAAAAAAAAAAAATACAATTATTTATATTTTGAAAACATTCTTAGTTTACATAATTTTTCACCCCTGCCTAAAACTTTAGAACAGTACTGTGTAAATAAAATGTACTCTATATATGTATATGTTATGCTAAGATATATACAGTATGCACAGAGTGAAGTAATGCAGTTGGTGGACCTTATATACAGAATGAACAGCTGGATATGAATACACTATAGGTCAGATATGAACAGTATAGACAGGAGTATATGAATACACTATAGATATATGCAGTTGGACAATATAACTATGTATTAGTGTGTGGGCGCATAAATAGTCCAGGTAAGTGCAGTAGTGTGGTGGTGGAGTGGAAGAAACAGTTCAGTACATGGAGGGTGGGGTGGGTCCAGTAGTGCCTCCCAGAGGGGCAGAGGACCAACAGTCTGTTAACTGGGTGAGATGTGTTCCTAATGTTGAGCTGGACCACCTCAGTCGTGGAGGGTGGAGATCCAGCTATCACTTCATCCAGCATGAGGTTTCTTTGTTGGATGCACAGCATCTTTAGAAGTGGGTCTACTGTGTGTCCAAAGATTCAGCCATCTCGTAGGATAAGCTGTGCTTCTACATGTTCTGCCATGTACTGAAACATGCTGGTTAAATAAAGACCAAAACTTTTCCTGGAACTTTTTTTTCTATTTGTTCTTTTGTTACTTGGCTGGTGAAGTAGTGAGAAATCACACTTTCTTAACCCATTTACTACAATTCCCATGTACCACATGCAGCTTCCCATGTTTTTCAATGTGACTGCTTGTGTTGTTTATGAGTATGAAAAGTTGTGTTCCATTACAGAGCGGTGCCTCACCTTTATTTTTCTTGTTGTTGCTCACAGTGCTGCTGTTTAAATATTCATCGCTGTGAGGATTCTTTCATGTTGGCGCTGCCTGTGGGAAACACAAACATATATCAAATGAGACATCCACCCAACTGGACTCACAATGATGTCAGAAAATGCAGAAGAAAAATTAAATCAGGTAAAGCAAATGTCATTTATGACATTTGACCTAATAAAGGTTAAAAAAATCTATCATATAATAAAATAATTTTTAGTTTCTTCATCTAAAGATGAATGAATTATCTCAACCGTAACACTCTTTTTATTTTCCTCGTGTTCACTGTTGTAGGAAATGAGCTTAAACATGGTATGCCTCTAAAGAAAATCAATTGAATTCTCGCTTCTCTTAATGTGTGTGTGTGTATGGGGGGCATTTTATGCCAGCACACTATACTAAAACGCCTTAACCGCGTCGCCTACGCCTGCATAAAGACTGAAAAATACACGTCCAATACGCATGCGTACAGGCACGCGTATTGCGAGTACACCAAATAATGAAGGGTGACAGATGATAAGTGTCATGCCACGTGCAAACGCAGCGCCTGTGCGCACGCTCGTCTCAATGTACAAATAATTATTTACTTTATGATGACGAATTTTGAGTTTAACAGCTGCTTGGCTTCACAATTCAAGCAGTCCATGTATTACCAAGAGAGACCGATGTGACAGTTTAGGCTATTTCAGTCACACGTGCACATGTTAAGGCGTCTGAAGCGTTGGCTTTAGTACAATAGTGACACACGTTAACGCCTATAGCGTGTGAACGCCTTTAACGGGATGTTGAGGTATATCAGGGACTGTACCATTGCTCAGGCGCGAAACGGAAGAGGCTGTGCGCATTTACGCACGAGGTACACTGGATCATCAGGACCTGACAGTTATTCATTTTCTATGTCCTGCAGCCTATCTACACAGATCAGCTGTTACATAGTCTCAGGTTCATACGGGATTGTTTAGAAGAAAGCATAACTTATAGATGAATCCCAAGCCCCATCAGAGCTGTCAGGATAGTTTTATTTTTAAGTAGCTGAAATTATTTTAGTTCTCCCTTTCACCCTTGCCTTTTTTACGTTTTAAACAAAAAACAATAAACAGACCGGTTTTTCCGTTTTTTTGTTGTCTGAATCAAAATCGAAAAACCGAAACAGCCTAAACTGTCACATCAGTCTCTCTTGTAATACATGGACTGCTTGAATTGTGAAGCGCAGCAGCTGTTAAACTCAAAATTCGTCATCATAAAGTAAATAATTATTTGTACATTGAGACGAGCGTGCGCACAGGCGTCCGCTGCGTTCGCACGTGGCACGGCACGAATGACCCCTCGCTATTTGATTTCCACAAACACTACACAGTGTGTGTCTGTACGCTCATGTAGAATTGTACTTAACAGTCACGCGTGCTCTTCATGTCACGTATTTGAGGCGTAGTTCACCCGTCACGTAGGCGTATTCACAACGCGTGTGCAGCGTCTGTGTGACGCCTATGTGATGCCCGTCTGTCCATTGAAAGTGAATGGAATTTACACGCTCACGTTAGAGGTTTGATGTCATCGCATAGGCGCTGTACACGCGTCTTTAGTATAGTGTGCTGGCATAAAATGCCCCCGTGTGTGTGTGTCTGTGTTTGCTCATTTGTTTGCTCATGCACAGGACTCACTAACACCACCGAATGTACAACAGACAAACAGATCGATGTACCTCTGCCCCTTCTTCGTGGAATCTCTGCCTGCAGAAAGCAGGTCATGTTGTAAATAGCATGTAATACCATCCTCTCTACTTCTATGTGCTTTAAATTAGCAGTGTGTGTGTGTGTTTGTGTGTACACTGCGACTCCACGGTGGATTCATTTGTGTTGAATTAGTGTATGAATAGGCTTCCATTCAAATTCCTGTCCCACCGGCCATCGAGAATAAACTACAAAATAAACTAGAGCGTGTGTGTTCATGCTAATGAAGGAACATGTCACCCAGGGCAACAGTGTGACTCATAGTTTTTGGACAGTAATGCTCCGTGACACAGAGGAATGAGATTCATCAGGCTTTAGATTCGATAAACACAGGATACATCGAGCGTTGGTTTGGCTCTGCACATCGAATCTGTTGTAAAGGAAAAATGACCACACACGTGTTTTAATTCAAGTATAAATAAAAACTAAAAGCCAAGAAAACCATTAAATTAGAATCAATTTGAGATTATGGCTTCACTTAACAACCAGCATGCTACTAATTAATTATGTAATAATAAAATCAGTAATCAGTAAGCCATGCTGACCCACTTAGTGCTAATAAAGGCAGTGTACTGATCCAGTATCTGTCTAATGTTACTAAGAATATAAATGGCCTTCTTTACTCTACAAATCATGACAGCAACAACACGGACTGAAACATTTCTCAGGTTGAGATAAACTCGTCTTAACGAAGGTGTAAATGAAGCGTCCTGCTGACAGAGTCCTCAGGGCTGATTTAATCACTGATTTAACACACTGCTTTAAGTCTCTTTTCCAGCTAAAATTAGAACCCTAAGTTGAGACCCTCGTCTGTTGGAGACTGGCTCTCACAGTCAGGAGGGAGTTAATAAAAGGCATGGATGCTTATCTGGACTAATAAGCAGCAGCTCTTTGCCAGAAGCCATGCAGGTAGTTAACAAACTACCGCTGCCATCAGTCACTCCTATGAGGAGGAGAGTTTGTAACTGTGTGCTATCAATTAACACACTTTAAATCTGACATTTTGACACGTGAAGAGTTTGTTGGCAGTAAACACAAAAGAGCCTCTTTAAAAACAAATGCATGAATCAACACCAGTAAAATGGAAATTTCCTGGAGGAGTGCACACGTTTTGTTTTATGATTTTTATATTTAGGAAATAAATAAAAACAGAAAAATCCGTTTTTACGAATGAATCCTTCATTTACACTTTCACACTCAACTGTTAAAAGATGTGTTTTATAGTGCTCCAGCAGAAACAGATTTAGAATTACTGGCTGAGATGAAGGCTGGATTTCCAACTATTGTTTTGTCATTACTAAAGTGAGTACTGCTCAGGTGAGCATCAGTGTGATCAGATTAAAGGGTAATTCAGTGGTAAAATGTATTGTGATCAGAAAACACGTTTTATAATCCTAAACCACAAAGAGTTCATGCAAAACACACAGAATGTCAGCTACATAGAGGCTATAAACCAGGGCTAGTCAATTCTGATATCAGGAGGTCCGGATAGAGAAGATTTCCTCATGTTCAGGTCTGCAGCATCATCATGTTTAAGTTGCATTATAATTTAGTTATACATTACAATTATTTGATATATATTGAAGCAGAATTGTCACTGTATCAACATCTGCACTGTGTGAAGTCAACGACTCAAAGCAAAGTCAATTTGACGTTCAACTCAGAATTATAAATAAAAAGTACTTTCTAATAATAATAATAATAATAATTAGTGCTGTCAAAAATATCGCGTTATTAACGCGTTAACGCAAAACAATTTTAACAGCGTTAATTTTTTTATCGCGAGATTAACGCTCTTTGTGACCTAGTGAACTTGTAGTTTTTTCATAAGCTGTGGCCACTGCTAGTAACGTTAGAAAAACTACAGGATCCAGCTGTAAACCGGAAGCAAAACAATAAGCGCGCCCCACGCTACCGTATTGTGTGGATGTCGAGCACGAGATGCTGAAATGGACGCTGCTAACAAAATTATGAATGGAAAAGTTCGTTAGATAAAAGTTATCTGTGTGTATTGTCGGTGTGAACTGAGTTATCATCGTAGCACATCCAGTCTGAAATAACACTTGATGGCCAAACACACCGGCAATTTAAATTCTCCGCCTCCTCCGCGTCATAACCAGGCGACAATGGATGGATTTATTTTGTATCACCCTGTTTTGAAGGTTGTTGAGGGGGCTGTTTTTGTGACTACGTATTTATTTTTTTGTCATCTGTTTATTGATAGTGTTGCTTTGTTTGAGATTTTGCTTCAGACGTGAATGGCTGTAACACTACATGTTGTTGTTGTGGTTTGCAATAAAAAAACATTTGCACAAAGCAAGCCTATCCACTTTTCCATGTTGATAAGAGTATTAAAATGATAATTCAAGGGACATTTAGAATAGATAAAAATGTGCGATTAATTTGCGATTAATCGCGAGTTAACTATGACATTCATGAGATTAATCGCGATTAAATATTTTAATCGATTGACAGCACTAATAATAATAACAAGTTATTGGCTGACTTGGCTTCAGTCTTCTGGATTAAAAGTTTTCGGTGTCAACCTTCCTCCGTTTAGCACACGCCATTGCACACTGACTCACAGTTTGACTTCTTTTCTCTCTCTTGTCTCCTCACTCCTTTATATTTTTCTCTGTCTTGTCTCCTCACTCCTTTATATTTTTCTCTGTCTTGTCTCCTCACTCCTTTATATTTTTCTCTCTCTTGTCTCCTCACTCCTTTATACTTTGTATTTTTCTCTCTCTTGTCTCCTCACTCCTTTATATTTTTCTCTGTCTTGTCTCCTCACTCCTTTATATTTTTCTGTCTTGTCTCCTCACTCCTCTATATTTTTCTCTCTCTTGTCTCCTCACTCCTTTATATTTTTCTCTGTCTTGTCTCCTCACTCCTTTATATTTTTCTCTCTCTTGTCTCCTCACTCCTTTATATTTTTCTCTGTCTTGTCTCCTCACTCCTTTATATTTTTCTGTCTTGTCTCCTCACTCCTCTATATTTTTCTCTCTCTTGTCTCCTCACTCCTCTATATTTTTCTCTCTCTTGTCTCCTCGCTCCTTTATATTTTTCTCTCTCTTGTCTCCTCACTCCTCTATATTTTTCTCTCTCTTGTCTCCTCACTCCTCTATATTTTTCTCTCTCTTGTCTCCTCACTCCTTTATATTTTTCTCTCCGTCACTGTCACTGCTGCTCTATTCAGTGAAGGCCCGCCCTTCCCTGCCTGTGATTGGCTGACATTCTTGCCCTCACCTTGACCAATCTCAGTCCTCCTCATGTCTAAACCCAACCAACTCGAACCCCCGAAGGCAACGAGTACCGGCCAATCAGAGACAGGTAGGATGTCCCTTTCACCGAGTAGCGGTGTAGAGACACTGTCAGAAAAAAGAGTCACAGGGCAAAATGTAATCTCCACCAAAACTGAATAAAACTGTAAAAATGATATGTTGTTTCCAGCTCTCGGTCCAGACAGGACAGAGTCTGGGTCCAGACCCGGAATGCAGTCCGTCTATTAGCGACCTGTGGTATAAACTGTCTGGTCTTGTCTCAGTCTCAATACACTCTGGTTTTGTTTTTTGTTTTTTTGGTTTAGGTGGTCTTACTGCAACATAGATTCTGGGCAGACCAGCTGTCTCACTGTGCTCCATTAAACCACCAGATTTGTTTCCCAACACAATGTATGTGCTTTAAGTTAAAAGAAAAACTTTTCTTCTCTCTAATCTATTTCACCAACATTTTGTTGCCAAACTCTAAAATGCTTCTGTTGGTTGAAAACTATATTTGACCTTCAGCATGTTGTTGAAGCCGGGGACAGACAGAGACAGTCCAAACTGTCTCCACAACAGATCCTGCACCAGCTTTTAAAAAAAGCTGTGATACAAGATATTCTTTCTGGGTGCAGTCCTTTAATGTGAGCGTGCAGGGTATAGCTGTGCTCTGTTGGAAAATATACATCCTGAGTAAATAATGCATCACTTCAAAGGACAGAAACGTCAGATCTATGTGGAGCAATGAGGAGACTGTAACCTTCGTCATATTAATACATGAAACAAAGAGAGATGCCTCATTTCATCACTCTTTCCACATCGTTTGAGGTTTAAATGACTCTTTACTTGAATCTCTTAATTGTATTATTTTCTTCTGCCGTGTTTTTTCGTGCGAAGAGAATGAGCACCACCAACTGTTTACCTTGATGAGCCCAACAGATTTGAATAATAGGTTGAAATGTGCATGTACTCATCGTTTTGCCAATTTCTAGAAATTTGGTTAAAATTTTTTCTACGTTTGTGTGGAAACTTGACTTCTGTGCTGAAGGACTATTCTATATAAATATTATAGCATTCATTTCATTATTCATGTTATTTAGCATTAGCATTATTGACCAATTTAACTGTGCTTTTAAGATCCAGTGTTGGTGGCAGTGATGGCAGCATGTTTGTTAGTTTACATTTTAACTGCAGCAGTATGTTGATCGTGTGTGTTGGAGGGTTGGAGTGGGGATGTTTTCCAGTATTGATGATTTTGTCTCCATGCTGGACATGACCTTGTTGTGTGTGTTTAGAGTGCACTTTATTTTCTCATCATATTTCAGTCAGAGACGTGTGTGTGTGTGCGCGTGCGTGCCTGTGTAGGTTGTCACTGTTTTTTTAATCCTACATTTTTAATATTGTAGTTGTGGCTGTGACTGTCATTGTGACTTTGTGCAACGCTTTTTATCGCACTGTACCATGATTGTTCCCTTCTCTGTAAGTCGCTTTGGATAAAAGCTAAATGACTAAATGTAAATGTAAATGTGACTTTCATTACTCTTACTACAGAATTATAAAAGGCCAACATTTCTACATTATTATACAACACTGACAATGACTTTCCATTAGTTAACCCTTGATAGTAGCCAGTTCCACAGTGTAATCGCACTGTGGTAAATATGTTCAGCTGTACTCGAGTGTTTGTTCTGATTACATTACTTATGATCAAAAACTAGCGAGTCGACAACTTTACTAACAGCCAAACAACAACAAGGTCAACAACAGCAGAAATAGCAGCCGCTAATATTACTTACTAGTCCAACAGCAGTCAGCCCAGCTCGGCGTCTGTCTTTCAGCTCTCACCAACCACTAAAAGTCAGTCCCACATTGCCATTATGTCTGTCTGCAGTCATGTTTCCCAGTTCCAGTTCTGGCACAACACCAGCTCTAATCCTCATGTGCATTCCCTGTGTTCATGGTCTGAAAATCTCCTTCTCTGTGGTCCAAAACGCCTGTGGTACAAACACTAACACTCAACCATGGTGCTCTGAGCTCACAGTCAGGGCAGCCTGGCTAACAAAATGAGCTAACATTAGCTAACAGCAGCTACAGTTGGCAGCAGTTTACTTCACTGTCTATCAGGAAACTCTGTAAATCACAGAGAGTTGAGGCGGAGCAGCCGGAGGACATCAGAGGGAAAAGCAGAAAACATTTTCTCCATAAAATATGATCCAGTTTCACCAAAATCAGTCAAATGTGGTTGTGTGTGTGACTTAGTGCCATAAAGCATTACGCACTTCTCCGACACCATTCAACACCATTCACCTTTTTACTGTCCTTAGCAGTGTATATACCACCATCAGATGGAAACTTGACCAACATTTGTCCACCAAGCTGCCGATAGGTTACATTCATTAACATTAGCAACAGAAAAATGGTGACAAGTGTGTGAGAGATGGACTCAGCTGTAGAGGTTGTTGTAAGTTGACTCAAAGAAACTCTTCAATCTGCACATTTCTGTTTCTTCAGTTCTAAAATATATATAATGTTAACTGCTCCTTCATATCACGAGAGTACTCATTTATGATTTAGTTTGACAAATATATCTTCAGCTGAAGTATTTTAAAATGAAAGTCTTCAAATGCAGCGCTGATTTTCTCCATATTACAGACTGATGTATAAAACATGAGGCAGTGTGCGGCATGCTACACTCCCACCATGTCTGATGTTCTCTTCACCTTTATAGGACCTCACAGGCCTCTGCTCTGACAAATGTGAGCAGTGTGGAGAGGCAGGCAGGAACCTGCACCACGTGAGAATCTAACCAAATTTTGTGTGAAAGCACAGACGTGCCATCTCTGATGATGAGTGCTTCTCTGGGTGGATTTGGGAGACAAGAGGGTATGGATGCTGAGAGAAAGAACCAGCAGGCTGCTGTGAAATCAGCAATTAGTGTGCGTGAGAGAGAGAGAGAGAGAGAGAGAGAGAGAGAGAGAGAGAGAGAGTGAGAGTGAGTCAATGCAGTGTATATACACATATGTGCATATCTGCCAGAGTATGTGTGGGTGATCTCACCTCTCCACCATCAGCATGTATGTATATATTCTACCTATGGTTGAATTTCATTCCTTCCCATCCAGATCTTTGCAGGGAGGAGTGTGATGACTCATCCTCATCGCTGGCAGAAACGATTAAAAAAATAAATACACAGCTTGGGTGCTCTGTGACTCAGGGGACAAAAAAGAATTAACTTGTGAGGTTGGAAAAACTTGGAAAAAGTCGCGGGTTTTAAGCCGAGCTCTCGCTCACTCAGACACTCTGTCACGCAGTCTTCTCCTGTCTGAAGAATGAGGCTGACCAGGCAGGTCGAGGTAAAAACTAAGAGGAGCTGGAGGTCATAAGGAGGCATTTAAGGGAGTAGCTGGTGCAAAGGTGACATACTTTTGACAACCTAATAAGGTTGTCAAAAGTATCTTAATTTTTGATGCTTTTTGGATACCATGTGTTTAAAATGATACAATACTATCGTTTGAAAGTATCAAGTACCATAGCTATATAAAAAAAAAAACAGATCTACAATCCGATTTTCAACCCAGGGCTGCACAGATGAAGCAAAGAGGAAGAAATTGATTTGAATAATAATAATGTGAATTACTATGAACATTATTACAATGTTACATCTAAATGTGTGTTTACTACCTTTTTCTACTTGCAGTATTTTTGCCGTAAACAAGCTGAAACATTAAGAGTCAGACTGAGACAGTTAGTTGGCTGTAACGGGAGTCTTCCTCCCGGGGTGCCCATGAACACGCCGCTGAAGGAGCAGTGCACGAATGCAGCTGGATTCTCCCATGAGCCTCCTCCATGTAGTCTCTGCCAGTAGATATGAACACATGCTGGTCTTTGTAGCACAGTTGTGCTCTTTGGGTGCCTGTGAGCATGCAGAGCAGTCTGTGTGTCTATGTCTGTGCCCGTGTGTCTGTGTGTGTGTGTGTTGTGTGTGTGTGTGTGTGTGTGTGTGTGTGTGTGTGTGTGTGTGTGTGTGTGTGTGTGGAGGTCCCTGGATTTAGCCCAGCTAATCAGATCAACTTGGCATGAAAGACAAATAGGCCTCAGGCATTAGTGTGCTCAACCTATTTAATTGCAGCGTTCTCACTCTAACAGGTCAGTGGAGAACGCACACACTTTTGGAAGCTCCGCATGCTGAACTGAGAACAGCCACAGTGGTGTTTTGGGGGTAGATGTCAGTGCTCCATGATGAGCCATAAAGATTTTTGTAGTTTCATGTGGTGGCTGCCAAGTACCACAAATACTCACTGAGTGCCTCTAATTAACTTTCATAGGACAATGACTTAGAACATTCATCCAAATTCACCCCCCAAAAAATCTGCTAATGCAGATGTCCACCTTCAAGCACAGTGAATGAAATGTACTGAGGGTGTGGATCATTTACATTTAAACATGTCAGCAGCAGCATCTGGCCCAGAAACACTGTCCCTGTTACAGACACTCCACACACCTCAATGTGAATATTTTGTATCAGAACAGCTTCACATCTGAAAACTTTGAAAATGAAACCAGATGTAGAAACTGGAGGAAAGGAAAGTGATGAAATAATCTGTGATGCAGCCCTTACTCAGCAGCTTTTGCTCTCTTTTGTGTGAGGCGTTCTCTGAAATCATGTGTACAGTTCAGATTGTGTTGATATGACTTAAAGAACTGAAACCATAAAGATCAGTGGAGATGGGAGAGTCTTAAGCTGATCTGGCAAACATAACTAGTTTGAATAATGAGTAACATTAATACTGTTCTGTCCTCGCTGAGGTGTGATAACTCCAACTAGACAGTGAGTTAAACTCTCTCTATTCATGAACATGAAGAATACCGTAGTTTTGTTTGTAGATTTATTTTCACTCTTCACATCGTACTGAACCCATACAAAAGAGATGAGATACTGTAAGAGAGTGTGAAACTAGGAAAAAACAGAAAATATTGCAATTAGTTACCTAGTTTCATAAACATTACTTAAATTAAATTGGTAATGCTAACATGTCCATGAGATAATACTCGTTTTTAAAATATGAAATGAACATACTTAATGAGTTAACTTATCTAGAACAAAAATGTAATACATACAAGCGATGCCTCTGCTGATGAATCGACAGGTGAGATACTTCAAAATAAGAGTCTGAATGAAACGTCAAAATAAGAGTGCATAAACTGAAAGTATACACTGTTAATTGCATAAAAACAGCTTAAATGCCTGAGAGGCAGAACAAATACTTTGTGAAGGATATGAAGTGGATCAGAACTAGCAATAATGACAGCAGTTATTGTGTGTGAGTGTGTGTGTGAATGAAACTGAAATGATTTATCCATCCATCATCTATAGCCTTTATCCTTTGGAGGGTCACGGAGGCTGCAGCTGATCCCGGCTGACACTGGGCGAGATGTCGCCAGATGAACTGATTTAAATCAGTTGCTCAGACGTAGGGCTGGGCGATATGGCTGAAATCTCTATCACGATATAAGTGTTTCATATCGGTCGATATCGATAATTATTGAAATATTGTATGACCTATTTAATCCTTACTCTAATTGTAGGCAATAAGCATTTAGGGAAAATGAATGTCAACACATATGTTCAATGTTAAAATCACAGTTGAAAACTGAACAATTATCAATAATAAAGTGCTTTTTATTAAGTGTTATAAAAACATGTGCATAGCAAACCTGTGCAAACGTAACCTTCTCGACCGCTGTTTCAGGAAAAACACACGACCACGAGACAACGAGATGGCTGGCACAACCAAACTGATACTGTTACATGATTGGCTATTAGCGTGTCACTGCTCATTCGTTGCTAGGCACCAGATGACAAGTGCCTTTGCTCATGCAACCAAGCTTGCTTTGCAACAACGATTTAAACCAGAGAGCGCTCTGGCTAAATTTACGCCGGTTTCTTGAGAAAAAAAAAACATTCTATCGAAACATTCTATCGAACACATTTTCTATTGATATCGAGTACGTGTCTATCGAGATACATATCGTTATCGTTTTATCGCCCAGCCCTACTCAGACGTATTGACAGCAGAGGGAACAGTCACAATAGGGGTGTTTTGTTATTTGCAAAATGAAAACACATTTTAAAATGTTTTCATCTCTGTAGATTGAAGCCACATCTGCATTTCCTCCACAATGCAGCAGACTTAATGAGCACACAGCTGTCCTCTCTGACAACAGAAACTGTCACTATGAGAATAAGTTGGCTTTTATTCAAATGCAGAACAGGTTTAACAGGTGTAGATTCAGCAGAGTAACCAGACTGTCGGTCCTCACCAGGTGTTGGCTGTGATGTATAGTTTAGTTGTAGTGTAAATGGATAAGGTTCTCACATTGTAAAGGCAAAGGATGGACCAAAGGGAAGAACTCTCTCTTAAAAAGCCCACTCTAGATCCAGAGGTTTTAGCCAATTACAGACCGATATCAAACCTTCCCTTTCTCTCTAAGATACTTGAGAAAGCTGTAGCCAATCAGCTGTGCGACTTTCTCCATAAGAACAGTTTATATGAGGATTTTCAGTCAGGATTTAGAGTGCATCATAGCACAGAGACCGCACTAGTCAAAGTTACAAACGACCTCCTAATGGCATCAGACAAAGGACTCATCTCTGTACTTGTCCTGTTAGATCTTAGTGCCGCATTTGACACCATTGACCATCAAATTCTTTTACAGAGACTGGAACATCAAATTGGCATCAAAGGAACCGCCCTAAGCTGGTTTAAGTCTTATTTTTTAGATCGTTCTCAGTTTGTTCTTGTCAATGATGAATCCTCCATGCATACCAAAGTTTGTCATGGAGTCCCACAAGGTTCTGTACTCGGACCACTTCTATTCAGTTTATATATGCTTCCTCTAGGGAACATTATTAGGAATCACTCCGTTAATTTTCATTGTTATGCCGACGACACCCAATTATATTTATCGATCAAGCCTGATGAAACCAATCAATTAACTAAACTCCAAGCATGCCTTAAAGATATAAAAAGTTGGATGACCTTCAATTTTCTGATGTTAAATTCAGACAAAACTGAAGTTCTTGTAATTGGACCCAAAAACATCAGAGACTCTCTCTCTAGAGACTTAGTTACCTTAGATGGGATCACCCTGGCCTCCAGCTCCACCGTAAAGAATCTTGGAGTTGTTTTTGATCAGGATTTGTCCTTTAATGTCCACATAAAACAAATTTCATGGACTGCATTCTTCCATTTACGTAACATTGCCAAAATCAGACGCATTGTATCTCAAGCAGATGCAGAAAAACTAGTCCACGCATTTGTTAGGCTGGACTATTGTAACTCATTGTTATCAGGCTGCTCCAATAAGTCTCTTAGGACTTTGCAGCTAATTCAGAATGCTGCTGCACGTGTTCTGACAGGAACCAAGATCAGAGATCACATCTCTCCCATTTTGGCTTCCTTGCATTGGCTACCTGTTAAATCTAGAATAGAATTTAAAATTCTTCTCCTTACATACAAAGCTCTTCATGGTCAGGCACCATCATATCTAAAAGAGCTCATAGTACCTTACTACCCCTCTAGAACACTGCGCTCTCAGAATGCTGGGTTCCTTGTAGTTCCTATAGTTTCCAAAAGTAGATTGGGAGCCAGAGCTTTCAGCTATCAAGCTCCTCTTCTGTGGAACAAACTACCATTTTGGGTTCGGGAGGCAGACACGGTCAACACTTTTAAGAGTAAACTTAAGACTTTCCTTTTTGATAGAGCTTATAGTTAGGGCTGGCTCAGGTCATCCCTTAGTTATGCTGCTATAGGACTATACTGCCGGGGGACTCCTCCTTTCAGGGTTATGCCTAGCCAGGCATGGTATTGGTTGAAGATGCAGTCACATCTCCCTTTACTGAAAACCCTCTCTCTCTCTCTCTCTCTCTCTCTCTCTCTCCCTCTCTCCCTCTCTCTCTCACCATCACCACCACCATCTGTAAACATACATGTCTGTCATACATGTACATTAATGCATCTTACTGACTAAACTTCTTCCCCGGAGTTTCTGTGCTCTTTCGTCCAGCAGGTTCTCGTGGATCGTGACTGCTGCTGTGGTCCTGCATGACGTCCACTACATATATTATTACTGTCATTAATGTTACCAAATCTCCATTACAGTTTATAGTAACTTAGTTAATGATTTGCTGCTGCTGTGCATCTGTGTCTCTCTATCTCTATCACAGGTTCCACTGCTACTGTAATCATTTTATCATTCATTGTAATCCATTGTCATTTTTCATTGTAATTACACAAAATGTTTCTGTTGACTTGTTGACTGTACACGTGACATCTATTGCACGTCTGTCCGTCCTGGGAGAGGGATCCCTCCTCTGTGGCTCTTCCTGAGGTTTCTTCCACTTTTTTCCCTGTTAAAAGGGTTTTTTGTGGGCAAGTTTTTCCTCACTCGAACCGAGGGTCTAAGGACAGAGGGTGTCACTCCCTGTACAGATTGTGAAGCCCTCCGAGGCAAAATGTATTTTGCGACTTTGGGCTATACAAATAAAATTTGATTTGATTTGATTTGAACTGGGAAGGCAGAACACCGTCCTTCAGCCTAACGGTTAGCAATGCTCCCTGCCTTCAGCAATTATTTTGAAGTGTCCCTGAGCAAGGCATTTATCTAATTACTCCGCTGAAGCTCTCTGTGTATATCCGTCTGAAATGTTCTTTTTATGATTAATTGACTCGTGCATACAAAATGAAAATCGTTTAGCATGAACATATCTCATATCATTAACACACCACATATTCCTACCTAACACAGCAGTAGTAAAACTGTCATGTGGATTAGCTAGTTACATCCTCCTTTTTTCTTTGCTGTAGCTTGTTTCTGTTTATTGCTGCTGTGACCTAATTTCCCTGCGGGGATAATCAAACTTTCATCTTATTTTATCTCAAGGAACATATGGTGAAGACATATTACATGCAATGAAAACTGGCAGCTGAAAAACATGCAGATAACCGTTTTCTGTCTTTAAAAACAGGAACGACATCTGTGTTTACCACTCAAAGCATCACTTCATTTTGGCATTGTTAATGCATTAAGAGCAGAATTGTGTCTCAACAGCCCGTGCTGATTCCATATTAATACATCATTTCAGTGTTTTATTGTTTATTATCCTCAGTGTTATTCCGGATCGTTCACTGAAGAATTTGTCATTTAATGTGCTTTTACGTAGGGAGATCATTAGATTTTGTTTGTGTGCCTCATAGAACTGCTCCTTTCTCTCCTCTCTGATGTAATTATAGCCATTAGGTCTCCGTCAGGGTGTACCATTGCCAATGGAAGTTGACAGCTTCTGCACACTTTCATAAGTTCTTAATCACTTCCAATTTTCTTCATGTGTGTATGCAGAGAGAGACTGAGCTGGCAGCTGTCACAGACAGTACAGGTCACTTTTTAAAGCCTTTGAGAAGAGTATTTGGGTAAGACTTATATTTGATTCTTACTAATTTTTAGAACTCTGTTTTAATACATGTCACAGCTGTAGCTGGTTATATGTGTGACATCTGCAGTCTTTTTTTAGCATCTAGGTACAGTATGTGTGTAACATAAGCAGAGCTCCTGCAGCTCGGGTACCTTTAATAATTAAGGCATTGACATATCACCTGAATCTAAACTGACCTGTTTGTTACAGCGAGCCATGCAATGGCATCTCTAGAGAGGACATTGTAACTAAACTGCTCCATTAATCTTAAGATGTCAGCCATTTGTGTTAACAACATAGAGTACCTAAAGACACAAGTCATATTTCTCTTCTTCATCGAGTAAATGGTGAAATAGGACAAAAGCAAAGTATTTATTTATTGCTTTGGTTACTCGAAGGCAGGAAACATTAAACATCTTATGAGTTTAAACAGTTGCAGTTTGGTCAAGTTTGGCTTCTGCCGTCTTGTGGCTAATCCAAAAATGGGCAAAGGTGGAGCTGAGGCAGGCTGAATGAAGCCTGGTTGCTCAAATAAGACACCTTTAACAGCACCCACCTGTCAATCAAAGCATCCATGCTCTTAATTCTGCATAACGTTAAGTCTTAATATCATTTGAACAGGTGAGTTGTATATAAATTCACCCTCAGTACAGTTGTCATGAACGGGGAAATTAGCTATAGAGACCAAAACTGTTTTTTGTACCAGGCTGTAAACATGTTTATTTCTGCTGTGAAGTTGGACATTTTAACATGGGGACTTATGGAGACTGACTCACTTCTACAGTCAGCTTCAAGTGGACGTTTGAGGAACTGCAGTTTTTGGCACTTCCTGTGCTGGCTTCACTTCACAGCCACAGAGGTTGCTGCTTGCTACATACGTAACATAAGGAACATTAAGTTAACGTTTAGCTTTGGTGCCACACAAGACACAAATAGAGGTCCACTGGTGAGAAGTCCTGGGTTTGTTTGACCCATCCATCCAGCCTCTCCTCCTCCATATGCTGTCTTTTTATACTACATCACCTGACTTCAGCAGCACATCAAAACGTTACGTTAGATGAGTGTGCTAAAAAATGACACTAAAGAGCTACCTACAGTGTCCTAATAGTGTAGTGAAGTGTAGAATCATAACTGGCTGCATTCTTTGGATAAAATATTGATTTGTGCAGCTTCATAGTACAATCAATGATGCAGCACATTGCTGTATTATTGGGGAGTTCTGGGTGTTTACATCATGTAAGCAGCCAGGAAGTTGCTTGTTCCATTACAGCAGTTACAACATTATCGTGTCCATGTAAATACACTGATTACCTTTGTAATCAATTAATTACACTGTCTTACATGTGTATACGTGAAGAATGGAAACATGTATGATATGCCCAAAATGATTGTACATCTAGTACATCATACAACTTACCATCATCTGCCCCTGAATGCATATTTGGAATGCTGTCTTATACACTCTAAGTATATAGGAGTAATCTGGTTTTTTTTTTACAGAACACGCCTGAGGCACTGCTTAGGCTACAGACGACACTGGTAAAACAGCACAGTGATGATCATAATATCTCCTCCAATACACTCTGATGTGAGAATGTAAATGGAGATTTGTAGGAACATTGTGTATGTGTGCACACTGCACTTGTTTTTTTCGCTTTGTTCCACTCGACGGCTGCCAGTGACAAAAGTTCATTTTGGTCCGTCAGGAATGATAAGCATGCATCACGCTCAGATTAAAACTTAATGTGCTCTTACCGGCTGACTGCTTGTCAAATGAATGGCTAAAGCAATAGGAGGCGGTGCAGTGGAAAGCTAAGTGGATCTGCTCCCTCCAGTCTGAAGGCCAGAAAAAGCTTGGAGCCTTTCCTCAAAATCAGCCACAGATACTTGTTTGCCCAGGAGCCAGTAATACATCATAAGGGCAAACAGCCAATCAGCTACTTTAACCAGTTACCAAATGGTTGCTCTTCGTCACTGCTTCTCCTGCAGGCTGTGCTCTTGTGTGCATGCAGATTTCCTCCAGTTAAATTCTTAGCTGCGAATTGATACATTAATCATTCATGAGCGTATCAGTCGCTTTCAGAGAGAGAATCGGCGAGTGTGAGCACAGGTATTCATCTTATTGACAGTGCTGCACAAAAAGTTAAGTTGTTACTTCATCATCGGCAGCATCTGCTGCTTGTTGTGTAAATCCTCGTTTTAATACATGCCCAGCTTCAACATACATTTAAAGTCTCATTGTCCCTTTTTTCCCCATCAGAGAGAAGCTTTGATAAATGTTGTGTAGGTTGCCTTTAATTATTACTGTGCATTCACAGCAGCAGAAGCTGACTTTTCACTATTTTGCCCTGAGTGTTACCTCTCAGGTTTCCTGCAGGCTTGCCTAATGCTATGACTGGTTGTGGCAGTAAACTCTGGCAGACCATAGCCATGCTGTAGCAACAGTTTATGCCACTCCTCATAGTCGATGCTTGATAACATTAGCAAACCCTCACATGTGCAGGCAGAGATACGACACGAACAGGAGATTGATTCCTCTCATGTGGCAGTAAACACAACACAGACATGCCTATAACTGTGTTGTACTCAGGGGCTTAACAGGGCTGATGGAAAGTGACATTAACCGTAATGTACTGACACTCCCTCGCAGACACACACACCGGAGAGCAGCTGCTACCTCTCAAAGGGCCATAAATGTACTCCTTGTGACTGTCAAAGCACCGCTGGACTCCCTGTCTATCCAATGGAAAAATGGAGAGTCTGACAGTAGCTGCTAATGGCTGGTTAGCTCTGAATACCAGCTCTTTGTTGCCAACCATGCCACACTGTGTGGTGGTCACAACCCCCTGTCATACACTAGCCATGAGGTGACTCCTCCTCCTGCTCCCTCAGGTGTTAAATATGCTGAGAAGCAGAACGTGAGCGTGTAGTTAGTCCTTAAAGACAATACTCAGGACTGACTGGCTGACACTCTGCATCTGGTTTTATGGACATAAATCTATGAGATCAAATATTTGGAGGTAAAAAGCTTCTTTTTTCTGAAGCTGTCAGGCGTACGGCCTATAGGAAACTGAATGGATGTCGAGATCCTCACACAGCTGAAATACATAATCATATACAGACCAAATTATCACATGAAGAAGAACATTAAATGTGGTCGAAAGCCTGGAAATATTTGATCACAGGGTCAAGAATGAATGTTTTGTAAATGTTTGGTTCATTAATTGTGAATGTTTTGAGAAAGTACTTTGTTGGAGCCATATTGAATCTTCAGATATAATCAGAAAATATGAAACTTGTTTTGAGTTGATTATAGTATTTTCATTCATAAAATAAATTATTATGTAGGAAGTTGGTGAAATCCTAGTTTAAAATGTGTAAAAGGTTAAAACTGCTTATTTTATTTCAGTTTGGTGATGACGTATGTGATGCGCCTCCCATGTACAGGTGGCTATTTCATTTTGTGAATGAACATTTGTGGGGTGGTTAGGTGGTGGAGCGTTATAGTTTTCCGACCACACAAATATTTTGACCTTGCATGTTAAGTTCCTCATTTTTAATTTTGTTTCGTAATTTTGGAAAGTCAACCGGAGATTTCATATTAATTAAGACTTGGATGAGCATCTCCGTGCATGCTTATTAAAACGTGTCGGTAACTCTGCAACTTAACCTCAACTGGCTAAAAGGAAAGATACAATTCATACTTCTTTACATTGAAATAAAGGGAATAATTAGTCTGTGTTCTAAGGTTAATTTAGAATGGTTTTACTGGTTTGACCCACTTGAGATCAGCTGGGCTGCCTGCATGTGTATAAGAACTAAAATGATTTTGACACTCCTGTGCTAGACTGATGATGATACATGTGCATAAAGCAGGAAGTAGAATTCACATTTCACAGTTTTTTTTGTTGTTTCTGAGTAACATGTTTACACGAGCTGACTTCATCAACATCGGTCGTAGAATATGACAAACAAAGTCGTCATTCATGACAGGTTTGATGTATCTGTTGCACTAAGGTGACTATTAAAGATTCATCAGAGCAGTTCATGAAACTACAGCACGACTGCGTGAAAACTCCCTGTTCTATCTTATTTTTTCTCCTCCTGTGATGCACATCATAAAAAGATGTTTACTTTCATTTTCCCCCACATGAACACGTTGGAGCCAGACTGGCGACTCTTGAAAGCAGCCTCAGAGCCTGACAGGCAGAGTAGAGATGTCGTCGCCGTGGCAGCAGTGTCAACCCACCTGAGTGACTGTGGATGGCCCTGTCAGCAGACTGCCACACAGATCACACTGATGTTTATTCATTTCCCAGCTAAAGGCGAATATATAGGCCCTGACAGGAAAGATGCAACACAGGCACCTTGGCATTTCAGGCGGAGATAAAGCATTCACAGGATTTCCCTTCACATTCAAGTTATTACTGACTTGCTATTTGTTCCACTGTGAATTAAATAATGTCGTTTTTTGACTATTAGTCAGACAAAACAAGCAATTTGAAGATGTCAGTAGGGCTCTCTGAAATTGTAACAGAATGAATTCATAACCGGCAAAAAATGGCAGATTACCCACAGGTTATCAAGTCATTCATTTTACCTCGATTCAATTTTATTTGTATAAATCCAAATCATCAAAACTTCAACAGAAGTTATCTTATAATCCTGTCCATACAGAGCAGGTCTACACCGTACACTTTATAATATTTGTGGATGGCTCTCTGCTGCAACCGGTTGAGCCACAAGGAACCCTGCATGTTGGGAGTGCAGTGTTCTAGTGGGGTAGTAAGGTACTATGAGCTCTTTAAGATAGTTCTTAATTAACTTTCAGCTGACATGTCAGATGCTTTTGTCTATATTTAATTCAACTTGATGCTTAAGCTTTGATTGGCACTTCACACTCCATTCAGTACTTCAGCTTCACCTGTAACTGAAAGAAAAAAAAAACATTTGAATGTGTTTAAGGTTCTCAATTGAATTTTCAGCACAAGAGAAGAAGAAGCTTCAGTCACAAGATGTAACATTGGATGAAACTGAACTTATTTAAACATGTTTGTATCCTTTTTTTTCAGAGATGGCCTTGAACTCCGTGGTGAAGCTCTTTCCCTGCAACCACATCTCAGCAATTACTAACAGGTGAGTGTAAAGTTGTTTCTGTTCTTTCAGCAGTGACCTGTTTATCATTCAAAAGAGCTTTGGTAGAAGTTGAACCTTCTAAGTACATCATTACTGGATCCTGGATGAGGGTTGCATGTTGCATGCAGAACTTCAAAGTAAACTCGGGATCGTAGTTCTGTCAACACTTCCAGACTTCCACGTTTGTTCATCTAAGAATTATAAGCTACACCCTGATTTGATGAAGCTCCACAGAGTGCTGGATTTAAGAGCTTATGTTTGAAGGAGGATAAGTTCTACTAGAACTATATAAACTCTCCACTTAAAGACTTTTCAGGTGATATTTTGGGTCTGAGAAGAGCTGCTGCAGCCTCTCATGACTCAGTAACAACAGACAGCTTCAGACATTTGCTAGCAGTTAGCCCTCTAATCCACATCAGTGATGGGCAGTATGTGTGAGGCTTTAGCCGGACCTGATGAAGGAGAAGCTCTTACAGGCCGAGACGACCATGATCTAAGTAGGCAGCCAGCGAGGCAGCGGATTGAGGTCACGTCAGCCCATCCAGAGCAAACAAAAGTTAATGCAGCTGGCTGGGCTTCATTTTGTGGACTTATGGTGAGTGGACTGTTGTCAAGCTTGACTGTGAAAGCTCACTTTTTATACCTGCTTGACATTACTCAATGTGTGAAATTGTAGCTTTGTTAGAGTTTGATTTCTCAACCATCTTAACAAAGTTTCCAGATTTCTGCAAACAGACATTTGGCTTTATGGATATGGACCATTTGCATACCGTGAGCAAACTGCTGCGGAGCAGAGGACCGGGACATTTGTATTTGTGACAGTAATATTATATTTGCTGTTTTGGTTGACAGCCAGAAGCCCATCAGGACTCACTGAGCTGCTTTGTGTTGTTGTTTATCCCTGCCAAAGAGCCGCTGTACAGACTCGCTGATCATCTGACAGCTTTCAGAGACAAGAGGAGGAGGAGGATCCACATAGATTACTGCCTGTGCTCCAGCAGAGCCCCCAGAACCCATCCTGTGACACATCACAAATCTCCAATCCATTATTTATACCCACTGCAAACAGCAAAAAAAAATTTGGCCACATGTCATGGGGTGCTGACTGTATTCATGAGTGAAATGATGGGGTGCTTCATAGTCAATGGGCCATGCAGTCTTAGGGGATCCCAGTACTCCTTTACCCTCTGCAGCTAACGTTCAGACTGATTTGTGATGCAGCTGTTAGATGGAAATGATAGTTTAATAGTTCACATTGTTTTGAGTGAATAGTTTCTTCAATTAGTTTGTTCCAGAAGTCAGAGACAGTCTGTTCAACATTGTTTTGTTCTGCTAGCAGGTGGATTGAAAGGAGTCAGCTGCAGGGATGAGATGTCTGACATACATCTCCTTCTGACACTTTGTGCCCTTGAATTTGGCTGCTGATTGAAGCACTCATGAATGTTGTGAGCGAATGTTTTCTTTTTTTTTGTGAATAACTTTTTATTGAACCACTACTAGTGAGACATACAGTAGCATCCATACAGCTTTTATAAACATAATCCCAGTTAGCCCCCCCCCCCCCCCCGACAGCATCCCTCCCTCCCCTCCCGGGTGTCCCTTGGATCAGTCAAACATCATCAAGTGTCAGTAGTATATTGTAGTGAGTGGTGTTCCTCTATTCACAACCCAAAAAGTTTATCCTTTATCTGCATAGCCGCGCCCGACCACATCTCCAAAGTGGAGGCTTTGGCATTATTAATCCGTGCAGTAGACGACTCAACTAACACTATATCATGAAAATAAATCAACCATTTCCTAGTACTAAGATCATGAGGTGGTAGCCATCTTTGCACTAGAAGTTTTTTGGCAGCTGTGAGGCCGCTCAATAACAATTTGCGCGGTTTCTCACTTATATGCAGTTGAGAAACATCATTAAGGAGAAATAAGATTGGATTGCATGTTATGGCGGTACCTAGCAATTCAGACAACACTTTGGATACCCAGCCCCAAAAGGCCTGAACAGAGGGACACTCCCACATCGCGTGTCTGTAACATCCTATTGCGTTTAGTTGGCACATAGCACAGCTTGGACTTGGTATCAGTTTCATGCGAAACCTAGTGACAGGTGTATAGTAGAGTCTGTGACACACTTTAAAATGAATAAGTTGGTGATTTGGATTCTTGGAGGCGAGAAAGATGTTCTCCCACACATTGTTCCAGGAAATGACATCGTCTTTCAAATCAAAGTCTCTCTGCCATGCTCTGCATATCGATAAAGTCTCTCGTTGTCCAGATAGTTTGGAGTAGACTTTTGATACAAAGCCCCTGGAAGGAAGGGAGTTTATCCAGTCTATCAGAGGGTGTGTGGGAAGCCTAGCCCCCAGTGGTACACCATGTACTTTAAGTGCTGATCTTATTTGCAAATAATACAAAAAGGAAGAATCCTGTAGGTCAAATAGGTCCTTCAAATCCTGATAGCTAAGCATGCCCTTGCCATCATACAGGTCCCCAATAACATTAATACCTTTGAAAGACCATGGTTTAAAGTCCAGTGGCTTGTTTTCAATCAGTACATTCATATTGTGCCACAAGGGGGCATCATTGAGCCACTTCAAGTTCCCCTTCAAATCTTTATCAACAACCCTGAAATTCCTGATTGTGTTGGCAATAATAGGGCCACAGTGCAACATACAGTATTTATCTTTTATGCCGGAAAATAAAATGTCTTCCAATCTCCTAGGGTGAACTAAGTTCTTCTCTAAAAATTTCCATGAGACACATGAGCGGCTGTCGAGCCAAGCCATGACAGGACGTAGCTGGAAGGATTGATGATATATTTTGAAATTTGGGAGGGCAAATCCGCCCTGATCTTTAGGTCTCTGTAGCACAGAGAACTTAAGTTTTGGATGGCCATTATTCCAAATGTATCCACGTAGCAGTTTATCAATTTTAACCCAGTAGTCTGGAAAGGGAGAATCATCATACTCAGGAAGTTAACACGAGGCAAAACATTCATTTTAATTACAGATATACGCGTCCGTAACGAGGCAGGTAGCCTGGTCCAGTTTGCAAGATCACGTTCAGCGTCCTTAAAAGTTTTTTCATAGTTGCTCTTCACTATTTTCTGGAGCGAGGGGTGTATCTGTGTTTTGATTCTTCTATTACATGCATTAAACGCCTAATGTTATCCGCAGCAAGATGGCCCTTCATAAACCCAGCTTGGTCAGTGTGAATTAGTTTATCCATATAACGCTCCAGGCATAGTGCCAGCAACTTGGAGTAAATTTTCAAATCCGAATTTATCAGAGATATAGGTCTATAGTTAGAGCATTGTGACGGGTCCTTGCCCTTCTTTGGTAACAATGAAATTAAAGCTACGTTGTTGTGGTCGTGAAAGGCACCTTCCTCTAAAGCAGTCTGGATGGAGCTCAGAAGAACCGGTCCAAGGAGATCCCAGAAGTGCAAGAGCACTTCAGGTGGGATCCCATCAGGTCTGGGGGTTAGGGTTAGGGCCTCTGTTGTCTGTTGCCTCTTCTCCCTGTAGGGTGGGTAGATCCACCCCTTGCAAAATCCACTAATCAGAAGATCGGCAGTTCGATCCCCGGTTCGATCCCCTCCAGTCTGCATGTCGAAGTGTCCTTGGGCAAGATACTGAACCCCAAATTGCTCCTGAAGGCTGTGCCATCGGTGTGTGAATGTGTATGAATGGTTAGCTCCTCAAACTGATGAGCAGTTGGCACCTTGCATGGCAGCTAATGCCATCAGTGTATGAATGTGTGTGAATGGGTGAATGGGTGTAAAGCGCTTTGAGTGGTCGGAAGACTAGAAAGGCGCTATATAAGTACAGTCCATTTACCATTTATTTATTTCTACTGGATTAGAAACCAGGCCTTTAGTAGGGTGGTGTATTGAATCGATGGAAACCTTTGATTCACATTGTTTTAATTTTAGAGCCAGAAGCCTACTGGGCTTACTTCCATTACAATAATAATTTTGCCTAGTTCTATGTATAATGAATTCCGCTTGTCTCCGTAGTAAATCATTCAGCTCTTGTCTAACGACCTGCAACTTGTGACTGACTGTGTTGGAATAGTTCCTCTTAAGAGCCCTCTCCAGACATAAGCATTTCTCCTCTAATTCTTTGATCTTAAAATTCCTTACCTTTTTCATATGCGCCGCATACAATGTTGTGAAATCACGGATAAAACCCTTTGTTACCATCCACACTAGCCTAGCGTCCTCAACAGAGCCTGAATTGTCTTGGAGAAATGTAGACAATTTAGTTCTAAATTCAGAAACAAATGCAGTGTCATTTAGAAGAGAAGTGTTGAAACGCCATCTCTGAGATTTTTTAGATTTGAAACTTAGATCAATGCCGAGAACTAATGGGTTGTGGTCAGCCAGTGTGGCTGGGAGAAACTTGACAGGTATTGCGCAATCCTTTAAACCACGCGACAACAGAAAATAATCAATCCTTGAAAATGACTTATGACATGCAGAGAAACAAGTGTAATCTCGACTGCCCGGGTTTTGAGACCGCCAAACATCAAAGAGGTTCAAGTTGTCTATCATTGTATTCAGGGCCGTAGAGGCTGACTGCTGACTATGCGTAAAGGAGCTTGTAGATCTGTCTAACTCAAGATTACAGACCACATTCATGTCACCTCCTAGAACTAATTCATATTCTGCAAGATTCAGTAATTCCTCCGTGAGGTCGGGATAGAAATTATCTTCAAAGACTGCTGGTGCATAGACTGATATAAATGCAAGCTTCGTACCATAAACCGATGTACACACATATGCTATTCGCCCAGACTTATCGTTACTAGTCCCTTCAATTTTCACAGGTAAATTCCTCTTGAACATTATCATCACTCCTTTCGAGTTAGACCCATTGCTGGAGGAAGAGACCACCATATATTGTTTATTTTGCATCCTCTGGATGTCCCCTTGTTTAAGGTAGGATTCCTGGATTAGTGTTATATCGGCATTTACTCGGCACATCAATTCTTGACATTTAACCCTCTTGATATTGACGTTCAAGCCCCGGACATTCAGACTCAGAATAGTCAATTTAACCATTATCAAAAGTCACTGTGGTTATATTCCAGTTATACATTTGACTGTAAACCAAGTACCCAAGCATATAGTCCAGTAAGAGACCCACACCCATCCTATTGCTGCCATACCCATGCCCAAAAACTCGTGTTTCTGTGTAACTTGACCACTGCATAACGCAGCTCATTGAGACTCCAAGACTCAGTTGTATCCCACTTATAAACATAACTGACCTGGCAGGTAACAGTTGAAACAGTTGTAACACAGATGTCCATAAGCCCGGGCCATGAAAACAAACAAACAAACAAAGAAAGAAAAAAAAGAAAGAAAACCTCCTCACCTTGTCTTCAGGTGTCGGTGCTCTCCTCCCGCACCGTCTGGCACTCCTGCTCTTTCGCTTCCCCGCGTTGGTAAGCTGCCGCCCGCATTGAGTTTAACACTCCGTCCCCATGTCGAGACCCTCGGAGAAACTTCTCTGCATCCTCAGGAGCCGTCCAGGGTGATCTTCAGAGTGGCAGGATAAATCATTAAAGATGAGATGCCCTTCTCATGTAGAGACTTCTGTACACCCGCAAATGCTTTCCGCCGTTGACTCGTGTGGGCACTGTAGTCAGCATAAAAACGCAGCGACTTGCCGGCATCTTGTATGGGGGCACTCCTCGTCGCCTCCCGGGCGCCATTCAGTATGGCGTTGCGGTCTCTGTGCCTAAGCAGCCGCAGTATCATGGTCTGCGGGATGTTCCCCTTCACGCGCTGGCCGTAAATGTGATGAGCTCTCTCTATCTCAACAGTTTTGTTGCCGAGCGAGGGTATCCACTTGGGAAGCATTTCTTGGAGAAAAGTGATCGCATTGTCGCTCTCTCTGCCCATACTGATCCCTGTGATCCGAACATTGTTTCTCCGGTTGTGGTCCTCTAACAAGGCGAGCTTCTGTTGAAACTTCTCGAGGCCGGTGGTGTTGTCTAATACCTGGCGTTTCATGATCCGCGTATCAGCTTGTACCTTCTCAACTTTGGACATCAAGCCCCGAACAGTATCCATATGGGCATCCAAGTCCCTCTGAAGTTTCTTGACAGAGTCGTTAACAGCGTTGGTAATAGCGCGGGTGATAATCGTTTCCAACTGGTCACGCTGTTTGGCTAGGGCTAACGAGATAGCTTCTTCCATGCTAGCGTCGGTGGCCATTGAGCAGTTAGCATCCTGTTGCTTACGCTTCGCCGGGAGCTTTCTGTACAGCGAGTTAATTAGTTTCTTTTGGCTTGACATCCTATATGATTCACAAAGCTAAATAAAACACTGCCAAGGTCTTAGAAATCAAATTATCAGTAAAAGTGGGGATATCACACGGGAGCTCTTCCGACCATTACGTTTGCCGGTCACGTGACCCCCTCCTTTTGGCTCTTTTGACTTGCAGTCCGAGCGAATGTTTTCTGAGCAGGTTCAAGGATTTGAAACAAGTTTATTAACTCTGGATCTGCTTGGAGCGTCAGCGCTGACGCCTGCCTCTTAAAGGGAAATTCACAATAGTTGTGGCTATTGTTCCTATTAGTTCTAACAATTTCAGATCACAAACAGCACAAATAGTGGAGAGAGCTTCCAGATTTGTGAAGTGAATACAATATGGAAGTGTTTTAAACCTGCATTCTTTCTAATGGCCTGCAGGGAGCAGCTCCATTGACTGCAATAACTGAGCTCCATGTGGAAATGATCTATCCACTTTCCTGGCTTGATTTTATGACCTCAGTTAAAGTAGCTTTATTTAGAGAGAACCAAAACTGATATTTTCTGTTAACACAACGTTTTTTCATGTTTACTCTTGTCTTGATAAATTCAGTGTAATGAACATTTCCACAGCACTAATTTCACCGTGCCACGTCACTCTGCTGCTCACTCACCAATAATTAGTTTGTTCTCCTTTTCTGTGTTCTCAGTGTTAAGTGACTGTCAGTGATAATCAACATGTCCTCCAGACATTTCACATTAAAAGCCCTTCAGGAGCTAGCAAGTAGAAACTGGAATTAATCAGTGAAGGAAAACAGAACTTCTGTTACATAGAAAAAAGAGGGACATGATTGAGGTGATATGGCCTTTTTACAGGCTATTATTTACAGGCCACCTCATTTGAATACTAGCTGTTATTTGAGAATTTCTGCTATATCAAAATTTCTTGGATAGAAAATATCATTCCTAAAGCTCGGTAGTAGATGCCAATCCAAGAAAAACCAGAAGAGAAACAATTAGGAATAGATTGTAGATCCTTAAAATTGACATTTCTTCAGAGAGGAGGCTGAAACTGCTGACTGATAGAATTAATGTTACAGACTAGAGAAAGTGTCAGCTTCATATATATGCACTCAAATGTTTTCTCTGTAAACAATAAAGCAGGGTTCATTAGTTCAGTACAAAAATAATATTTGATTGACTTGTGAAGATTCAGATGAAAAATAAATGAATTTATCTGCCAGTGCAGTCACATAATCGCACTCTTTCTTGAAATAAGACAAAATAATAATCTTTAGAAAAGTGTGAAGTCTCTTGAAGTAAGTGGTGAAAGACTCATTCATCTCTGCATTAAGTCAAATCAACTCAAACGAATCAATTCTTCTTTCGCTGTTTGGAAAGATCTTAAAACAAGAAGACTGTTCTTAATTCAAGAGCTGTCATTAGCTTCTCAGTCCTAATATGAGCTGAAGGATTTAAACTAAATGAAATCAAGCACACTGAATTATCGAGAATGATTTATTCAATTGAACCGCTGCAAGGTTGTCTTACACACAGTGTTATGGAATAATTTATATGCTTAATATTCCTCTTATCTATTATATTTAGTAGCATGACTCCCTCTCACCTTCGTATGCTACATGTTACTCCAAGTACCAGGTACTGAAACTAGTAGCAGTTTTTTTTAACACCACTGATCCCTAGTACTCCTGAATGCCTCTACTTCCCATTAAAATCTTCCTATCTGCCGTGGCTCCTTTGTATGAGGCTGTGGTGCCTCACTCATGGACCGCATCCTGTAATATTTCTGTCTGAATGACAGAGAGAAGGGTTGCCACACACTTTAGATATAATATGTAACAGACAGGGTGTAGTAGTAAGCCAGTAGATAAAGCAGACCTTCACTGTGGTCTTCTTGGCAAATGTGGTGATGGGACTGGTTCCAGTTACAACAAGACAGCGTAGAGCAAAACAGGGCTGGAGAGAGATTTCTTTTGGAGGGAGAAAGTGTGGTCTTTTATTGGCTAAAGAGAAAGAAGGAAAACAAATACTGAAATGTCTTCAGGTTAGAACAGAAGAGCAGTCCTGCTGTTCGACACCACTATGCACATGCATGTGATCGAAGCAATTCTAGCATGCATACAAAAGCAGAAAAAGGTTTCACTATGTTAACCCTGGTCCTCAGCTGACTTCCTCTGATTGTCTCTGGTGTCTGCAGCTCTGTGGCAGCTCTGCTAAAGGTCGGTTAGACTCGGAGCAAGCGAGCTGCACCGTGAATAGTCTCTCTAGCCTACGGCAGTGGAGGTGTCATTCTGACAGAGGGCCTCATTAAAAATGCGTTCCCTGTAGAACCACTTTTGCCCACGGTGAGAGAACAGACACCTGGCTACTGTGTCTTTAAGCAGAATCGATTTCTGCTGCAGCTGACCCACAATCCCACAGCACAGCGTGCCGACTGCTCCCGGTCAGGGTGAGCAGGGTGCTGCATAGAGGCAAACACCAGACGCTTTGTTTTTACATCGTACTGGTGTTGATTTTTACAGCCTTAGTGCAAAATGACCATAATATATCAAGGCGGGGGAGAGAGGGTGCTAATAGGATTATTGATCAATACTAATGATTCAATTAATTTAGCAGGTTGTAGATTTTCTGGTTCCTAGTCCAATGACTGGGTCAAAAGGATTCAAACATGAGTGAGACGAATGACAAAGCAGTGTTCATTTGACAGTATTAGTCATGATGATAGGCCTGCTCATTAAACTACTCGCCTCTGCTGAGAAAATGTGACATTACTCATGTGAGTACAGGTCAGTGTAATGCACGAGGGCAGAAGAGGTGAGGTGGTGGGATCTGTGACACAAACTGATACAGGCAGAAAAATAATATTGATCCTCTTCCTTGTTCGAGGTCAGTATATTCACTTCACTGTAACTGTACCTGTCTGATTATATGTGACCATTAAACTGAACTTAGACTGAACCTGATAGGTTGCAGTTAGTGCAGTGAAAGCAACAACTTCTTTCCTGAACACGTCACAGTGTAACAACATAAATGTCCTGTATGATGTATGAAGATCTGCTGTTTTGTGCTTCACGGAGACATGGCTGTGTGGATTCATACCGGACTCTGCGCGGCAGGCTTCCAACTCCACAGAGCGGACAGAGACCCAGAACTTTCTGGCAAAACTAAAGGTGGAGGAATCTGTTTTTACATCAACAGTGGTTGGTGCAACGACGTGACAGTGATCCAGATTTGTGTTTCCGATTTGGAATATTCCCCAAATTCCCGAGCTTAACTTCCCATGGAAAGTTTCCAGGACATTTACCAGAAACTTTCCACCCCTTTGTAAGCCTAGTTGTGAGTGAGAACACTTTGGTTTTATTGTTAATGAGTTATTTTATTTTTATTTTATTTTCTCATAGTCCAAACTTTCAGTGTCCAATTTGAAAACCCCAACAAAAACCAGCATGTGAAGCCAGTTCAACTGTTAGCCCCATATATCACCTATATACTTGTAACAGTTCATCGATAAGTGTCAGTGGAGACAAACGGTGTATCATTTCCTTTAAAATGAAGCAAAAAATCAAGTAAATAAAAAAAATAAATTGAATTGAATTTAAAATCAAGTAAATTAGAATTCATATTGAAATGTATTTAGATGTAACTGCATGTCATGGTGGGCCATGTTTCCAGCAGGTTGATGACACTTCATAATCAAACATTATATTAGAAATGACTGCATACTTCTACAGCACTAGCTCCAACATCACCAAAAGTCACCAGGTGATATCATACACTAATGTGCATATTGATGACATCATAATGGCATTTGCATAAAGCTTAGTGGTTGTCAGCTGCAGTGTGAGATCACTTTAAGCCATATAAAAGGTAGACAGAGAAATCTTTAACCAAATAATCACAGACCCACTACAGGGACATCACGCTCTCTGCCTCACACACCTCACCTACTGCTGCCTGTGAGCACAGCAAGAGCAGAGGGAGAGACCTCGGAGAAGAGCATGCAGCATGCATGGGCATGAATTACAATGTAATATTTGAATATATTTTTCACCTTTTCCCTGACGGTCTGAATAAGTCATTAAATCTGTTGCTAGTTGGTTTTTCTGAAATTAAATTGCTAAGGGTCTGAACAGTCATGAAGTCAAGCAAGAAAGATGGATATTTCTGAACTGTGAAACTAGCCTGATAGCAGACTGGATGTCTCTTTTGTTTTCACTTCATTATTCAGTCTGTGTTCAAGTCAACCATTTTGGGTTCTGCTCAAATCAGTGGCCATACATGTGTGCCAGCAGTTAGCAGCAGTGTTTGCTGAGAGCAGTTCACACAGTGATTCTCATGCAGATCAAAGAAATATGTCAAAAGTTTCATTTTCTGACAGCCTGGAGCTGTGTCCACCTCGTCCACACTCACCACCATTTATGTATCAGTTTTACTGTCACCATGTTTCTGGCTAAGGCACAGGAAAACGCCATTATTTATCACGACTACACGGCACTGATTGGAGAACACAGCCGTCAATCAGCACAACAACAGAAGGACTTGAATGATCAGATGTGGGTGGCAAACCACAGGTCTGAAACCAGGCTAAGTGAAGGGCTTTGTGCATCTTTCAGCTTTCTTTTTATTTCCTGCTGCTGCTCCTGTGCAGATAATGTAGTCCCATTCTGGCTCTACAGCACTGACTAGGCCTGGCAGTACACTGTTCACAGACTGTGAACGGAGGGGGGGAACTGTTCAAGGGCAGCTAATGCATTTGTTTGCCGTACATATTCCTGAGAGGGCAAGTAAGGTGTTTAGAATAAGAACACAACAGGGAACATAGAGTCTTGTTATGGGCTTGATGATTCTACAGAGGCGTGATGGTTGTCCATGCTGCTGTGGAAGTGTCTGCTCCTCCTGGACTGCAGATGTGTGCTAATGCGTGACCAGTTTTCCTCTGCTGCATACCTGCTAGGCGCCTCCAGTCGCAGCTCTCATATAAAAGAGTTTTAACAAGTGTATAGGTCAGCACCTTCAAGTTCAGTCTTTGATCAAAGGCACCGCTGTGGACCTTAACGGCTATTCCCTGATGTCCATAGATGATTCTGATTACGGAGGCACTCTTCTTCATGCAAGATTAATAATTTACAGGTTATTTTCATGGACCCACTAACAGCAGAAGGCCAACTACTGTATCCTCCCATTAGTGCCTAAGTGGATGCAGTCTGTTTGTAACTGCATGAAGAAGTCGATGTGCAACACATTTTCTCTTCCTCTATTGACTGTTTTTTCACATTTTCTTTCTCGGGCAGAAATGCTGTAAGCAAGCAACCTCCCATACAGGATGTTTGAAGAAAGCGCAGCGTTCGGCTCCATCTGCATGGGGGATGGAGGGTGGGGGCACTGATGACGACGTTGTTGCAGCGACTATTCCGTTCACCCACACAGATTCAAAGTGGCAAGCTCTCTTTTGTCTCTCATGAGCCTAAAACATGTAGATGTTGAACAGGTTTTACGATTGGCTCTCATTGAGCAGCTATTTTTTCTTATGACCACTACAAGCACTGTCCGTACTGTAGAATGACCATGAAACAAGCGCAGACTGTCAGCATGCCTACTGTAACATGCTAATCTAAAAATCGGCAAAGACATGGATCATCGGTGGACCTGAGGTGGGCTAAATAATGCCTCGGTGCTCGGCACCTACCTGTCTAATGTCTCTTAGGCCTTAATATAATTTGAACAGGTGAGTTGTATATAAATTCACCCTCAGTACAGTTGTCATGAACGGGGAAATTAGCTATAGAGACCAAAACTGTTTTTTGTACCAGGCTGTAAACATGTTTATTTCTGCTGTGAAGTTGGACATTTTAACATGGGGACTTATGGAGACTGACTCACTTCTGGAGCCAGCCTCATGTGGTCGTTTGAGGAACTGCAGCTTTTGGCACCTCCGCATTGCCTTCACTTCACAGCCACAGAGGTTGCCGCTTGGTTACAACACGTTATAGCCAGCCAGGAACATACTAGCAATACGCAGACATGATGGCTCTCCAAGCTAGCTCACTTGCTTACTGTCTGTTAACTGTTAAGCCGTTACTTAGCAAGCAAACATTCGAGAGATGTACTTGTAACTCCTGTTTCATGACTGATGGCAGAACATGTCCCTAATGTGGAGCAGAGAATATTAAATACAGTGCACTGAGATAATATGATTCTTTCTCTCTGGACTCTCCAGCTGTCCGATCCCTCAAAGCTCCGCCAGGGCGGCTAACTTCTGATCAGCAAATTTAAATATAAGTGGACATGAAAAGTTGAGTGTAAGTGAGTCAATCATTGTGAATCAGTTGAAATGAATCTGATAAAAACACTGATACTGTCTCTAAAGATGTTCATTTTGAAACGCTTGTAAATGAATGACATTATTCATTTGCTTCACACTGCAAAAACCACTGCATTGTTTATTTTAATAAATGAGCTCTTAATATTTTCTTTGATATCAACAATCTGTCAATGCGCTGAGCATGTTTCAACTTGTTTTCTGAGTCTGTTTTGCAGAACAGGCCTGCTTTATTGATTCAGACACTTATTTCTAAAACAAAATATTTGAAACAAGATTATCTCTCTTGGAAACAGGCAACAGGCGGAATATTCACTTATTTTTTAAAACATTAGGTTCTTGAAACAAATGTGCACAGAAAAGACCTGATAGGATGTTTTTACTGTGTATTGTTTATTTGTCAGGATCCTGTTGGACTGATGAAGTGTTTGTTCAGTGATCTGATTGGTCAGTGGTCTGGCTTTGGACATGTTTTGATCTGATACACTGAAGTGAACCTGCTCCAGCAGGCCATGCAGCACACATGAATCATGCTCATATACAAACTGTGTGCGCATTGTAGGAGCTAGTAGAAGCACAGCCTCTCTGTTTTTGTTCTCCCAGTTGGTCTGGCTCAGTGTCTGACTGAAGATTTCGGCCTTGCTGCAAGGTAATCAAAAACCAGATGTACAATATGCAAAATGTATATGTGTACATTGTTTTCTTGCAAGACCATGGGAATGTTTTAGCACTTGGCCTGTATTTCGGTGACAGTGATTAAGATTCAGTGGCAGACAGAGGAAAAAAAGCCGCTCCAGAGTCATTGCTTAAAAGAGATTGTGCTGCCTGAGCAGGTATATCCCAGGGGATACTTACCCATACATCTTCATAAGCATCAGCGCACCGCGGCCTCCAATCTCTATGTGCTGCTGCAAATTTAACTGAATAAACAACACTGTCCAAGTTATTCATTGCAGGCCAAACCCTGACTTTTTCTTCTCTATTGCAGCTGTGGATCTGACTCACAAATCTCCCTGGATAACGTTTTCCTCACGCTCACGGCAGCCAATCAGCACCCCCTGAATGACCCTTAGTTATTGGTACATTCTGGGTTTGTTCACTTAACTTTTACTCATTTTACTCATCGTAACAGTTCCTTCAGAGTTTCTGAACTCCTAAATTTTGCAATAAAACTGCAGTATTAGTGAGTTTAACAATATATTCACATTGCAATTTATACTTATATAGTATATTAATGTTACCTGGAAGTTAACATTTGCAGAATAATTGAGGATTTCATGTTTTACAAGACAAAGGGGCAGAAATTCAGGAGAAAAATTATGCGTTTTCAGCAGTGCTATTAAACACTTTCTTCACACATCACATCAAATCGTGTCACATAAAAGGAGCCTTGACTCTGTATGTTTAGTAAAATCTTCAGAGGGGATCATGGGTTATGTCAGCATGTCTTCTTCTGTGGTACTCGGTAACTCAGCAGCAGCCCTGTCACTGTAGAGTAATCGGCAGCACTTTACAGCATCTGTTTTATTAATTAAACCTTTATTTGACCAGGAAAGGGCCCTTTGAGATTAAAAATCTCTTTTTCAAGGGAGTCCTGGCCAAGACAGAACAGCAGCACAAACGAAGAACAAGTCAAACCAAAACAGATACAAGACACACAGATAATATTACAACACATCTGTATATTGTATTGTATTATATTACAATAAATCTGTATCCTTGTTCATTAACCTGCATGTACAAAAATATAACTTTACCATTTTAGTTCAATTATTCATCACCATCCCTAATAAAGACTTCTACTGTGCACTAAAAACTGCATTACATTTACGTAGTTTACCAAACATTTGAGTACTCGTATAGTCTGGATCATCAGGACCCCCAAACACGTGTCAGATGATTTAAGAGTTATGAAAGAGACTGCGTTAAAGGTTAGAAAGACCCTTGATGTGGGATCAGAAGTGGACATTTCTTCTTTTCAAGGAGTCACAAGCAATAGGTTGGGAAATACTTCATTAGGAATATGAACAAGCATCACACTAGAATGCACGGATACTGGATGAATTATCCAATCAGAGGACCACAAAAATAGGTCACTTCGTTAATGGTGTCTTCCACACAAGACATACAATGACTCTGCTTAGAATTATATTAAGGGTCTATTTTTCAGCAAAAAACATTAGATTACATTCAAGTTTTCAAAACCACCTCCTCTCCTTTTCCTTTTTTTGGAGTCCATTTCAAATGACTGCTGAATACAATATGTCCTATAAAAACTAAAAAGCCCACATGCGTTTCCACAGATTTTGAATATTGGATCATGATTCCCAACTAGTGGCTGGTTCATCGAGGTGTTAAAGTGAGATTGAAGTGAGAGAATGTTTCCCCCTTCAGCAGAGGTGTGAAAACAAACTGTACACATACATCATTCTGCAGTGGAGCTCAAATATCAAGGTTCAAAGTACAGGCAGGTAACTGTAAAATCAAATGTACTGATTGATCTATTTTTGAGCATTATGAGAGGAGAAGCTAATACAATGAGGCATATCTCTTTACATGTTCAGTTCTGAGAGCTAAGCAGCTAACGATGGTTTCTCTCCTTCTCCCTCTCCTGCTCTCTCTTGCTCGGTGCATCAAAAGTTTATCTATTCATCTGCCTCTCTTAGTGATAATGGTGCATGTAATAAATGAATTGATTTAGGTCATTCATTTGCTGTGAAGGATGTGTGGCTCTGCACTAAATCACCAGCTGTAGTTATCGTTTTGCAGCCATCAGTGCCGATGGAGCTCCTGTTATGATTTGGTGCTGTTGAATTATTTCTAAATGAGGCTTTTGGTTGTTGAATCATTCGCTCATTAAAACTTGATGGGTGAGTCCTGTTGGTCATGCAGAGCGTCAGTGCAGAGACATGACAAGACGGAACCGGGAAGAGCAATATTCATTTTCATCTTTTTTTTTTTCTTACTCTTCAATTATATTTTCAAGTTATCTAGAATATCAAGAATATAAACAAACTGCTGTATAGACATGCCAGATGGGGTAATTGAGAAACAGTGTTGCATAGTCCATGCACAAGAGGGCACTATCAAGGTTCTTCAAGTGCAAAATATCTTCGTCACAATTTAAAAATGAATAAATCTGAGGGAACAGTCTCTTCTAGTGTGTCACATACGGGTTTCTCAGGGTCAAGCATGTCCTGAGGTCACTGTAGAGACAGTGTTAAATCTTAGATTGTTATGAGGACACTGACTTCTCTCCTTGAGACACAGAGCAGCTGTATGTTAGTGTTTAGGAAAGCAGGCACCATTCTGATCATTACTATGGTAACCGAGGTCAGAGGATGGAGCTGGTAACAAAGTTGGACCAATAACGGTGAACATATTTCCTTGTTTGTAGACTGATGATCATTTATGGACATACAGTAGTTGTGTAACTGTCCTGACAGCATCTAGAGTCAGAGAGGACAGCTCCTTCAGAACTGAGGCTGCATCATGTCATGACAAGTGTACTGATGAATCCTCCATTCTCCTTGATCAAGCTTCACTTAACTTTCAGCATAAGACATCCTGCATTGTAATCTTTCTCTCCACTGACTGAGCTGACCATTGATAAATAAAATGTTGTCTTGTACAAGTAAATATTATCAGTGGAATAAAGAAGGATAAAGCAAATGAGGCACAATGAAGAGAGAATGCGGGGACAATTAGCGAGTGTGAGCTACAGGATTTGCTTGAGGGCCACATATGTCCACATGTAGGTGGTGTACTTGGAAGGCGTCTGACATTGGTGTAATGGGAGATTATCAGTGACGGAGGAGGGTACGTGTGAAAGACCGCTAGCTCTCCTTGAGTTTCACAGATTGTGATATCAGTAGAGAGAAGCAGATACGATGTGTGTGCAGGGTAATAGTGCTGCCTCTGCCCCAAGGGAAGGATTGCGTATCGCAGTAATGAATTGCAAAGGAGACAACCCTGTGGGATCCACTGCCTCATGTGAGCATACATAATGGATATGTATTGAGTTTCCTTTAGGCGTGTGGACTGGCTAATTGGCAGATGGATAGCTAATATCTAGCTCTTCACTGGAGACCAAGGAAACTAAACTGAACGCTGTTCCATACTAGTCTGTCCCAGTCTGGTTCCTCCTGGCCTCATTTTGTCTTTAACTGTTTTGCCAATGTCACATGAGTTTATTGTATCTATTTGTTTTCCCTACAGGGGACAGCATGACCCTAAAAAGTATGATACCCTTATGTAAAAGAAAGAAAAGTTTCAAAGTTTTGGCCAGGCTGCATGGGAGAAGATAACAAGGGACTATTTGTCCAAAAAAACAACATGCAGATCCATCTCATGAGGCTTTTTTCTCTAAACAAGTGAGTTTCTGCAGCAGTTCCACGCTAATAAATGGGGCTAGTTGCATTGGGATTCATGTAAGAACCATGTATGTATAATAATGAACAGATTCATTCGGAAATAGCAGATTAGATTTTTTTCTTTTTTTAAATTGAGTTGTCCACATCCATCGACTGAGGTCTGTACAGATGGCGTTTGCTGACTTTAACCAAGTAGTACTGCTTTTAAATGAAACATGATACAGGATTTGTAGAAGACCCTCAGAACAATTAACAAGCTGGATTTGATTTGATGGCCCTTTAACATCATCTGTTAGTGTCTTCCAAATATATGTTGCAAGGAGGTTCCTGGTTCAAACCTCGGCTGGGCCTTTCTGTGTGGAGTTACCATGTTCTCTCTGTGTCTGTGTGGGTTCTCTCCGGGTACTCCGGCTTCCTCCCAAAGTCCAAAGACATGAACCTTAACAGGTTCATTGGTGACTCTAAATTGTCCGTAGGTGTGAATGTGAGTGTGAATGGTTGTTTGTCTCTATGTACCCTGTGATGAACTGGTGACTTGTCCAGGGTGTACCTCGCCTCTCACCCTAAGTCAGCTGGGATAGGCTCCAGCCCCACCGTGACCCCATGAGGATAAATGGTTACAGATAATGGATGTATAAACTGAATGTTTTCAAATCTGATAGCACTATGGTTGAGGTTGGTATGGTTAAGGCACAAAAACTGGTTTCAGGATACATCATATTGTAGTTTGGGTTGATATAACTAAACATTAAAGTTAAGGGTCGTCATGGATACAATATTCACCACAAAGTTAGTGAAACACAGATTGTTGTGGCTAAAAGAAAAAGATGCTGACAGACAGTAGGAAACATGATAGTGACATTGAAGTCAACTGTTTTGGAATCCATCCATCTTCTCTGAACTCTCATCATGAAGATGTATGTAGCCTATAGTACAGTTGAAGTCGTATATACTCATCAATATACAGAACTGTCTCAACATGATGATTCCATCCCACTTGTAAATCCTCTTCCTCACTAAAGATTAGCGGCCCTTTAGAAGCACTAAAAGGTCTATTTTTACTATGAGAGGAAACAATACTGATTCATCATTGTGAATTGGCCACTGTGGCAGACACAGTACAGCTGCAGGTGTTTTAACTGTCAGAGTCTGAGGATTGGCCCTTTTTAACCATCATTTCAATTACAGCAATTATACAGTGACAATGGAAAGCACGTCAGTGACAGCAGCAGAGAACTCTGCAGACTAAGAGATGTGTGTGGTGTTCTTTCACCACCAGAACATCCCAGCCCCCACCACCTCTACCACACCACCCTAAAATAGTTCAGTCCGTTTTTTGTCATCCAATCAGTGACCCTTTCAGAGCTGACAGTGATATTACACTCTCGCATTTCCTCCCATATCGCCTTCATTCTTGCAGAGTCCACAGGGAGCGAAAATCTGTTTATTTTGTCTGTTTATTTCTCCATCAAATATTTCCAGCTCACACTTTCTTTTACACTCCACTGCCCTGTAGACCTGTGAAAGATGTGTCTTACATATCGCAGCATCCGGCAGCAGCTCACTGAAATTAATTCAACTACAGCTGTGCTCATCGTCATAGAGAGTGTTCCACTAAGAGCATGTTCTCAATCCCAGCGCATCAAATACAGCAGCTTGGTCAGAGGATCTGCACTTCAGACTACTACATTATGACATATTATGATAGACAGTAGGCCCATATGTAAAAATTTCTCTGAAGAAAACTAAATGAACTTGTTATTTTTACATTTTAGATCATTATTTAAGATCTAAACTTGACAATTTATATGACTCGACCCATGAGTAAACATCAAAGCACTGATGGAGCATACTGTGTTATGTGTGTGATGTGTCTATAGTGTGAGTATTAAACTGTGTCTGAGCTGACATGCCTCAGTGACCTCCTACCTAAGGGAAATCTCCAGCTGTATATGTGTGACTCCACCTGCACATCATGATTACATGTATAAAGCAATATTGAAGTTTAGTCTGTTGTAGAGCCTGTTGGGGCTACTTATATACTGTAATATCCACCAACCTCATGTACATAAGATAGAATCTTGTATTGATATATATATTTATATAGATAGATAGATAGATAGATAGATAGATAGATAGATGGATACATTACTTTATTTATCCCCGAAGGGATATACTTTATGTATCTGTTCATGTACTGTTTTAGTACTTTTAATGTTTATGTTTCTTGCATTAATTATGTCGATATCTGTAATATGCAATATGAAACCAGAGTCAAGTTCTTTGTATGTGTTCACATACCTGGCCAATGAAAGTGGTTCTGATCCTGTGCCCAGTCCAGCCAGCGCAGCTGTATTCAGAGGACACATGTTAGCCATGGATCTGTCTAAAGATATGTGCGTCTATTTGAATCAATACATCACGAAACCCTTTCACCACATTTGGAACATGAAAGCTGCGATTTGAAACATGAGATCATTTCAACATGTTTCACTAATCAAAACAGCGGGAACACAGACATCAGCATAAAGCATGCCCGAGGGGCTCTCCTTTGTTTGTCTGTTTGTTTGGGAATTATACCACCACCACAGTCAGGTATAATATCACCTCAGTGCTGCATTATGGGATAATCTTCTGGCCCTGTGTCAGAATTATTATCCATTATACAGTCATTCAACACTCAGGAGGGAAAATAAACACATTTTCTTAAACGTGTTTAAAAACATCCTTTTTTAGCTCCATGTAATAATTTTTCTGTTTTTAAATACATACATGTTTATTTGAAATATTTGCTGCAGTCATCCAGCAGTGATCCTCCTTCCATAACCAGATGATATATAATGTGTTACACATGAGGTCACGTGTTTCAGCGGTCAGGTCAGTCACAGCACAGATGACATGATTTCCGCATGTGAATCTGTTTCTCCTTCCAAACTTGATGCAGTCAGACCTCTTAAAATACGAGGAGTGTCTGAGGAGTTAGTTTCTCAAGTGTTTGGCATCATGGTGTTCAAACACAGCCAATTATTGTAAAGCATTTCCCGAGGACACACACAGCTGTGAGTCAGCATGGACCCTCAGATCAAATTTAAAAGTGCACGTTATGAAGAAACGCCACAGTACACTTTACAGCCTCAGCGAGAACAATAAAGAAAGCAAGAAACCAGGTCAAAGTAATAACTATCACATCCCACAGTACAACTCACATTTGCAATTTGATGGGGCCATTCCGCTAAAGCACCTCACAGTGTTCAGGGAGAGAGTACATTTTTATCATGGCTGGCATCAGTGGAAAACTAAAATGTAAACATAGCAGTGTTAGGGAGGTAAGACTGTGGTCAAACCCCCTTTGGAAAGAAATAACACTCTCTAAGTGAAGTGCTTTATTAAAGTCCAGTTAATTTCAACATTTCCCATCAGTAGGACGGAGACAGTCACTGTTTTTCTGCAGGCCATGGTACATGAGGGCCTTCTAATGCCACAGCGACGTGGAAACAGCTGTCTAAGGTGAATAAGGTTAATCTCACTAACTGGGTGACCTGTAACTGGCCTGGATTAACCCAGAACCAGAAATGAGGCGTATAACCTCATTAAACATCCAGTTTATGCTTATGGTGGTCAGTCAAGCTCAGTCGCATCAGTAGCACTTCAGTGTAACATAATATGATTCAGTGACGCCACAGTTTTAGAGGGAATATTGTACTTTTAGCTCCAAGACATTTATTTGACTAGAGAGTTAGGGTTAGTGCGGGTTCAGACAGGGACAGGCAAACCGGACGCCGGCGTCCGGGACAGAAGTTAAACCAGATTCAACTTTTGGGAAGCAGAGTATCTAGACTATCCAGGTGGATTCACGGACTAAACTCTGATAATCTACCTGTGTGTGTGTTCTCACTTTGTTTATTTCATGTACCGGCTTCTAAATCTGAGTCCGACTCGCAATTTACGCCGCAAAATATAATGACACGAAGAAGTTTAATTTGATTTGTGTCCGATGATTAGAGAGAGAGAGAGAGAGAGAGAGAGAGAGAGAGAGAGCGCTTTGGTAGAGAGAGAGAGAGAGAGAGAGAGAGAGAGAGCGCTTTGGTAGAGAGACAGAGTAACACAGAGAGCGAGCACCGGCCTCGATAAAGCTGTTATTAATCAGAGAAATAAAACGTTATTTCCTGATTGTTTCACAGCGGTTACATTCAGCAGGTATAGACACGCCCACAGCAGCCCACCTCAGCTCCCCTCACCCCCCCAACACCGCACTCCCCCACCACCGGTTGCCGGTTTCTCTGTCCCTGTCTGATCGTGGCCTTAGGGTTAGGGTTAGCCAACCAAAACAGCCATGATGCTGGTTCTCCACCCAGCTTCATACCCCACCAGTAGCATTTCAGAAGTGAAGTGTTTTTGTTAACTTCAGATTTGTCCTTTTTCCTTGGTTTATGTCCTTCAACCATGGGTGTTTTATTTTGAAAATTGACCAGATATTCTATTCTGTTTCTGTGTCTGAAGTGACTGGTCGTTGCACCTGTCAAAAGTAGACCAGTTGCATGTTCTTGCAGAGTGAAGAGCCACCGGGACACGTGCCACGCCGCTTCTGGTCGAATCACAAACATGCAGTAATCAGCTGCAATCAGCTCTGCCGGCCATGACACAGCAGAAAGCAAAACAGGAAATGAGTTGGATTTTATTTATTAGCAATCAAAACATTTGAAAAGTGACTGGAAATAAAAAGTGGACGAAAACCTTTTGACATGGTGACTGCATATGTATGTTTATGACTTCTGTTGTACTGATGGAATTAGTGTTAGATCATCAAACAGCATCAACAACAAATAAAACAGGAGCATGTCACACAAATTAGATCAGCCTCCCTGAAACTAACTGAGACAGAAACTCTGAAAAGATAAGGTCTCTTTCTGTAAACAAGTAAACCCCATAGACTGGATAAGAACAAATCAAGTCTGTGATGGATATTTATAACATACAGTTTGGGTAATAAATTCACGTCCACCTCCTCGTCCACATAACTCAGAGAAAGCTGGAGGTTTGTTTCCAACCTGTCTGACTACTGACCGCTCATCTTTCTCACACATCTGACTTCTTTGCAGTGATGCCAGGTTCTACCCAGATCTCAGCAATTAACGTGTTGAGTACATACAGTTTGAGGGATGGCCAGCACGTGCTAGTGTTCTCTCATGATTAAAGCAACAATACAGAGTTCACATTTGGGGCACAGTTTCCAATTCAGCTCGTCAAAAATGAGATCCTGTGTGACGACCTGTCAGAGAAGCCTGACAGCTCAGGGTCGTGTGAAGCTGGGGAGGCAGTGTGATTAGCCTCGTCACAGTTGTGAGGATCAAGGTGAGGAGTGCTGGCCAAATATTTCCTCGCGGCCACTCATTACAGCACCACACCTGTCCTTAGGCTCGGAGAATCCCATTAGCAGGAGCAGAGAGTGGATTGGGTCGGTGAAGACATAGTCTCATCTTTGTTTTAATCATTGGACGGAGTGTCTGATTGCTTTTCACTCAGCTCAACGTGTCCGACATGCCGAATGGGTGTGACCAGCCGCTCACTAGCTTGTGTTGTGTCTTTATCTCGGTTTTATTTCTGCTCCCAAGGTTGATGAGTCCCTGTGGTTTGATCCTCCATCTCCACAGACATGTACATATATTTTGTAACATAGCTGAGCTGCTGCTGTTGCTGTTTGCAATGAATAACAATTGGTGGATTGCAGATGCTTCATACCACCTGCACGTTTGTGTGTGTATGTGTATGTGTATGTGTATGTGTATGTGTATGTGTATGTGTGAGTTAGTGCTGGCTAATGTGTTTGTTAGACAGAGCTTGGGGGGGTGTTAGCTCCTGCACCGACCACAGCTGTTTTATGGCTGCACTCGGCCTCCCAGAGACAGAGAGGTGGGGTTGTTTACAAAGCAAAGATATCCTCCATCCTGTGCTGGAGCTCTACCTCAATCGTCTGTGTGTGGCTTCACCTCCAGTCCTTATCTGCCTTTCACCTCACCTCCATCTTCTTATTCTTCTCATTTGGAAAATTAAAAGGAAGGGTGAGTCCTCATGCAAAGCAGATAAAAACGGTCTGGTAAATTTGTCATAGCTAAATAAATTCAGGTTTGGAACACTGCAAACTTGACCTAAAGACTTTTTAATCAATTTCTTTTACTAACACAACGACAGACTAGTGATGCACGAGGTCAGAGCTCTTTGTTCCCCTCCCACAGTCCTGAAAAGGTCTCGACTAAATCAAAAGATGAATTGTTCCAAATGTGTTCTTTGCAGCAAAACAAGTAACCCTTCATTAAAATCTCTCTCTCTTACACACACACACACACACACACACACACACACACACACACACACACACACCACGGACACAAACAATACATCCTTCTCCTAACAGTGAATTTTACCAAACATGCAGCCTGCATGTGTTAGTCTATACTGTGTTTTTTTAGTGTTTGGCTGCACTGTGTAGAGAAATAATGGAGTCCACTGATCCAGGATTTAACCTATTTCGACACACTTTGGAGCAACCAGCTGAGCTTAACTGTGTGTGTGTGTGTGTGTGTGTGTGTGTGTATGTGTGTGTGTGTGTGTGTGTGTGTTTGAGAGAGAGAGTGAAGGAAAGTGACAGACAGAGATGAAGATGCATATTTTTTTCTTTAAATTGTTACTTAGCTCAAAATGCTGCTTTGTCACTTGACCAGCTAAATCTGAATCAGTGATACTTTCTATTAAGTCAAGCTGCAACCTGCCTGACCCACAGGTTGTATGTTGACTGCTACACACACTTTTCTGTCACATTCTTCTTTATGGACGTTCAGCCAACACTGACTGTTCTATTGGCTACAGTAGTGGAGTGGGTGTTTGACCCAAGTCTGTGCCAAAAGGGCGTCTGTGACTGATTAAATGAAGACCTGCTCATGCTTCATCAAAGAGCTTTCTCACTCTTTGAATCATTTGTCACTGTTTGCAGTGCAAAGCAGCAGCAGGAGCCACTGTGGAAATATGACAATACATACTGTGTGATGATACAAACCACCATGAAGACGCTTTTCTTTTTAAATCTCTGGTCACTGTGAGAAATGTGGCAGAAAGAAACAAGAGGTCAGCTTTATGATCAGTGTCACAAGTCACACATTACTAGTTAGAATATCACTGTTATGAGTAACATGTGGTCTAATGAATTAATTCAGTAATACTGTTACACATTTTTAAATGTGCTCATGTGTATATAGTAGTTTGTAGTTGTCGTGGACGGGGTCTGCGGGCCTCACCGAGACACCGTCCGTTGTAAATCTCCTGGATGGATGAAAACTCACATCCACTGTTGCTCTGGGCTCTGTGCACGACTCTACCCTTTCATCCCAGGTGAACACAGAGGAGCTGAAGCTGCTGACTCTCTCTGCAGCAGACAGCTGATGGAGTTCAGCTTCTCTCCTTCTGCAGTCCACGATCAACTTCTTCATTTCAGTATGCTGTTTTAAAAGATTTTGGGCCTATCGTCCTGTAGGCGGTGTTTGGAAATGTTACTTAACATCTGCTTCATGGTACATTGGAAATAGTGTCAAGTCTACTCTATCTGACTCATCTCAAGACATTTTATTTGATTGATCAATATTACAGACTGTATATGTGTGAACATGCTCAATGCTCATACCCATCCAGTCACCAGTGAAATCATAAATATAAATAGTAGCACAATAATAATCACCTGGACCTCAATATGATCAGCTGTGCATAAAACAGATACAGTAGTGTCTGTACAAGTATACATTCATAAATTCTGTTATTCTAAGGCACCACCCACACTATGTGTGTCGCTCTCGCTGGATAATGACAATAATAATAATATTTGACATCAGTGTGGATATTCACCTTTTGTCCTTTTGTTTTTTCCTGTCGTGACTGTTCACAAAACTAACAGCACGATATCAAAATGTGTTGTGACACCAACTACATTTGGTCACGTCTGCATGAGAAGAAGACAGCGACTTCAGTCAACACTTTATTTCTCTGTCTAGAAACTGTTGTGGACAGATGTTTGCCCTCTTTTGAGTCATTCATTTTCTCAGCAAACAACCCATCACACCGCAGGGATCCACATTACAGTTGTTTTTGCTATTGCCAAGAATTCAGAGCTCGGTGCAAAATCCAGATGAATGTTAAACTAATGAGTTATTGTGTTGGATTTGCTCTCTGTCATGTGGCATTCTTAATATGTTGCAGGCTGACAAAATAAAAATAATAATCCAGGCTGACATTATGTTGAAGAGTTTTATTAGTTTGATCCCAGCAGGGATTCAGTTGAGCCCTGTAGCTCTGGTTCTTGATCTGATCCAGTGATGACAAACTGATTCACTCCGTCACTACTTTGCCAACGGACTATCACCCCGCCCACTGACAGCATGGCAGCAGTTGGCTGGCAAAGGACCTGCAGAGAGCAGCTAGGTGTGGATATCAGTCTGCTGCTGAAAGGGTGCAACCATCTGCCACTGCATATGGAGCCAGTCCAAAGCCTGGACGGCAACCCGTGAAGCTCAGGATTCAAACAGTGTGAGAGTTTGACCCTTACTGCTGCATGTTGTTATACACTGGTAATGTCGATACTACAAACAAGCCCTGTATTGTTGAGCAGAGCAAAATACTTACAGTCATCTCTATTGAGCTATGTATAAAAGGAAAAACATTTTTCTAATTAATAATAATAACAAAAATCATAGTTTGGTGTTGTAAAAAACAAAATGAATCAATAAAAATTCATCAGAAATTTCTGTCATTTATTTTGAAAAATTAATATTACATGTTAGCTCTTCAGGCAGTTTCACTTTTCAGCTTTAGTTTTATTTATACAGCACCAAATTTACTGTGCGGTCTAGAGCAGGACTAGACCGCACTAATATTATTTACGGAGAGCCAATAATTCCCAGCAAGAGCCTAGTGTAATGTATTAATCATTAAATTAAATTGGAGCCAACAGTGCAACTTGGGCTTTTTACATTTCAGTGAAAAGGGACAACTGTCAGGGAAATGAATTCAGCTCGTACTTGTTTATACGGAGCTGCAGCACAATGTGAAGGATCAGAGAACAGTCTGTCCACTATTAATGTTATTTACATTCGTTGCTCACTGAAATAACTTGAAACTGACGAAAGTAGTAATAAATATAAATTTACTAAAAAAATAACGAATGAAAATCAGACAGTGCTTTTGGATTGAGGTTCAACAGAATAATTAAAAAAAACAAACTGATGAAACTGGTCTGGACAAAAATGATGGTACATGTTAAACTAAGGTGTGTCCTGTAATTAGCATCACAGGTGTCTTGAAACGTATAATCAGTCAGTCTTCCTATTTAAAGGGTGAAAAGTAGTCACTGTGCTGTTTGGTATCATGGTTTGTACCACACTGAACATGGACCACAGAAAGCTACTGTAAGGAGAGAGTTGTCTCAGGAGATTAGAAAGAAAATCATAGACAGCATGTTAAAGGTAAAGACTGTAAGACCATCTCCAAGCAGCTTGATGTTCCTGTGACTACAGTTGTACACATTATTCAGAAGTTTAAGGTCCACAGGACTGTAGTCAACCTCCCTGCACGTGGCTAAAGGGGAAAAATGATGACAAATTAAAGAGACGGATAATATGAATGGAACCAAAGAGCCCAGAACAACTTCCAAAGAGATTAGAGGTGAACTCCAAGGCCAAGATACATCAGTATATATCAGTGTCAGATCGCACCATCCGTCACTGTTTGAGCCAAAGTGGACTTCATGGAAGACGGCCGAGGAGGACTCCGCTGTTGAAAGCACTTTTGTCAGTTTCAGGTTGTTTCAGTGACCAGTGTGGGTTTTCCTTTCTTTAACAGAGCGGTACCAACAATTTTTTTCCACGTGTGTATACTGGACGATGTGGATGGACATTTAGCATCTTCAGCTCTTTCAGGCTGAAGATTAAAGTCCCATCACACACATGCAAAAATATATATATATATTTTTATTAACTGCAGTGATATTTTCCTAACCTTATCTAAGTGTGTTAGTTTGCTAACTTTGACCATATAAACATTAGTCACACATCCAATTGAACATCCAGTACCAAAGAGGATGAATACACACACAGTACACTCCTAATTTTTCACACATCAAAATCTCAAACCACTTGAACACATTTAATAGTTCTGTATGTTTGACAGTTCAGGAACTCCTCGTAGGATATGTGACTGGTGAGGAAAAGTTTTTTGTAATTTATTTCTTTAAAAAGGGAACACTGTGACTGCGAGACTAAAGTATCTTTCCAAAGTTGGTAGAGACATAAAAACAGGATATACATAAATAAATAACTTCTTTTTTTTTTACATTAACACATTAAGTGTCCCACCTGCTCCGTGACACATTTTACTGCAGAGAAGTCTTAATTATTCCTCAAGGGGGGAGTGGAAGTTGTCTCGGACAAACATGGCGGTGAAAGTTCTCCCATGGTGAGGATGCAAACGGGTTTAAGCTTTGTATTTTGTGATGTGTTTGTTTGTCTCCTGTCATGTAAAGCCCCCTGTGAAGGATTTGTTTTGTCAAAACTGCTTCATAAATAATTTGACTTGACGTGCCTTTTGTCCTCAGATGGTTGAGAATGCTGTAGTTGTCAAAGTATTGCTGGAATAAATTACAGCTTTATCTTTAGTCCCACTTGACAGACTCATGAAAAATAAGTGGCCTCATACGCAAATCAGTGGCATGTCTCCAATGCTTGGGCATGTGCCAAAGTATTTGCACATCTACTCTTATATAGTGCCTGTGTGTGTGTGTGTGTGTGTGTGTGTGTATGGGGGGTGGGGGGGCTACTGGGCATCTGGAGTTGACTTATTTTTTCTCTTCACAACAAAATAAGACAAAATATATAATATAAAATATAATAGAGGATATAAATATAGAATACAGTGTTGCTGCATGAGGCCCAAGTTATCAGGCTGTAGCTTTGTAATGGAGGCGCTTATGTAACAGATTAGGATTAGAATATACAGTTAATTCTGACTCAAGCATACACGTCTGCATCCTATGGAAGCCATTGTTGTTATTGCCAGGAAAGGAAAAAAAGGATGAAAGTTAGCAATGATAAAATACTCTCTACTGGCTTAGAGATACTTACTGTGCATACATAATATGTAACATTCTGAAGTATGTGATGCATTCATTTCATCTTTTATTGCTAATGCATGAACAGGTTGAATTGTTGCCCTTCCGGGATTTCCCCGGTTGCTTATAACAGCCTGTAGACTGATGTATGTTGTATTTGTTTATGTGCCTCCTCTGTCCGCTTCCCTGCAGTGTCAAATCTGTGCAATGCTAGCTAACGTCTGCTAACATCAACGAATGACAAACGCTCCGATACAGCACAGAGTCAAATCTGACATTACTGCAAAGTCTGAGGAATATGTTCTAATGTCAGCTCATTCATCCACACTACTGGGGCTGATCTGGCTGTACATTGTTTGTCTTGCCATTTGTAGGTCACTAGCATGCTTGCTTGCTAAAATCATCACTAGCAAAACACTATCTGAGTTGATGTGTCATAGCTTGTAAAACTACTTTAACCATTTACATTTGCATATTACACCAGCTAACATGATCCATGATACCAATGGTACAATGGTGTAACTAAGGATCACAACTAGCCAGGAGCGACAAAAGGCAGGGGCCAACTAGGTAACTGTACCTGAAGCTAAACTGAGGTTGACTGAGGTTTTTTTTTTTTTTTTCCTGGCAGGGATGATCTTCCATAGCTTGCAGATGTTTATGCTTCAGTGAGAATCAGTGTTTTAAAACGGCAGTGATGTTCATGATCTTCAAGCACCTTTTACTCCACTTTGAAGCATACACATATTTATGCATGGATTAAAGTGTCTGTTTATCACTGGTGCACGGTCTCATTGTATGTCCCTCATTCATTTATCTCTAAAACGCTCCTGATCCATTCACAAACCCCATAAGGTACTTTGAATTCAGCAGTGCGTGCCTGCTTTTCCTTCCAAGGCCTTGCCTGATTGTTCCCGATCTTTTTCATCACGCCGTTTGTTCATGCAGCAGCATAAAGACATGAAAAGGTTTCTCCTACCATTGCTGAAAGTCAGCTAGGGCCCAAGGTGGCACCGCCAGCAGGGAGACGGTCTTTTAATTAATTGAGATTAGGTACACCCCCGTACACTGAGACCCCAATGAGGACACTGAATTATGACCAACTCTGCCGCTGACCCCCTAACCTTTGACCTTTGTGTAGAGGAGGAAATACAGAATACTGGAGGATGTGGTATCTTGTTAGTGAATGTTATTAAACTGGAAGTGCTCAGATAATGGAATAGGCACAGACTTCTTGCTTCAGCTGCATTAGTCCTTCCACTCCACTGATATTTAGAGCAGTATGACTTGTAATGTTTTCCATTTTTATCTGGGGAAATGAGACCCATTCCAACAAATCAGCTTTGTTGCTCTACATCTGTGACTTGGAATAGAAACAGAGCCTTGTGAATTCTCTAAAAATACATCTTTCTGTCTTGTGGTTGCTCGGCCTGCTTTGCAGCCATGTTTTGTAGAGTAAATATTAAAGTAGAATGTGTAAATTGGAGGGAGACAGTGTTGATTACAGTATGCTGACATTTCAGGTGACGTTGGTGCAGACGCTTGTTCTCACGTTCGGTAAGTTAAACACAGCAACAGTCGACATTGTACATCGCGGGTTTAAGGGGCGACTTTGTGTGCTCTAGTGATGTGTCGGTCGTGAACGATTCGTTCAATATGAACTAATCTTTTATATGACTCGGGAGTAACGAGTCGTCTCAGTGAGCGATTCGTTCATTTTCATGCAGTACCTTCCCTCGCCACATGGCAGCTGCATAAGCTCAGTCAGCAGGACAGGAACCAGAAATGATTAGTTCACGACTCACTCAACTGTGCGTCTGTCCTCAGGTCCTCGTTCATTTGTCACGTGACAGCCAGGCAGTGTGACGAGCAGTAAGCACAACAGTTCGTTCATACGGATCGTTCTTTCGTTCATTTGTCACGTGACAGCTGTAGCTCAGCTACAGGGCTGTGGACTGAGAAACGAACAAGGAAATGAATGATGTCTGATTTGTGAAGTTCATTCATTTGTCACGTGACACCTGATATACATTATTCATTCATGAAATCATAATTAATTAGTGGTCTTCGGTTCTTGTAGATGTGTATAGTGTTATTGGGTATATAATGTAAAGTGTGTTTGTAAATAAATACTTTCGAAAATTATATCAACATGTTGATTTTGTTATACTCTGCCATAAAATAATAAAATATAATAATAATAACAACAACAAATGTGATAATAATGTCACGTTTTGGACACAATAAAAGCACCATGTAAACATTTTTAGGGAACTTTATTAATTAAATAATTGTTACTTTTTGTCTTACTTAATTGTCTTACTAATTGTCAAAATGAGTTTTACATTCACTTCCTCACCAGCTGTCACGTGACAGGCAGCTCAGGCTGTGTGACGAGCTGTTCGTTCGTTCTCGGATCGGTCTCTCGTTCATTTGTCACGTGACAGCTACCTAGTCACTGTCGTCCTGTTAAACAACAATGGCAGGGAGGATACAGGACACAAGTCACTTTATTGTGGTGTGTATTTGCTTTCCTAGGTTTTCATATGGTTTGAATTGCTTGTGGCATTTTGTTTATTATGCTTTGTCAGCTGAAGCAAACCATGTTGCCTTCTTTTTTACAACGCCCACAAGAGGGCTACAGCGCCACCCGCTGTAAAAATGAACGAAATGAACGAAATGACTCAAAAAAAGATTCGTTCAATTTACTGTCCGAGAGTAAGAGATCCGAGTCAGTAAAAAGAGTCGAACTTCCCAACACTAGTGTGCTCAGGGGTTGCAGTTAAGCCTCCTGACTCGGGACACACACTCCCCCCTACTGGTTTAGGATTACATCCCAGGTGCTGTTGCTTCTGTGTGTGCCTTTGTGTTTTGAAGGATCTAATGTCATGTACAAGCACACCGCTGACTGAAGAAGGAAACTAATCAGTGATGTCAGCTGTTTTTTGGTGAGAGTGTTGACACAGCAGAATTTTTCGGCTGCTTCAACCCTTTAAAACACATATTACTGTACTAATACCACTACTAGTCCCACTGCAGTGATTCCTACTTCACTTCTGCTGTGACAACTACTACTATTAACGATACTACTATGACTACAACTTCTACTATACTACAAGTACTATTACTCTAGTCTGCAACTAGACTGCTATTTTTAATACAACTATTACTATTACAGAAAACTCGGCAGAATCCAGCTCAGGGTATTATTACTACTCCTTATTACTACTACTACTACTACTACTACTACTACTACTGCTACTGATATAACTACTACTATTACTATTATTATTACAGGGAGAAAGTGTACAGGACTCTGTGATGTTCTGAAGAAGCTGCTACTACATTCACCACTACTACAAGTACTACTACTAATACTAGAACAACAAGAATATGAAGAAGAAGCATTAACCAGCTTCATATTCATGTACATAATGCATAATACATTCATACTGAATGTATGACTGTTAATGGGTTTAACTGTATGAATGTACTGATGACTTTGTGTACCTGCTGTTCTACAGGCCGTCTGTGCTTCTGACCGATCTGCCCAGTCCTCCCTGGAGCAGCTGGAGGTTAAATGCACTATTGAAGTGTCGATGGTTGTTGGATGGGAAAACGAGAGCGTCATTCATTCACTGTTCACACACAGAGACACACACACTGGCAACCCTCTAGTTAGTAGCTCTGAGCTCTGACCTATAGACTGCTGCCACAGTGTGAGTCTGTGTGCAGTCAAGAAACGAACAAAAAAAAAGATCCCTTCAATGTCAAAGAGGTTTGTCCCCAGCAGCACGCACATGCACGAGCACATCAGGAAGTCATTTCCTGTTGTTGTTTTCACTTTGCATTTTCTTGCTGGATGTTTTATTCATTTCCTGGCATGTTGATTAAGTTAATGAAAGGAGAGACGGGAACTGAACTCATCATGTTTTATGGATCAAAGACACAATGAGGTCTGTGCCTCTTCGCCCGTGTGTTTTTCTCCCAATTAGCCGAGTGGCTGACACTGCCTGGCGGCTGCTGGGCCCCCACGGCTGATGGAGATCGATACGAGGCAGGAGAGAGACACCCGAGGGAGTTTTTGTTCATCGGGGTGTCTGAGTTGTCTCCATGCACTGCTATCATCCGCATCATCTTCCCGCACGTTATCTCGTTTTTTTTGTTGTTGTTTTTTTTCACGTGGTTCAATCAAAACATTCGTTCACTTATGCTGTTTCCCACAGAGGCCTTGGATTACATCAAAGTTGCTGTGTTGTTTTTAGAGTACAAGTTTCAAACAAATTAATGAGCGGATGTTGTCGGCTAATTAATGTCAACTGATAGAGTTTTTTTGTCTGCACGCAGGAAAAAAATCAGTCAGCATCTCCTTTTCTTCCCGTCTTAAAATAGCCTGGAGTTTATTTTTAGAGGGCAGGCTCTCAGAGAGCTCTGTGTGACTGCAGTAAACCGTTTATTTCATTCACCACACTGGATTTGAATGTGGCTCAATTGACTTAATTGGGCGAGCTGCACTGCTCGTGAACCGCCTCTTCACGGAGAAGGTCAAATAATACTGTAGAAGGAGCTCTCGGTGAACTGTGTTGACAAAGTGAACCCTGTGAAGTCTTGAAGGTCTCCTCAAACAGTCTGTTTGTGACACATGCTGCCCTGCATGCATAATTTTAACATTAATCTCAGTGCAAAGATGCAGTTACAGTATGTCTGCTGAGATGAATGTCTTGCAGGCTACAGTTTATCTTGTACATGAGAGGTCTTCCTGTCCTTGTATCATTATACTGGTTTGCACTGCTAACCTACAGCTGCATTCATCATGTCATCTGGAGCTGTTCAGTATGCGAATGAACATATTTCTGTTGCCAGGATCAGACTATGATATATATGTATTTCTTGTTGTTTTTTGAGATGGTCACAAATTCTGCAATCATAGTGTCATAAATTGTTGCCCTGACGTGGCCAAGATTCTTTTGAATACCAGTGGCAGACAAGCAGCGCGCCCTCTGTGCAGCAATGTGGAAGGTTAGGATGTGGATCAGTGAGTATCTGTCTCATAACATACCTGCAATAAACTTTTGGATTTTTATTAGCAGTAACTTGAACCTTTCCTGAACCATACTACAGCTGTCAAACATAGATGCAATCTGTTTGTGCCTTAATCTAATCAAACTGTGACAATCACCTGAAATTCTTTTTCTCAGCAAGTTTTATTTTGGAAGTCTAAATGAGTGTTGCATATTTATTATTGCCAACTTGAATACAGAGTTAGAGTTAAAAAGTGACACTTCCCCGGTCGACTAACGTGTGAAAACACTCTTGAGGTGCGATCACCATCAGAGTCGATGACTAAATCAGACACTTTTTGGAGCCACATGTCTCTGAGTGACACCTGCAGCCCGGAGAAGCGTGTTTCAGTCTTCAGCTGTGACGTACAGTGTGTGTAAAGGACACTATCACCACACCAAATCCTAAATATTGCCTGATCTGATTATGGTTAATTAAACGGTATGCTTGTGATGGGACACAAAAACTGTTTCCTGTGTGAAAGTCAGACGAGCTCCACACCCATCCACCAGCCTGACCTCTGCATTGCTGCTGAACTAAAAAGTTTGATTTGAGTCAGCAAAATGATTTGCAATTTCCACTTCTACTGTCAACAAAAATTCAAACATTTACTTGACTGTGTGTGTAATAAGATCAGACACCCAGAAAATCTCTTTTTTCTTCTGGAAGGTGTTTTTCACTTTTGCTTGTTCTGCACTTCACTGTAACAGATATTTGAATTCAGACTTTGGCAGCGGCAAAATCATTCTGTCTCCCGGTTAGCCAATGTTTGCATGTAATTACAGAGTATACATCACACCACACCAGGCACGTTCATACTTTAAAGTGGTAACTGTTACCGATATAGTTGCAGTGATGTGAGTGCACCGTCAGCTGGAAGCAGCCAGCTGAGACTGGCTCCTTCACTGCGGCTCTCAAATGGGTCACAGAAGGAAAAGGCTGGAGGTGAAATGGCATGTTTTAATAAAGACATAACTGTAAAAGCAAAGCATGCAGTTATTCATGGAACCAAGATATTTTTCATGTGCTGTACTGTTAGTACATAAGTGCTTGTGCCAGCAAGTTTTGTGATTCGGCATGGCGGTGTGTTACATAACATCTGCACGTATTGTTTGCTGTCACACTGACTTCCTTTAGCAAGATGTTCCAGGCAGACCTGTGTCATATTTGGATCACCTGTTTTAAAATCTGTTGTGCAAAACAACATAAAGGAGGACAGTGTGATTGAGAACTTTATGAACAAAATATGCAGCATGATTCACTGGCGGTATATCAGTGTGACATGATGGTCAAAGCAGCAGCAGTAGGAGTGTGACATTTAGTGGCAGTAGCTGCTGCTACTGGTGATGATCCCTCCTTCAAGTTTTCTTGTTGACAAATGCAAAATAACATTAACTGAAAAATGAATCTGTATGAACTTATTGGTTTAATAGAAAAGCAGTTTAACACAATGAAAATAAATGATAAATGATTTATGATGATAAAGTAGAAGTGATCTGAATCCATTTGTTTATTTATTTACAGTAGCTTAATTAGTTTGGTGTAACTTCACACTGTGATAAAGATGGATGAAAGCTTCACCCCCCATGTGACTCATCCCAGAATTCCTTGGTGGATCATAACACACACCGTTGGTGTGATGGACAGATAAAATAACAGGGATGAAGCTGGTGAGCTGACAGCGTGGCACATAGGTAATCTACTTACTACGTCTTTGGCAGAGCAGCTGCTAGCTCTCTTTCCGGGGTGTCTCACAGGATGGCCGTGTCACTTTGATTAGGAATCGAGCTGTGCTTTTACAGAGAAAGTGGAGTCCTCGTTCACAGTAATCGTGACTATTTGTAGGGAGACCCTAACCAACCCCTCTGTCATCTAAATTCCACTGGGCACGGCTGATCACGCCCATTCTATCCAGTGATTGTGATTCCAGCAGCAGCAGCACCTGCAGCGCATTTCAGAGGAATCCCAGAAGTGTCTCTCTGCTCTGGATGTCACGACCAGCCGAGTCAAACAGCTCAGAGCAGATCGAGCTTGCTGTAAGTCAGATACAGAAACAGCATAGAGAGTCTGTATGATTTTCAAAATAAAACAAACTGTGCACACTCCCAGTTGTAAATACAAACAAAGGCAAAACTAATTACGTATGAAAAATGGCCAATCTGAGCAAGTTAACAGTCTGTTGGGCAGAAACGCTTCTGAACCCCCGGGTGCAAACCCAAAAACAGCACTGCTGGTCATGACGGTCAAATTTAGGGGTAACACCTAACAATGTTTTAAGTGGGCTAATCCACAGTGTAATGTATTTGCTAAGAGCAGCATACCCCAGTGACTCTTTGTAAATAACATAGAAAGAGTGTGTGTAGGAGGACAGAGGAAATGGAAAATGAATATGGAAAAAAAGAAACTGGAGTGAAATGTGAGGAAGAGGGCTGTGATGGAGACAGAGTGAGGAAGGTATGCAGGGACAGAAAACTAGAGCGGAGAATCAGACATCAGTGTTTCTGCAGTCCCATGACAGAGGCTGCTGCTGAAGTCAGTTTAACAGCTCTGCACCAAAGACTTAATTCTGATTGTCAGCATTAAGTGGTTTTGAAATGAAAGCTGACTAAATGTCTCTCACTGATTAATTGTATTGAGTCAGTTTGAATGTGTGGTAAGGATGAACATGGCCTCTGTGCCTGGGACAGTAATTAGAGAGTTGACCGCTGTCTGGTACAGAGAGAATAATGTGATCAGAAATCATAATGCACATTGAGCAAGGGCTGCAGTAGGCATTAAACTGGTGGGAACTAAGTAGCTTGTGGGACCTAATGAGCAGCGCTTACTTCACCGGGACTGCAGGCTTCCTGACTGCTGATGGAATAAAAAGAGGAGTTCTTATCGCGGTGTCTCTCCTGCTGTGAACCCTGTCAGAGTTTGGTCTTGTTGTTGCTTTAGCTGTTGTATGTCGACACTTTGTATCACAGCCTGCCCTCTGACCCTCTGTCCTCTGATTCACTGTCAGAGCTCAAATCTGCATGTGTTCTGAGACCAGGTTGCGGGGATGTTGCCTCATGCTGGTTTCTGTCCAGAAGCTCTGGTTCTGTACAAAGGATCACTGTGATTTAAGTGATGTTTTCACTCTTTTTAGGGCCGGGCTAAGAGCTCTGTTGGCACAGGGTTTCCAAAATCAATTACAGGACTGCCACTAAAAACACAGTTTAGTTTGCTAGTTTGAAATAGAATTCAAATAAAAACTCAAAAGCAATGGAATCCATCTCCACCACCCACAACAATAATAATAATAATAATAATAATATGCTGTGAGTATTCTGAACTTGTTGACCCAGTTGAGGGTCCAAGCCCAACTCATCAAAAACTGCGGCCTGGTCAGCGGCCCTAGACTTCTGGCATAAGCGGGCTATGTGGTTGCTTCAGGTCACAACTGCTAGGGGGGTCCACACATTAACTTGGACTTATGTTGCTCACTCCTCACTTTGTTACTTTGTTGTTTAAGAAAGTCACAGATTTGATGTGAATTGATTTGTCCATCTCTATTGTATGTGTGTGCATGTTTATTCAGTTATAAGTGCTGTATTCAATTTGTTGACTGTACTAGGAGGGCCACTGAAAGCCTAGGGCCGGCCCTGGAGATCATGATCTTGGCATTGAAAACAACAAATTTTACTTCAAGGTGAGAGGTTGATCAAATGGTGTACTGGTACTGGTGTCCACTTAATCAAAAGCTCCACAACAGTTGATTAATGGACCTCGAGGTGAGGTGAGGAGTCTGGATTTCTAACTGATTTAAACTCAAACAAAAGTTTGCTGTTTGTTTTATTTTCATGTCAGTCCATTGCTTCTATCAGCTATGGTTACATTACACTCACCACAGTAACTTCTGAGATCTGGAAATATGCAATACAGAGGACGTGATATTGCTCCCATTGTGTTACAGTAAATAACATAGGCTGCGGCAGCAGAGGTGCACTGGAGAATTGCCTAACGTATAATTATTTTGAAATATAAAACAAAGAGGGAAGAAAAGCAGCTATCTGAAAAAGATTGAAGAAGAATCTTCCGAGTATAATTCATTCAGATGGATAGAATTACCCTTTAGTACAATAACCTTTCACCAAGTGTGTAATAAGCTCTCAGAATTGTTTCCACACTGTTTATCACCACCTGTGTGAGCTGGCACTTTGCTGCTCTGGAAATTTTCCATATTAATGTTCACTCCACTACTTTTGCATTGCATACATTTATCTGGAAGCATTGTTTGGATGAAGGGCCTTCGTCGGGCATGGATGAATCAACCGTGCATCCAAATGTTACAAGTACACTTCTTGATGTCAAACAACACTGTGAGTAGAAATTGTGCAGAGCTGGTTGTCACACAATCCTGACCTGTTGATACTTTAAATGCAGATCTCAAAAACCTCATAAACAATGCTGCCATCGTTACTACTGAAATCAGTCCTCCTGTCCTGACAGTGAAGTTGTACAACAACTAAGTGCAGCTCCAATAAAGAGAAGGAGGTCCATTCTGTAGAGATGCAAGTTCAGCTGAAGCTGTGATATGAGACTAAAACAATGTTGGCACAATGTTAAACCAAAGATTGTATAAAACATGGACATTTCAGTTTCCATGACGTCATCCACATGGTGGATTGTGGGTGGAACTGAGGCGGGATGAGTGAAGCCTGGTCACTAAAACAAGCTATCTCTGACGGTACCCACCTGTCAATCAAAGCATCCACTCTGTTAATTCTGCATAACTTTAATAACTTTAATATAATTTGAACTTTGAGTTCTGAAGAAAGAAAAAAGTACAATTCACCCTCAGTACAGTTGTCATGAATGGGGAATATAGAGATCAAAACTGTTTTTTGTACCAGGCTGTAAACATGTTTATTTCTGCTGTGAAGTTGGACGTTTGAACATGGAGACTTATGGAGACTGACTCACTTCTGGAGCCAGCCTCAAGTGGACGACAAGAGGAACTGCAGTTTTTGGTACTTCTGCAATGGCTCCATTTTACAGCCACAGAGGTTTGCTGCTCGTGTTAAACACTTTCCACAGTCATATTAAAATCAGTATTCACAAGTTTCTAAGGCTGTGCCAGAAGCTGAACCAAGAAGATTTGCTGTGAGATCGATCTATAGTGTTATGACCTTTAACCTAATTGTGTGCAAAAGTTTAAGGACTGTCCCGAAAAGCGATGTGACCACGGCTTCAATATAGTTTGGAGTCAGACAGACAAGTGCATTGACAGTGATTGATTGAAAGTGTACTCTGTCTTCCCACAGGAGGTTGTGATGGCAAGGATGTGTTCAGAGCCCCAGGCACCGCAGAGGTGTGAAGATGGAGTCATGACCTCAGGTGGTTCTTCCACCTCATAATCCTCGTCCCATTCACTGTGAGTATTTCATCAAGTCACTGATATGCTTGTCACAAAGACATCTGTGTGACTGTAAAGACTACATGAAGCCATGAAGGAATTTACAAAATGTCAGAGCTGAAGATTAAGAAAGGGCAAGCTCACAGGATTTTAAAACAAGGCCTGGCAGATATGGATTAAGCTTCTGGAAGCAAAAGGTCAGTTTATTGAAAAAGTCTATCACTTTAAGAAGAACTCTGAGGTATTACTGCGCCTGTGAATCCAACTTAAAATATTGACACACAATCATAAGTCTTAACGTAAAAGGAGGTTTACAAAGTCCACTGTGTCTCTACCTTATCAACAGACATATAGATATCGGATGATTCTGAAAAACCTGGATTCTGTTTTCAAATCTTCAGACTCACTACACACACATTCACCACCCTGTCCTCTACATTACATGACCATTACATGAAATGAAGAGCAAAATATTTCCTGCATTGACACATTGGTGCATGATTATCTTCTTTTTTATTCACAGTTACACATTTTAATCACTTTGGGTGCATTGTATATTGCATATTTTGCCATAATTACCTTGAATTCCGTCTGTCTGTGCGGCATGTTTCCTCATCACTCAAATGTCATCCAACAGTAATGTACTGATTTTGCCGTGCCGTCATTGTCTTAGCAATCAGCGGTCTCTGTATTCGTTTTATATTTTATAAACAATAAATAGTGAAAAATGCTCATTACAAGTTCTGACTAAAATCCAGTTAAAACTAAACTATTAAAATTAGTCAACTAATTCAGCACAACACCAAACAGACCACAGGGGCAGAAATATTCCTCATTTTACAGACCTTCTCAGGTGTTGGTGAAATTCAAACCATGAATCCTAAACTCTTTCTCTGTTCTCTCAGGCGTCTGGATTCTACCATTTTAAGTCAAATTGCACTGTGTTGAAGCCAAATGGCTGAGAATAGCTGGAAGAGTTGTTATAATGAAGCACCGGCTCATCTGGTGGGGTTGGTCTGGGACACGACGGAGCAGAGGGCTGGTATAAATAGCATCTGCAACCAAGGATGTAGACCTAAACAGTAATGGTGGTTTTAATTTAGCTTCTATCTCTGCTATTTACACTGGCTTTCAAGGAGGAGGGTGTGTAACGTGGCTCGGGAGCAGATCATAAGGGATTGGCTTTTATTTAAGATTAATATTTTAGCAGTGGGCAGACCACAGCAAGCACACTTTGTTCTTGAAGAATGACTTTTGAGGACTCTTTTTTTCAGGAAATTTGCACAATGACCCCAAAACGTCAGCTCTGAATTGTCTCCTCGGGCTGACATGTTGGGGACAAGCAGCACAAAAAAACACACAACAGGAATGTCCCCTTACAATGACAGAGGAACAGAGGAAAATCGCCCATCTTAGAAGTCAGAGTTAGAGATGCACCTCATCTAGAGCTGTCTAGCCAAGAAGAAATGCCAGGCACAGCAACAAACCCAAAGAAACAGCTCTGTTTTTTTTTCACAGTGTCGAATGGTGCCAGTGTTGAGCACCGTGTTTGTTGTTGTGTTACATTAAAAATAGGTTATAATCTACTACCTCTAGGAATCTCAAACATATTGGACAATTATGGAATTACAAAATTAAAATTCTTGGAATCATCAGTCATTAAACAATAAGGTCATTTCTTCAGACAGTCTGTGACATTTAAAGTTGACACTGTCAAAACTTGTGATCGGCATTCTTTTTAAATTTTTTTTAACAGTCATTTACCATAAAATATGATAAACATAATCATAAGTTGTCAGTAGTAGTTCTCATTTGTTTTCAAAACAAACGTTCCATTAATAACTAAATTATGTTTCAAATCAAAATATCGTCTCATTGAGGAATACACACTAGAATTTTTCAAACCTGGTGGCACTCACCAAAAAGACAGGCATGGTGGTCAGATTGGGTCAGATGGTGCAGCAGACGGTCTGCAGTTCATGTTTATGTACAGATGTGTCTTTGCTCAATATGTTCAAGACTTGAAACAAAGGAGAGGATTGCAAAAAGTGAGCTGTAACCTATGACCTTTGCAAAACACATCCAACGAACACATGTTAACAAAAATTCACCGTGGCACCATGGTATGAAAATTTTGCCACATGAGGCTCATTTATTAAAACTACATGCAGGCTCAGGTGCTCTCTGAGATTTGTCAGTATTTCTTTTAGCTTTATATCACTATCGAAAGCAGTCATGAGTTGTATGAGTTTAATGCCTGGTAAACTGTTTATGGTGCAGAAATCACATTCACAGTTTAAATCAGTGTTCCACAAGTTGACACTTCACAAGAGCCAGCCAGCTAGCTCAAAGTTTCACGGTGCACCAATGATTGCTCCCCCAGAAAATGAAAGTGAAGTTCTGCCAGGTATCGTTTTCTTGTTTGGCTTTAGAGTTTTAGAGAAACACTTTTCACTATTTCATGTAGCCTTTTCTCTTTTTTAGGCTCTGCCATGCTCACGTTAGCTAACCTGCGTCCCATGTGCTTGTGCTTTGTGTGGCACCTGTAATAAGGTTTTAATATACATATTCCCAGATACTTTAATTTGACTTGTCATCTTATAAGAGTCATTTGTTCTGTGAAATATTATTGCACTCACCAGTATGTGGCAGTGCAAGCTGTCTGTGGTATGAGCAGCAAGCCAGACAGAAGAAGAGTCTGTTGTGGTCGATGGCGCTCACAAGCTATCGGTGCTTCAGCACCTGGCTGGTGTAAGTTTCACCTGTCCTGGCTTTTTTCTATACCACTAATGCCGTCGCTGTCTGAATGATGTATGAAGCGATTTTTTTCTCAAAAAGGAGAAGAATATTCTTTATCTTCCTCCTCTCAGTTGGACAGATGTGAGGTGAAACAATAAAGACGGTAATTGATGTGCTGCTGACAAACAATCAGGTAATATTATCAGGGTTTTCACTCTGAATATTATAGAGGAGTGTTTTTAACCTCTGTTAATTACTCATTACAGATCAAATAAAACAATGAAGTTAGCAGGAAGCCATTGGTGCTAAGATCTGTCATCAGGGGAAAAAAATATACGTGCACAGTCTACAGGTAAACCTTGACTGGTAAAGATCTTTCTTACTTGTATTTTCAAGACCATGATTGTTCCTCACCGAGCTGACACAGAGTGGGATCAGAGCTCCCTCTGAGCAGGAGAGTTGATCTTTGACTTTATGGCAGGGTATGCCCAAAAAGAAACACAGCTACCAGTCACAATCAATCTGATGTCACCCTGCAGTGGCCGGTCTGACGATCAAACCGGTCAAACTGCTCCACAGTCAGCCTGAAATATGGTTGAAACTCAGCACTATCCAGGTGGAGTTCATGGACTAAACTCATTCTCTCACAGTTTGTGCTCTGGCTTGGTTTATTTCATGTGGCGGCTAGGGGTGTGCGATACTACAGAATTTGGTATCGATCCAATACCAAGTAAATGCAGGGCCAGTATTGCAGATACCGATACCGATACCGATAGCTTATGAGAGCAATGTGTCATAATATATGAAGTGAATGCATCATCAATATGCAAATTTGGAATGCAAATATAGGAATATCGATGTTCCTTGGACAATTAACACGAAAGGGTTATTATATTCAGCCATATTATATCTTTGTAGAGGAATATATTTTTCAGTTCCAGTAAAATAGTTCATTTGGATTTATTTCATCGTCTGAATAGTATATATTTAATCAGTCTGCTAAAATTACATCTACAGTATGATGATTACACTTTGAAAAATAACATTAACTAATGCTGGAAATTACTAAATTTTACTTTCACTTCTATAATTCAGCTACCTGGATATACTTAACCATGTAACAGGAGTTATGTACTGAACGATGAGAAGAGAAAGTGAAACTTAAGTATCGATCTCATCACGCAAGTATTGATCAATACTGATACCAAAGTTGGTATCAATAGTATTACTATTTTAGATCGATCTGCCCACCACTAGTGGCGGCTTCTATGTCTGTTGTCTCACTCTACACTGCAGAGTAGTGACAACAAGAAGTTTGCATTGGTTTGTTGAGAGCAGTGCTCGTGTGACTGAGACGGTGACTGAGACAGACAGAGCAGCAGTAGTGAGAACAAGAAATAAAATGTAAATGTCTAAAATAAATTGAAACATTTTGATTGTTTTATAGCAGTTCATCACTCATGAAAAAAAAGGAAGTTTTTCCTCGCCACTGTCGCCAAGTGCTTGTTCATGGTGGAATTGTTGGTCTCTGTAAATAATATTATAATTATAAAAAGTACTCTCTTGACCTTTTCCTTATGGAAAGTGTCATGAGATAACTTTTGTTATAATTTGGCGCTAAATACGTAGAATTTAATGAACACACCCACACCCTCAGCAGCCTGCAGCTTTAATAATTAGTGGTACTTTTTATTCATAGGCCATCGCCATCAGTTGGGAAGCCTCTGGTTTTAGCTCATTTAGTGTAGCAAGAGTGAGATAAGAGGATGGACAACAATCTGTGTCAGTGTGTGAAATATAGAACGAGAGCTGGAATCTACAAGCTGAATCTCAGCTCTTCAGCTGGATTTTACTGTCTGCTGTCAACTGATGTTCATCAGAGTAAATGCACTCTGATTTGATTTCCTCCATATTACATGCACAGGAGTGTGGGAGTGTAGGCTGGGTCGGGGCAAAGATTGGTGTGAGGTGTAGCCTTGTGGGTGACAAGGGAATCATGGGGGGAGGCGGCAGATCGGGGTTTTGGATGTGGCAAGTGGAACACTGTAAGCCTGTCTGTGTTAGAGAAAGTTCTGGTACGTTTTGACTTATTTCCCACATATTGTATGTGGTCAACTTTGGATTCACCACCTCTGTTACTCGTTGACTATGTAATGTTGTTTCACTGAACCTCTACAGTGTAGGGTGTAGGGGGTGAGTGTAAATCTAGCAAGATCCAGAGAGCCACAGTAGGCACGTGTACGGGAAATATGCCAGATTTTGAGCACTATTGAACACTGCAGCTCATGGGAAATAAAAATCTGGGACATCATCAAGTAAACCAAACAAAAAAAAGTTTTTTCTGTGAAAATCAGTAAAAAACACGCAAAAAATAGAAGAACATAAGCCCTAATTGAAAGATTATTGGGAGCTGAGCTCTTTGAAAATGTGTTCCCCTATTCAACAAGACATATAACAGAAAACCTATTAAAGCTTTCCATCAAACTCATTATCTTTCATCTCTTTTAATTGACTTATAAAAAGCCTTTGAATCTTTCATCTTGATAACCTAAAGCTAATGAGCTTCGCAGGTGTACCATGGTGTAATCATGGAAAGTAGGTTATTAAACATTTTGGTGCAGCAGTGATTTTCTGTCAGAGTAGATTAGCTTCATTTCTGGGAGAGGCTCCCTCACACAAAGGCCTCCCACAGTGCACACTGAATTTACATACATACGTACATACAATGCATACAGTGCTGTCTGCTCCACCTGATCACACACTTCATTACTGCAGGATGTGAAACTCTGCCACGACTCCTAACACTGATTTGTAGGATTATGGGACTTTTACCGTCTGAAATTGACTCTCTTAACTTTTAATACCACACATGACAGCTTAACACTGTGTGCTTCAGAGTGCCACGACAATGAAAAGAGCTTTACGGTATATTTCATTGTAAAAGAGAAAAACTGGAGTATCATGAGGTACAGTACATGTGTAGGTTTTTAATGTGATTTTAATGTGACACTTCCATACTGTTTGTTCCATGTTCAACTCTAAATTAAACTGGACACACACAGACTGTCATTTACTGAGCACACGTGAGCTCGTGCCACAGCCGCCGCTTTACAGTCCAACAGTCCATGTTGTACAGTATATTAGAGTTAGTGCTCAAACTAATAGAAGCCACGTTAAAACAGTGTACAGGAATGTTCTCCACAGTCTCCTCTACAAAAAACTAACTATGATTTTCTGATATTGGCAGCATGGAAGCGAATGTGTTCTCCTGTGCACAGTTAACTTTTTCATGTGACTTTTTTTACTCTGTACATTTTGAATAAATTTGAATAAATGAATATTGTATTGTATTAAATATATTACATTGTTAATTTAAAGCAGATTAAAGTAAACCGTTGTGCTTCGTGACCTCTCACAGGTGCTCTGTCCTGTCATGTTTCAAATGTCTCTGACTTATTATCAGCTCCTCTAAAGAAACTTTTCCCCCTAAAGCTTCTCACATGGTTCATTTCACTGTTCAAAGATGTCAAATTATCTCGTTATATAAAAGTATCAAAAATTAGAGAAGTCCAAAACATGAATATAAATGTGTGTGGTAGAACTTTCCTCTCCCATAAATCATCTCATCAGTATTAACAAGTATTTTTTACATTGTTACTACTTCAGTAAAGAATCTGAGTCGTTCCTCCAGCCTGGTCTAAAATATCGTATATGCGTGTGTGCTTCAGTGTATAGAATGCTGAGCTCAGATCAGATCCCACACAGGAACTGATCTCATTTAGTTCTCAGTTGCTCTCATGCATGTTTAACATGTGTGTGCTTTGGATAACAGCAGGCGTGTACACTGCTTTAAGTGACTCTGTGTGGACTGCTCTTATTTTTTCCTGCCCAAGTTAAAGATTTATCTGAGTGCACCGCCATTCTAAATCTATAAAATTACTCACATTTCTCCTGGAAGCTGTTTCCCACACTTTTTGACTTCATCCCGGGCCTTCGTCTGAGATATTTGATCTTTCTATTCTGGAACTGACAGAGACTAATACTACACAGAATAAGAAATAAGGAGGTGTGATCACTCAGCTGTTACAAGTCGGATGAATATGCAGATGCAGGTGTCATGAGGCTGGTCTCTGACAGGTCGGCTAGATGCTCGCATCCTATTTACATTCTGCAGATGACTGTGGGATCAGGCTGCCGTGTCAGTGCATCTCATCGGCTTATTCTCCCAGACAGGATTTGCAGATATTGACATGAGGTCTGCCTGTGGTACTGTTATGTTCTCACCAAAGACGTAAAGCTATTAAAAGAAGAAGAAAAAAAAACACCCTACCACCAACACACCGCTCTCTTCAGTTTCCCTAACCAGAGCACTGTCAGAGGAAAAATGATGACTAGCAAATCCCTTCCGAGGGCATCCATCGGTCAAATTCACATTCCGTGAACTCAGGCGGTACAAGCTGGATTACTTAACAACAGGAGATGAAATGCACTTCCTCTGTTGGATAAGAAGCTAAATATAACACTGTAATTCACTCATAGAAACACGTGCTAAATAGCTCAAATGTACAATGTCTAAATTAGCTGCAAATGTCAACGCAGTTAAGAAGCAGAAGTCATTACCATTCATCTCTGTCCCAGCAGAGCTTCCATGGAGACTAGTTACAGTGACATTGGTGGTACAGGAACTGATCTCAGGGGGGGGGTTCCTTTTTCCTGCTCTGGAGCTGGCTGTAACTCTATTAATCATAGCTGGACAGGAAGCTATTTGAGCTGAACATCTAATTCTTTCACTTTATTTCCTCAAGAGTGTAGTGTGTGGTGGAGCAGAGTGATGTATGTAGAACTTACTGTGTGTCTGTCTTTTGTGTGTGTGTGTGTGTGTGTGTGTGTGTGTGTGTGTGTGTGTGTGTGTGTGTGTGTGTGTGTGTGTGTGTGTGTGTGTGTGTGTATGTATGTGTGTGTGTGTCTTAGTGAAGTCTCTGTAGACATGGTTGTCTTACTGTCCACCCACCGTAGTGCAGAGAAGAGTTCATGAAAATGTTGATATGCTCTTTACCTTCAATTATTTAATAATACTCCCAAATATCAGACTATGATGATTATCTTCAGCATCAGCAATCAGTTCTGATATTCAGAATAACAGCATGACCTCCAGTGTGATATTTCTTTTATCTATCAGTTCTACAATCTCCATTCATTAGTTAACAGTACTTGGTGACAACAGATTATGATTTGTTTGTTTATTTAATGAATTATCTACCAACACAAATAGTTCCACTGGACAGCACAGTTGCCAAGCAACACATTAACATTTTCTGAACACTAGCTTGTTAGCTACTTTGTGTAGATCAACACCAGTGAAAAATAGTCTGCTGACAGTCTGTTTGGTGGTTTCTTGTTTTGACACTCTGATAATATCTGAAATCAAACATGTTTAATATTATCAGAAGGTCGGTTTGCTCTCTCCAGCACCACACAGGAAGCAGGAAACCGGGGAGTTACTTTGGTAATGATCAATAAAATACCGTCTCACACACAACAGGCAGTGAATGAACAGCCTTTTGAGTCTGTGTTTAATGGGCGGCAGTAGCTCAGTCTGTAGGGACTTGGCTCGGGAACCGGAGGGTGGCCGGTTCAAGTCCAGTATGGACCAAAGTATGGAAGGTGGACTGGTAGCTGGAGAGGTGTCAGTTCACCTCCTGGGCACTGCCGAGGTACTCTTGAGCAAGCCATCATCCATTACTGATCATCCAATCAGCTTGTGTGATGACTGTTTGAGATTTAAAATACATGCACACTGCTTTCTCTGTGAGCCACGGCAACCTGCAGTTACACCCTTCTTTGCATCGGCCCACATAGATTTTCTTTATCTTTGAAGAACTATCTCAACAACGAAAGCAGACATATGGTTTTAATTATGATTAGTTAACTTCAGAAAACACAAGTATAGATTAATATTTTTAAAACTGCGAGTGTTACAGTGAGTCAGATGTAATCATTAACATATGGAGCTGGAGTCTGGAGCTAATTATAAACCTTTCCTTTAAACTGACTGTGGAAAACACTGAGCTGCTCCTTTAAATACTGGATGTGTTTCTGCAGGGTGCTTGTTAGAGCCTGCATGCCTGTGACTGTGACTTTTCGTGTGACAGAGCATGTCTCAGCTGAAGGTGTGCTGTCATGTTCTCCAGGTTACTGTTGGTGTGGGAGTGAGAGACGCAGAGGCTGTGATTAGCGGGCTGAGCCTGTGTGTGAACCTATGGCAGAGAGACAGCACAGTGCAGGTAAGAAGTGCCAGAAACACAGCGAGGCAAACAGACTGTGCCCAACTGCAATGCAACAAAACAGGACAAACTGCATGAAGACATACCTGGGGAGGAAGCCTTCTGCTGCAGATCGTAGTTCAGTGTGACTAACTATCTAAAGCCTAGCAGTCCTTAGAGCCTTACTCACAACAGTGCAAGTGTGGTAGATCCAATGAGCGACACACAGATGATGTTTTCTGTAGAAGCAGACTGATGCTGGTATCAGTATCTGAGAGTCTGCATCCAAATCAGCTGCTGTGAGGCTGTATGAAGGCATAGTGGTGCTTTTAACTAAATGATAATGTCAGCATGCTCACAGGGACAATGCTAACATGCTCATGTTGAGCATTTATGATGTTCACCATCTTAGCTTAGTGTATTATCATGCTAACATAAATGCAGAGATCAGCTGAGCCTGATGAGAGTATCGGCCTTCAGATGGCTCCAGATAACTCACCAACATGATCACAATACATCCTGACAGGAACATAAATGTGTGTGCCAAATTTTGTGCGACCATTTATTTCACTCACTGTCATGGTGACAACCAGATAAAAAAAAGAGGATCACATCAGGAGGCGTCATGGATGTACGTTCAACATTTCAAGGCAATCCAATCAATACTATTTGAGCCTGGGCCCGAGTGCTGGAGCGACACACTGACAGTGCAATCTGTAGAGCCACGATATGAGCGCGGCTAAAAATCTGATATGTCATCTTATTTAATTATATTATTTTGTATTGATGCATAACATAAACAAGCATTTTTTACGTCTATTAAATTTTATATATTTTATAATAAAATAAAATAAAAATATTTACAATATATAATGTTATATAATAAATGTAATTAAAATTCTTTATTTATAAATTTCTATATATTAAATTTGAACAAAAATATGTCATGAGAACTTTTTACATTTGGAAAATAAACATGTCTGTGTTCTCTCATGGTGAAAAACCTGTAATGGACACCTTGTTTCTAAATGACCTCAAACATCGTATCAGCTAATATTTAAACTACCAATAGTATATATAACATACCACTAAAGTCCTCTGATGATCTGAACCATGCCAACGTATCAGTCATGCTCTAATTCTTCAGGCCAGAGCATGCTTCATCATCTGACAAGAACGTGGAGTTTGTTCTGCGGGTCGTGCTGGAGGAAAGCTTGTGGAGAATCTAAAATAGAATATGAGGTCATCCTTTGAGGAACAAAACTTCATAGTGATCTTAATGTTGGAATGTTTGTTCTGTATAAACTGAGATTTTGGCTTGGCACTGGCTCGAAGAGAAAGAGCGGAGGGCACCAAATTAATAAGTGCCTGCAGAAGTGGGATATCTGAGTGGACAGAATGTGAACCTAAAGGCAGTCACAGATGAAATGATTGAGAGAAGTTCTTACATTTGCCTGAACTTTATAAATTCATCCTATTTAGGATTGTGTGTGTTGTCTGATTTTAATAATCTAATGGTTGAGAATCAGACAATAGAATACAATTTACTTTTTTTTTTTTATATCTTGGACTGATCCTGCTGAGCCGGGATTGACCCTCGGTGCACTCCTTCTGAGTGGCAGAGATGACCACAGGATGGATGTTAGAGGCCGACTACAGCTTTTTTTTTGGGATGCACACACACACACATACACACACACGCAGCTGCAGCAAAATGACTGTGTGTAAAAGAAGAAGTATATTAATATTTTGTTCAGGCTGATGCAGAGCTGTATGAACAAACACCAGAGGCTGCAGCTTTTGGCCTTTACAGGCTGTAAATCAATGTGTGCAAAAAGCTTCCTGCCCATGTCAGGGGTTGGAAAACTTTCTCAATATTTTAAACTGCATCAAGCGGCTCTCACTGAGATATTTGGAGTCCTCAATTCCACCCAAACACACTATTCTTGTCGCCTCCTCTACCGACTACTGTGTTTAAATATAGATAAAACATCTCATGTGCAAATACAGCAAGAGAGAAAGAAATAGACATGAAGTCAGCTCATATAAATATAAAAAATCTATTTGGACAGTGGAGCTGGAGTGGAGAGAAGGTTTAGAAGAGCAGCTGATGCATGTGTTCAGAGCCAGGATCTATCAGTGCTTTGGGAGCTGTGTGGGGTTCATCATTCTTCAAGCTTCAAGCTTCAAGCAAATTCAAAGATGTCCTTAGGAATGACAGATGCTCGACTTTAAAGGCATCGACAGCAGATGCCTCTTTCATCCACAGAGGGCAGCCATGCATCACCTCCAGGCCCTCCAACAGCAAATCAATCTGTAGAAACCAGGTAGGACAGGAGGCAGCCAAGAGCAACACGAAGAATGTTGAACGCACCCAACTCTGACCTGAGGTCAATCGCAAAGCATGAATGTCTTTTTACATATGTGTGTATTATAATTAGTTCTTCTGTTGTAGATGTGTAGTGACAGCTTCAAGTCACAGTTCATACTAAAGAGTGAGAACAGCTAAATATCTTGCTGCAACTTTTCTCACCAATATAGCAGCTGAAATTATTTTAATCATGTCCAATAATAATAATAATAGTAATGATTATGATAATAATCTTGCAGCAAGAAGGTTCTGGGTTTGAAGCAGCCAGCTGGCTGAGACTTTGTGCACTGGTTCTCTCCGGGTACTACGGCTTCCTCCCACAGTCCAAAGACATGCAGGTTAATTGGAGACTATAATTGTCCATAGGTGTGAATGTGAGTGTGAATGGTTGTTTGTGTCAGTCCTGTGATGAAGAGGCGACCGGGGTGTACGCCGCCTCTCGCCAAATCTCAGCTGGGATTGGCACCAGACCCCCGGTGACCCTGATAACAATAGCTGGTTAAAGAAGATGAATGAATGAGCAATAATAACAATAGTAGCTCTTTCTGTTCAGGGCTCATGTGGTTCTTTTTTTGTAACTAGTCATTTGGAGAAACAATAACCTTATCTAGCTGTAATGTGTGTGCACTGTAATGTTTTATATTTCATGGAGCACTATAGTCCTACAGTCTCGGTTCACTGTGTACTGTGTATATGACTTGACTCTATAGAGAAATGACATTTGACATATTATGATGGATAGTACTGTTGGCAGATGCAACATTTGCATGACCTCCATGATTTCATATACTGTTCACACTCCCCTTGCTGTTTTTTACTCGACTCAACAACTAACTGCAGCTAGTGGAAATGGCTGTGTGATAGAATCACCTCCATCATTTCTGTACATAAAAAACATCTGTTCTGTTTAAACAGTAGAAAGTCCACCCCACTGTATCTTCATCATTGTGGTGTTTCTTAGTGGAGGGAAGCATTCTTAGTGAAGAACAGTGCAGACACCAACTTGCAGGCAGTACATCAAAGACCACAGTTTGAGTTTCATTTTGTATTTTGGCCAACTGGTGGCAGTTGTGTTCATAACCCAGAAAGTCAAATCGATGACTAAACTTTCAGGATAGTTTTTACATCTTGCCAAGACTCTAAGTTACAACTGAAGCCACAGGCACTTGGCTCGACGCCCTCAGTGTCAGCTCCTGAAATGTCTCCTTAAAATGCCAAACCAATTTTTTATTACAATACACTCTGCATGAGACATAATGCAGCCAGATTACTTTTTTATGCTTATATCGAACTTATCTGCAAACTGTTCACTATCAACATATTTCACTTGTTTTCCTACAGTACTGCAGCTGCTTGTGTTTGAATGCTTCTGTGACGGTAAATCACACTTTTTTTTTTCAACAGTGAAACAAACTTTAGTGTTTTAGCAGCTTAAACCTGTGGCAATGTGTGTGACACAAACCCCGGTCTGTGTATTAACGCCCTAAACATCCACCCTGACCTCCTCCTTACACTTTATGGATTAAATACAAAACAAAAACAGAGACGTAGCAGTGAATGTAACCCAGGAAGAAATCTGGTCTGTTGGTTTGAACATCGATGAACCTTTTTTTGTGAACCCAAAGTACAATTTTAACTAAGGCTGCTATATGCTGAACCTGTTGACTAACTGTGTGTAGAAATGATTGTTGTGATGTCATTTCTAATTGTGAAGGGTGAAATTTAATTACTTTTTACCTCCAAATTCCACCTGGCACGGACGCGGCGCGTTGCGTGTGTGCCGCGGTCGCCGCAGTGATACGTGGCTGTTCTAGTCAATGTTTTCCACTGCGGTCCGATTCAGAAGTGGGCCTCCACTCAGCTATTTTTGACGGATGCCGCGAGCGTCGATTTTCAAAATAAAATACCCCATCCAAACTAACAAATGAACTACGTAGCATATTTATACATGTAGAAGCATATTTAAAAGCACATAAACCAGGAAAATGACCAAATCCGAGCAAGTAAACAAAGTCTGGAGGAATAAACGCTCCTCTTCTGAAACGCTCCTAGTGGGGTTTGAAGTCACGTGTAGGACGGATCAAAACAGCGGCACAGCTGCGACGTGACAGAGACATGCCCAGTGGGGTTTCGGGTTAGAGAGGGTAATTAGTAATGTGATGATAGTCATTCATATGAAGTAATAAAAAACTTAACTGCATTACTTTTTTAAATTTACCCAATGTTGCATTTAAAATTAAAGATTTATTATTATTATATATTGCTCCTTGATTGCAGGGACAAATACTGTTTACACTCAACTCTGGGAAGAACTTGATCATAAATGTGAAATTGGTAAAATTTCCTATGACATCACCATAAAGAACCACCGCAGAGTCTAACTCGAACCTTTATTTCGTATCTACAGTAGTCTTCACACAGCTTGTCTGTCTTTCCTATCCAGTATACAGGGGGTGGACAAATTAACACGAACACCTGTCAGCAGAATGGCTTTCTGGTCTATTAAATGCATGTATTCTTATGTGGAAACACTGAGTGTCTTCACGTGACTCTGTGTGTCACTCTCTGGTCTGAGTACTACTTGAGTTTCCTGATGACTGAGTGATCTTTGACCCCTGTGCTGCTTTTTTGGGCCTCAGCGAGGTTTGCTCACCCCTCGAGGGGGATGGAGGGGTGACTTTGATCTATGAGAGCTGAGATTGCTACAGCCCCTCCGATTCTGGGAGATGATTGTTGGCAGAATGAAGTCCGACAAGCCGTAATACCACCTGACAAACTGAATCAGCGAACCAAACAGTGCATCAGACTAAGCAGTAGAGTCCATGTTGCTGAGATTTGCTTGTCACTCGTCTTACTCTTAAACAGGTATGAAGGGTGACACGCCAGCTTAATATAAAGTGGTTCATGGAAATCAGCAGTGTTTAGAAGTACACAGGTTTTCGTAAACTGTATTCAAGGGTCAGTGTAATTCTGTTGAGTCAATATTATTCCATTGAAGCTGTTGTGTATTTAGAATATTTATTCACACCAGGACAGAAAATCCAGTCTAAGAGAAAAGTCCTCTGATATTTGTAGACATCGTTAACATAATGATCTTCATTCTTTGAAACTATTTAGCAGGTGTGGCATCAATCGAAATGAAAAATACAATTTCCACAATTAACATACATTTCCTCTTTTGGTTGCCTCATAAGGTATATGTTATGCAATATGTTACTGACATAAACCTTATTTTTATAAAACTCTTGTTTCAACAGGAGACATCAGGCAAAGTGAGATCGTCACTGAACTAACTTCTTAGTTTCACCAAAATCAGTTTGCGAGCTCTGTTTACACAGAGATCGGACATGTTTAATGAATGATTGTTGCAGACACATTTGTGCGTCCTGCGGGGATCTTGTATGCCCATGCATGGGTTGGAAGTAGGGCATTAGTTTTTATTAGCGAAACATGAGCGAGCGAAACACATCGCAGCTCTAATGTTGGTAAAATGTGCCCCAGATAACGAAGGCTCACTCATAATGTGAGAAAATGGGCTCTGTTTACTGTGAATGTAAAGCAAAATGGCAGACTAGATGACACATCAGGAAAGATAAGATACAGAGACCAGTTACACAGAATTTGCAAGATGAGAGTATTTCCTCTTTAATTCTTTCAACATTCATTCTCATAATCAAAACAAACATCCCACATGGAAATGTGATGCTCTGTATTATATCTGTGTATATAATCTGTGAGACGATGATTAGTGAAATGTGATGCCAGTGTTTGTGATCTGCACGTAAACGTGCTCACAAATCGCTTTTGTGCTCCAGCTCCAGATTTGTGTCTTTGTTAAATGAAGATTTTAATTAGAAAACAGCGATTAATGAACAGCTACAGTGTATTATAGTCAGAAATATTCAAATATTGGCCCAGTAAACTGAAACTTTCAAAAATAGAAAGCAGCAGAATATTAAGAAGTTGGACTGTAAATTAAATAGACTGTAAAAGAGAAGACTCTTCATTGATTTCATCATCCCATTTGCATCAGTCCTGAGTGGGAGCTGTAGATTTACTGAAAGGTGATTTAAAAAGACTTTTGAAGCCACAAGCCAGAAGAGTTGTTCATGAGGGGATGCAAGCCAATACTTGGAAGGTGGAAGAGATTGTGTACAGTCAGCGCAGTGTGTTAAAATCTCCACATTATCCGTGAAATGTAATCAGAAGGATTTCATCCTGGGAACGCTTTGAATTTCACGGGCAATTCTCACATTGATCCACTGAGCTGCAATCGCTGCTCAGGCTCTTTAGGGATAAGAGGACCAGCCTGAAAGAATATGACTGAGAAAATACATGAAATCCTGAATGTTGGAAATTTCATTGCCCTCAAGAAGTGCAAAACTCTGCTCTGAACCCTCCGCTGCTGCTTTTAAAGAGGTCTGGAACTAAAAAGGAACACCAACAATATAGTGCTAAAAGATCAGAATATTAAGACAAAAGTGGATTAAACCTTTAGAATAAAATTTGTTGGCTGATCTCTGGCTCCAGAAGAAGTCCTCTGAAGACAAAAATGATTTATTGGTTCTCACTGAAACTGTGAACAACATAAGAAGTTTCATGTGTTTATTTGCTGCATGGTTTTAAGTGAAGTTCACATAAAACAACATCCAAAACATCCAAGACAGCATTGTTCAAAAGCTTAAATATGACAGGCAGTTACTTTAAGGATCCAGTGTGTCAGATTTCAGGGGCTCTGTTGCAGGGGCGGACTGGGGCAAAAAAGTGGCCCGGGAATTTAGTACCTGACTGGCCCACTCAGGCCGGGGCGGCGGATGATGGTGGCGGATGCTGTCAATGTTGGCTAATGCCACTGAGCGCTGACTGGCCCTGGTCCATACACAATACTGATGTTTTTACAGCCAAACTAGCCTAAATGCATTGTGCTAAAAGTTAGCAAACTAGACAAATAATATTATCACATTACAGCCACCCACCTGACTAGCATCCCCATCCCGGTCACGCAGACCCGGCTCTCTCTCTCTCTCTCTCTCTCTCTGTCATTCACTCACTCAAACACACCATACTTGAGAACTAAAGTACTGTAGGGGGTCTGTGAACACTCCCCCAGAAAAACTTTGTGATTTTTAACACATAAATGAGGCATTCTGGTGTACTCTGAGGAGAAAATAGAGGGAAAAAACAACATTGCTTCAGATAAAAAAAAAAAAAGCAGATTTAGTAACTGAGTGACTGAGGTTCCTGTCATTGTAATGGCAAGAATGGCTGGAGTGTATGAAACTGGTCTAGTGGAGAGCTGAGGCTGGAGAGCAAAAACAGAACTCATTTTTTTAAATCTTTTGGCCTGGACCAGCCTTTCAACACACACACACACACACACACACACACCTGTTGTTGTGCTGTCTCTCTCTGTCCCTCTGCTCTCTGGACTGGGCTGCCTGTTCTTTTGTTCTTTTGGGCTCCTAATAAGAGGCATGGACGGCCCAACCCGACCGGACGCGCTGGTTCAAGCCGGGTTCGTGCCAAGAATATGACTTGGTGAGGGCGGGCTGGGCGTCGGGCTGCTTCTTCTTTTCTTTTTTTCTTGTTTTTCTTTTTTTTTGGCCGGGTTCGGACCGAGAATTAATGCTTGTCACTAGCATTAATTAGTCACTCCTCTCCCTCATAGACATTAGAAAAATGTAAACACACTAACGTCAGCGCGTCACTTAAGCACCACGCCGTACCGGGCCGGCCCACTGACCCACCGGGGAAGCTCCCGGAACCCTGTAGGCTGCCGGCCGTCCCGGAGTACCGGCCGTTCTGTGATTCTCCAGATCACACAGATGGCCAGTCCGCCCCTGCTCTGTTGACAGAATGGCAGAAATAGCACATAATATTGTGCTTAATCACATGAAAATAAGAATCTTATGGTTTTATTTTGGTATATTTCTACAGGAGCCCAGAATGTACAAACTAAACACTGGCTTCAGATAAGCTGTTTTGCATTTTTGGCATGTTTTGTCAACCCTTTGTCAGGGATTCCAGTTAATTTGTCCAGCCCCTGTATACTGCAGGAAATCAGCAGAAATGTGAAGAATGATGGTACCAGACCTGAAGTCTGTATTTTCACTTCATGAATGATGACAGAAGCACCTTCCTGCAATATGATGCTTGTGTTTTGTCGGAGGTGTTTCTATTAATTTGTCCACCCCTTGTATAATATAGGAAAGTCAGCAGTTGTGTTGAAATGATCCCTGCCGTCAAGTCAAAATGCTTCAGGTATGACATGAATTTGATGAATGGGCTGAAACAGAACAACACTTCATTTTTGCTCCTGTCAGGCGTTCATGTTAATTTGTCCACCCTGAGAAGACAGTCCCTGTTTCCAGATAAAACACTGAATATTTTCTAAATGAGCAGCACACAGTGTTTGCTTTCATGTCTTCCTGTTCATTTGTTTGGCTCCTTTCTGTGTGAATATTCTCATACTAGATAATACTTCTCATTCTCAGCAGCTATTAGTGTAACTCTAATTAAATCCAATAAATTGGTCAAAATTGCACACTATGAGTTAATTAAAAGAACTTAATGTCTCTCTAATGGGCTGATAGAGAGCTTTCTCACCTCCCCTTCAAAAATATCAGCTCACCATCCTACGATAAGACCGTGAACCATGTCTAATAGCCTCAGCTCCTGCTCTCCCCACTGAATCACCCTGTAGTCTCCCACATCCTCCTCCTCCTCCTCCTCCTCCTCCTCCTCTACTCACTCTAATTTGCTCTCATCTGAAAGATTCCCCTCCACCTCCATCCTCAGCTAGTGTTTTTTTACTGTTTCCGAGTATTTCTGTTACATTTCTTTTGTACAGCCAAAGACATAAGTTTGTCTGTTGTATTTATTCTCAGACTTCTATTGCATACTAACTACCTTTCTGGTTTTAATGTTGGCATTTGAAACTGCTACCTTCTGTAAGAAGCACTGGAAGCAGACAAATACTTTACACACCAGGTGGTTTCAAAGACCTACAGCCCCTGCCTTTATTTCTTCTCTGCGACATCCACTTATTAACAAGTATCAGTGCAGAGTAACCGACTATTTATAACCACTAAGGGACATATTACCGGGAAAAAACCTCCCCAGCCTTATTTCTATTTTTCCCTTGACATATGCATTTCCCTCCCTGCAAGATCTCAAAACAAGCATTAATGACAAACATATCTATGAGGCGAGCTGCTTAGTAAAGAGTTTCAGAGCCGCTGGGTTTGTGAACCTTAAACAGGCTTCAGCTCTGCAGCTGTGTATTCACTGCAATGTTTTCAACACACCCTGATTACAACAAATAGCCCATAAATAAATAAATATTAGACCAGATGATGGCTAAAGCTGATGTGTTTGAGCTGAGATATCATCATTAACATGGGGGCTTATGGAGACTCGTTCTGTAGCCATCCTCAAGTGGCCGTTTGAGGGACTGCAGTTTTCGGTGCTTCCATGTTGGCTTCATTTCGCAGCCATGGCGGAACACCAGTTGGTAATGACACATCATCATAACACGCTCTATGTCAGGGTCTCTTAGTCCAGTTGACAGTGGAGCAGCAGCTGGACACACAGAGGCAACATTTCAGAGCTCCAGCCAGTATCAAAACACATTCACTGTCAGTTAATGGTTAAAGTCACTGCTCACATACACATACACACACACACACAGACAGAGGACAGAGCTCTGGTTTCACACACAGCTGATGACCAAAGTGATACAGATGTTATTTGGTCACAGTTTGACTAAATGAAGCGACGCCTGCGAGCTAATTCAGGCAGTCAACTCTACACACGTGACATGTTTCACTCTACACAGTCACACACCCTTCCAATTTGGTGGTCCATTTAAGCTGCCGAATTTCCCGTCTCTCTCTCCCTCTGTCCTGTCAGTGCTGCCCTGCATCAGTACTGCTGTTCTTTCAGCCCCAGTACCACCACAGCATCCACCTGCTGGGGGTTTAAGATATGTGTTCATCACCCCCAATATTTCTCTGTGGGGAGTGATGAGGTCACAGCCTTGATGGCAAACTCTAATGTTCTGCTGCTGTAATAAAGATAAACTTTACTGTAGGTCAGCGTTATGATGCAGAATAAAGAAGCCAACAGCAAATTACAGCAGCTCTCCCTTTGTCAACTCCCCTTCCTCCCAGTAATAATCGTACAGTCCCTAAACTTTGAGGAGGTGACAAACCAAAAAACAGTCTTCAGAGTCTTCAGGTGGAGTGCTGTGTGAAGAAGAAAGAGAAGAGGGTGTTAGTATCAGTGTTAGCATCAGATTGAGGTGTTCTGTCAAGGTTGACTGGCCCAACTTCTGAGGCTCAAACAAAAATGGATGTCGTCTTCCACACCAGCATCATACAATGCAAACATTACCAGGGAAAACAGCCTGTTACGAGAGACGATCATTTGTCAGCTTCGTCAGTTTGTTGTGTACACTTGTATCCTCTTAGCGGTCTGTTCTGCAAAGAAGTTCATGGGAATGTGAAGACAGTTCAGTAAGTAGCGTCTCAAACGTCGAGCAAGTCTTCACTCCAATTTGACAAATGTTTGATTCAAGTTGAGAAAAGTTCAAATCACAGATGTCTGCTCCTATTTGTACTGTCAGAACTGTCCACGACTTTATACTATCACTAACATCATGCCACATTTGACCAAGATACTGTATCACCACAACAGCTGATCATGTTGTTATAACATATCGCTATATTCAAGGACTGCAGTGTATGATTCCTTTAGTCTAACGCAGCCAAAAGGTCAAATATTCAGAGAAATGTTGATATGAGACAACTCTACTCTGTTTGATTTTGAACAATAGAATATGTCTTCTATGTCAACACATATGATAAAAATATGGTTGTTGCAATAGGATGATAACATCATGATTACAAGAAAATCAAGTAATGTTATGGTAAGGTTACTCTCTTTACTACTCTTTATAATATTATTTACAGAGAATCAAAAATTCCTACCATGAGTGAGCACTTGGCGACAGTGGTGAGGCAAACCTTCCTTAAAGAAGCAGAACCAGCTCATGGTGGACGAACATCTGCCACGAGCAGTTTTTAGAGAGGGAGGGAGACAAAGATGCACAGCAGCAGTAATAATAATAACTACAACTTTAATTATAATCGTGAGTGTAATTTCCAGGGCAAAATTATGAACATGAAATGTTCTGAGCCCATGAATCAGAAATTAAACCAGAACATGAACCATTTCCATTTTGAATGAAAGGACAAAATATCAACATTTTAGCCTCTAGGGGGCACTAGCTGTGATTGACTTATGGACCTATTTTACACTTTAGTTTTAGATTGTTTTCTAAGTTCTTGCAGTCAGGAGAGACATAGCTGTGAGAGGGTTTTGTATTCCCAACCAGCACACGACAGAACACAAAAGCTGCACACACTAAAAATGGCTCAGTGAAAATGTCAGCTGTGTTGTGAGTTCCTCCTGTGCTGGTACTATCCGCATTATATGTCATCTGTACTTTTTGTCTTTTAAATTCCTTACACTGTGCCGTCCCTTAAATCATCCAGTATTAGGGTACATTTAAAAGGCATGAGCAAGAACTCAGCAAGTTGACTTTAACCTGATCAACTGCCCACTAATGTGAATGTGACAAACTGTAAACTGTCACTCAAACAGTGTGTGAGGTTTAAACAGCTGGTCTCCAGCGTGAGTAAAGAAAGGCTGGTTGCTATGGTAAGAATGAAGATAGAACTGTATTCACTGTGAAGGACAGACCTCATGTCTCACATTATGACCTCAGTAAAATGTTTATTCCATCAGTCCAACAACAGAACCATTACTCATCACTGTGACACTGCTGTTATTCCAATATTTATATTCACTCTTTCAAACTCTTCTTGCGCATTAAAAACTTTCCAGTCAAACCATTTCCCTTCCAAAGTTTGGGAACCACTGACAGTTTGTAGTTTGTCCATCAGACGTCATTCATTGACATTCAACTTTATCATTCAAAATGAAAATGTCCTCCTCAGTACGTACAATAGTTTCTGCCTTTTGGTTATTCATGGTGGGAACAGTTGTGTCTAAGTAAGTAACATTCTAAAGAGATTGGTCTAGACCTGCTGTATGTGGAAAGTGTCATGAGATAATTTATATTATTATGTGGAGCTATATATATATGAATAAAACTGAATTAAATACGGAGGAAGTGTTGGATCCAAAACATGGATGTTTCTAACTATAACCTGGCAGAAATAATAGCTTATAACTATTATTATAGCTTACAACATAATCCTCTTTTAAATTTACACTCTGCAGGTAACAGACATTAAAAAATAAAAAACTTGAAAAGCTCCAGCATGCTTTTATAACTAAAGACCTCACATGAAAGTGAATACACAAAATATTGTATAATGTGCTGATGTGAAGTGAACAGTGAGTACAGCAGCCGTGTACAACAGCTCAGTGCTCATTGGACCAGATCACAGAGGCAGTCTGGCATAGCAGCAGATATGTTCTCCCTCTTAAGGGACCACCATATGGAAACACTGTGTGTGTCTGCCTGGCCTCATACCAGCCCTCTCCTCTATACTTCTGAGTACACACAGGCCATGTGGGTATTGTCAGGGTACGGTTAAATCGCTAACACTGCTCTCTTTATGCCTGTTAGCTTTGAAAAGTTAATAAGTCAGAGCATGTTACAGTCTGCTGACTGCTAAGGCAGTAAGATGTAAAATTTTTGCATGGTTAGGACAACATTTGCAAAAACACAGGAAGGATGTTACACAGTGCCTTGGACTGTAATTCATATTTTTCATGTGATTCAGTGTGATGAGTGTTGCTTCCTGACGTGTGTGTGAACATTTAATGTCACCACGTGACGTTAAAATGTATATGAACATGGGTGTCGGTTAGCTCAGTTGGGCTCAGTCCTTGCCGCGGCGGCCCAGGGTTCGAATCTGACCTGTGGCCAAAAAATATCTTTAAAAATAAATATATATATATATATATGAACATTTCTGTAATTCAAAAGAAGAAAATGGACATCTATATAGATCAGAAACACTCCTTTACTCTCCATGTCAGGGGCAGCATGTGTTTGATTGACAGCTGTTGTTATTGGTGGTGCTCGGAAGTAAAGACAGCAACATTTAGTATTCAAACTGACTGATGTTGACATTTGAACGCAGGTTTTTAAGCCGTTTACTGCACGACAGCTGACATCTAGCTGTCAAAGTGGCTTTAGCACCTTACCTTTCTACAACACTTAAGTGTGACTAGAAGGAGACATCAGCTAGAAAGACTGAACTGAATTGAACTTCAGATTAAGTCGGCGTTCAGACAGGGACAGGCAAACTGGACGCCGGCGGCGTTTTTTAATTCATTTCAGTGGGGGTCGTGCGTTTCAAAAAACGTCGCCGGTGACCGGCAAGAGAAGTTGAACCAGATTCAACTTTTGGGAAAACGGAGCCCCACGTCATGCTCTGGCCTCCAATCAGACACTCAGATCGGTCAAACCTCCACAGACAGCCTGAAATGTCTCTGAAGCAGAGACTATCCAGGTGGATTCACGGACTAAACTCTGATAATCTACGTGTGTGTGTGTTCTTACTTTGTTTATTTCATGTACCAGCTTCTAAATCTGAGTCTGACTCACAATTTACACCGCAAAATATAATGACACGAAGAAGTTTAATTTGATTTGTGTCCGATGATTAGAGAGAGAGAGAGAGAGAGAGAGAGAGAGAGAGAGAGAGAGAGAGAGAGTGCTTTGGTAGAGAGAGATAGAGTAACAACACAGAGAGCGAGTGCCGGCCTCGATAAAGCTGTTATTAATCAGAGAAATAAAAAGTTATTTCCTGATTGTTTCACAGCGGTTACATTCAGCAGGTATAGACACGCCATGGCAACCCACCTCAGCTCCCCTCACCCCCCCAACACCGCACTTCCCCACCGGTTGCCGGTTTCCCTGTCCCTGTCTGAATGTGGCCTAATATGAATTTTGACTAGTCAAAATGTTATCAGACATATCCTAAAAAGTTTTAACTTGTCACAGATGCAAATCCCAACCATCGTACGTCTGTCTCTTTCAGTTGACTTCAGTCTACATATTAATGGCATTTGTGTTTTTGTATTACTTGATGACAACGCCGTGCCTTTCAGGAACTAAAAATGACGGCTTGACCATCATACATCTTTAGGTTTATTGGTCTGGTTTCAAAAAAGCTTTGCAGGGCTAAACACACACACTCTCTCTAACACACACACACACACACGCGCGCGCCCACGCGCGTATAACCTCCGTTACTCTAATCATCCGAGTGAATCAGCGAATGTTGTGGCTGCAGCTGTTTTCACCCTGGGCGATACTCCCATATCATATTTCGTTCTCATTTTCCGATGGGAGTGATACATAAATCAGAGTTGCCTTAATCAGTGTTGTCGTTACTGTCCAAAACAGATACATCATGACTGCAGGTATCCTTGGGATACTCTCATCTTATTCCCAAACCCAAACCCCAACAACAGTTTTATCAAGATCAACAAACCTCAGTTAAGGCTGAGCAATTTTATCGATCCTGCGATATATATCGATATTTTGTTTCCCCAGAAAGTATCGATTTTTCAGCCGCAAGTATCGATACATTGAGTCCCATTCAAATCCCCTGTGTTCCGCCTGGCACTCTGCTCGCTGCCCATTTCCCCCCGTTGGCTTTGCAGGAAGAGCGATTAGGTCAGCCAGCCACTAGTCTCGCTGTAGAGCATTTCTAGCAAGTTACCCGTCTAGATCCTAAATTTCCTGAGGGTTACACAGGGATCATAAAGTTTTATCTATCTTCTATCTATTTCTAGATCTTTTACGCCGACGTCTTCCTCTTCCTGTTTACGCAGTCAGAGTGAGGAGATTCAAGAGAATGGCGGCGAACATAAATCCAGCACCTTCATGCTTAAAAGCAGAAGTGCTCCCACCACTTCGGGTATAACCCTCTGGGGACGGATTGGGCGGATCCGCCCAAAAAGTCTAAAGTTTTACATATCTGTGAATATCTCTGAAACGGTGTTTTTTTGCACTGTTTGTTGTTCTATGCCACCGCGTAAAAGACCAATCGAAAAATAGATGTTCGGCAGACTCCATACGCAGTCAACGAATGGACAAACGTTATTAGGCAGACTAGTTTCTTTTTCAACCAATCAGTGGACAGTATCTATGACGTATTCTAGCCAATCAAAGGACTCTGGGGTCTTGGGGGGGAGGGACAACAGAGAATCCGCACGCGGGGTGTAGAACAGAGTGAGGGGGCAGGGAGCCCAAAGTGACTGCAAAGTGACAGAATAACTTCATAAATACTATTTCTATTGAATGACAGGTTCCCCTCAACTTTCTGGAGGGGCTTTGCTTTGCTAAGTGGCATGCCTGAAGAAAATGAGGCAAAAACACATGGGACCTTTTTTATTGAAAGGGCATTATTTTATTGTTCTTCACATATTTGGTTGAAAAACTGCATATGTATGTCAGGCAAAGGGATTGAAAAATAATATGTTCATTCAAAAAGTCTTCACTAGTACTGTTTGAGGTGTGATATGACAAAAATCTGATTCATTTTGTCCAGCATTTGCAAGCTGTAGACTCTCTGTCCAGTCAGAGTAGACTCTCTGTCCAGTCAGAGTATCGAATCGTATCGAATTGTATCGTATCGAATCGTATCGAATTGTATCGAATCGTATCGAATCGTATCGTTGGCTGAATATCGTGTATCGTATTGTATCGTGAGATTAGTGTATCGCTACAGCCCTAACCTCAGTCTCCCTCTTCATTGTCTCCAGGGTCGGACCAAAGTGTTTGTTTACCTGGCCAGGATTTGAATTTGGCATTCAGAGCACTGCTTAAAGTTTTTTGTTCTACAGTAACTATGACCTTGTGTGCGTTATGTATGATTTTATGAAACCATGAAGGGCTCTCCATGTTGAATTCATGGAATGAATAGAGAAATGTTCAGTTTTAATGACCACTGATCTTCTGAATAATTAAAAACTCAGAAAGAGAAAGTGGACAAAGTGTAAAGCATGCACAGCGAGGTTCATAAAGACGTTAAAGGTAAATGGACTTGTATTTATATAGTGCCTTTCTGTTCTCCTAGACACTTTTAACACTTGTCACATTCACCCATTCACACACACATTCACACACAGATGGCAGAGGCTGCCACCTGCTCATCGGGAGCGATATCACTTCCTTTCCAAAGCGCTCATGATGATACTGAGCTCACTCATACACACTCGCACACACCGACAGCACAGCCATCGGCAGCAATTTGGGGTTCGGTATCTCGCCCAAGGACACTTTGAATGGATTGTTGGAGCTGCTAATCAAACCGGCGACCCTCCCATTACTAGACGACCCACTCTGTCACCTGAAGCACAGCCTGAAGAAGGCCTTGGAAGTGCTTTGTCTTCACGTGTAAATGTGTAAATCGCTCTTTTGAGATATGACACTGAGCCTTTGTCCATGGAACTGTGTCTCTGGAAACAGATGTATACCACTCCTCTGTGGGCTACCTCTTCTGTCACATAGGGTCAGTTTTTGATGCCAGCCGTGAGGTGAAGCTGCAGGATTGTGAGCTCTGCTGCAAGAATGTCTGCACAGCAAAAACATCTTTCACCTGTTGGCTTAAAGGGAAATTCAAGTTTGGTATTACCTGTGTCTTTAGAATGAAAAGTCATTGTTAGAACCTTGAACATAGTAGTTTGTCTCTGATGGCCTTTGGCATCAGATATGTTAAAATCAGAAAAATCTGAAAAAGTTGATGTGAAAACACGATCAGACAAGTTGGAAACAAACGTCGAGGTTAGTCAGACTTATCTGGAGGAGAAAATGAAGGTGAACAGTAAAATTTTGACCCAAACTGTCCTAAACTGTTCATCTATCACAGTTATCAGACCCATTTTCTGCTTCCACTTTGAAGCACGTAGGTGTGAATGCACACAGTGATGTGAGATGTGCTTACTTTCCGTTTTATCTCCAAATAAGATGGATTCCATATCCTGGACAGACTGTTGTTGTTTTTTTTACAACCAGCCTGACTGCCTGTGTTTATTGGACTGTTGGACCTGGATGGAGTGATCTCACCATGTTCACAGATCTTTGCTTTTACTTTGGTGAGTATAGTGTTATTATATGATATCATAGAAATGATGGATGAAACCATAAAAAAAAAAAAAAACACCTGCTGTTGCTTTTTAGTTTTCACCCCTTTTTTTGCAGACTTTTGGGATAGACACTGTAAGTTTTCACTAGGCATGTCATATATTTGTTGTTCACTTCAGGTTTGGCTGCTCAGAAATGTCATAATAATAATTTGGCATATCAACAGTGGTAAACATGTCCTAGGATGGTTGTCACTGGTCCAGCTGTGGCTACATTAATTGGGCATTCTGAGCGTTCACACTGTCAAAAATTACTCAGAAAGTAAAAGTAAAAAACTTTGTAACTTTGTCACTTTTCTTAAAGTTCCAGTGTGACAGAGGGGGCTCTATTTACAGAGTATGGCAAAATATAATATTCATAACTCTGTTTTCATTCATAAATAATAATCATTATGGTTTTGTTTCCTTAGAATGAGACTTTTATGTTGACAGACGTGTGGAATCGTGTGGCATCTTTAAACCACCATGTTTCTACAGGAGCCCAGAAGGAGGAGGAGCCTTCTGTATTTTTCACTCAGGCCATTGTAGTTTCTACTTCACGATAGGAAGAAGAGGGTGAAACAAGGGGGTTGTTGATCGATTTCTTCCACCAGGGTTCCCATCATGCTTTGGGTGATGTAGGCTACAAGAACAGGAAGACATGCAGCATTAGCTGCTAGCATTTCCTGTTTGTTCCATGACAGGACTTTGAAACACTGCAGTGTGCCACACTTGTTTCCAGGCAATTTAATGTCATTCAGGTGAACTCCCCATGTGAGCTTGAACTGCACTGAAAACAAGTGAGATTATCCCACCTGACTGATGATATTTTTCACCAGTTTTATATCAAAGCAGAAATGAAACACAAACCTCTGAAGGGCTTGCTGAAGTGGAGGTATGTCAGTCATGTACAGGGAAGCAGAGATGTGATCCCTCCATCTTAATGCAAACAGCGTGTCCAAGTAGAGACAGAGGACGAGTGGGAGGGCAGCGTGATGAACGCTCACTGCGCCGGAGGAGGCATTCAGGCAGAACAAAGGACAGACCCACCCGCTCTCCCACGCCAGCTCCCTTTCTGCCTTTTTTCCCTTGTCTCTCTCATACGTGTGCACAGACGCAGCTCATGTATGTCTCACATGGGCTGTCTGCCTACGTGTAAACATGACAATAAAATGGAGTTGTAACAGGATTAAAGGGACATAGTCAATGGCGATGTCCAATTTAGATACAGATAGATACGATGAGAAAACGAAGAGAGGAGGAGGAAAAGTCACCATCAACAGTGACTCATGGAGATTCTCAAGTTCCACCTCTTAAATAATGATGTTTTTAAATGCAATTATAAATGTAAGTTTATATAATGTTAGAGCAACATACATTAGTCATTTGATGTCCATAGCACACACCAGATGCATCATACAGTGTTCACGCAGAAAGTGATAATTTGCGATTATTCGCACTATAGTGGTTATGAGCCAGTGGAATTCACATCATTTGCATCACAAATTGGATGTGCAATAACGACATTCATGTCTTTGCATAGATTTTGTACATAATCTACACATGAGGAAAACAGTCAGGGTGGCGGGGGGGTTTTTGTTAGAAGGGTATGATCTTCTGGTGGTGCTCGAGGAGAAGTCAAATTTGAAGTCAATGTACTCAAAACAAAGCTCAACTCAGGACTGTAATCACAATCAGAATTCACTTCAGTGTCTCGGTCTCTTGTTTGTTATGTCTGTCATGTTATCACATCAAATAATCCTTGCAGTTTAGCATTATTGACGCTGCGCTCTCTACCACTGGTTGCAGTAACGCAGCAGAACTAAGAATCTAAGCTTCTTCTACATGTTAGTCAGAAAGTCACGCTGGATAAAGGCATCAGCAAAAACGCCTGTGATGTAAATGAAAGCTGAACTAATGAACATGAATTTGTCTTGTCTGAAAGCTGTTCTATCACAGCAGTGCAGGAGATATTAATGTCAGCTGCACTCCGTCAAGATGAAGCCGTCTGTGTCCGAGGAGCTGATGCTGAGAGAGCTGAGTTTAAATATAGGATGGGAGAAAGTGGGAAGGTAGAGAGAGGAGAAAACAGGAGATAGAAAAAGCATATGCTCGAGACTATCGTGGCACAGACACAAATACTTCACATGTGAGGAACAGACCTGAATTTCAGTTTGTCAGTTTCAGTTCATTTTCATTTTTCAGTCAAAATACTGATTTACTGGATCGAGTGAGACTATTCATATCATCCCCGCATTGAGTCTGAACAGGTGTAAACAATCATCTACATATAATTTATATATATTTCACAGAAAACAACACAGGGTTACCTCTCCTCCTCTTTACCATAGCAATTGAACCTCTTGCTATTCTGAGGTTCATTTCACAGGAGTGCTGAGACCTGGAGACGAGTGTAAATTCTCCAGATATGCAGACAATCTCCTGCTTTATATTTCCTCTGGGCTCCCTCCCATATGTTTCAATTAAATCCTCATAAAAGTGAGCTTCACACCTATGGGTGTTGTAGCATTTCTTTTTCAAACCTTTCATTTGGCATGACCGTCTCTGCACACCACATATCAGGGAGTCACCTAACGCAACATTTACTACCATTTTACTAATCTTTTAACATCAGTATTTTCAGTTTGACAAGTCAAATTCTGAAGAGAACAATTGCTGCTTGGTTAGTGTCAAAGCCAACACTAAAAGTCAATATTCAAACGGACTGATTCCCAAATTAAAGAAGTACCAGTCAGTATCACAGAGCAGCTAGCATGGCTGCAGACTCAGTGCTGTGTATCAATTGCTTTACTTCCAGTCTTCAACCTGCTTTTGTGAGCACATGAGTGCATTCACACCATCAGTTCTGTGAAAAGTCAGTGTACGCTGAGTACTCAGATAGTGCAAAAGATTGAGTGTGAAACGCTGGACACTTCTTGCCCTCAGGGTGCAAATTTGTCTACATAACAGAAGAGGAGGGACCACTAGCATTGTTAAAATGGTGACCGAGGAAGCTGCTAAATGTGAAGTGGTTGTAGTGAATACTTAAATATATATATATGTAAGTCGTACATATGTTTTGATATGTGTTTTGAAGTATCCAAATTGAGATGCAGCGTTAGTTGTTAACACAGATTTTCTTCTCATTCATGAAGCCACTGTCCTTACCACCAGTTACCATCAATGAAACACTTCCTAAAATATGTTTCAAATTAAAAGCCTATTAGATTTTGCCTTTGTAAGTTTTTTAATCTGAAACATTCTTTCAGGAAGTGTCTGTATTGGTTAGGAATATAATTATTGTTACTTAAAGGTCAAAGTAAGAAAATAAGACCCAAGTTGTAATAAAGCATTATGTATGACATGAAACGGTTCCTCGGGTGTACTTGTAGTGTTGTTATGCTTAGTCTGCAGTCCTACAGTACATTTGATCTGCTCCAGTGAATTGGTGAGGTTCTGTTGTGTTTTGTCCTGGACCATGTAAGTGTCTTGTTGTGTGTCAGCACCAATTAACCAGGTCACACTCCTCGTGGAGTTGTCCCACAGTACTCAGTGAATTAAAGCCTTTTGGATTTCGACTTTCCATCCATCTTCCATCCCAGATCTATGGAAGTACTCCACGGCAGACTGAGCAGCAGAGACCTGACTGATCCCAGTGGCAGCTGTCTCCACCAGTACACACACAAGCTGAAGATAATTGTTGATAATTGCAGAGGGAGCCATTATTTTTCAGCATTTGGCCCTGAAGCTTATAGCACCATGAGTCACTGTGTGCCAGGGAGTGGGGGGTGAGGGTGGGGGTGTTGGTGTTGGTATCACTGAGACACCTGGAGAAAACAAACAGGGATTTGAGCATGCAGGCTGCCACGGCTTGACGGCACCAGAAATCCGTCGCCTCCAGAACTAATGGATGAATCTGCACAGGCGAGTCTCAGTAAAGCCGAGCAGACGCTGGAGAAACAGAAGGCACTTATTTAACCATCGCCTGCGCGCCCCATCTGTGCTTCACTGATGGTTGATCTTTTGCTGTTTTCTGCAATTTAAACCAACATTTTGTTGCTGCTACGTTTGTATTTGCCAGTGCTGAAAGTTATTATCTCAGGACACATAGATATCCCCTTCACATATCCTATATATTTTATTCATCGGATTACACTGTATTGTTTTCATACGTTTATTATTTAAGGGCAGTAACACACATTAGTGTAAAGAGATCAACCTGTCTTAGGCTGCTATGTCATTAGCTGGATTTTAATGAGGAGTTTAAGTGCTACTTGGTTGTCTCTGATCTTAAGCTCGATCAGAGGTCACATTTTTTCTGCATTTTTGGCTTTCACTCTGTTGAGCAGATATACTTTTAATTTGTAATATTCAAAAAACCCAGTCGGCTCATAAAGCAGGGGAAGTAATGATACTAGGTCAACCCAGTCACACCTCTTTCTGTTTCTCAAGTCGGGTCCAGACATCCTGACGAAGGAGGGTGTTTTTGTCGATCGTCAAAAATGAAAGAAAGGGGGATGCAGGCCAAAAAAAAAAGATGCAGAATCTGCCAAATGTGCAAAAATTACAGAGATGTTTTCTACAGGGCCGACAGCGGTACACGCCATTATGCAGCAACAGGTGGAAGGAGGAGAGCTGGCCAAGTGAGGAGCAGGAGGAAGGGAAGGGAAGCTGTGCCATAATTAGTTATAATTAGTCATTTGAAATGATACTTAAACTTCTAGCAGGTGCTTTTATTGACTGTGAATATTATGACCTTCTTACTTGTAAAGATGTTCTCTACAGCCACCTCTGATCATCAGAGAGTCAAGAGCGACTGATGGTCCACCTCCACAGCACTCACTGCCCGGCTCTGTAGTGGTTTTGGGAAATAGTACAGAACACAGATATGTAACACAGAATCAGATTCATAAATGGAGTATTAGTATGAGATCAAATGCTCAGTTACAGAGAGAAGTGATATTGAACAAAGTGAAATGTAAAGAATATCATCACAAGAAACTATAAATAACTTCCAAATATTAAAAGTAAGGCTAACAGCCCTCCACACAACTTCAAACACCACCAGGAGCGTTTCAGAAGCTTTTTGCCTGCCAGACTTTCTAAATATGTATGTATGTATGTATGTGTCTAAATATGTAAATATGTTATGTAGTTAAACTGTTTCCCTTTTGGTTGTTTTTATGATGAGAAATTTGCACGGGGTGTTTCATTCGTATTCTCGGTGGAGCTGAGCGGAGACCCGCTTCTAGAACACATTGACTAGAACGGCCGCTCCAGCACGTGCGCCGCAGTGCACGTGGAGTGGACATAAAAGTAGGTAAAATAAGTGTGGATATCCTCGGCTTCAGTTTGTCTTTATGATTTATCAGTGATCTGATTTGTCAGCGGTCAGGCTATTAAAACATTTTGATGCTGTGACATGCTATAACTATGACATGATACTTTAAATACAGTCTCAATCTCACATACAGACTGAGTGCTTGTGCATTGCATCCTGGACACATTCCTTCACATATACTCTGCTGCAGTGAGTGTCTCTTTATCAGCAGCAGTACATATTAGTTTATCTGATGGAACTCAGTGGTGAACTATTAAGTATGTGTATGTATGTAGTACACAGCTCATTTCCTCCGGCACAGACCACTGTGAAACTCCATGCTTTAGCTGTATGACTTCAAAAGGTCAGGAGAGATTAGCATCATCCTGTTCTGCACTGTAGTTTTGTAAAGTTTACACACAGCAGATTTGTATCAAGCTACAACAAAGCCTCTCATTTAAAATGTCATTTAATCCTCCAGCAGACTGCAGTGCTTTCAGATCGCTGTGTGTAATGAAACGGTCAGAAAGCCAAACTCAGAGAGAGAATCACTCTCAGTGTGTTGTGAGACAGGTAGTTTAATAAAATTGTCTCCGATAATAACCTCATCTCCCACTTGTCTACACATCACTGCATTTTGGCTTTCACTCATTTCATTCTGCTGTGCGTCTATGCTTTTGTGTGTGTGTGTGTGTGCGCGAGCACGTGTGTGTAAGAATGGACACAAGACAGTGAGAGGCAGGAGACTGAAGAAGAAGACTTCAGCCAACTAAGTCTAATAAAACGTCAGTCTCACAGAAAGCGACAAACTCACAAACTAGCAGTCACACATGAAGTTCATTCAAGAGTCAGCAAACACAAAGCACTAACAGGGAGTGTGTATATATGATAGAAAGCATGTGAAGTCATTGATTAGACTAGGAAGTCATTACCTGGAAGTTCCCACTGCTGTAGGCAGGAGGGGAAGAGACACTCATGACAGCTGAACATCATGATCGGCATCTTGGAGAGTCCTGACCACTGACAGTGCAATGACTGGACAGCGTAAGCGTGACGTCACCCACAGGTTTCTGTTCAGCCGTTTGAAGCTCAGAATATGTGGCTTCAGTTCCACCTAAAGATCAAAAAATGGGCAAAGACACCAAACGGGGTGGTCCTTATTTTTCAACACCACTACTACGAAACAGAAGCACTTCAGTTCCATCCCAGTGTAAAGCTCTATGTTACATACATAATACATCTGAACATCCTTTTGACAGGTGTTTTGACAGTGATCTGATTTGGACTTGGATTGTGTTCTGAAGAAAACAAAATGGATGATACAGAATTTTAAATTGTAGCTATCAAAGCAGTAAGTCAGTCATGGCTGTGCTGCTGTTACTGTTTTGAACACAAGAAGAATTCAAACCAGAATCCACATCCTGTAAGGAGACATTTAAACAGCAGCACAGGCATTGTTTCTTTGTGACCAACAAAAATATGAAATGTACGGTAGCCCCCAAATTCCACCGGACGCGCCACGTTGTGTGTGCACCGCGGTCGCTGCAGTGATATGCTGCCGTTCTAGTCAATGTTTTAAACCCCACCAGCTCTGCTGCGGCCCGGTTCAGAAGCGTCCCAGAAGCTCCTCGGGGAATACGTAGCTGTTCTATTTTTGACGCGTCAGTTTACACAGAGCAGCTCAGGCTGGTGGAAGCCAGACACAGAAACAGCATAGAGAATCCGGTGGATTTTCAAAATAAAATACTCTGTGCAAACTGCCGTCGTAAAAACAGACAAAAGCAAAACAAATGAACTACGTTGCATATTTACACATGTAGAAGCATGTTTAGAAGCACATAAACCAGGAAAATGACCAAATCTGAGCAAGTAAAAAAAGTCTGGTGGGCTACGCTCCGCTTCTGAAACATGGTGGGGTTTGAAGTCGTGTGGAGGACGGACCAAAAGAGCGTCGCAGCTGCAATGTGCCAGAGACGTGCCTGGTGGGGTTTCGGGGTGAGTCTTTGGATGGGAATCTGAGTGTTTGAAACAGTAAACACTGTGTTTCCTGTTTCACTGTGTGCATCTGCTGCTCTTCAGGTTATGACCCTAAGCTTGGCCCAGAACATGTCTTAATCATCATGAGTCGAGGGTTGAAATGAACAATATAATGACATTTCATACCCATGCAGTTGATGCTTCCATGGCTATGGAACTATACATGGCCATAGAAGCATCTAACTATACCCGCTGGTCACGCACACACACACAGCTTTTCATTCCACCAATGACTTATTTGACAGCAGAAAGCAGCAAATGAATTATCTATTGTTTATGGAGGCACAGTGTCTTCCAGACTACTTATGCCTCTTTGAATTCTCTTTTGCTTTGTGTTTGCCACAGATGCAAACTGCATTCGGAGAGGCCATAGTTCCCCCTCAGGAAAAAGCAGCACAGCACATTATAGGACTTATATTGACTGGGCAAAGTACAGAAAAGATATCCACCCTTATTAATATTTCATTGTGCTTTAATTGCTCCCATTACCTCAAGATTACCCTGTGTTCTGTCGATACAGTTTTAGTTAATTAATCTCTTTCTTTTACAGTAAGCAGCCAAAATCCAGGCCATGAACACTCCCCTTGAACGTCCTGTGAAGCATCTGAACTAAAGCAAACTCAACAAACACTAAACAGTGTAAAGTGGGTCGGCTGCTCTGCACGGTTCATGGTCCACAAAAGACAGGATCCCTGCGGAGGGTTGCATTCATCTCAGAATGATCTAGAAAAACCTCCCCGTTGGTTCACTGAGAGCAGCGAGAGAGCTGCAGGAGACCAGTTTACAGCAGTTCCTGTCGTGTTTCATTCGACTTTAATGCTTTGTGGGGCTGTGGGGAGTGCTGTAGCTGCTATGCATTAAGCCCAGGCTGGAATATACTGTATATGAAACCAGTTACAGTATATAAGGGTTGCATTAAAATACTGTAACGACCAGCTTTTATTTACTTCCTCAACTGTTGAACTTTGTCATTTCTGATCTGACGACTACATCATCCATCAGGGAGTGTGATAATAGTAAATCCCGCAAAGGGGTTTAGCCTTAATGTTTCAAAGCTACACATCAACATTTTGATCAAAACTGGAGGTACCCCTCACTCCACCCCGTCTTCACCACTGTGACCGCCATATCAATTACTATGTTGCTGTGATCACGTCTGTTTCCAAAGCTCATAAATGGCATGTTTGTCTTCATCTGCACACACCCCTGCTCTATGGTGAAAAGTCTCATGGTTAGAGTTGCTAGTTCAAATCCCATCTGAGAAATCTGTACAATGAGAAGGTTCATTTTTCCAGTAATTACATTATCAAGTTAGCAAGTTATCCAGTCAGTGCAGTGAACCTTAGTTAACATGTCAACATTAAATCTTTTAGTTTTAAGATGCTTTGATGAAATGAAACACACTCTGTTGAGTGAAATCAATTATCCTTTAACTTTAAATGACTGATGCTTTCAGGTCACTCTTGTATGATGTTCAAGATACTTTGCAAATGATGAAATCTGTCAGCATTAACACTACTAACACTTCTCTCTGCAATGCAGAGCTCCATTTGTTTACCTCAGACTGCGATCACTTATTTCAGAAGTCATGTTTTTTTTTACTTAAGACTCTGACTAAAGGATAGTTTGGGGTCATGTGATGTGTGGTTGTACGAGGTACTAATCCATAGTATGTGTGTTACCTACAGTAGAGTACCAAGACTAGGCAATCGGCATGCCCCCAGTTTGGAGAAGCAGATAGGCATGGACTTTTTTCTTACCATGGTGAAAAAGCAGGACCTGAACCAACATGCTAAAACACAATAACACAAACAAATCTCTGTGTTCTGTGCTGTAAAATTGTCTGTGACTTTGAACAGAGCATAGATCGATGTAAACGCTTCAGAGCTGTCTGATGTCAAGTTAAAACAGTGAAAATATTCTCAATACAGCCTACACTTAGACTGATGTTGATTTTGTAGTTCTGCCTTTCTTTGTGTGGCTAAAATCTGTTTAGTTTCTGCCCCCTTCCACAGCAGTACAGTTCTTAGCTTGCTGCTGTTTCTCCAACCTGGGGGCGTGCTGACCGCCATGTACCAAAATATCAAATATCCTTTAATATGAAGCAAGATATCAGTATTGGCGTTGACATAACGTGTTTGTTTGTGTTCATCAGATACAGCAGCTCATAATGAAAGACCAAAGAGACACAGGTACATTTGCCACATTTCATGTGTCCTGACAGGAGGTTCTTGTCTGGTCACATGACAGCAACTGAGATATCTCCATGACAAAAGAACAAAATCTATTCTGCACATAAAGATCATGAGACACATTTGAAAGTATCTTGCCCAAGGACACTTCGACATGCAGACTGGAGGGGATCGAACCGCCGATCATCTGATCAGTGGACAACCCGCTCTACCTCCAAGCCACACATTCTTCTACTTTGTCAGAGGCTGGCACCTACACTACCCACAATGCAACTTGACCTCCGACAGTTCGATCGGTCAGCTAATGTAGCCTCTAGTGACATCACTTGAAGGCATTTATCAGATTTCACGCAGCTCCCTCTGGAGACACAAAAGGCTTTTTCAGTACTCCCATCATCTGGAAACACACTTTGTTGAGTGAGATCAATTTTCCTTTAACTCTCACACTCAGGAAAAATTTTAGGTGTTGTAAGAAATGACTGACGCTTCAGATCACTCGTGTATGATTTGTATGAGTAGGTCCCAGCAAGTCAGCATTGGCCTGGCTGCTCAAACGTTACCAGTCTTTGTGTCTGTGTCTGTAGGGTTTTGCTGCAAAGCTGCAAAGTAGCTGCCGGTTGGTTCCATATGGGCTCGTAATCATCCGCTTGCCAACCGAGCCACGTTCTGCTATTTGGCATGAATGTCTGCAGCTGAATATGTGTGAAACAGGGTGTTGTCATTTGCACTTAGCAAATCATCCTGCATTTAAAAAAAGGAATGAGATACTCTCCAACTGTGATCGAGTGTAAGTGAGAATATTGTGCATGCTTGCGCCCCTGCCAGGCTTCTGTGTGGGAGGATGTGGGACGTGTCTGACGCACACAGATAAGAGTGAAGTTGTGAATCTAGAAACGATCTCTGAGATAGAGAGAACACGACTGGGCAGTGTATTTTTGAAGCGCTCCGTGCCGTGTGAACGTGCAGAAGGCTATGGCGGCTCTGTGAGTGAACGAGGAACAATGTGCTGACCTATAACACAATGTTGGAGTGTGTGGGATGAGCCAAGTGTGACGTGTGGTATCAAGTGTGTCTATATTCAGTGGCAGAGTGGAGTGGAAGTGATAGTGGACTAGTAGTAGTGATTTCAACTTCGGAGGTGATGAAAAAGAGATTTGCAGGTTCTCCTATGATGACACTGACTGTGGCATAATGATGTCCTTTAAATTGAATTCATTTATAAAAATGATCACATTTGACAACTTTGCTAACAGCCAAACATCATCAACAACAGCAGACATAGCAGCCAGCTAATATTACTTATTAGTCCAACAGCAGTCAGCTTAGCTCGGCGTCTGTCTTTCAGCCTTTTATTTCACCAAGCTCTCACCAACCACTAAAAGTCAGTCCCAGATTTATTGATTTGTCCAGCAGCTTCTTGCTCACTTGCTCTCTCTTCCCTTCTTTGCTTCTCCTCTGCCATTATGTCCATAGAGGCATACATTCCCCACTTACCCAGCTCTGGTTCTGGCTCAGCTCCCCATCTGAAAATCTCCTTTTCCCAGTGGTCCAAAACGCCTGTGGTACGAACACTAACACTCCCCCACTGAGCTCACAGTCCAGGCAGCCCGGTTAACAAACTGAACTAACATTAGTTAATAGCAGTTATATGGTGGTGTGTGACTTAGCGCCGTACCCAGAGCCCAAAGTTACATAGTGTGAGAACAGATATATGAATGATAGTGTAAATGTTTCAAAATCTGTTATTTTATGGTAGAAAAGTTCTACATGAGGCTTTAAAGCCCCTACAAAGAACTTTCATTATGTGTAGATTCTGACAGCCTCTGTGGACAAAGGCAGCATTGTTTCCACCGTCTAATTTCATTGAATGCGACTAGGTGACATTAAGTATAACTATATAGAAGTAGCTAATCCTCTCGATGATGGTGTTTTGCAGGTCATATAGAGGCATCAGCAATAAACTTCTTATTGTACAGTCATTTTGTCATTGGAGTATTTCTGGCCTCTCACAGTGGTAAAGTGGCAGTAAAGGCAGAGAACACTGCAGCTGGATGTGTTGAATCTCATGTGGGTTTGTTATGAATCTTCCACCTACTCTGTCACAGCTGCTACTGCAGCAGTCAAAGATGAACAGACAACTGGCAAACCGTCACATTATCTGATACCTGATACGTTCTTTTCTTTTTAATATTATATCTTATGTTGAAAAATGAAAGCTCACTGTAAAGCCACTAAACACACGTTTAAGGTTTTAGGCAGCGGTCCTCAAACTGTTTCTGCCATTTTCCCCTTTAAAATCAAGCTGCCACAGACAAACATAGATTGACTTGATGAGCTTCACCTGTGAAAATGTGTCCATCACACATACACAGTTTAGTTATCTGCATAGGTTTTCACATAAATCTTAACATCAATATAAAAACACTTGTTTGTTTGTTGTGCCCATACACATCAGGTTCAGTTAGCCACACATATTTCCACCTGCTCATGTGTGCCCTGTCTGCTGCCACCCACACAATTAAGAACCACTGTTAGGGATATTATAAGAACAGCCCAGTATCCTAGCAATTATAATGATATAGGGCGATGTAGCACCTCAGAGTTTCTGTCCAATGGCAGCAGTTTGTGCCAATGCAAGGATTAGTATAAGGTGTGTGTTACACCTGGCTTTCACAGACCTGCTATCATCCCTGATCCTGTTCTGCAGTTTCAGTCTGCAGATGTTGATGAAATTGATTTGGGCAGAGTTCTTGTTAGCACTAGGGTTAGAGGAATAACCAATAAAAATTCAAAAACATGATTTGTTTTTGCAAACAGCATACTGCTTTTATTTTTCATGTCGTCCTTCTGAGCAACACAACACGTCTCCTGATGCTTTCATGGAATATAATTGCATGTTTTGACTTGTTCTTTTTGTCCACACCTAATTGGAGTTGGTTAAATAAAGCACTTAATGAAATGAGACAGCATGATGGACATGTTTTATTTATGTTGAGACTAATGGATGGGGGCTTTCTCTGATCTGTGGAGGTAAATATTAGTTTATCTGGATTAACAGTGGTTTGTTGTTGCATTCATAAAAAGTAAAAAAAAAAAAAAAACAGTTTTCATCCTTTGATTAAAAGCCTTCACAGGGGGACAGCTCTGTGGATGGTGGAGGAGAGCACTGAGAGAGTGATGCTGGCAGGCAAATGGGTTAACTATAGCTTACTGCTTCGTGTTTGGAAGATAATTCCGCAAACACAGCTCTATGTGCTCTCTTGAGCTCCTTGTGTGATTGGCCTCAGAGTCTGGGGGCTGGGATGTATGAGCCAAGCTGCATGCATAATGTATGTGTGTTATGACTCGCTTATAGCTTAAAGAGCAACGAGTCCCTTCTTGACAGCAGAGCAATGCAGGGCACATCATAAACAGTGAGAAGCAGGTAAGAATAATGAATATCAAAGTAAGGCAATGTGCAGTGCGGAACTACACAGGAGTGTGTGTGTGTGTGTGTGTGTGTGTGTGTGTGTGTGTGTGTGTGTGTGTGTTTGGTTTCAACACTGCAGGGCTGTTCACAAACTGAGAGTTCTGCTCAGTCTGTAGAATAATAGGTATTCGTGCCATGTTGTGGAGACAAAGGCGGTTGTGTCATTGAGTTTCCTGAAACCTTTCTGAACTTGTAATTTACATTTTACAGTTCTGACATTTAGCCGACACTCTTATCCGGAGTCACTCCCAGTGAATGAGCAATAGACTGGGAGTCAAGAGTGTCGCTCAAGGACAACTTTCATAGGACAACCGAGTGTTTGGGTTGTTTCAAGGATCAAAACTAACTTTCCAGTTCAATGTTCTTTTTGAACCACTTACACCGTCCACGTTTGACTTGTTGTGTTACAATGAATACTTTCCCACATCCTCCATCATTTATTCACTGAAGATGAGTGTAAGAAAGCCAAAGTTTACCATCTCTATATAGCACATTTAACTGGAGTGACCTGAGAGGTCTGATTGTTTCAAGTTGGCTAAGTAGGTCACAGAGTTACTGCACTGTGGAGTGAGGCCGTGTAGGGCTTTACAGTAAGGCCTAAAATTGTATTAAATTTCAATATCTGTAATATAAAACATAAAACACAGTTAAACAACCCCTGACAGGGAGCTTCGATTATTTGTAGTTTTCCAGATACATCTGTCCACATCCGAGCATTCAGACTTGAGTCCATATTTGTAACATTTGTTTGCAGTTTTGTTATATATATATATATATATTCCATTGTGTAGACTTGTTTCAGCCTCTGAGTCATTGAGTTTGTGTTGGGGAGAGCACTTTCCTCCCATTTATAGTCATAGTTTTTCTAGCACTCACCAAAAGTCTGCTTGGTGTATATCTTTGGTCTCAAAACAACACAGGATCCATTGAAATGGCAATTTTCATTATTTTTTCAATCTCCTCTTTCATATCTTTCCAAAATCCCTGCAATACTGAACAGTCCCAGCAGATATGTGAATGATCCCCAGTCATCGTCCATTTCCTCTGACATAAAGCTGATAATGAGCCTCCATCAAACACTGTAACTATCAATGGAGTCCTAAAAAGTCTTTTTTTATCTTCTCTTCAGATTATTTCCATACTTTGTGCCAACTCATACAGAAGTTCTGCCCTCAAAAATTAATTTAATTTCTCTTCCACACGGAAGATATTTTCCATCATGTCAGCTGTCGACAGCCTGTAGATGAGGCAGAAATGATTTTAGTTGGTATTACCATTATATATGCTTTCTGTGTGGATTTCAATGTTTGTAGGTGATTGCAGGTGAAACTGATTGTGAGGTTGAGCAAAAGATTTGAGTTCACTACCCTCAATTAGCTGGTTTATGATAGTCTTTCAATGCCCACCATGTGAATCCACAATCCCACATTGATGGAAAAGAAAGGAAGTCTATATTGTCAACAACTGACATGGCTCTTGACAAAGAGTCCTCCATTACCCATAATTCAATCTTTATTTTAAAGGTTAAACTGACAAACACCCCTGAACTATGTTCTATCTGAGCCCTCCTGTCTCCTGGTTGTCATTAATTCATTCGACCACAGCAATGAGTTTGGTCACTCAGACCTCCTCTGTCCTTTAATGAGCGCATTGTTTCCAATATTATTCTGACTCTTTTGTTTTCCGTATAAATTTGGATATGAGTTTATTAGAAATAGACCTAAGTATGTTCATAACCTCTGCCAGGAGAGGTTACGTTTCAGTGCTGTTTGTTTGTTTGTCAGCACTATTACAGAAAAACTAGTGGCCCGGGGTGAATATACAAAATATTTTTTACATTGTAAGATTCTAACATTGCTGTCTGTGATAAAATGCTGCTTGCTATCTCACTGTACAGCCAACTCAAACATCATTGTAGAAACAAAACAGTTGGTGAAGGTCTGTGCTTTCCAAGTGTTTCTACTCTACCAAACACTCTACCTACAAAAGGTAGAAGGACATCCCATCACATCAAGTAACTTATTATCATTTGATTTGAATAGTTGTAAGAAGCTGGGTGCAAGTGTTAAAAATCCTACTGAGGATGTTGTGATGGCCGTGTTGCAGACATCACTGCCTTTGATTTACTCTAATTAACTTTGTACCATGAGATTGGGCCACATGTATGCAGACGCTGCAAAAGTGCAGACACTGAAGACAGGTTGTGTTGTATAAATATCAATATGTCATCTGCAAATAAGGCTATTTTCTCTCCTTCATCCATCATAATATGTATCTGTGGGTTCTGCCTGATAGCTTCAGCTGGGGCTCAGTACTGAATGTAAACAGACCTGTGGAGAGTATCTCCATACCTGGTCCCTCTTTTAAACTTGAAAAATGTAGAGCAATGGCCATTAACTCTGACTCTGGACTTATACTGTAACTGAAGAAAACTTCAGTGTTTCCCTCTTGATAAATTCAGCATAATGTACATTTCTACAGCACCAATTCCATCAGTACAACAATGGAGTGCTGTCGTACTCACCTCTCTCTCTCTTTGACAGAAATACTGTTACATTACTGTCAATGAATCTTAAAGAGCTGTGAGGTTTTCAATGTAAAACACGCATTACACTTCACAGGGATGAAAAAGAAAGACCAAAGCAGAAATAAAGTAACAGTTTTATGTATTCACTGGTTCATAGGAGTTCCTGCAGTTTGTCTTATTTCTTCCTCTGTTAGGAAGAGAAGCAACAGATTAAGAGAAGCTTTTTATTTTTGCTTCTATTTGAGAATTTGGGGTGTCTCAGCTTTTAAACCTGTTCTAAATCTTTGATCAAATCTATGCACTGTTGTGGTTTCAATTCATGATTCTGATGTTAATATTTTATAGATTCTCTTTCTCTAAGTCTGAAATCTTGTTTGCTCCGAGAGGCTGCAGTCCATGGTGTGTGTTGCCCTCTACTCAGCTGTCCTGGCATTTGAGGAGACTCCTCTCATTGGAGCCTGTTATCTCTCACAGTATTGTCCCTGGAGAGGCTTGACTGTGAAGGTCAGTGATCCGTGCCATTGTGATCTATAGTGCAGAGAGGGAGGTTAGAGGCTGCGGCTGCGTTACAGCAGCAGAGGAGGCATACTTCAGATAGGAGCACAGCGCTGCTTTCTAAAACTGCTTTTTGACTTTTGTCCTTTGTTTTGTCTGTGTTTGGTTCCCCATTTGCACATATGATACACCTATCAATATTTCATGAAGGTCTGGAGCTGCAGACTTCTGCAGTGCTCGGGAAATCCTGGAGATTCTTAAACTATAAAGCCAATACATTTTTGTCAAAAGATTCTCTGGTATCAAAAGATCCTTTTAATTCTTCTGTGTGTCTGTGATGAGTTTGAATGATTGGTTTCACGAAAAAGACTTCATAAGTTTTGCTTGATTCACAGTCATTCCTCCAGAGTCACAAAAATGTGTTCCTTTATTTTCATTTGCAACAATATCAGCTCAGCCTGTAGCTGCCACTGTGCTTAGCTTACTTAGCTAACACTTCACTTGAATGTAAAACCAAAGTGAGTGAACCAGTTATGGCACTAATAACCCTTTAAACCTCTAGACCCTAGAGTGCTTGGGAGTGGGAATAAAGTCCTGACCTTTGTATTGTAGACATTTTGAGTTGTCATCAATAACCTGAACCACACATTAATACAACTTTAACTTTAATCTATGATTTTATTTTTGTGGGTTTTCACCCGGTTTCCACTGTAAATCTCTACATCCTGACCTGCCTTATATAGTAGAAAGAGATGAAGACATAATCACCATCAGTAGATAGAGGGACTTACCCAGCTCTCACTGCCCAGAAGGAGGTTGTTTCCAGAGGTCATGCCAACTTTTCCACATAAATTCAAAGATCTTTCCCCATGTAAGCCAAAGACACTACCGACTATTACATTACTGTTTGCTATAACGATGTGGGTTGCTCAAAATTGCATCACATCATCACCAGCAGTAAACAGAGGGATCAACCCAGGTCTAACTGCCCAGACAGAGGCTGTTTCTGGCGGACAGTTCACCGAAGAGTCGGCAGGGAGGACTGACCGGGTCGTGGTGACTTTTCCACATAGAAATTTGGATGGTCATTTTTTTTCTTCTGTTTTGTTGTCATTGTTGTTTGATTCTGCTGGTTTCTAGAGCGTTAACTTTAAACAAATATGCCCAGCACAGCAGGTTAAAGCTTTGGCCATAATGTTATTCTTCACATTTACTTTCTCTTCAAATAAGTTTGACTAACCTGGAGGTTTGTTTACAATGTGAGATCTCAGAAATGACTTCAGAGAGTAATGTTATCGATTGATAGAACTGTTGTTCAGTTGCAGTCAGAAAACCTCAAAATGCAACAACAATTAGTTTTACTCAAACCTGAATCCAAGCATGGAAACATCCCTGCAGAACAGTGCTGCATACACACATACTGTACATACATATAGTGTGTGTGCTGTGTCAGTGTTTTTCTGCAGTCTTTGTTTAAAGTTTCTTTCACAGTTGTACTTGTTGAAGCTTCTCCGTATGATTGGCAGAAGAATGTCTAAAATGTAAAATGCCATTGCGGAGCATCCTTTGTCACTTCATATATGGGAAGTATTTTCCACCCGAAAGGCCAGCTCACAGCCCCGCCACTCCATTGAGGGAAATGTTGGCGTTCTTTGGAAGCTCAGCAGCCCCATAGTCCTGCTGTCACACCAAAGAGGAATGTAAGAGACTATTCAGAGCACCAAGCAAGAAGGTTAATTAGCCAGACAATAGAAAAGCAATTTCATGATGTCACTTCTGTTTCCAACTGAAATTATTAATCATTTGAATAGAGCCTCCTAGAAGAAGGGTTCAGACTTGCCTAGCAGAGAACGAGAGAGGCAGGCATGTAGCAGAGCCGGCAGACGCCGAGCCACCACTGAACTAGCCGTGGGGTTATTAACAAGCGAGCGAAGGAGCTGTGGAATGACTGCCAGGGTGTTTTCTTTCTGTTCTTTCTGTTAGTTAGCTGAATAAGCTGATCTTTACCCTGAGTGGCTCTTATGAAAACGCCTCCCTGTCACTTTTGATAAATGAGATCGGTGTAACTAGAAAAATACACGCAGCCATGCAGCAACTCGAAATGGCATTGCAGCAGAAAGCAACACATTCCAACGTGGAGTGCTTATGTCTCAGAAATAGTCAGCATGCATACATGTGGGGGTGTATGCGTGTGTGTGTGTGTGTGTGTGTGTGTGTGTCAGGCTGTGATTGACACATTTATGTGTGAAAACACAGACGTCAGCATGTTTTTTTTTTAAAAAAGCAATAAAAGCCATTAAATAGAACAGAGATGAAGTAATCATCTTAATGCAGGGTCAGGTTGTCGGTGATGACATCTGTCGTTGATCCACACATCACACTATGTGTAATATTCCAAAGAATTAGATGCATTAAAGTCTGCATGAAACAGGAAGCAGAGTGCTGTTTACTTCCTCAGGCAGATAGGGAGGGACTTGAGCTAGTGTCAGCATCTACCTTCCAAAGAACACGCCCGGATGCAGGAGAGAACACAATGAGATGAGAACGTTGATGAGAATCAACCCCTGTTACTGGTGTGAAGAGAAGCGAAAGCATCACTTCTAATAGTGTTGTAGTCAAGACCAAGAAAAAGTCAAGACCAAGACCAAAGTAGGGTGAGACTGAGTCAAGACCAAGACCAGACAGTATATAGCCTACTTAGGTAGCTAATATGCAGCTAATAATTTCAAAATGTCTTTGGGTGAGGGTTGGTCACAGACGTCTCAGTAGGTGGTGGAGGATTTACAGGCTGAAGCTGGTTTTCAGGTGAACTCTTTGTGGTTTTGATAGCTACATTTTTATTACAGAATACTTAGCTGACAAATATCTTGGCTCTTGAAACCAAGACCGATCTCTAGCATTACAACACTGGATGTGCGAATCTAAAATACATGTATTAGTATATAAGCATGTTTTTAGATATGTTGCCCAGCAGTTTTCCCTGCAGCACAAAGGGGTTCAACAAACCCAGCAGACCTGTCATTCTTTCCTTATCTGGTCTCCTCGCTAAACCTGAGCCTGGAGCCACCCAAACAGCTCCTCTCCACAGGTCACACCTTCTCAGGCTAACACTTTAGCCGTCTCTATTAAGCTCTGCACTCTACATTCATCCCCTGAAGTGCAAACTCAATGTAACATCTTGCAGACTCTGTAGCCTTCTGAAGACGATAGGCAGATTTCTACCCAAAAGCTTCTTAGAGCTGTTCACAAAATCCAGCAGCGGCAGAATGCTAATAGGAGGTAGTCTGCCATGTCTCGGAGATTAGATTAAAAATCAGAGCCCTGATCCTGCTTCTGTAGCTGCTCTCCTGCAGACAAACGTGTCAACACGCATACTTACACCTAAATCTCATGACTGTGGATGTGATAAGTCTGATTGTCACATCTGAGCTGAATCCTCCCCAGCCCAAATCCTCATTGCAGCATAATATAACACACACAGTATATAAAAGTGTCATATAACCTCTTTAGTACAGGAGCTTTTATATTCTTTAACTGCTGAATATTAGCAGATAGCAGATATTTAGTGCAGTATTTGTGGTTTAAAGACTCTTATAATGCCACAAGGTGCAGTGTTATCTTCACTGGGGTGGAAAAGCCCCCAAAACGGCATTAATCATGTGACACTTAAACTCTCTCATTCAGTGGTTGTGGAAACTCGAGGATCCATTTGATCATTAGGGTAGAACAGGGGAGATAGTGGCTGTGTAAGAGGAACTACCATGCCCAAGGCAAGATGAGCTATGAATTCATCATGCCCAGTATTTACATATGGCATATGCAGAGCATTCTTTCTTAACAGCAGGTTTCCCCTCTGATCCGATGTCTTTGAACGTTGAGAGGATTTTATCTGTTGAAAGAAAAGATAAGAGGTAGTGAATCACCATATGAAAGCTCTGTTTTGTCAGATGTAATTGGATTAATTGCTTAAGACAACTGGTCGAATTTTAGTGCATACAGTGTTTTAATCTCAGACCTTCTTCAGAAAAATACAGTAAAAGGAAAATAAGATAGTTCTTCAATGCATCCTGTAGGGTTTGGGCTTCTGTGGTCCTCAGCACATATTTTTAAATTCAGTATTGAATCCCCTTATCAAATCTGAATCTGTTTGAAGATGATTTCTTTTATTAATCCCTCAATGGGGAAATTCTCGTTTCCCTTCATTTTACACATATAGGCACGAAATACAACCACACTCACATGCAAACCTCTCCACACCCTACAGACTGAGCAACTGAATTGCTTATTGACTCTGTTTCAATGCAGCTTTTGTGTAAAGCTGTAACATTTGCGAATAGTGATAAACTCAAAGATCAAATGTGGATATGATAATCTTCTGGTGGCTTATGATGCAGAAAGATGAAAATGATGAGGAGCAGAGATATGAAATGTGTGAGCATGTTTGTGACACACTGAAATAACAGAAGGCTTCTTTGGAAGCTTCCTTGGGCTACAGTTTTGCACATTTGTTTTGCAGTGACTCAACGCTAACTTTGTCTATGAATATGAAATATGCAGCAGTAAAGTTGAATTAACTGTGTCAGAGCACAGCTAGTACTGTGTACTAATGATTTGTTGCATGGTCTGGGGCAAGACTCCCCAAAGTGTGGCCATAAGGTTCAATTTGGCCCACTAGATGTTTCTCATGAAAAACAATTAAAAATTAATAAAACAATTAGAATATAAATCACAGTTTATGCTGCTTAATATTTTGTGAGCTAAAATGCTCTTTAAATATGTAGGATCCCTAAATATAAATTTTCTTTGCATTATTTCACAGTGGGTAGGGTGACACTTGCACAGGAAGTCAGTCCATTAAGGGAACTTTATGAATACACTTGGCTCATGGCAAACCATTAGGTCTCAGCTTTGGATCTCAAAATGGAAAAACTTTGGACACCTCTGGTCCAGTGGATTAATTACCACTATGCATTTCAGCTGCAGATACTAACAGACCACAACATAAACTTAACACCTTGGTTTCCACTCAACAGGACAAAGAAGCAGGCCTAACCTGAACCACAATGAACTAGACTAACTTTCTGCTGCAGCTGCATTTGTAACAAGCAGTGCTCCTCACTCAGCTATTGGGCCAGATAGATCGGCGGTTCGATCCCCAGCTCTTCCAGTCTGCATGTCAACCAGTCATGTCTTGGGCAAGGTACCTGACCACAAACTGCTCCTGATGGCTGTGCGGCCAGTGTGTTTGTGTGTGAATGGGATTGATTCTTTTCTGATGAGCAGTTGGCACCTTGCAAAGCAGCCTTGGCCATGTGACATGTAGTGTAAAGCACTTTGAGTGAAGTTAAGTACAATCCATTTACCATTTTCTGTACACAGAAGTGATTTAAAAGACAAACAATGAAAATTTAGCGTACAATATTTGATTTTAGGTTCAGTGATGTGCTACTAGACTCTACAAAGTATTTTAGACAGGACATACCAATCAGTTTGAAGAGAAAATCAGTGTTCTGCAACAATCAGTGTACGCCTTTGAGGTTGTCCTTCAAACTACCCAGCAGGTTTACTGTCTTGACAAACATTCGCACTCCCTTCCCTATCATGATTATGCCTCTTTCTTATGAAATAAAAAACAGGGGCCAATATCTCATGCAGAAGCAGGGCTCATTGTTGTTGTTCTTTGGCCCTTGGAGATATACTCCAAAGAAGACTTGTTGAGACCACTTACAAACCTGCAATAGTCTGAGAAAAAGCAACATGCTCTCTGAGAAATAATAAACTAACAGAACCTCCCGCCATCAGCTGTGCACTAATGAGAAGGCTTCTTGTTCTAGCAAAGTAAGGATGGCCAGGCCCATTATTCACTGATGTTTGGATCATTATTTCTCATTAGTCTATTGCATATAATGTAAAACAGCACAATGTAGTACCTGAACACACGCTGGCCCTGTCATGTGGATAAAAAAAGGAACAGTAATGTGAGGGAGCCTGAAAGCCTCAAAGATTTTTTATCTTTGTTGGCTTTCGGATGGAGACATAAGTGTTTGCTGAAAATGAATGAATGAATCTGGTGCAGATACAGTACATGTTCGAGTTTTGTTCTCATCAGGTTTACAGAGGTGCATGAATGTATCGTCCCACTCTGAGAGCGAAGACAACTCTCACCTTCCCTTATCTGCTCATGGAGTCTGTATGAGCTAACTAAATCCTGCCAGAACCTGAACCAGAACTCTCTGGGAAGTTGTCATTTGGAAAAGGTCATGCACTTAATGCTTTACAGGTGACTGGATGAACCATCTGTCTATCTCCATCTATCACGTGTGAACTTTAACCGATCAGATCAACAAACCATGTAAAGTAGGCAAATTCTTTTCCATCCATAAAAGTCTTCAGTGTCGTTCTTTGTTCTTCTTTAAGTTAATAAAAGTTCTGCACTTCAAAGAGAACTGATGTAGGCAGCATCTACGTGAACCTCTTTAGCAGCTGCCATTGTTTTCAAGTGTGTGAGTCTCACTTCTCACACACGTCGTCGCACACACCTTGTGTTCCTCATAGGCCGCTGATTGATTGATACACAGTGACACACATAACTTGAAGCCAAAATGGATTCTCACATTATCTTGCAAGTCCAGCTGCCTCACAAGATTAAGAATTGACTTGAAGAGCATATTCTGATACCAGATTATGTTGATGTTTATATTTATAATGAATGTCTGTTTTCATCCTCTGCTCTAACTTGAATAGTACGAGTTGGTTAATAATAATAATTCTCCAGTCAGAAGAAGAAGGTGCAACAAGATGATGCAATAAAAGAGCACCAGTGAAAAACAACACAGGAAACAGGAGGTAAATCAGATATTTGTGTTTGTTTCATATTAATGTGAGGAAGGTTACATCAGATCTGTGTAGAGCCATCATGGAAGGATTATAGAGCCATGAGAACTGAGGAAACAGCTGACTTAAATGTCTGCTACTTCACAACTACTCCACACCACAAATAACCACACCCATGATTGGTGACTGAAACTTCCAACCATCGTAGAAAGTCAGCCTGCAGTTAAATTACTCTTCACCAGTCTAAAAGTAGTAGCTGTTGTGGAGCAGCTTCTTTGGCAAAGACAATGTGTTTGTGCTCTTTGTTTGGTTCCTCTGAACAAAAACTCTTTGGAAAACATCAAAGACATGGTTAGAATCTACAAACTGAATATTTCTGACGTTCTTTGAATGAAATGCTGCATTAGACCCTCTGTACTGTTGTCACACTCTCCAAGATCAGCCTTTGATACCAATACAAAGTTTAATATCTAAAGATTCTCTCCTGTCATGATACTGCGTGGGCGTAGTTGAATCCTGTTTTGTGAGGTACACAGATGCTGCCACTTTTTCTTCTCTTTACTATTCAAACTCAGCTGCTGTCTGTGCAGACTCTGCCCTCCAGGAGCTCACGCTGAAATGAAATTTCATCTTGCACAACAGAGTTTGTGAAAGCTGTGAATGTTCAGGAAATTCCATATTGATTCAAACTTTCACAATGGTATGGAACAGTTCTGAAATTATCACGACACATCAATCTACGGTAACAGTATGGGCCTGCTTGTGCTCAGATAAGTGTTGCTGTGAATGATTCTGCAGACTGTAGCTTCCCCTCCACCTCTGTGCATGAAGGCTGCAGCCCAGCGGACCCCCAGGGTCAGCACAGTGGTTGTCTGTCAGGAGCTGTGATGAGTGTTCACATCAAGGCCTTTGCTGATTACTGCTATCTGGCTCTGCTCAACATACAAGGGAGCCACTCGCATGGCCGTCATGCTCGACTTGTCGGGAGAGATCTCGTTTTGCTAACTCCCTGACCTCCACACCATCCATCCTCCACAGAGCGCCCTTGACTTTGACCAGATGATTTACTAAACACTCCTCCTCAGTGTGCTGCTCCGCTCTCTGTGATGAAATGCTTCTATTTGTGTTCCCCAGGCTCCGTGAACACATTCTAAAGGACTTTGCAGGTCATTTGCAATGTACCTTATTCTAGGCTGGAGTTTGGGACAAAGTGACTAATCAACAACACATGAAGGATATTAATAACTGTTATACTCTGTTCTCATATCTAATATTGATTTGAAGAGATAGCATCAGGTGATAAAATGTTTGTTCTATACAAAATGGAGTCTGGCTGAATTTAGAATTTTCTTTGGTGCACAGAAAGCCATTCATTTCTTTTACTAATCAACAGCAGATAGGATTGTATACAATAGCATGAGGACCAGTTCCAACCTTAGCCGAATTCAAAACAACAGCCACAAACAGCCACATCTGTTTCTTGATTCACAAAATGTAGGGATTTGTTGCTCTATAATCTTGTTGTTTTCAGGATTGAGACTGTTGGTCAGACAAAACAAGTAATTTGAAGTGTGTGGAGCCCCGGAAACTGACACAATATAATAAAGGTTTATCAGACAAGTCAAATATATAACAAACTACATTACTAAATAATGCTGTTAAAGAAATTTTTAAAAATAAAAAGTTGAAATTTTCCTTAAAGCTCCAATCAGTTTCTTTCCTTTGCCACCAACCAATTGATCAAACAAATGAAAACTAAATGTATTTGACGGGAAGGATCTTCTGGACCACGAGACAAGAAGCTGAACACACTCAACAGATGATGAGTTGATCTTTAGCTGGCAGTTTAATATGAGCGCTGAGGAGACACAGACAGTCTCCTCCGACATAGAAAGATAGAGCCTTAATATATATTTGGAAACCTCCTACAATCCTCTGGACTTCCTTCGTAGCATATCTAATCTCCTCCAAGGGGTGGAACTGATTCCTTACACATCGTGGGGCTTCTGGAAAACAATCTATCCGTCTTGGGCCTTTGCCCAGAGTTCAAACAAATCAATGAACACAAACATACTTTTACACAGGACATAAACCGTCATCATCCTAACAGTATTTAACTCTAAGTCTTATGTTTAACTCCTTCACTCTTTATTTGGTCTTGGCATCAGTTATTTCCTCTGCAGAACATTTCTCATGTTCCTCTTCACATTTAATCACACTGTGTGGCTGTTGAAAACACTGATAGTAGAACACATTGAGCAGCAGCCATGTCAGCAGTGAACTCACTAAAGCTAACTTTTGTGATAAAACTATACCAACCAGTGCAGTTCATGTAAATGTTACTCACAGTAACAAAAGTTTCTGTCAACTTCACCCGTCTCTCCTCTCAGTCCTGCCCTCTGTAAAATACAGTTGAAGGAGGTGGTGGTGTTGGAATGTTAGTTCCAGTCCACTTTTGAGCCCTGGTACTATTTGTTGAAAAGTACTGCAGCTCCTTGTCCCAACATACACACAAATTCAGCATTCAAATTACCATTATTTTTTTTAGTGCTAGCCCACTCAGTCAGCCTTTAGCCTAACCTTTTCCTTATCTGTCCCTGCAGCTGTTACACTGTACTATTCATCATCATCATTACGCCCATTAGCACCTCTATCATATCAGACAGGTGACACTTTGTGTGGCAGAAAACCTGAGAAATATAGATAAGTCAACTCAACACAACGATATGATTCATCACAGGCAATATTTGGCAACGCTGTGGTGTGTGTTTGGGTGTTTGAACATGTTAGTGTGGGTGTGTGTGGCCATCCATGAGTGTGTATGTGCAGTGTACAGATGTTGATGTGTGCATGTGTGTGTGGGTGTGAGGCAGCAAAGGAAAGAGGGATAATCTCAGTTCATGTTGGAAAGCGTGCTGTTTTTATTTCATGCTGTTTATCTGCATATTTGTTCTTATCTGAATAATAATATTGTATAACGACACTGTGCATAAAATGATGTGCAAATGTGCACAGTGGTTTACTGCAACACTTTCTCTTTCAGGCTGCTGGCTCGTTATCTGAGTCATTACACTGAATTTCAGAGAGATTATCACATACATGTGCAGAAGTGCATAAATAAAATTGCAGGTGTGTTGTCTCATGGGTAGTAGTCTGGAATGAAAGTCACTCAAAGTCCTATTTTATTTGACCACTGAAATACAGTCATTTAAAAATACCACTTATCACCATAGTCGCCCCAGCGAATGCTGTTATAGCCTGCTGTCTAATGTGCTGTACTTGAGTTATTGCGCTGTATTCCCCGATCACAGGACTACATTATGATTACAGCATTATCTACACCTGAGTGCTCTATCCCCGGAGAGAAACGGACCTGGGTCACATGATGTCTCAGATAGACGCCGTTCCAGGGGCCAATAACTGACGGACTCCATTATAGAACAAACTGTACAAGGCAAGCACAAATGGTATGCCATTGGCAATATAGACTGCATACCGTATGGAGTCGAGATGCTTTGCATATCCCATGGAAACATGAATGTTGCAACCTTATTCTTTATTTCTGCCTGTGATTTATGGAACAGAAATTACTCTAGCAACTTCGAATTCATTTAATAATGTTTACCACCCTTAAATTGCAATAATACGATTGTACTAAATAGCACTTACATTAGCTAAGTGGCATCAGCTGCTTCTCTATAAGGTTAATAATAACATACATATATAATTCATATGCACGTAAACACAACCATTATATTACCTCTTCAATAACACTTCTCACTTGACACATCATGCCAATGCCATTCAACAACTCCCTGCACTACCTCGACCTCCAAGGTTTTGGTGCTTTTTAGTGTGGGGTTAATTCTCCCAACAGGATCCTCAATATTACTTAAGGACAGAGAACGGAGCTGTTTCCATCGAAATCTTTATTACTAAAGTGTATTACCGTTTGCTATGAATGGCCATTTCCTCCAAGTGAAGCAGTCATTCCTAAGATGTTGGAACTTTGACAAAAATACATTGCAACACAAGCAGCCTCCAATTTCGACAAACTTAAGGTAAAATTATTACTCATACTGTCCATTACACTGTTCTTTCAGGTGGGTTTATTTAAAGTGGTCAGGCTAAACCTTTGGCTTGTTCAGACTCACAGGGCAGTGTTTCCACTGCTACCATTTGAAATCTTTGCCTCCACATCACAAAAGAGACATTGTGTAAAATGCACATTTGTCCCAGAGGACATGACTGCCGTGATTTCGAAAAATCATTTGTAACATGGACTTGTCACAGCACACTTTCCGTTAGTTCATTTCATAGACAGTTATGTCAGTTATGTCATAGACAGTTCAAGTCAGCTGTGTTTCTGGACGTTGTTGCTATCCGTCTTTTTGCAAATCTATAATAAATTAATTACAGTTGTGTGTTGAGAATCATTCATTTTAAACTGTTTTTTACAAAGTGGTGAACCTCACCTCGTCCTTTCTTGGGAAAATTTGGGGATGCCCCTTTCATACCCATGATACACCACCATGATAAAATGAGCTGTCACCAGTTAACCTGTGGAATGTTCCAAGCAGGTTTTTTCTGATCATTCCACAACTTCTACAGTGTTTTGTTGCCCCAGTCTCATTAAATATCTTGTCTTTGTGCTTCAATCCTGTTCTTATTTACGTTTTACACAGCATCCCAATTTACACAACTTACATTCACATCTCTGGTTTTTGGCAATTTTAATTTTCTTTAGTCTGGTTCATATCTGGGAACCAGCCAACTCTGATGGATGTAAGAAGACGTCTATGGGCTGAAATATGTGCCACCAGAAACTGAATTTGAGGTTCCCATGCTTCTGTAGCTATTTAACCGTCTGGGGACGGATTGGGCTAATCCGCCTAATCCGCCTCGTAAATTTTGTATATATGTGAATATCTCTGAAACGGTTTACGATAGAGAGATGTGTTTTTTCCTCTGTTTTCCTGAGATTCCGCTGAAGACGGAGATATGCGGTTTGTGTCTGTCCGACACTTCCTTGTTGTTCTATGCCACCGCGTAAAAGACCAATCGAAAAATAGATGTTCGGCAGACTGAAAGCGCAGTCAACGAATGGACAAACGTTACTAGGCGGGATATTTTCTTTTTCAACCAATCAGTGGATGTATCTATGAGCTGTGTGCGTAGAACAGCTCTGTGTGCTCCCTGCACTCTGTTCTACCCACACAGCGCTCTCTCTGTTGCCCCGCCCCCCAGGACCCCAGAGAGTCCTTTGATTGGCTAGAATACGTCATAGATACATCCACTGATTGGTTGAAAAAGAAAATATCCCGCCTAGTAACGTTTGTCCATTCGTTGACTGCGCTTTCAGTCTGCCGAACATCTATTTTTCGATTGGTCTTTTACGCGGTGGCATAGAACAACAAGGAAGTGTCGGACAGACACAAACCGCATATCTCCGTCTTCAGCGGAATCTCAGGAAAACAGAGCAAAAAACACATCTCTCTATCGTAAACCGTTTCAGGGATATTCACATATATACAAAATTTACGAGGCGGATTAGGCGGATTAGCCCAATCCGTCCCCAGACGGTTAAATAGCTACAGAAGCATGGGAACCTTTCTGGACTACAGAACGAAGGAAACCAAATAAAGTTTTTACATTTCCCCCTAAAAACAGAACAAATTGTGTCCCGGGAGAGATTTATTTCCCCCGGGACAGCTGATGAAAAAAGAAAAACGGGACGGGTGGCAACACTACACTCAAATATAACGCCATAAAGCAGTTCTTCCTCCGTTTCATGGCGGGTGACAAGTTGCAACAAATGACCACCATGTTACGTGCTCAGAAACGTAGGTGCTGATTGGCCGAAGAGGCGTCCTGTGTATCTGTGCTCGATTGCTCTGCCTCAAGTACCCGGATGTTTGTCACAGAAAATTGAAATTGAATTGTGCGAACTGAATTTGAATTGTGCAAACTGAATTTGAATTGTGAGAACTGAATTTGAATTGTGAGAACTGAATATTCAGTTCCAAACTAATAAATTCAATTTCAAATTACAATTCAGATTCAGTTTTTCAATGCAATGATTCAAATTGAACAATACAAATTCAAATTACGTGATTCAAATTCAGTTTTTTAATGCAATTATTCAAGTTAAGCAATTCAAATTCAAATATAGATGATTCAAATTCAGTTTCTGGTGGCACATATTTCAGCCCATAGACGTCGAAGTAACGTTGCATGAACAGGGACTTTTTATTTCTCTTCTGTGGCAGTGAACACACTGCACAGCCTTTGAGTAACTATTATGCAGCAACCTCAGCGTATCCAGACACTTTATGTCTCATTAAAGTGACTTAACTACACCTAGCATGGAGTTTTCTGCAACAGTGCATTGGTACTTCTGTCACACACTGGGAGAGACTCACTTCTCACATCAAACTTGCTAGATTATGTCACATACACAGGTAACTCACAAGGCCACCTTCCTTAAAAGGGAAGGTTCAGCACGTATTATGCAGTTGCCCCCACAGCAAACCTCTCATTCTACAGGAAACACTGCAGGGCATATCCCCCTGACACAGAAACTTTTAAGATAAGGTGAAACTTTAATGATTCCTGCAGGCATTAGGTAAAGATTTCAAAAAGAGGCAGACAGTCATTTTGGGAAATTACTTTAAAATCTTGATCGTTTCAGGTAGGACATTGTTGTGCCTGTGGCTTCATCTCAGATCTCTTTACACCTTTTGCACCTGAGTTCCTTCTGTGGTCTTTCAGAGGGGCTGTGTTGAAACTGTGTTTGAAAGATGAGTTCATTTTTATTACCTTTACTTCATCTTTATTTTTCTGTTTCTCACACAGCTTCCCTTATATGACTCTACCATGGACCACATCATCTGCTGCCTGCTGGTCCTGGGAGCCACAGTGATGATCACCCATGCATGCCCCAAGTACTGTGTATGCCAGAATCTGTCTGAGTCCCTGGGGACATTGTGTCCCTCCAAAGGCCTTCTCTTTGTGCCTTCGGACATCGACCGCAGTACAGTGGAGCTCCGTCTGGGAGGCAACTACATCCTCCGTATTACGCAGCAGGACTTTGCCAATATGACCGACCTGGTGGATCTGACCCTCTCCAGGAACACCATCAGCTACATTCAGCCCTTCTCCTTTGGTGACTTGGAAACACTACGCTCACTTCATCTGGACAACAACCGCTTGATGGAGCTAGGCCCTGATGACTTGCGAGGTTTGGTCAACCTGCAACACCTCATTGTTAACAACAACCAACTGGGACGCATCCATGACAAGGCCTTTGAGGATCTGGCACCTGCCTTGGAGGATCTAGATCTCTCCTACAACAACCTAATGTCTCTGCCCTGGGACTCTGTCCGCCAGATGATTAACCTTCACCAGCTAAGTCTTGATCACAATCTATTGAACTTTATTCCAGAGGGCACCTTCACTGACCTGGAAAGGCTGGCGAGATTGGACCTGACCTCTAATCGTTTGCAGAAGCTACCCCCAGACCCCGTCTTTGCCCGCGCCCAGGACTCAATGATCCTGACTACACCCTATGCTCCACAGCTGTCCCTAAGCCTAGGCGGAAACCCACTGCACTGCAACTGTGAGATGCTGTGGCTGCGGAGGCTTGAGCGAGATGATGACCTGGAGACTTGTGCCTCCCCGACTGGCCTGAAGGGTCGTTACTTCTGGAATGTGAAAGAGGAGGAGTTTGTGTGTCAGCCACCGCTCATTACCCAGCACACCCACAGAATGCTGGTTTTGGAGGGCCAAACAGCCAGCCTAAGATGCGAAGCAACAGGAGACCCTTCTCCTATTATCCACTGGATCTCCCCTGATGATCGATTGCTTGGCAACTCCTCCCGAACCTCAGTGTTCAGCAATGGAACCCTTAGCATCACCATCACCACCTCCAAGGATTACGGCACCTTCACCTGCATTGCTGCTAACGTGGCTGGGGAGTCCACTGCCTCTGTGGAGGTGTCCATCGTCCAGCTTCCTCACCTCAGCAACGGCACCGGGCAGCCAGCACCGCCAAAGTCACGTCTCTCTGATATCACAGGGACAACAAGGATCAGCAAAGGTGCTCCCAAGAGCCAACCAGAGAGGACTGTGTCCGTCTCTGAGGTGACAGCTGTTTCAGCACTGGTCAAGTGGACAGTAAGCAAGTCAGCTCCCAAGGTGAAGATGTACCAGCTCCAGTACAACTGCTCTGATGATGAGGTTCTGATTTACAGGTAAACACTTGCATCTTATTTTAGGAATCTTGAAGTATAGACACAGTTCTTTTGAGAATTCCTTATGTCATTTACTGAACAGAGGATTGAGTTTATTTTAAGATGCACTAAATGTTTCATATTACCAATGGATTAAATGACTGACATGTGTAATGTGAAAGGGATCATTGGTAGTGTCAATATTTTTCCAATATTTAAGTACATCTTAATTGTTAGAAGATAATGAGGGAATAGTCATGGCATCTGAATGAGAGGCTCAGTACAAAACTACATATATAGAATGGTTTGATCTTTAACACTCCAGCACACTCAACTCTATTTTTCTCTAGGACATATATAATTTATACAACACTGTAAGACACTGAGTGATGTCTATTTACAGGATGCAGTGTTCAGAATCACAATAACAGAGGAATCAGTGTATTGCACTATATTGCACTGAGTTTTCTGTAATATTTTACACTAAGGTTGGCACATCCAAGGGATCCATCCATCATCCATTGTCTGTATTGTCCATCAAATTGTTTAACAGCGGCAAAAACAACTCTTTTTCCTTCTTCATCACATTTTCATCTGACATCTCCCTCACTAAACACAGTGCTGTGCCGGGCTCGATTATGCTCAGCCGTCCAGAACCAGAGGAATTTATATGCTCAGGAGGCGGGGATTTCTGTCAATCCAGCAGCATTTGATGGGGATGAAACTGTATTAGATGAGGCTTGTATTCTGCAGCCACAGACTCTGAGATGAATGTGAAACCATCCAGAAAAAAAATCCAATTACTTAATGCCATTTAAATCAGTTACTCTTCTCAAAACTGTGGAAAGCAAGATATTTAGAGCTGTAGCCTGAGGGCTGTGGCCACCCTTTTGTTGCAATATTTCCCTTCATTTTGAAGCATAATTTATTGTTTCACTCTGATAATAATGTAGGAAGAATGTCTTTCAGTCCTTTCTATATAGCACAACTCTCACAATCTTAATGTAATGTAATTAATTCTATTCAACGTTTATATTTTTGTGTTCTATTTATTTTGAAAGTAAACATTTTGAATATGAATATGCAGAAAATTATATAATACACACACTATTATTTCAACACAAATATTCATACAGCATATGCACCAAATGACTTAGTAGTATAGAAGAATGACAGCTGTTGTAAAGTCACTTCCAAAGGGCCTCCTTTATAAACACATTCAAGCACACTGTATGCAAATCAAGATTTGAATGGTGCTCTACTTTTCTCACAGAAATTTGGATGTATAAAAAACAAACTAATTGAAAATGTTTGAAATATTTTGGACTTGCAGGTAGTGAGATAAATATGAAATGGGTGGTTTCAGGGGCAACAGTAGCTCAGTCCGTAGGAACCCGGAGGGTTGCTGGTTCAAGTCCAGTATGGACCAAAGTATAGAGGGTGGACTGGTAGCTGGAGAGGTGTCAGTTCACCTCCTGGGTACGGCCGAGTGGCCCTTGAGCAAGGTACCGAATCCCTAACTGCTACCCAGTGCGCTGCTACGTGGCTGCCCATCACTCTTTTTTTACATATTTTTTAGTTATAGTTTTTATATATTTTAATTTATTTTATTCATTCTAATTTTATTCTTTTTATTTTGGTTTGTTTGTTTGTTCTTGTTTGTTTTATCATATTTTTTTTTACATAGTATAGTTTAGAGTTTTTACATATATAGGCCCTATTGCAGGCCTATGTGTAAAAACGAAGGGATAAAGTATTTATTCATTCTATTCTATTTAGATGAAGTTCATTGAATCAACAAGCTCTTTAAACGTAAACCTGGCCAAACCTCAAGTATAGAAATAGCTGATCAGTAAATCCCTATACAAACAGAGAATCATCATTAAAGGAACATTATATGAACAACTAGGTTTCATCGAAGGTACAAACCTGTAGACACAATACTTTTGGGGGGAAGAAGTGAACTACAACTCCCAAGGTGCATTTTTGATTACGCTGTTGTGAAAACAGACACAGCTTACACATTAAATGACTTAACGTTTAGATTCTTTGTCAATTTCTCATTAGTGAAGTTGAAACAGTTCAGATTGGTGGTCAGAGGACAAACCTAAATGATCATTAGCTGTTATCTGTGCCTCTGTGTTGAATTATACTGAAGAGATAGTTGAAAGAAAGCAGCGTTTCTGTGACGGTCTGGATTCTAAGCTTAGTTGTAGCTTCTTATGATCAGTAGAAAAGTGAAAAGAGAGCTTTTGTGATGTGACTAATTGGGAGCCGTAAAAGTAAAAGCAGGGACCTCAAACTGAACTTTGCTGAGCCCCACTGATGATGTCTGCTGAAGATGTCTTGAATTTGAATATGAGACAGATAAGAGCTGAACCAGCAAGCCTTTAATGCCAAGCCAGGAATTTACCTGATCAATTAAGATGTTAGCAAAAGCTGCACCAAATCTAGAGGGATTAAAATAGAGCTTCCATGCTGCAATGAGAATATGATTTTCTACCTTAATAAGAACAGTCTCTGTGCTGTGCATTGTTCTGAAAGCAGCCTGAAATGTTTCACAGATTTATTCATCAAAGTCAAGTTAAATTCAGGAAAGTTGAGTGCAGACAACTCTCTGTAGAAGTTTAGATAAGAATGGAAGTTTGAAAATAGGCCTGTAGCTGCTCGGATTCACCAGATCCAGACAACTTAATCATTTGAGCTGTGTCCCACTATTGTGCACACGAGGTGAGAGTTGTCAGCTGTTTGCTCTTCAAACACTGGAGCTGGAGGACAATGTTATCACTGCTCGGGTTTCCCTGATTGGCACATTGTTACTTGAACTAAAGGTTTTACGTGATCCTTTATGTAGGATGGTTGAATGTGAAGGCCTGAGGGTCCAGAGAACTTATTCAAAAGACTTAAAAAAAGAAATGTGGCATTGTCAGGCTGAAGGAAGACTTCTTTTATTCCTGAAAAGTGTACTATTCTGAGATGTTCCAAAGTTTGTGACTGCAGTATAATCAGAGGTGGGTAGAGTCGCCAAAAATGTTCTCAAGAAGTCTGTTTCCAAAAGAGTTGACACGAGAAAACAAAATGTAATGATGTGCAAAACATTGAAACCCCATATTTGATTGAAAATAGCACAAAGAAAACAACAACTGTTGAAACTAGAGAAATGTACAAATGGACATTTTTCAAAAATAATAAAATGTTACAGTGCCAACTTTTTTTTTCTTTTTTTTTAACACAGCTGTATTTATGGTACTGTAAATTAGCAATGAAAGATCCAGTCACGTAATTAGTTCAATGTTTACCAGGGCAATAGTGTGTACAAAAATGACTCGGAAATAACAATATGATGTTTTATAATCATAACACTATGAAAGGACTTCTCTCTGGCATCTACAACTGTACACTTTATCACATGTTGTGTTTTCAGCTTGTTGTGCTGCCCTGACTTGGCAAAAATTCCAGTGTGTGTGATTTAGGGGACTGTCTTTATGGCAGAAAAAGAATATAATGTTCTATTTTTTATTTCTATGTTTTCATGAGTGTATAATCACCTTAGAATATGCCTTTTATATCTACACATGTTCACCATGTTGAGCAGCCATGTTTCTACAAGAGCACAGAAGAGGAAAAGTAATAAACCCTGCCTCTAGATAGAACCCTTTAAGAATTTCACCTTGTAGTTTACCTTCCCGCTTGGAAGAGGAGGGTGAGGTGACAGGTATTCAGTTGGTTGCAATCTACAACCTCATCACTAAATAGAATAGAATAGAATAGAATAGAATAGGGTAAATTCTTTTTTCACTCAGTTTTTAGCTGAAATACAACCACACACACACACACACACACACACACACACACACACAGAGGGCTCATAGACATGCAAATGTGGAGAGAAGGTAGAGTGATGGGCAGACACACAGAGCAGCACTGTGGGAGCAGTTATGGGTTCGGTACCTTGCTCAAGGGCACCTCGTCAGTGCCCAGGAGGTGACCAGCTACCAGTCCACCTTCCATACTTTGTTCAATACTGGACTTGAACCGGCCAAGTCACTTTAGCTGTTGGCTTCATTGTAAATTAGATTTGTCTAATTATGACGCAGGCAGTGAATATTTCCCATCATGTTAGCTGCTGTGCATTCCTATCTATGCCATGATTTTCTAATGAGAGCTCATTTCCTGTAACTGAAGGCTCCCTGCAGTGCTGACTGCAGGTTTACATGAGCTATGCTATTATCACAGTTACGTATATCATGTGGAGACGGACCACGGGACTTTCAGAACAGAACTTCCTTCTCTTAATGCATTCATCCATTACATTTTGGTGGAGGGAATGTTTCATTGCAAGCAGTAGATATTCAAGGGTATAGACACAGACAGAAAAATGTCAAGGTCCATTTAATCCTCTACAACACAGCTGAGAGGAGCAGCCAGTGAGAGGCCATTAAGGATTTTGATTATATAAGCATATTTAAATTTCCCAGCATCGCCCCAGTGTTTAGGCTTTGTCAGTGGGGTGGGAAACCATTTGGTATGACCTTGTCTGAAGAGACCTCAAAAAATCAATAGAAGTGATGAATCATGTTCCAGCGATTCTTTGCAGCTGGAAAAACAGAATCCAGAGCCATGAAAATAGTTTAATGGTTGTGGACAGGAAAGATGCAGCCTGGAGTAATGATTTATTTGTTTTGTCAGCTCCTTCTTTGAACTGAGAAAATATATGAAGAATATTAAAAGTGTAAGTGACAAATCTCTCACAAAGCTTAAAGAAACCTAAGCCAAGAGCCCATCTCCTCTTTCGTCTCCTCTCCCACTCGTCTTCTCTCTCTTCTCTCTCTCCCCCGCTTTCACTCTGATTAATGCTGTGGCCTCACGCCATCAGCGGGAGCTAAGCAGGCCACTCGACAAATTGCCTTTTGCAGCCTGAAGGGGCGGGAAAAAACTTTTATCTCCCTGTGATAAGCATGGGCATAGGTTTCTCCGGACTTGGGCTTTATTCCTATGAATTAAAATGAATTAGTTAGTCTCTGCAGACAACCTGAAATCAATTAGACCCAGACACAGGAGCAAGCAGCGCACAGTGAAAGCATCACTAGGCTAAAGAATTTTGCTCTCGATCGCAGGCAGCCAATTATAATGGTGTAATGAACTGTAGCACAAGTTGTTGAAGAAGTAGAACTTTTTTTATTGGAAAACGGCTTCTTTTGTTTGAGCTGTGCTGACTAATTGGATTAAGACAAACACAGAGGGTGTGGTGTTTTATGGTTGTCTATGATCTTTGTTGCACGTCAGATAGAATGTGAAAAAAGTTGATGTAGGATGAAGGATGTGACAGATTTCTACATGCATCCAAACTAAACAAGAAAATACACCTGACTCATATTAGTGTTTCTTAATCTATTGCCGTGCTCAGCAGGATGACAGTGTTTGTCAGTGCAAATCCGTTACCCACCAGTGCTATAAAAATGATTCATGTTTTCTTATATGCTTTAAGTTTAGGGAAATATTGTGGTATAGTTAAAACAAGACTTTTTGTTAAGTTAGGGAACCTTTGAGGACATGATTAGAAAAAACTTCACAAGCATTGACTATGATAGCAGACACAATGTAAACAGCAGGCTCTCATGACAATGTTGCAGACATGAGTCATAACTATAAAACATGGGCATATTCTCCAGCTGGCACCATCTTGGCCTCCTCTGACTCCTGGCTAATCAAAAAATGGACAAAAAGACCTGCATCGTCGGTTGAGCTGAGTGGACTGAATGAAGCCTAATTGCTCAAACAAGCTGCCTGTGATGGCATCCAACTTTCAATCAAAGCGTCCACGCTCTTAATTCTGCATAACTTTAAGTCTTAATATCATTTGAACAGGTGAGTTGTATATAAATTCACCCTCAGTACAGTTGTCATGAACGGGGAAATTAGCTATAGAGACCAAAACTGTTTTTTGTACCAGGCTGTAAACATGTTTATTTCTGCTGTGAAGTTGGACATTTTAACATGGGGACTTATGGAGACTGACTCACTTCTGGAGCCAGGCTCAAGTGGACGTTTGATATGACATATATATATGACAAAAGAACATAATTGCCATAAATACTGATAACATAAAAATCACTCATTATGTTACTTGAATACAAAGAAAAGATTTTTAAATTTTTTTTTTTTAAGTTTTAAATTATTTAAGAAATGGGGATCTTAAAAATCTAGATTTGAATAAATAATATTTTGCCAGCAGAATCAAATTGTTTACAAGATATTCAACCTCCCTTTCATTAGAATATATCGGTTAACTTCTTTCTTCACAGTACAGTATGTGTATGAATAGATATGAGTTTATAATTACAGTTCTTCTTCTGCAGTGAGGAACTGCAGCAGAGTATGCAGCTATGTTTGGTCTGTGTCGTGACACTCGACTTCTTCACGGATTGTTTTGTTCATACAGTTCCTGGTAATTCAGAGAATACTGCAACAGACAGCGATCTGTCTGCGTTCATAGTTCCCTCGCCATCTGCAGAAGCCCACGCCACATTGTCTCATGTGAGCATAAAAAAGCTTGAAAGTCTCCTGAGGACTTAATTCATTAGTTCACACATTTATTCTGAAGAGAAAGAGCCAATAAAGAAAGTCAACACTCTACCAACCACCTCAGTCACTCTGGAAGTCAGGGACACACTTTTGTTTATAGGGCTGCTTTTCATTAAGTCTTTAATCTTTGTCTCAGGAGAAAATGAGATTATCTGGCATGCTCTGAGTTTGTAGGTCTGAGATGGTTTCTTTGTTTCTCGAATCTCGTTGTTTTTTTTTTTTGCTTTTCTTTTGAAAGATTTGGTGGATGTGCTGCTGCCAGTGTTGGAGTCAGTGCTGTCTTGTTGATGGCAGTAGTGATCGATAAAGGCCTGCAAGTCCGATAAATACTGCACTGTGGGGGCAATCCGTTCTGTGGGAACTGCAGGAGATTAGTCCAAAAAAAAAAAAAATGCAGCCTATAGTTTTTGTTTTAAACACTCGAAGCTGCTTTTATGAATTGTCTCGCTGCCTACAGCTGCAATCAGCTCAAACTTGAAGAGAGTTCGTAGAATCCTAAAACAGACTGCAATAACTAAAAGTTACAACTATAACTTCAGGAGTGGGACAAAGATCTTGTAAAACCAGCAGGGGCGTTAGAGTGAGGGGGGCCGCATAACATCTTGGAAGCAACAATATTATAATTAGTTTATCCAAATAGCATTTCTGGTGCCTAATAGCACAGGAAACAACCGACTAGTCAAGTAATTGTGCGCATCCTTAGTCCTATGCCAATATTTTTAATGTATTTTTATGACTAATTTACTTTTATTATCGCACTTAATGTTATGCTTTAATTGTGAATATTTATAAATAAATAAATGTCTGATCAAGTTATCATAAATTAATAGAGTAGGCACGCAGTTAATAGTCAGTTTATAAAGTATTAGTTGTTTTGGCCGCAAAGCACAATATAATGAAGCTGCCGTGTGTTCTGTAACTAATGGGTATTTAAAAGGGGGAGTTCAATGGGGGTCCACTACTTTTGTTTATTTCATTTATTTATTTTGGCCGCAGGGCTTCTAAGTGGCTTAATTTAGCCTGTCCTGGTTTTGGAAATGTTGCTGCAGGGAACTGCACTGTAAAAAATAATGATCCCAATTATAGACCAATATGAAAATAATGTTCAGGAACAAGTTTTTTTTTTTTTTTTTTAAAGGAAAATTTTCACCTGTACAGCTGAAAGATGGACAAAGCTGACATGATTTACTCAGCCTAACCTATCATAATCCAACACTCATATCATCATAATACCACTATAATAATACTTTTCTTACTTAAATGCCGTATCTCACCGGTGTCTTGCTAAAGTTTAGACGATCAGGTCCATGACTGATTTGATGTGAGGTGAGTAATATCATTAAACAAGCAGGTGTAACTGCAGCAGTACATCATCCAGTCCTGCTGCTGGCCGTTGAGCAGCTTGCCTCGGGCTGTTGGAGGCTGCCTTTCTCTGGGGCACCTCGACATCTTGCTGAAGCAGAAAAGAACATTTTTTTTCCTCAGCACACACACACACACTCGTGCATCCAGCATTACATCTCTCCACCCCCACCACCTGACACACTCCCTTGTGTTGTTGTTCCTACCACAAGGACTCTTGACAGTTCCCACAGGTCCAAACCTATCTTGGATTGGCCCATACAAAATGTGCTGTCTTTCTTGCCTTTCCTGGTTTTTCCACTTATTTATTTATCAGATCTCCAATATCAAATGGACCCTCTGTTCACCGCGGCAAGACAGATGGCTCTGAGAGATAAAGCCAATTACTGTTGGCTGTCTGTTAAAACAGCAACTGCAGAGACGTAGCAGTGGAGAGAAACTCCTGGGAATGCAAATGGAAATCCCGGCTCTCCTTTAATGAAAACTTCCACTGTGAATAGAGGTTGCAGTACCTACTACAGCCGTTAGTTAAGTCTCACTGTGCTGAAATTACATGTGTACCCTGTTCAGATGCTGATGGCTCAATCATTAATAGCTTTTACTGTATCACTCCTCCAGGTTTTTACAGCTCCTTCAGAGGCTGTAAATAGATATCAGCCCAGTCTATTAGAGAGAAAGACTCCTCTATCCTGATACAGTTATTAACCTGCCCGTCCTAATTGTTTTTCCTGTCTTTATCAAGGATGATCCCGGCCTCCAGCAAAGCTTTCTTAGTGACAAATCTCGTGTCGGGGACCCGCTATGATCTGTGCGTTCTGGCCGCCTGGGATGACACCGCCACCACACTCACAGCCACCAACGTTGTGGGCTGCACCCATTTCTTCACCCAGGACGACTATCCTCAGTGTCAGTCTCTGCCCAGCCAGCTGCTTGGAGGCACCATGATCCTGGTGGTGGGAGGCATCATCGTGGCAACTCTGCTCGTGTTTATCGTCATCCTCATGGTGCGCTACAAAGCTGCAGATACTGAATCCCCGGTGGGGAAGCTGACCAGTGTCAGTGACACACACTCTCAGACCAACGGAGGACGACTCGGGCAAAATGGACTTATGCCCCAGTCTCAGTCTCAGGGTCAGTCTCAGCCTGAGCCAAAGGTCAAGGCCAAAGTGACCCTGCAGGACGAGGTGGTGGAGTTCAAGTGTGGCTCCCTCCAGAGCAGCCTCACCTCTTCTTCCTCTTCCTCAGGCTCCATGGCCGGGGGCTCATACAGCCCCAACAGCACACTTGCCAACATTTGGAGGTCAGCTGCCCCCAAGCCCCGGTCCAACTTAGACCACCTCCTTGGGGCCTTCACCTCGCTGGAGCTGCGGGGAACGCAGGGCTCTGACCCAGGGGCCTCCAACAGTGCTGCAATCGCAGCAGTGAAACCACACACAGACAGGGAGCCGCTGCTGGGCCGGACGCTGGACTCCAGCCTCAGCCGGCTCCTCATGCTACCACTGGACTCCAAGCCGAAAAGGAGCCAGTCCTTTGACATGGGAGATGTAACAGGCGCCGGGGCCGCTCAGCTGTGCAACAAACCACGCAGGATCAGCAGTATCTGGACTAAGAGGAGCCTGTCTGTAAATGGCATGCTGCTGCAGTGCGAAGAGGAGGGGGACACAGGAGGGAGCAAGGGGACAATAGACAGTGCTGACTGGGTGATGGAGAGTACTGTCTAGGAAAGATGGAGCACCGTCACACTGTCAAACACTGCCCAAATGGACGGCTAACAGCCATGCCAAGATAGACCTGCTGGTCTGAGAGCCTTTGTCCTGCATGAAGCACCCTCATTTTCATCCCCTTCTCCACCTCTCAGACTCAAGTGAGACAGGACGAGGGGTTTTCACTGTCATAGCCAAATACAAACTTTAGGAATAAGACCTTTGGATTGTTTTGCCTCACACATTGTACACATATGGATTAAAATGGCTCATCAGCTGAAGGGAAATGACAGAGCACTGCTGTCTGTTACAGAATCTGTGGTCATGCCCATGGACTGTTATTATACTGTATAAATTTAAAGTATGTAATGAAATGAAAGTTTTATATTTTTTATTTTGCTGGTCAAATACAAATGATCCATTACTGGTCTCTGCCTTGACACAATAGCGAGGTGTGACCAGTACACACCATGAAATCTTCTACTGTAAATTCATCCTCATTCCAGTTACCTACTGATGCAGTTTAACCTTCTCTGACTGATGGTGCAGTATATGTATATATGTGTGTATATATATGTATATGTGTATATATATATATATATATATATATATATATATATATATATACACACACACATATATACATATATACATATACGTAGATGTGATGCTTTGATTCATTAAGATTTAAGAAAAAAAGATTTATTGACAAAGTTGTATGTGATTATATTTACTTTCTATACAGAGTATATATTTGAGGGGTCACTCAATCATTCTGTATGCTAATCATATCAAATTTTATGTGACTGCATAGATTATAAAAATCTTTCATCTCCTAAACTATGGCTGTGCTGTATGTGAAGACTCAGTTCATCGTTTCAAAAAATGCCAAATTATTGAGGAAACTGGTGCAATGGGCAGGATGTTCCAAGACAATTAGGCCTGTTTAGATTGTGTACATTAGATTTGTTAGTTCCAGTAGCAAAATAAATGTTTTTATGGGTTTTATTGTAATTCATTTCAAAGGATTTTTTTTTAAAAGATTCACTTCCTTTTGGTTACAGTCCCGATGACATCCCAAAACATTTTCTCCCAGTTCAGTGAAGCTAAATTGCCATTCATGGCTATTTATATTCATCCATATGACAAAATCAGGATGTATATTTTTAAGGATAATTCTGGTTTATTACAACTTGAGTCTTATTTTTGGAGCAGTAGCCATCAACTCTATCAGCAATAACAAACAAATGAATTACGCATAAAGTCACTGTGACACCCACTGCTTTGTGATAACTGTTTGGAAGTTTGACATGATGGACGTTGCCATCTTGTTTTTTTAGAACCTGAAGTGACCACGTTTGGTCAAGAGCAGTAGCCACGCCCTAAAGCATACCCTGTTTTATCGCCTATTTTATTCTAAATGGGACCATAATTTACTAATTGAAAGTCATACTGTGTGGAAGAAGACTTGAAACTAGAGACTGAGACAATAAACTCATGAGGAAACTGTTTGCAGAGGTCATAGATCATTTTTACCTCAAACTCAATCGATTATGCAGCCAATGAAACTGCCGCCTGCAGGCCGTTAGAAAGAATGCAGGTTTAGACACCCTCACGTTGACTTCACTTCACAGACCCAGAAGCTTTGTCAACTAATTATATACTGTCAATGATATTAACACTATACTCACCAAAGTCATTGTTGAGATCTAACTGCCACGTCATTAGAACAAACCACCATCCAGGTTGGAAACTCTGCAGGACACAGGAGTGTCTCTCTCTTGCTGTGTTTTCTTCTGACTCAGGTTGTATCAAACCAGACTTCACACCCTTCACACACTATATTCATTTTGGGGGAAGTAGCTAAAGTTTATTGTTTAGTATCCTTAAAAATACATACAGTTAATAAGTCTCTTGTTTTGTATGTAACCTACATCTTTCAAAAAGTCCCAGAATTTATTTGGACATTGTGCTCTCAGTCATTTTTGTACAAATCCTCATTTTGAAGTGGTCGACATCAAACTCCTCCATGCTCTCCTCATGCATCGGTCAATGTTCATAGAACTCTTAAAGATGGTGTTAAACCCTCTGGAGGAGATGTGGATTTAAAAAAGGGTTTAAGACTTATTATGAATCTATTTAATGAAAGTTCATTGTCCAGAAACAACATGCTGTTGTTTGCTTTTATTGTCAGGTATTGCATGTTTCTGCCGAACTGACCCATGAGACAGTTTAGTCCAGTGTATACACTCATTTCCCCACTTGTTGTCTGAATGACTTTTTGTGATATTTCTGATATGACTGCGTGTGTACAGTGTCTCTGTATATTGGATTTTTTTTGTACTATACTCCAGTTTGAATATGTGAGTCAGTTGAACTTCACAGTAGGAGAGGAGGTGTGGAGCAACGGCTTCACAACTGTACACATTTCTTACCTGGAGCTGTAAAAGGTGTTTGTGTGGTCAAATTTGTTGTTTTTGCTACTAAGATAAAACTAAAAATCTCCTGAGACAGCCACGTGATGTCTGAGCATTTCCTCTGTGACTGAAGTGATCATCAAGGTGAGGCCCAGAGTAAGAGCAGGAACAAGTGTATTGTAATTATAAAATGCCACTGTACGTGCATACAAATGTAAACATTAAGGTAACTTGTATCCATTAATTGGATACATTCATAGCTGATTGGATAAAATTATGTTTGCTATTCATGGTTTAGCAACATCACTAAGCTTCAGAAACAAATTGTAGTAATAGTACTATGCAAATGAACCTATAAGCTAAAGTACCCGGACAGAAGCCACACAGACACAGGGAGAACCTGCAAACTGCACACAGAAAAGCCCGGTCAAACCCAGAATGCTCTTTCTCTGACAGTGCTAACACTGCACCACTGTATAACCTAATGCAGATCACTTGGTGCCAATTCAGTTACAAAAAAATCAAAGTGTCCTTTGGATTCAGGTAGATCATTCAGCCTAGGCTAGCCCATAGTCTTGTGTCATGCAGAGCTGCACCTTCCTACTATCACTTTATGATAGAATGTTGAAACATAATGTGAGCATGATGCAGCCTGATCAGGTACAGCACACTGATGTTGTGGTGTTGTGAAACTGGACTCTGAACTATAAATCTAAACTATATATGATGGAAGTGCCGTTTAACCTCTCACTTCAAGCATAAACCCAGCTTTCACCATCATCATTGTCTAGAATTTAAAGATTCGTCCTTTGAGACAGTACATGAAATATGTTACTGTGTGACCAAAGTGCTGAATGACTGACTGACTGACTGACTGACTGACTGACTGTGATTTGGTTGGTTTGTTGTGGAGCCTGAAGTTATGTCATTACATAACTTCAGGCTCAGGTGAGTCCTGAACCATAACTTAGTTATGCTGGTATGAGTCTAGACTGCCAGGGGGCTTCCCATGATGCTAACTTAACTTCTTCCCCAGAGTTTTTCTGCTTTCTCGTCTCGCAGGTCCTCATGGATCGTGGCTGCTCCGAGATCGAAGAAGGTCGAGCTTGCTGCCTGATGTCCACTACAATTATTATCATTAGTAGTATTAGTATTAGTATTAGTAGTAGTACTAGTAGTAGTATGTCTACTATATTTGCATTATCATTATGGTCATATATTTACAGTAGACCTACTCTATATGGAAAGTGTCATGCGTTTTGATTTGGCGCTCCATAAATAAAATAATGCAGTGCTATGGATATTTTATTTTTTAATGGTTCAATCACTTGATTTATCATTAAGTATGTCAGTTAACATTTGAATTATTTCTTTGCAAAGTAAAATGTTTTTATATCTATGATCTGTAGATTTTCTCCACACCTCTGTGTGTTGTTACCACGGTGATGTTAAAGCCACTCTGCAGCTGTGGCCCTGAGGTTGTTAATGTATTGTTCATCCCACCCTCCTTCCACTCCCTTGGTCAAGTTTCTGCTCCGGCACCTGCCACTCATTTTGATGAGCTGTCACCTTGGCTGAGCTGCCTGAGGTTGAGGTACCCTGCATCTGTAAAGCCACTAATGCACAGAGGAATACAACCAGGGTGCAATTTAAAAGACGACTGACATATGTCAGACTAAATACAACTGTTCACTTCTTCCTCGCTTGATTTCATTAAACAGTAAATACAGGAAGGAAGCAGGGAGAAACAGTTAGCCTCTGTCAAAAATGTCAAGTTCAAAATACATCTACCAGCACCTCGAAATCTCACTTATTAACATGTCATATTTAATTACAATGTTTTTATACATGCACTAATGTCTGATGAGTAATGTCTGCAGCCAAACAACCTTCACCAGTAGAGTATGACACCCTGTATGTAACCTGAGAGGAAAACCAGGCTCTCACACACTACGTGCTGCTGCTCGCTCAGCTTATTCAGTCAACTCATCCGAGTCGCCTTTGCCTTCACCTCGGATTAAGGTGAAGGCAAAGATAACTTAGGTATATCAACATTTTTATCAACTCCTCTCTCGTCTCATCGTCTCTATCTTTGGTGGTGGGACACATTCACTTCCTCTCTCCAACACTCTTAGATGTATCCCGAAGACACCGCTGACATTCTCCTCGTGTCTGTGTGGGTTCTGTCCGGGTTCTCCGGTTTCCTCCCACAGTCCAAAGACATGCAAGTGAATTGGTGACTCTAAGTTATTCATAAGTGTGAATGTGAGCGTGAATGGTTGTTTGTCTCTATGTGTCAGCCCTGTAAAGAGCTGATGCTGATGCTGATGCAATGTGTACCCCGTCTCTCAGACAACCCTGATAAGCGAATATGGACACAACTTAACAAAGTATATAACGCAGGTCATGTTTGAATGAGGAAATACAAATATAATACCTTTAAACAGCTCATGCTCACATGCTGCATGTACAACAGACTAGATTAGAGGTCATCAGTGTGCTTGTTCACGTCAGTCTTAATCCCAGGTGTCACATCAGGCTCAGAGGTTCATAGCAGGCCGTGCAGGATTCAGCTTTTGTTTTTGACAATCAAAAAAAAAAACTGCACTCTGGTCTGTGTGACTGTGTACAACTGACCCCTAGAAAATATATGCATGATGCATCATCATTGTGTGATCATGTCAGATTCACAGATCATGCATAAATATTAAAAAGTCTGTGCTGCATTATCATACTGGATGTGGATTCTCACTCATCCATGTTATTGTTTATCTAAGTGCTTTATCAAGGACACTTTGAGATATGATATCCTGTGTTCTACTTCTGTGTGGTCCAGGGTTGCTTTTTTTAATATTTATTTATTTCTTTGTTTATTTTTGCAGGGACAGAGAATAATTCAAAGTAATTGCACCAGAGTTAGCTGGCAGCTAATTTGCATCTGTTGTCCCTGGGCAGGTAGACAAAAAAACAAGCACAGAACAATAAATACACTTCATAAAACAGCACAAAGCAACAAAGCCACACAAGCTGGTTTTAAATTCCAGCTCCAAACTTTCCAAAGATACAAAATATGTCAGGCAGAACTGTGAATCAAAATAAGCATTTGGAATATTTCCGTCTGTTGGAGCCATAAAACATGGAGTCTTGGGTTTAAATATGTTTAAACATCCTACAGCTTCACGTAAATTCATTGTGATATTGTCAGACAGTTGTATAATAAAATTATTCTACAACCAAGACACCACTTTAAGGCATATTCAAAGAGAAATAGATTGTACGGGGATAAACACTCACTGTGGTACACCGAGGTAAAAAGCACTCCTTTTGACAGGAGAGAGAGAAGAACATGTTGCATCTTGTTCTGATTCCTGCCTTGTTAACCACCTCCTGGTTTACTGATACCCAGCAAGCAAATGTCTCTGCAGCAGGTAAAAGATCCAAAAGTGTGTCTCTGAGTGCTGAGCAGGACACAGACCAGAGGTTTATGCCTGCTTTCAATCTGCCTTAAAACACTTGAACAATGCTCCAAACTAAAGTATCAGGCAGAACAAACGACGTGGGATCAACATGGAGGAGTTCCCCTTCAGGTAATCTAGTGTGCTTCCTCTGGGGAGCATGAATATCCACAGCTCATTTCATCACAATCTAGTCCATGGATATTTTAACAGGCTGATAAATTGGTCACATAATGAGTATTAAAAGTCTATATCAGTGTTATGATGGTTTTCAGACATTTTCTCCTCCCCCTCTGTGTTTCTTTGTTTGTCTCTGTCTATTTGTGTGTGGCATTCGGTGGTGACAATGCTACGGCCAGCTCAGTGTTTTTGTGATGTCTGCCTTGTGATTCTTGTCTAACATTGAGCTTCCTGTGCTTCAGGAAGTCTTCCTCTGCCATGTCCACTCTTTTTTGTCACCTCACCTCTTTTTGGATTTTCTGTTGAACCTCACTACTGATTTCCTTCTGTGTGGTTCTGTGTTTGATGGAACAGCGGGACAAAGTGTGTCCTGAAAGAGAGAAACAGCGCTGAAATCAGGAGGGCTTGTCACTTTGTAGGTTTATCCACTGCATCGCTGCCTAGCTCTAGTTCTGCCAAATGTCGTGTTTGCAGCAAAACACTCTGTTATGGATCGCATCAGTTTGTCAAGAGTTACAACTCCACCAGCAGCTGCCGTCTGTTCTTTCAGAAGCTGGTGTTCTGTTTGATCCAGTGATGTTGTCTGTTCTTCTCGCTCCGCTTGCCTCAGCACCGCTTCCACTCAGGCTCCAACTGATAAGCTACAACAGTTGTTCTGTGATAGCTCATCGTTTGGTTCTCTGACAGTCTCTTCAGTCCTGTGCAGTTTCTTCTTTGCTAAATTTGTTTACTGACCAGCGCACAGGTCTGATCATCCAATGAGACCTCACATCTGAGTTTGATGAGTAATGCTGTGTTTATGTCATAACATCATGCTAGCATGATAGCTTATGAATTGGCAGCCTCTGAACGAGTCAGTCAACTTAACACAGTGAGGAGCGAGCAACATAAGTCCAAGTTAATGTGTGGACCCCCTTAGCAGTTGTGGCCCTAAGCAACTGCATAGCCCGCTTATACCAGTGGCCTGCCCTGTAAATCAAAGTCACTGTGAGCTGATTTTAATAGTGAAGGAGACCACACCAGTTTTAGTTAGTTTGTTTTATTTGTCTACATATCATGAAATGATCTCACTCTCTGTCTGACATGGTTTTAACATACAGTATGTACCCTCTAGATCCCTCAGGTCCTCTGGATGTTGTCTTTTGGTTGCTCTTAGAGTCCAGAGTAAGCTGTTTTTAGCCACTCTGGCCTCGGCCTGTGGACTTGCTGCTGGAGGAATTAAGGGGAGCAGAGAGTTCTTTAAATGAAAACCTGAAGCTCACTGTTTGAGCCTGGGTTTTATCCAGTGTGAGTTTATTTTAATCTGCTCTTTAACTGTTATTTTTATTCTTGTTTTTATTATACACTTCTTTAAACTTTGCATTTATGGCTTGTGCTACAGAAATATGAGTTGATTCAATACTACAAAGAACTGAAACCAGTCTCTCCTGGACGGTAAGAAAAAGATACCACAGTGCCAGCTGTATGAATTAGACATTCTTGGGGTGTCGTTTAGCTCAGTTGGTAGAGCATCCGCCCCATGTACAAAGGCTCAGTCCTTGCTGCAGCGCCCCAGGGTTTGAATCCGACCTGTGGCCCTTTGCTGCATGTCATTCCCCATCTCTCTCTCCCCACATTCCTGTCACTCTTTAGCTGTCTCTATCAAAATAAAAGCTTGAAAAGGCCAAAAAAATAATCTTTAAAAAAAAAAAAATAATAATAATAATAATAATTAGACATTCTTGACAGTCATCGAAGTAATGAGCACATAAGATTTAGTAAGCTTCATAGCATTTTGCTTTTCAGATACTGAAACACGATTCTGCTTCACATTCAATCATCAGGTTTTTAGGGGTATGTGCACGTTGTTTTTATCTTGTTTTATCATAGGCCATTATACTAAAGGAGTAGAATCACATGATCTGTTCAACTGAGGATGTAGGTGATTTTACCAGAGGTGGTCAGCATCATGAGGAGATGATTTAGGCAAAAAAATCTGTCAAAAAATGATTTAGGCATCACTTGGGCCATATGGATATTTAGAATATTCTCATATTTGGACAGTATTGTGTTGCTGTGTGATTGACAGGTGTGTAAAAACAACATTTAGAGCATTATGGTGCAGTAAAACTCTCCAGTGAAACCCAGACTAATAAAATATGTGACTGTGGGTGAGGAAGTAGAGTGAGGCCTGTTTCACAGTAGGTTTTACTGTCCAATCACAACCTCAACACAATATCAGCTATGAACAATTCAGACTTTTTTAAGGAAACATTTACCAGCTTTTCCTGCTGCACTGCTAGATATTGATTTATTTATGTTCACTATACTGACATATGTGACACTTTTTGTTTTACTTATTTAGTTTAACAATCCACTGAGAGCAGTTTATCAGACACAGTTCATCCAGATCATCTGACAGGTTGCTCAAATAAGCCACCTGTAAAAACATGAACGGCTCTATAGAGCCAGTGATTGGTTTGTCCATTCTAGGATACTGTAGAAACATGGCGGACTCAAACAGAAACATAGTGGGTACAGTCGAATAGTCAAAAAAATTAGCTCCTGCGTCCTTTCCTAACCACTTTGTACACTTTACAAGATGTGAAGGAGAGTTCACAGTTAGAAACAGTTTTTACTCTGTGTGTGAACGCAGCTCCACAGTCAACAACAGAACACACTTCTCTCTGCACTCTCTGCTGCAGTCTGCATCATAAATACACTGATGTTTGTTTTTTGTCTGGTTGTGAATGACTGAATGGTGCGTCGTTTTTTTGACGCTGCCGCAAGGAATTGTGGGACGGCATTACCTCCTTTCCTTTGGTAAAGGATAGTCCTGTGTATCCTATGCTAAAGGAGATAATAAAGGAAGCATTGAAGCTCCTTTCCTTAACAGTTAGAGAATTTGAACAGCTCTTATCATGGCAGCTACGTTAATATTTCCAGGTCATTTCACTCAGTTAGGAAGGTTCCTAAGCAAAACTGACTATTCGACCGCACCCAGTGATTCTTATTTTCAGGTGATGATAACCTAAATCTGACACACAGGATCCTTTAATTATCATTAAATCATGATCAGTTCAGCTTTCTACTGCTGCTGCTGCTTGTTCTTATGTCTCCTTTTTCTCATTTTAAGGACTTCAGATTCTTGTTACATCTCCTTTCAATGATGACATTCCAGCTAACAGACCACAACAAAATGTTTTTTTCCATGTTTATCATCATATCTTCACAGCCTGTACAGTAAGTCTTGTATACATTCATATATCTATTAGAAATGACTGCTGCATAGATTATTCATTGGTTAAGGTTTAATTCAGTTAGAGCACAAACATGACCTGGTTGGAGTTTGGGAAAGATGGAGGCCATGGTTAAGAGAGGAAACCAATATCCATTCTGGTTGCATTCTACAAAGACAGAAGACTTTTTATCCGTGCACACAGCCTTCCAGTCAGCACAAGCACAATGTATTTCCTGTAAACAGGAAAGAAATACATTTTTAATATGTTCTTTTCGACCAAATAAAATGGTCCTCCAGAGTTTTTGTGGTGAATGTTTACTTTAAAAGACAAATATCATGCTGTAATATTTACTGGGTCTAACCCTGGCAAATAGATTAATGTGATGCTTGTGTACTGTTCACAGATCTGTATCCACAAACAGACCTTCACACACAGCAATGACCTCTAGCATCTGCGAGCAGCAGGGGGTCACCGGGCACTAGAATTAAACAAACACTTTGCATGGAAATCAGCAGCAGCACAGATCTGCAGTGCTCTGCTCACATTATATTTCAAAGCGAGACAAAGTGCTTGTTGAGCCAGCTCATTCTGACATTGAATTCAATTGGTCAGAAACGAAGAGTGTAATTACTGGTGATAAAAGGGACATGGTCACAGCTGAAACACGTCGCTGACCACCCACCAAATGCAAATTCAATCAAAGGCTTAGCCAGAGGTGATCAGAGGCTGCAGCTCTAATCAAAGGAATCTTAATAGTCATGGCAATTTGATCAGTCACACTGAAATTAGAAAGATTCACAGCCTCATCCTGCTTCAGTGTGAGATCCAGGGTGGTGGGGGGCAAATAAATCAAGGGAGCTCTACACAGGCCAGACATCAGATGGGCTGGTGTGTAGTGGATTACATGTGATCAGATTACAGATTACAAAACAAAATGGTGGATAGGTTAAGAGAAAAAAAGTTCTATTTTTGTTTTTGTAATTGTTCTGTGTGTAATTACTTCTCTTTCAGACATTATTCATTTAAAGTTTTAATGATGAACACAAATGCAGTCACACTTCACAGGGAGGACCCACAAGCATATGAATAGTTGTGCATGTAGAAAGGGGCCCATATAGTAGGCCTACACACCTGGACAAAATTGTTGGTACCGCTCTGTTAAAGAAAGAAAAACCCACACTGGTCACTGAAACAACCTGAAACTGACAAAAGTAATAATAAATAAAAATGTACTAAAAAATAACTAATGAAAATCAGACATTGCTTTTGAATTGTAGTTCAACAGAATAATTTAAAAAACAAACTGATGAAACTGGCCTGGACAAAAATGATGGTACCCTGTCCAAAGGATATTCTCCCATAAGCTTTGTGGCTGGTCAATATTCATTTTGGCAAATTCCAGTCTCACTTTATGATTCACTTATGATTTGCTTTCAACAGCGGAGTCCTCCTCGGCCGTCTTCCATGAAGTCCACTTTGGCTCAAACAGTGACGGATGGTGCGATCTGACACTGATATATACTGATGTATCTTGGCCTTGGAGTTCACCTCTAATCTCTTTGGAAGTTGTTCTGGGCTCTTTGGTTCCATTCATATTATCCGTCTCTTTAATTTGTCATCATTTTTCCCCTTTAGCCACGTGCAGGGAGGTTGACTACAGTCCTGTGGACCTTAAACTTCTGAATAATGTGTACAACTGTAGTCACAGGAACATCAAGCTGCTTGGAGATGGTCTTACAGTCTTTACCTTTAACATGCTGTCTATGATTTTCTTTCTAATCTCCTGAGACAACTCTCTCCTTACAGTAGCTTTCTGTGGTCCATGTTCAGTGTGGTACAAACCATGATACCAAACAGCACAGTGACTACTTTTCACCCTTTAAATAGGAAAACTGACTGATTATACGTTTCAAGACACCTGTGATGCTAATTACAGGACACACCTTAACATGTACCATCATTTTTGTCCAGACCAGTTTTGGGGTCAACACATTGTTAGCTTATCATAAAAACATTACATTAGGGGGAAAACAAGCACATCCTGACTCCAGCCCCATACTCATTTCACACTCAGACATGAGATTAATATCAATCGTCTCATCTCCTTCTCAGAAAGAAATGGATGGACTGTACTTATAAAGCACCTTTCTAGTCTTCCGACCACTCAAAGCACTTAAAAGCATGTCATTCACACCTGGCCCATAAGACCACCTCCAGATGTGTATATTTAGATGTAAATAGTAAATGGACTGTACTTATATAACACCTTTCTAGTCTTCCAACCACTCAAAGCGCTTTTACACTACATATCTCATTCACCCATTCACACACATTCATACACTGATGGCATTAGCTGCCATGCAAGGTGCCAACTGCTCATCAGTTTGAGGAGCTAACCATTCACACACACACACTGATGGTGCAGCCTTCAGTGTTCAATTTGGGGTTCACTTTGACATGCAGACTGGAGGAGCCGGGGATCGAACCGCTGATCATCTGATTAGTGGACAACCCGCTCTACCTCCAAGCCACAGCCACCCCAATGTCACATTTCAATACCAGGAGGAAATAGGATTATATTAACATTTGGATAGTACTTTTTTGGGTAACACTTTATAATGAGTACACACTATTAAGCATTAGTTAAGCATTAATATATACTGAATTCATCATTTATAACGCATGAATACTCATTAGTATGTAGTTTATAAACACAGTTACAAATGTTTTACTCATCATTTATAAGCACAGTAGTTATGGATTAGTAAATACTGAATTCATCATTTATAAAGCATGTTTCTGACGTAAATACTCATTAGTATATGGTTTATAATCACAGTTACAAATGTTTTACTCTTCTGTACTAATGGTTAGTGAGTGTGTTAGTAGATGTTTTATAAAAACTCACAAATTCCATTTCCAATGGATGACCTATAAACAGTTATTAATGAAGGAATTCATGAATTCAGGCAGTTCCAAAGCACTTACTACTCGTTAATTAAGTATTTTGTGTGAGCTCATCTAAAGTGGGCACTATCCATGCCTTATAAAGCATTTACAAATGAGATTTAAAGGCTGGCAATGCCTCAAGACTCACAAAAGTTTCAGTTATCTTAACAGACCAAGGAGAGACAGAACACAAAGGGATATAGAACATATTGCATTGATATTTATTGCAACCTCCCAACATATTGTAACTGTACAACTGTTCTGTTGATGTAAAAAGACGAACAAGGGTAAACAAAGCTGAATAAAAACTTGCCAACACCAACAGTGGATCACAAAAGTTTAAGTACGACAAATACAATCTTTGTTTGAAAAAAATGCGTGAAATACGCGGCTGTTCTATTTTTGACGGACAGCGCGAGCAGCCCACGTCAATTTATTAGCACAGAGCGGGCGGAAGCCAGACACAGAAAAAGAATCCAGTGGATTTTCAAAATAAAATACCCCGTGCAAACAGATTGTAAAAACAGACAAACGCAAAACTAATTAACTACGTAGCATATTTAAGTGCTTTGTAACTGCCTGAATTCATGAATTCCTTCATTAATAACTGTTTATAGGTCATCCATTGGAAATGGAATTTGTGAGTTTTTATAAAACATCTACTAACACACTCACTAACCATTAGTACAGAAGAGTAAAACATTTATAACTGTGATTATAAACCATATACTAATGAGTATTTACGTCAGAAACATGCTTTATAAATGATGAATTCAGTATTTACTAATCCATAACTACTGTGCTTATCAATGATGAGTAAAACATTTGTAACTGTGTTTATAAACTACATACTAAAGAGTATGCATGCATTATAAATGATGAATTCAGTATATATTAATGCTTAACTAATGCTTAATAGTGTGTACTCATTATAAAGTGTTACCTAAATTTGACCTGGCTTGAAGGTAAGGAGGTCTGAAGTGGTCTGTGATGAGAGCCTGGGATGATGAAAGCCAAGCAAGGAGGTCGTTCACAGCCTAGCTTTTAATCTTTGTCACAGTTTAACTGTGCTGTCTGTCTTTGCAAAGAGTACATGCATTATTCTGCCTCTGTCGACCCAAACAATCCCAAAACATGCAGACAGAAACCTCGAGCAGAACCAGAGTCATTGGTGGGCGGCCATCTGCCGCAACCGTTTTAGTTAAGAGAGAGGGGGAGAGGGGTAAGAGTGGGGGGTGGAGAAAGGGTAGGGAAGAGAAAAAAAGTGAAAAAATGTCCAGCTGGAGAAGGGGATACATGAATGAACACATTAAAGTTCATGGTGTATCTATCTTCCCTCAGACAGACAAAATAAAAACTAAAAAGGTAAAAATAAAAATATGGTGAGGCAGGACAGTTTATTCGCTTGATCTGAGTGAGAAGACTATGGAAGCTGAGAACGGTAGCTGACAAACGTAGCTGATGGAGGCACTGACTGGTTGATGAGGATCACATCATTGTCTTCTACGGAAGCCGAGAACGGCCATGGATTTTTCTTTTTTTTATGCACTGTTATCTCGTGATAACGACTTATTATCTCGTTATCTCGACATGACAAAGATCGTTTTCTCGTGATAACGACTTATTATCTCGTTATCTCGACATGACAAAGATCGTTTTCTCGTGATAACGAGAATAATTAATTCGTTATCACGAGATAACAGTGCATAAAAAAAAGAAAAATTGTAGGAGATACAAGAAGGAACAGAGTTGTAAGACTTACAAGTTCATGGAGTAACATGAAACACCCTTTCCCCTAAAGGTCACCCATGGGTGCCATAAAGATGGTACTGACCTTTTCAGGCTTATACATGAAAATATACATGACAGATCATTGTCACAAATGCTGATTCATCGGCACCTCACTACTATTATCTGGTCTGCATCAGCACATTAAGGTGAAAAATACAAGAATCCAAATCTGTATTTTCTTTCTGTGAAGACCATTTCTAAAAAGATTAGTGAATGTAAAGATGCTCCCTTAACTCTGATCTGCATCAGGTTTTACTGTCATCAAGTGAAGAGTTTGAACGATGTGTTTGTACGGGTGAGGAAGAGGCCAGCAGAAAGGCTGCATTGCCCTCTTGTGGTAAAAAAAAGTGTCACATTCATCCAGCTCTATCAGGCCTTCTATGGATCTCAACATGAATACTGTGTGTGAGGATGTCTGTGTGCAGCTATAAAGAAGTTTCTATTCTTAATTCTGTGCCGTACCTGAGGAGCTGTAACTTGATGCCATGTTTCATGGCTGTGACAGGCCTGGTGGGGTTGGGAGGAACCTCCGAGAGCTCCACAGTGGGCGGATTGAACAGACAGTGAGGTTAGTCACAGAACAGGAACATCTTTAGACCAGTTTAACTTTAATTTAACTTCATAGAAAGCCTTCAAAGATGTTTAGCATACCAGGTCAGGTTTTAACTTTTTGCTTGGTGTCTCCAGCTCAGTTTCAACAGGTCTCTTAGTGCTTGGTGAATTCACACTAAGAGACGGACTGCTAGTGACTGAGACACCTGCAGAGGACTTAGAGCAGGTGGCTTTTGTCTCAAAGGTCTCAACAATCTTAGCAAGAGCTTGTTGATGCATTTAGTTTTACATATTACCACACATACTAAGCGTGTTACAGGAAGAGGAAACATATGTATAAATAGCTTATTTGATTTCTTGCAAAGAGTTAGATGAGAAGATTGATACCACTCTAGTGTGTGATAAATATTAGCTTAGCTTAGCACAGAGACTGGAAACAAGGAAACATCCAGCCAAAGATAATCCGTACAAAAAAGTTTAATCCAGACAAAAACACAAGTGTAAAAAAATGTCTCGTTGGGGTTTTATTGGGGGTTATGTGCTGGGGTCTTGTTGTCATGGTGAAGTTACTAGACTCCAGATAGTGACTTCACCCGGCCAAGAAATAGTCCACCCACAAAAACTACAACTTGTCATTTTTACACTTTTACACTTGTAAAGACTAAACAAATGAATTATAACAAGTTATAATGAGCTAAGCTAACCGGCTGCTGGCTGCAGCTTCATATTTACTCTACAAACATGAGAGCAGTATCAATCTTAAATAAGCCAAAGCCTCACGTCACAAACTATTTCAACTAATATATTTTCTCATAAACAATGCATGGCAGGGGGTCGGCATACCTTGCCAGCTCTGCACTTTTTAGATGTCACCTCAGAGTCAAACCAGCCTTTCCTCTTAATGGCTGGTTGCCCTGTGCTGACGCGTGGTCTGCCATGTCATGGCAAAGATGGGGTTGCTCACTGCAGGATTTGGATCTTTGAAAAGCCTCTTTTTGTCACCATAAGTGGTCCCATCATTCTTCTTTTTATATGTGGCAAATATGGACATCCCCTCCTCATAAATATTACAACGCTCTGCCAGGCTGTAGACTGCAACATCACAAAATGAATATTATTCATAATGTCACAAAACAATGCTCAATTTGTACTGAATTTAAAAAAGAAAAAAACATACTCATGTCACTGAAGGACAGAAGGTCAGATGTTCCATGTTGAAGAGGAGGCCAATCTGCCATGTGATGCTCATTCTTCTCTGAAACAGACAGAAATACAGACAATGAGTTGACAAAGTAAAAGACGTCTAACCCCCCTCTAATGTATTAGATATGAACAATATTTGTTTAGGGCTAAGTGTCCTTACTTGTCATTTCCCTGGGCCCAGTGATGGACTGCTGGTTCACGTGGGCCAGAGAAATGTGCATGTTCTTTTCTAGAGTTCCCACCAGGTGTCTTAGTTTGGATTCTACCAGGCCAACCCTGATGAAGTGAACAAAACACAGTTTTCAGGGAAAAGGAGGCAAACCACAGGCATTAATGAGTATATATGATAGAAGATTTTCCACAGAAATGCCTGCATTTTTTCCAGTTTTACTTAAACTCAGCTTCTCTTTTTCTTTGCTCTGTGTACTCACCATTCAAGATGCTGCTTCTCTGTTGCTGAAGAGGTTTGCAGCAGAACGAAATGCCTTGACACATAAGAGACAAAACAATGTCACAGCATTGTGCCTTTGAATACAGGCTGGAATCTTACCACATTAATCATATTTCATGTTTTATATTTACATTTTATATTTCTGATCAATATTTAAATCAAGCCAAGCTGCAGCACGATGAGTAACACCACTGAACAAAGATGGATACTAGTCTTTATTAAATCATTATAAACTTTAAATATGATCAATCTAACCATCTTAAAAGATGTTGATGGTTTTATAATGCCACTGTAAAGAATCTGTGTTTGTGTATTTCATGTTAACTCTCAACAACACAGCTTTAAAAATCGACATCAGAAGCTGAACACAACTTCTCACTATCTCCAGCACTTCTTCAAACTGATAACTACATCATCAAGGATACTGTCTGTTCCGACCTTCTAACTGATAAATAACTGTGTAATGTAAGATCAAAAGTTCAGTCTGAATTCAACAAAATAAAAAAAGAGATCAGAACTCACAGCAGATTTATTCAAACAGGACAAAATAATAAATGCAATAGAAATAAAACTTCAGACTGATCGAGGAACAAGAAGTTTAAGTCAAACAGCACATATGAAGAGCTTAAACACTGATTCAAATCTCCAACAATCAACTTCTTAAATGACTTGAACAAGCTTTGAACCATGTTTAAAACCTGGTCTGCACATCCATAAAAACAATCAGCATTCAACTATTAAAGTTAGAAACAAATTTAAGTTCAATACTGTTTGTTGAGGGTTTAAAGGTGAAACTAAAGAATCAGAAAAATCCACACAGACACAAACAGACGATCCACTTCTTCTTAAATTACAAACTTACTTACATTTTCACTTCATAATAACACGCAACAAAACTCAGTCTGCACCTTCATTAAAAAAACAGCATTCAACAATTATAATCAAGTACAAACTGAAGTCAGTCACACAATAAAAATAATAACATCCAAGAATTTATGTTGGGTACAAAACACGGTCAATTAACACAACTAAACCATGTCAGTTACAGGATGCAATGTACAAAGAGTCTGCGTGAAATAGCTCACTTTAAGAAAAATCACAAACAAACTGAAATATAATTTCATGTATTATGAAGCACAATGTGTAAAAACAGATGAAGTCTACATAATTCAGAGTAATACATACAATACAAAACTTAAACAGGACAAAATGTGAACTCAATCATTAGTTTTTGATCAAACAGAAATCAACATTTTCACAGAGTTTACTTTTTACAACCAAGTACATTCAAATGTTCATGAAGAAAATCAAACAACATCAGATCTAAAGCTGTGCCTTCTTTGGAGGTCTCATTAAATCATTAGAAAAGGCTTAAAGCATGAAGACAGAACATGAAAACAGAGGTATATGTTTAAAATATCAAAATAATAAACGTGAGTATTTTCTATACACTACTCACAAAAGGTTAGGGATATTTGACTTTTGGGTGAAATTTATGGAAAATGTAAAAGTTTATACAGTGATATTATATCATGAAAGTAGGACATTTAAGTACAAGCATGCAATTGTAATTTCTTCTCTCAATGTATTGAAACAAAAGCTAACAACAGTGAAAAAAAAATGTCTCAGTAACTTGTCATGTGTCCTTGACCATCGATTACAGCTCGACTAGACGTTTCATGCTGTTCACAAGTGGACTTATTGTTTGTTTAAATACAAACTGTCATTGAAGCAGAACATTTAGTGGTCCATTCATGGATCAGACTCTTGTTGTGATTTTTCATCACCTTGTTAGAGAACAGTATGTTATGCAATAAGTACTGAAACATTGAACAGTTGGACATGTGCATTCAAAAGTTTACAGAAGGTCAAATGAAGTTCACCTGTAAAGGTTAGAGTGCATTTTACGTGCACTCTGAAATTTCATCAGAAAGTCGAATATCCCAAACTTCAGCAACTTCATCAATATCCAAAACCTTTTGTGTATAACTAGTAGAAACTCTGTGTGGAGGACTTGGCTTGTTAACTTCAACAGATGGAGCTCTTCAGCCAAGACTATTTGACTCTTTGGGCTTTTCTCATTTTTTGAAGATTTATAATTATAAAAGTCTGAAAGCTTTAAAATGTAGAAAGTGTCATTGTCCTTGTGTGATATCATTTGTGTCGTCTTGTATCCACAGGTAGAAAACATGTGTTGTGTTCTATTTTGGTGCTTTAGTGAAAACAGTGGCCACCTGTGAACAACCTGGCTGCTACCTGTCATTTTTAATTGTTTTCTTGTGTAACATGTTGGACAAATGTCATTTCCATTCTTCAATACCTGCTGGGATTCACGTTTTTCTGCCAGAATGTAGCTGGCAACCTTTGGGCAGTGGTGTGTATATCCATCAGCCAATAACAGCAGGACTCAAAAAACATAGCGACCAGGTAAGATCGCTGTCTCCGTCTCTGAACTCTGTGTCATGGATGTAGAGCTGCAGGTCTATGAGTCTGTTTGACTGAGGACATGTGGCCATGAAATGACCTGAAACCTGGCTGACAAAATCTGTGTCTGACAAGAATATTGCTATTGATGGTTTTAATGTTTATTGTGGAGTTGCTATTTATATAAAATCATCATTTTGTTTTACTGTGGGCCTCTCTGAATCAGTCAGCAAGCCATTTGAATTCCTAGCTCTGAAAGTGCAAATCTCTAAGGGCCTTTGGATGCTATAGGCCTCCCTGTGCCACACCTACTGCGCTGCAGTCCTTGAGTGGCTTTTTATCTAAACTCCACTATAATGAGATTATTTTAGCTGATGATTTTAACTGGGATTGGCTCAACCCAGTATCTGATGATTTGACCTGATCAATTTTCTGCAGTCTGTGTCTTCTGCAATGATGCAGTGACCATTGTGTAATTGCTGCTGTCAGGAATACTAAGATTCCTAAAACAAAACCACGCTTGGTTTATGAAAGAAATCTTAAAAACTTTTATAAAGATTAGTTTAATTTAAATTTCAAATTTCCAGTGCTTTACAGCCATCATAAAACCTTTTTCTTTGGCACTAACTGTAGAAATTCCAACCGTATTGTGAAGTGCATCTCATCGCAGGTCAGACTGTTCTGACAGTCATCTTCTGAAAGTTCTGGCTGCAGATCAGACTGAAATCAAACTTCACAGTGCTGCTGAAACTCCAAACAGCTGTAATAAAGCTGTAAAATAGCTGTAACAAATCAGACACTGTGGTCAGCAGCACAGGAGCGCCTCAGGGGACTGTGCTGGCCCCCCTCCTCTTCACCCTGTACACCTCGGACTTCAGCTATAACTCTGAGTCGTGTCACATCCAGAAGTTTGCTGATGACACGGCCATCATGGGGTGTATCAGGGAGGACCAGGAGGAGGAGTACAGGAGTCTGGTGAGGGACTTCGTCGTCTGGTGCCACGCCAACCACCTGCAGCTCAACACCTCCAAAACAAAAGAACTGGTCATAGACTTTGGGAAGTCTAGACCGCCCCCTCAGCTGGTCCAGATTGAGGGGGCAGACGTTGAGGTGGTGAGCAGCTACAGGTACCTCGGGCTGGTGCTAGACAACAAGCTGGATTGGTCCAAGAACACTGACCACCTCTACAGGAAGGGGCAGAGCAGGCTTTACTTCCTGAGGAGGCTGAGATCTTTTAACATCTGCAGGAAACTCTTGTGGATGTTTTATCAGTCAGTGGTCGCCAGTGTCCTGTTTTACGCTGTGGTGTGCTGGGGGGGGCAGCACGTCAAAGAGAGACTCCTCCAGGCTGGACAAGCTGATCAGGCGGGCCGGCTCGGTGGTCGGCATGAAACTGGACTCTTTGGTGTCAGTGGCAGAGGAAAGAACACTGAACAAACTGCTGGACATTATGGACAATGTCAGCCATCCTCTGCACACGGCCATCACCGACCAGAGAAGCTCGTTCAGTGACAGGCTGCTGCTCCCGAGGAGCAACACCAACAGATTAAAGAACTCCTTTGTCCCCCGAGCCATCAAACTTTACAACTCCACAGTGGGTTGTAGGGGGGGGCAGTGGGAGGAGGAAACAGGACACAACACCCAGGACAGTAGAATAAGAAGAGTAGCATGTGCCAAATCATGCAGAGACTCAATATTATTTATTTATTACTATTACTACACACTTATAATTAATATTCACTTAATGTATCACTGAGTTACCTCAACAACTGTCGCTACCTCCTGCTGCTATATATAGACATGTACATATACTCATACATACATATATATATATATATTTATACATATGCCGTTTGTACACTGTTTTGTGCACCATTTGCATTTTCCCTGATATTTTATTTTATTTTATTTTATCTTATCTCCCTGATAGTTTATCGTATTTTATTTATTTACGATGTGTGTTTTTTATTACTTTGTGTGTTTTTTTCTACTACTTGTTGCACTATTGTGGTGTTGCACTGGAACTGGAACCTAAATTTCCTGAGGGGAACCTCCCCAAGGGATCAATAAAGTTTTTATCTATCTATCTATCTATCTATCTAATACAGTGTGCGGCAAGGTTGGACTTATGTGTCTGTCTACTGTAGGTAACATTGTAGGTAAAAGTACTTCCTATAACCACCCTTCAAAATATGCACACTATCCCTTTAATCAGCAAAGTAACTTGTATGAAGTAACATAAAAAATGAAATAGTGACTGACCAAAGGCCTCTGTGTAGGATTTGATGTAATTACAGCATCTTTCAAATGATTCTGATGACAGGTCTTTGTTGTTGATGTTTAAATCCTGCACACACAGACTTTAAAGTGTTGCTCCTCCTGATGCAGATAATCTCCTTCAGCCGTCAGCAAGTGCTCATGTCTGTCATGTAGACTCAAATTCAGTCAAAATAAGTGTATCAGCAGCACTCTGTTAATCTGATCAATGTTGCTGATAGAGAGGGAGGGGGTTAGTTCGAGGGGCGGGACCTTTTATCTGTCTTAGCCCAGGGGCCTGCTTTCTCACAATCTCCCAGGGTGCACGAGTGGCTTCAGCTTCTTTCACAGTAAGTGAATCTTGTTAAATGTTAAATGTGTCTTCATGTGTTTGACTTCTGTCTTTGTTTTCCAATTAACAGAACACATTATTACATTTCATCTTAGTTTCATTGCACTGTACATTTATTTGTATTGAAACTATATGAAATGACTGGACTGTAAAGTCGACAGACACTCACACCGTGCTTTCCTAAACACTACATGAACATAGTTTTACATGTCCTCTTTGAGCCATTAGTACTCTCTCTCCCCTTTCTTTTGTCTCATCCGCTGTTCTTGTCTAATAAAAGCCAAAAAAGAGAGAGACATTGTTTCCAAGGTAATCTTTGAAAGGTTCCTTACAAGATTTTCATCAGACATACGTTATTAAGATACATCTGTCAGAAAATGTGATAACACCCTTGGTGTGGACTTTTACACAGACCTGAAGGTCAGGATCATTTCATACTTTTATGACTTCAGGCATTAACAATGTATTTCTCCACAAGTCGTGTCTTGTTCTCTCAGCTATCATCTGAGGGTGTCACTGCGAGATAACAGCAGGATGTGTTTCAATTATTTAATAAGACTAAGATTTAACTAAGACTAATAAGACTTTATCAAGTGAACCGCTTTAAGAGATATTCTGTTACTATCAAGTCTTCTAAATGTGCCATGCCCTTGATTCACAGATGTTTATATTATCAATCAGCAGTGTGTGTGTGTGTCTGTGTGTGTGTGTGTGTGTGTGTGTGTCCGTGTGTGTGTGTGTGTGTGTGTGTGTGTCCGTGTGTCCTTGGGAGGAACATTTACGCATAGCAGATGGTGGTTTTCTCTGTTCAGTTGAATTTTCATATTCAGGCACAAACGTTGCAGAGGGTCCAGAGCTAGCTTGTTTAGTGTGTGACCCAATAAACTGACCAGTACAGTACCATTGTATCATTAACAAGATGGAGTCACCAATAAGTGATTTTTCCTCAAGAGATTAATATGAAGTGGCCAGATGGTGTGAAACTGGGTACGTTCACTATTTCACAAGAAAAAAATGAACAGAGGATTTTTTCTCATTTAGTGTTCATCAGAATATTTACTGACAGTTTAAAAAGTGCATTGATCATTAATTATTCTTGTTACAATTTCAAAAAACACATTGTGTTGTACAAGGCTGAGTCCAGCTGTCAGTGTATGTTTAGGTTGTTGTTCTGCTGTGAAATAAATTGTCTTTCAGACAAATACCAGAATTAGATAGAGTACCTGTGCAAAATGATGCAGTCCTCTTAACTTGATCCTGTGCAGATCCAAGGTTGTTGGTGACTTAAAGCCAGTGACTTACAAATGATATGTGCATGTTAAAATAACACACTATTATAATAAGCAGGCAGCATGTATGAAGATGTAGAAGATTCAAATGAATAAAACTGGATTAAATTGAAAGGAAGCAAATTATGAATGAAGCAAAGAAGAAAAATGATCTTGTGGAGTTTTGGATCAGACAAAATTTGAATACAATCATCAGTCAAACATGAACAAAGCTCACTCTGAATTCACAGTAACACTGACAGAGATCAGTTTAAGATGATTCAATTTAAATCTTCTCTTCGGTATTTCAGTTCAGATCAACAATGAAGATGCAATGAACTGCATATAATACAGTAAGACAATATTAAACAGTATATACAGTGGTTAAATTGGCTTTTGTAAGGAGGGGGAGCCCTTCTTCACTCACAGTGGTCAATATCTCTCAAAACATTTGTATTTACCTCACACCATCGGTTTAATACATATTTTATCAATTTATAACCTACTTATTTATATCTCACATCAATTCACATATTGGTAACTTATTTAGCCTACATTTCACCATCAATCCACACTGCAATTTGTAAAACTGATAACTAACGTAGCATTAGCGCTTCTTAACAGTTAGTTAACTGAACGATTTTATAACTGACATTTTATGTTTCTGTTTGTCACAAAAACATTAAGGTGAAAAAATAGACATTTAGTTTCAGTAAGTTAACAATGACCTGAACATTTTGTTGTGACAGTACTCACCTTAAGCTTCCCCCTGTCGGTGGCGCATCAGCAGCACTGTGTGTGTGTGTGTGTGTGTGTGTGTGTGTGTGTGTGTGTGTGTGCATGCGTGTTTGTACGCGCGGTATGCGAGAAGGTGCCCGTATCAGTGAAAACATGGACTGGAGTTTCATTGATTCAGGTTTTATATCAATAAACAAGCGGAACGGATTCAATAATGAAGCTCTGACACAGCGCTCTGGAAACACGATGAGTGAACAGACTGATGTAGCCTACTGATTTTTGACATGGTAAAAAGAGGGGAGGTCCAAACTAATGATTTTAAAAAGTCCTATAATGGTAGCTACGCCCATGATTATTATAAACACCGAAGCAGAGGGAGCTCAGCTCCTGCTGGCTGTACTGTCGAGGTGAGGAGGCGGAGCTGAGCTCTGGAGGGCTCCGGCCCAATTTAATCTCTGAGTATATAACATACAATCTGTCTAATGGAAAGAGCATTGATTAATACAAAGTACATATGAGGCATAATCTCACTTTGAGTTAAAATATTGTTGTTTCAGTTTTACCATTTTTTCTATATTATTCTATTCTATATATATATATATATATATATATATATATATGTATATATATATATATATATATATACAGTATATCTGTCTGTATATCTGTATATCTGTCTGCCTGTCCATATATATAATAGTGATGAGTAGTGAAGAAGCATCCTAGAAGAATCAATCTACAGAGGATATTGTATGCTTTATTAAAGGGTACAAGATTAGTTTTTGATGCATTTTAATAAACAACATAAGCAGTCAAAAAATGGTAATATTGAAAGTTGTGAGGCAACTTTCTAAGTGTAAAAAAACGTATATCGAAAATTCTAAACTTCAAACGAACATAAATAAATAAATGTATAAAATGAAGGATGCAAGTCTTCAAGCAGAGTTTCTGTTGCTATTCTGTACTTCTTGTATTAAATTAAGTAATGAACTAAGTATCTGTCAATATATTGTTTGGACAATTACACAGCATTCTCACCTTTGTCCTAAAACTTCCAGGTACGTCATATTATCTGATGAATCAGGTTCTTTTAAAATAATTCCTCAGACATTCTTTTAACATTCTGTTCTTCACTTTATTGTGTTAAACAGAGCAGAGGCGTGCTGTGCTGATGCACAGTCACTTCATGCTTTGACAGTTTGGATGTTTAATGTCTGGTTGGATTCTGGTTGTCAATAAAGTTTCTTACACTGTTTTGACGTTATGTAGCGCATGCGCACTATCTGTATACTGCAGAGGAATCCCGCAGCTGTCAGGACGGTTGAGGAATGTGTGTGTGTTCTTCTACAGTCTGTGTGTGTGTGTGTGTGTCTGCTGCTGTCTGTCCGTCTGTATTAAACATGCTGTCTGTCTGTCTGTCTGTCTGTCCACAGCTCCACAGCTCCACAGCGATGAAGGACTCGGTCTAGCCCGCTGAGGACATACTAAGTTACGTACCCGGGTCGCCTGTCGCCATGGCCTCTTTAACCGTCAGCTCGGCGGCTCGGAGCATCGACAAGCATCGGAAGTCCTTCTCGCTGCTGTTCTACCGGGCCGTGCGGGACCTGAAGCCGGTCTGGATGCTGGAAGACATGCGGACGATGGAGACCTTTTACCAGGAGGAGGACGTCAGCCAGAGGATTTACAGCCCGTCAGAGGCGCTGCTCTATGCTATAGTTCATGACCACCAGGCGTACGCCCAGTACCTGCTCAGCCGATACACCGACGAAGCGTTAGCAAAGCCCGGGGAGCGCTTCTGCTGCTGCCCGTCCTCCGCCCCGCACCTGGCCATGGCTGTCCGCTACGACAGGCGCTGCATTCTCGGCCTCATCTTACAGGAGACCCACAGGGTGCCCAGCACGCCCCCCTACACGGACCGAGCCGGGTGTTTTCACATGGAGGACGGCAGAACCCCTTTACATTTGGCCTGCGAGCTCCTGCGGCCCGAGGCAGTCATCATGCTGCTGGGAAACGGAGCGTCCCCGCACGCCCTGGACCACAACGGCCTGACCCCGCTGGACGTCATTCTGGAGAAACTCAGGGACTCTAAGGAGGCGAGCGGCAGGGAGAGGAGGCAGTGTCTGGACAACCTGCTCATGTTCATGCCAAAGGTTCATTTTAAAATGAAAGCAGCTCTGGGGAGAGAGCCGGAGCGCTGGAGCCAGGTGCTGGGAGAGGAGACCTACGAGTACCTGGCAGGAAGGAGTCCGGCGCCGCTCGTCCTCGTCGCTATGCAGACTATTCTGAAGCAGCTGAGCCCTGCGACCTTCCCGGACAGCCTGCATGAGCTGCCCATCCCCTCCTCCCTCAAACCGCCGGGTCTGCCTGTAACGCAGCGGGACGGGCAGAGGGTGGTGTAGCATCAGTATGACAGCATGCATGCTCCACTGTATGAAAACTGATCTATTTTAGCATGTGTGTGTGTGTGTGTGTGTGTGTGTGTGTGTGTGTGTTTGAAAGCGGTAACACTTCATTATAGGGCTGCACAAATAAACACTAACAGTCAGGGAACAAACGAGTGAATCTTATCTGAAGCTGAGACTGATTGAATTAAGGTGGAGCTGGAGGTGAAGCTGCAGATTGAGGAATAAACAGCCATAATCTTTCACTTTTTACACTAATTCAGGCATTAATAATCCGTTTATTTGTCTAACCTCATTCTAAAGTGTTACTTACTAATACTGCTGTATTTAAACCACTACTGAGGGCAGTCTACATGAGCTGTGTTACTGTTGTTTCTAATTTATTTAGGTTGTATTTAACAGTATTGTTGGAGACGGTGATCTTATAGATCATGTGACATGAAAACTCTTTATTTTTAAAAAGAATCAGAATCAAAGTGATGATCTCGTCTTGTCTTTTCTGACTCTGTGAATGTCTTTGAGCACGTCTGTTCATATCTGCTGGTTCTCGTCACACAATAAATGATGTAACGGTGGAGGAAAGGGACACACCACTGAGTATGAACGTTTATTCTTGACTTGGAGTTTGTTCCAGCTTCTTTTGGAACTTCCACCCGCAATCTGACAACTGAGCAAACTTCCCTCCACGCAAGAAGCTCATATAATAAAGTGGTTAGCAGGTTTCAGTCCATCATGGCATAATAATTTCACTACAACTTCTTGAAAGTTTCCTGAAAATAACTCTGTAATTTGGTACCAATTCTAGCAGATTCTGCAACAGTTAGAATTAGTTAGTTAGTTCATTGCACTACATTGAAAAGCTCCAGAGGGATTACCATGAAAGAACTGCTCCATTGAAACCCAAGTGAATATTTTTGAGCATTTATTTAATACCACAAACTGTTTTCTCCTTATATGTTGAATCATGCTTACCTGTGGATGAGTGCCAGATGAACCCACTATAGGGAGCCTGTGGGTGAAAAATCCACCATAGGCCCAAAGTGACGCCACCATTCCTCCTGCTCTTTGTTCATTGTGTGATTGAATGACTTTGTAGTACCTCGATTAATCATAAACATATGTAATCTGTTCCATCAGATTAAAACAACCCAATCAATATGAAGTGAGGCCTGACACTGAGTCATAACGCCAAGTATCATTTCGGTTTAAAATGCATCTTAGTGCTTCATACAGTATTACATATTTTACTAATAAAATGACCAATCTGACACACCAAGAGCTCAGGCTCTGCATGGTATTTTGCTCCAGGACAGAACCTGAGTGATCGAGCTGGTTAGACCGACGGTGAGTACAGCCTGTTGTGATGTTATCCAGCCGTCCCTCCTGTAGTGGGTTGTGATCGGGTGGTACAGCGTGAGTGTCAGTGACAGTGAAAGACAGCAGGAGGGTATTTTTCATTCGAACTTAATGGTAAAGGTGAAAAAACCAACATGAACTCGGTAGAAATCTAAAGTTTTTGTATAAAATCATTCATGTAGTTCTGGTAATAACATTAATGTGCAGTTCCTCTCACTTTAAAACATGTTTTTATTTGTTTGTTAAATCAACAAACAGTCAGCTCATGTTTTAGAGCCCTGGTTGGATTTGATCTGACCCTACATGTTGAATATTTGACTTTATTGTGAAGGAATGACACTCAACCAGTGATAAAGAGACAGTCAGTGATTAACCTAAAGTTATTTATCTCTGACACACCAGTTAAATGTTTAAAGTGAGTTACCATCTTTTGCAGGACAAATGAAGTGCTCACTGAGCTCTATAAAATGGGGTGGTGGTTGTTAACAGCATTTTGAGAACTGTAACAGCATTTCAGAAAATGTACATAAGCAATTAAAAAAAAAAAAAAATGCACCAGATGATCACAGGTCTGATCACATCACAATCAACTGATATTCTCTGTTCATCTTTTGTAGCCAAGGCCATGACATAAAGACATACGACATCCAGGCTGACTGCTGATCAAGGACACAGTTATCTGTTAGTTTGTGCTTTTACACATCACTGCTGCCGTACTGCTCTCCTCCACTGATTACTCTAACAGTTTACATGACTAACACGTAAATAAAAGTGTATAAACATGTGATAACAGCACACACACATGCTCCCTCATAAGTGACATTATGGTTCTCAAATTGTGAAGTCGGCCTTACTGGTGGGGCACAGAGCTACTCGCTGAGTGGATGATCAGGGAAAATGTAAAGGGAGACTAAAAATTATTTTAAAATAGTTTTTAATTACAATTCAACTTTTTTATTAGGCGCGTCCTCCATCATGTTTATGAAGAAAAATGTTGGGTGGGTTAGGGTTAGGGCATGAACTCTTTTCAGCATGCCAGAAAAAGTTTTAGAACCGTCTCTGCTGTTTGCAGCAACATGTGTTACTGTACCCTGTCAGTAGATGGCAGCATCGTCCAACATTTATCACAAATGTCCCTCAGAGTCGTCATGTCCTCCTGATATAAGAAGCTGTTCATTGTACTTTGGTGTTAGCTACTACAAATGAACTCACAGATGGCTCAGTTAAAGATTGCTGTGGAGTATGTTAAAATCCTTTGCATAAGAAAAAATACCAAAACATAATAAATAAAAATAAAAACTAATCCACAAGTCCACAAGTAGTAGAAGCAAAAAATGTGTGACAAAGCATTTTGTTGTCTAGTAGAGCTAGTTTGAAATATTTTACTCTCTTTGGTGGAAGTCTTAACAACTCATAGACATATGGTAAATGGTAAATGGACTGTACTTATATAGCGCCTTTCTAGTCTTGCGACCACTCAAAGCACTTTACAGGACATATCTCATTCACCCATTCACACACATTCATACACTGATGGCGTTGGCTGCCATGCAAGGTGACAACTGCTCATCAGTTTGAGGAGCTAACCATTCATACACATTCACACACCGATGGCACAGCCTTCAGGAGCAATTTGGGGTTCAGTATCTTGTATCTTGCTCAATAATGAAAACATACGAATAAAAATTGTATTCAATACCTGCAAAGAAATACTAAATCTTACACACTGGAGAATGCTAACTGAAAAGGACAACATCCACCTTTTCAGATATTTGTCAAATATCCAATGATAAATGGATATTAAACACTTCAAGCACTCATTTTGGATGTTTAGCATATTATCCAGTTGTATCTGCACATTTCTCCCACTGCTATGTGCTATTTCTTTACAAGAATATTTAAAATCACAAGAGCGACTTGTACCAACTATACAGACACTATGTGGCCTGTGTTTAACATATGGGCGAGCCTGGGATCAGTTGGGTGTGGAATCAGCTGGCAGTGTCCAGATATCTGAAACATGACATCACAAACCAGGATCAGAACTACTGGTTTAATCTTTGCTTTGTATTTTAATAGAAGTACACAGGGTCGTTTCTTGCTATATGCAGATTATGCGGATGCATAGGGCCCCGCAGCCAGCAGGGGGCCCCCAGGTTGCAAGTTCAGCCTCAATATATTTTGGGAGAATTAAAAGTACCTGTCTTTATTTGTAGCCAGACAAACCAACTCATTTGTTGTGTGAAGCACTTCTATGCTTAAAAAGGCATATAAGCCTTTTTATAGGTTATAAGCAAAACTAATCTGCTATGACAGGGAGAGATACGATACTAAGATACTTGTGTTAGCAGGGTAATCAACTATTAAACTACAACAAAACTATTATTCTGATTGTTAGTTTGTTTTCATTGTTTGCACTTTAAAATAGATGCTGGTTTCATGTATTTTTTTATTCAAGATCATTTTGCTTTTGCTGATGTCTGTTGATCTTGTGCAGTGGCCTCAAACGTCAGACTTGTAGTTCTACATACCACAATCACAGAAACAGATCCAAAATGGTGCTGAAGGGGTTACAGTGTTACGTGAAAATGTTTCTTACTAACATCAGTATTATTCTTACTAGTTTTTTGTTTTTGTTTTTGTTTTTTTATTGTTTGCACATTAACATGGATGCTGGTCCATTGTATTTTTATTCATTTAAGTAAGTTTTTTTTTTTTTTGGATTGGTGGGAAAGCATTTTCATGTTATGTCACCTTGTTTTCAAAGTTTACGTTAAACATTTTTCAGGAACATGCTGCATCTGTTGCATTTATTAATGTACTAAAGCCTGTTTTCCTCTTAAAATGTAACAGACTGTTGCATCACCACAGATCATCTGAAAAGGTTTGAAATCTCTCCCTCAGAGTTTGACTTAAATAGGGGCCCCCAAATAACATCTTGTATAGGGCCCCCAAACAGCTAATCGGCCCTGGAAATACAAAGCATGCATTGTGTGATTTAAATCAAATTGTAATCTTCAAATAGCACAATATTTCCCCCATATATCTAGTGGAGTAGAAGTATAAAGTAGCACAAAATTGAAATTCTTAAGTACCTTTTTTTTTTTTTTACTTCAGTATGTCTAGTATTAGTTTCCACCATTAAACACAAACTTTACATTTGAACTTAATGTTGTTAGCTTCCATCTATGATCGTGAAGCTTTGTGTGTCTCTTTGTGTGCTGTAAAAATCTCATTGTTTGTGGAGTAAACCATGTAAAGCCTAACACTGTACAGTACAACGATGCTTCAATCCACTATCATCACAATCAATTGAATAATACACATCTCAGTACAGTTGTCACACAGTGTGTAATAAGCAATTATTTAACATGTGTCCAGCAGATGTAAATGTGCTGTAGTATCATTTGGTTGTAGCGAGACATTTAATACTGATGTGTACAGATTGACTGAGAATACGTCAGATGATGTTTCATAATACTATGTTCATGTGCATTTGTAGCTGTCTTTGCATAAGACACTACTATTCTAGAATGAACGTGATTTTCAGTGTAATTATTACAGCAGCATCCAACTGAGCTCTGCTTAGCTATGTTACCGGATCTCAGAGATAATGAGTCTTGTTGATTGGAGTGATTGTCAGTGTAAGGGAGGTGAGGGACTAAGGCTGATTCTTTAAGGTGATAACAGCATCCAAGATGGGGTGTCGGTCACGACACAAGGAGAGAAGACCGGCGTCTCTTCAAGGTGGTGGGGCTTTATTTGACACTCAAGAGTTTCTGAAATAATAACAAATAATAATAAACAATATTATTCCACCTTGTTAATTTCTTGTATGAACAGTAAACATAAATACACAATTATCCCCTGTGTATTCATCCAGAGTTATCTCACAACGACCAAAATGCAGACGCATTAAGATAAACATGAGGTGCATGGGCCGACACTGCCCTCTGCTGGCTAAGCGAGGGATAAAACACAAGCGCTCACAGACGGCGCACATGTCGGCTCTCATCGAGCAATTAAGGACTAGAATAAAACAACTTTAAAACTGCAGGAAATCACACTGTACGATTTAAACAAGGTGAGGATAACAGACATGGCCGCGAGAAATACACACATTACTGCCGACACGTCTTAACAAGTTAACGAGGCAATAAAATACTATGATATGAACCATACTCACTCTTCTTCATTCACTTAAACCCGCAGTGTCAACACAAAGCACTCTTCCAAACACACGTCAAAACACAGGTAAGTCTCAGAGGGGTATTGCACAAAACCAAGATAAGGGATTAAGCCAGGATATGTTGGTTATCCTGGCTGAATTTAGTCTCAAGTCGGTTGCATGAAAGCAGCTCAAACTTACCCGGCCAAGTTACTATGGTGATTGATTCTCTGCAGCTAGCCTGCTCCAGACCAGGCTAACAGCCAGGCTAAGATTAATCCTAGTGATTCACCTGTATTTCCACCGTCAATCCTGTGAGGAATTAATGTGTTTCACAGCATGTCCATGGTCTTTGTTGCAGTATGTTGCATCATTTTAATTATCCTGTATTAAAATATTACATATAGTCATTTCTCATTTCATTTAAATCTGTTGGCTGTTTGTAATTGCAACAGTCTTTTTATATTGATTCAAGTGGTAGTATTATTACTCAGGCAAGTCTTATATTGCTATGCTAATGTAGACTGCTTGTCAAATTGCCGTCAGGTTTCATAAATATGTTTTATTGCAGTAATTGAGATTACAAAACACAGCTGATGAAGTTGCAACGGTGTTTTCAATTAAATCTGTGACGAGGGCAATATAGTATATATATAGGTCCAACTCCCATTCACCTGTTCCCTCTTCATAATGGCTTGCCCTTTTTTGGAGGATGTACTGGATGAGAAAGCCCTAATCCTCAGATACATACATGTATTGAGAGATGTACTGTCCCTCGCTGGATCCCCTTCATCACTGGCCTCCCTTTATTTAAATGGAGTGCCAGCTCGTCCGCTGGGGTCATATCCTGGCTTGGTGGGCCGCCCCCTGTGCCAGTTCTATGGGCTTTTTTTTTAACTGCTACAATCATACAGACATTCAACATGTCAGCAGACACCTAATCTGTTCACCTCATTTGTTCACTGTTATCTACTTTAAAGTCACTTAGCAGCCTGCAAAATGTTCTTATATTTAATTTTAACTTGCTGCCAGGTCCTTTTATGGCCAGACAAGTTTGTTCTTTATGAAGGATAGAAAGATAAAATAGATAAAAACGTAACATGAGAAAAATAGATTAAATGACACACATTGTGGATAATTGTTTGCACTTAATCACACTCTACATTTCCTGAGTAACATGCACCTCTACTTGCCACTTTTAAAGTAAAGTGTACAACAGTTGATTAGTGGACTTGAAAAGTAACTCCTTTAGTCCTTTATTAATTGTACAGTTTTGGACTACTTACACATTAAGCCGGTCCGCTATTGTCTGCCAGGCTTTCTCGCGTTCTTTAATTATGGCATTGGTATTACCTTATTTTCTTATGGTATCTTTCACCTCTTCATAGAACTCCATCAGGAGCTGTTGTTCAGCAGCCATGAAGTATGACGCGCAACTTTTATCCATGTTCCCACTGGTGATTCTGTGAGCGATCGCGAGGTCTATTTAAGTATGCCGTGAACACGCACTTATCCCAACTATCTTCACCTGGCATAACATAGCCGCGCCTTTTCATCCTGGCTCGGCAAACGTGCAACCAGTTAAGCCAGGATGCGCTGAGCAGACTAGGTCAAGCCGCGCTTGCTCAATTATCCTGGATTTCTTTATTCTAGTTTTGTGCAATACCCCAGGTCTTAGATCTCTCAGGTACATAAACTCCCAACAGGAAAGGGAAGAGCATGTTAGCATGGCTGCTGGCTATTGTTTTAGCTCCTTCTTGCTGTTGTCACTTCAGCAGGAAGGAGGGGCTATTGGGCACACTTTTATACAGTCAGTGAACCAAATGACATGAGGTATGAGTGGTATCGTCTGCGTACTGTATGGTGGCTGTGTAGTTAAGATCAGGGACTTTCCATACATATCTGTATAGAGTTTCACTTCCGACAGTGCTGTAAATACCCTCCTAAACCTCTGGTTCCCTTCGCTCTCGTATTCCGCAGACCCCTCTCCCCCACCCCATTTCTTTCACCTGTTTCCCCTCTCTTTCCTACTCTCCATAGTGTTCTGAGGGGGGGGGGCATCATGCCCGGTGCTATGGCGGATTCCCTGCTGAAGCTTCCGCAGCATCAGACCGAAGAAGAACACGAGATCACGCTTCACTCTCAATCCTTCATTTAGTCAATAAATCATTTAAACGTATCTTGTTGATGGTGTGGTCCATGATAGTGAAGCAAAAGGTGGATAAATTAGCTTTTAAGTGAGATTCCATCTGAAATGGACCCACAGACTGTTGCAAAGAAGACTGTAGGAGAATTCCACTTGATCCAAAATGAGGTCAACACATAGTAAAATGATGAGCAGCCATGCATGCCATTTCTCCTGCCCTGATATAAGGGGAAAAAACGCAGCTCATGTCTTCATTCATCTGTATTCAGTCATTTCAAACATACATACAGGTTTTCATTTTGGGTTCGGGAGGCAGACACGGTCAACACTTTTAAGAGTAGACTTAAGACTTTCCTTTTTGATAGAGCTTATAGTTAGGGCTGGCTCAGGTCATCCCTTAGTTATGCTGCTATAGGACTAGACTGCCGGTGGACCCCCCCCCCCAGTCAGGGGTCCTAGTCCTAGTCAGGCACGGTATTGGTTGAAGATGTAGTCACATCGTCACATCTCCCTTTACTGAAAACTCTTCTCAAACCTTCTCTCTCCCTCTCTCTCTCTCTCTCTCTCTCTCTCTCTCTTCTGTCTGTCTCTCCCTCTCTCTCTCTCTGTCTGTCTGTCTCTCTCTCTCTCTCTCTCTCTCTCTCTCTCTCACCATCTGTAAACATACATGTCTCATTAATGCATGTTAATGCATGTTACTAACTAAACTTCTTCCCTGGAGTTTCTGTGCTCTCTCGTCCAGCAGGTTCTCATGGATCATGACTGCTGCTGTGGTCCTGCATGACGTCCACTACATATATTATTACTGTCATTATTGTTACCATATCTCCATTACAGTTTATAGTTAATTAATGTTTTGCTGCTGCTGTGCATCTCTGTCTCTCTATCTCTCTATCTCTCTCTATTTATCTTAATGAATTAATAATGAGCTTAATGAATATAAAATACCTGATATAAGGGGAAGAGCGAGAGGAATAAAAATGCAGCTTGTGTCTTCATTCATCTGAATTCAGTAATGAAGAGGAGCGCGACCCCCACAGCTGGAGCCCAGAGGTATTGCTTAGCAGGTGACTGTTACACTAGCATGCAGGTCAAGTGGGATCCTAAAGAGTGTTAGCTCCAAACCCCGGAACAGGATAGACAGATATGTAAATCGCATGTGTGGATGGAAGGAGAACTCAGACTACATACCAAATCAACCAGGATAGATTATGGAATAACAGGTGTTTGCAGAAAATAGAATGACACTATCAGAGGGATTTGATTGAAACGACAGGCAGTCTATGGAATGTTGTCTTTATCCTGTTAGTTATTTGTCTGGGGGCTCTGGCCTTTTTTTGCTTGCTGCCCTGCCCACGTTTTCTTGTCCGGCCTGATTTTTGGTGTGAAAACATGTTATGCTATTCACATGCTGCTCCACCCTGGAGAGAGAATAGAGCGCAGACAAGCTGAGCCATCACAGCAAACAAAGAGCATACCACTTCAAAGAATATAATTCTGTTGTTTTTATGATACTGACAGGCAAATAAGTCATCATTCATTCATTCATTCCTGTACAATAGTGCTAATTAAAGATCATCTTCAACACTTTACTTCCTCATGCATGTCAGAGTTAGGTGTGTCTGAAAATGACTGAAACATTCCTTTCGGTTCCGCTTTAAAAACAGGTTTTTTTTCATTTTTGGCCTCTCGTCAATAAAAACAGCCTGCTGAGACACACACACAAACACACACACACACACCATTCAGCATGTTGAAGCGCTGTCTGCTGAGCAGTCTCCTCTCGGCTCTGATAATTCTGAGCAGCATCCCGGCTCATGTGGACGGGCAGGAGTCGGCACAATGCATCTGTGGCGCTCACAGTTCTGGTGATGTTGAGATTGGAATAATGCTGCCAAGTCATAGCAAAGTGACGGCTCTTCATGCCCGGATCACACCTGAAAGCTTCCACTGCTCAGAGTGAGTACAAGAACAGACATATCTGCCTCATTAGATGACATTCATATGTCAGGGAGGGTATCTTTCACTTTAACGGGTTGAGGGTTGTACATCACTGTCCTTTATTTTACTTTTTTAAATCTTCCTTCATCAACATTTAGTATAGAAAATTCACAATTAGACATAGTATTTTATGAATAAAAAGTAAAGAAAAGATACAAAGAGAGAACAGTGTATATGTAAAACTTAGTAGCATATATTTTTCATATTTCATACTTGGTGTGTGGATTTGTTTTGTCTGTGAGACCACTTCAGTAAATTCTGTTTTTATTGTAATATATTTGAACTTAAAGCCCAAATCAAAGATCAAACAATTAAAAATAAATAATTACACAATAAATTCAAACTGTAAATCCTAAATTACAGATGTGTGAGGTTATATGATCGAAGGTGATCGGTACGCCTCCACTTTGGAGAAACAGACAGGAGGACCAGCATGTAGCTAAGCAATGTACTGCTGTGGACGGGGGCAGCAACTAAATGGATTTTAGGCTCAGTATCAGTTTTAGTGTACACAATATACTGTCTAGAACTGTCTATTGCAGTTAACACACTGACAATGGACGAGTACCTCATGCAGCTTCAAAATACCCAAACCATCATTTTAAGGGTCAGTTCACCTGACTATGAAAAATTTCTCTCTTACCTCCATTGCTATCATCCCAGTCATATATTTATGATTTTATTTTTCTGTTTTTTAGATATGTCTATATGATAAATATATGATTTATGCCTTCAAATTTCAGACACTATCATTGTCCCTTTACGTTATATAATGTGTATTGTCTATTGTATTGTAAATGTGTTTATTGCCACAGATCCTCAAACACACAGAAATGTATGTGTTTTTACACTTTCCATTCGCAGTTTTGATATCGAGTCATTTGTGAAATCTTTGGCTATAATCCACGAAATTGAGGAGATAAACGCAGCCGGCTTCCTCCCAGGAGTGCGACTTGGGTATATGATGTGTGACACGTGCTCATATGCGAGTAAAGCATTGCAGAATGTGGGGCACATGCTCGCAGTTAACATGTCTCTAAATGTTAAGTGTGACTACACCGACTTCAGGCCCAGAGTCAAGATCATTGTAGGAGCATTGTACTCTGAGGTTTCCATCGCTGTGGCCAGACTGCTGAATGTGTACATGGTCCCTCTGGTAAGTGAGAAACACCCTCTGATAAGCAAATACATGATCACTCATTCAGTTAAGTTATTTCTGGGAGTGGTGGGGGTCGTGCTCATGTGTCATGTTAATTTAATGATGCTTTAGCTGTGTTCAGTACAGACCTAACACATATTTATCTGACAGCAAGCCGAGCTCCATCAGAGAAACAAATACATTTTCCAGAAACTCCAAAGCTGTCATATTTACATATTAATACTTAGAAGGTCTGTATTTATTATGAATTTGCATGCTTTCTCTATTTTTTTAAAACACAAGTAATTTTTGGTGTATTGATACATTGCAACATTTAGAACAAATTTGGACCCGTTGACTAGCTGTTTGCCCCAACTTCCCGTCTTTAAACTAGATGAAGCACATCCTGGAACAATCTTTGCACTGAACCCAGAGATTAAATTATGTAGTATGATCTTTAAGACCTCAAAAAAGTGTCTCTCCTAAATTTTTGTTGTATTCTAGTAAATACTTTAATATTACTACAAGGACTTAAAGATGTATTCCTCAGTTTTATCAGAATTCAAATCAGTGTGGTGGCGGAGAATTATGGGATTTATGAGGATCTTTGGGTGCTGTAACAAATTGTAGGAGTGCGCCTTTACAGACTGTAATGTTTAAAATTCATATTTATGTTGTCTGTGCATTTAAAACTTTCATCTCATCTCATTATCAGCTGAGTGGCACATCGTCTTCACCAGAACTGAGTGATAAAACACGCTTCTCGGTTTTTATGCGCACTATCCCAAGTGATAAACATCAGACCAAAGCAATGGCCAGATTCATGCATCATTTTGACTGGAACTGGGTCGGTGTTGTGTATGGGGACGATGACTACGGCAGAGCGGCTTTCCAGAGCTTTCTCAAGGATGCTGACGTAAATAGTGTGTGCTTGGCCTACCAGGAGGTGGTGCCTCATTACCTTGATCATGCACACAGCATGCAATGTATAAAGCAAGCCGCCCAGCGGATCCGCTCCTCCAGTGCCCAGGTGGTACTACTAATCCTCAAGGCAGACCTGGTGAAGGCCCTTTTTAAGGAAATGATCAGGACCAAAACATCGAGGACATGGATTGCCAGTGATGCCTGGTCCAGGAACTGGATGCTTGCCCAAATGGATGGTATTAATGAGGTTGGGGACATCTTGGGCTTTACTTTTATTGCAGGCAAAAGTGAATCATTTGATAATTATCTCAAGAATCTTACAGCAACCCCAGGGGGATACAACCACTTCATTGAAGAATACAAGAACCTGAGATTCAACTGCACCCCAGAATGTTTTTCAGACAAGCCCCCATCCTATTGTCCTGAAGCTAACATCCTAAAAATGAAATCTGAGAATGCATGCAATATCAAGGATCCCCAAGAACAAAATGATGACTATCTCGTAACAGCTCTGGATACAAATGAAACCCTGCCTAACAAAATAGCTGTGTGGGCCATAGCAAATGCTCTGAAAAGCCTGCTCAAGTGCGACAGTTCCTCTTGCCCGGGAGAAATTAACTTCCCACCATGGAAGGTGAGGGTTGATATCATCTTCAGATGAAAGCAGATTAAAAGTGTAATTTGCATATATTTTAGGAATTAGAATGAAATGTGTGTTTTCTACCCTTCAAATTCTTAGGAATAATACTTAAAATGATCTGTTACTCTAACCAATCTCTATAAAAGGACAAATTTACGACGCACAGCGTCCACTACATATATTATTACTGTCATTATTGTTACCATATCTCCATTACAGTTTATAGTTAGTTAATTATTTACTGCTGCTGTGCATCTGTGTCTCTCTATCTCTATCACAGGTTCCACTGCTACTGTAATCATTTTATCATTCATTGTAATTCATTGTCATTCTATCATTCATTGTAATTGTACAATATGTTTGTGTTGATTTGTTCTGTACACGTGACATCTATTGCACGTCTGTCCGTCCTGGGAGAGGGATCCCTCCTCTGTGGCTCTTCCTGAGGTTTCTTCCACTTTTTTCCCTGTTAAAAGGGTTTTTTGTGGGCAAGTTTTTCCTCACTCGAACCGAGGGTCTAAGGACAGAGGGTGTCACTCCCTGTACAGATTGTAAAGCCCTCAGACACAAAATGTTTTTTGTGAATTTGGGCTATACAGATTTGATTTGATTTGATTTAACTGATGTTCTGTCTCTTGCTTTGCAGCTTCTCAAAGAACTGAAAAAGGTTAAGTTCAAGCTTGACGACCAAACTTTCTTCTTTGATGACAACGGTGATTTTGTGAGCGGCTATGATATGATCATGTGGAAAAAGGATGGACCGCACAGAAGATTTCAAAGGATTGGGAGATACCATATATTTGATGAACAAATAAAACTTGATGTGATGAATATCACCTGGCTTTCAACAACCAATGCCACGGTAAGACAACACTGTACTCACATCATCCATTCACAAGTGTAGTCACTGTCTTTGTGTCCTTAGGCCAGACAGTTCCTGAGTCAAAAGAAAAGGTCATGTGGTCACCAAAAACATACCGTAACGTAACATCTTCAGTATGCTTTAGTGCTTGTTGAATCATACAACACACCCTCTTTCTGATGGTGGAATCTTTATAGACATTTTTCTGAAACAGACATCACCCAGTGATTGGTCACATTGGTGTGGAGGTGTGAACTAAGGCAGGTTTGTACTTCCTCTCAGGATTAGTATATCTTCGAGAAGAGTCTATCCAGACGTTTGTACTGTTCTATCCCAATTGGTGTGATCAGCTGTGTTGGGAATACAGAAATGTACAAAAGACAAAGAGTTCTTGTCAGTGTGGTAACGGGATGTAGCAAGAAGGAAGCCAAGATGGCAAACTGATCAGTTACAGGTTGTCTTCTTGTTTTTGCTTTCTCAGATCCCTCAGTCAAGATGCTCAGCACACTGCCCCCCTGGCAAAATGAAGAAGATCTTGAACGTATCCTGCTGTTACAGCTGCATCAAATGTACAGAGGGGAACTACTCAGATGCCTGGGGTATGCCTGATTGATATTCTGATTTTATTTTCAGTATTAGCTTCAAAATCTAAACCAACTTCAGACACTTGGGGACTGATGGCATTTTGGCTGGGCCTATAGAGTAGGCATGCATCTGAATAGTGCTGTTCACCTGAAGAGTGAGTATTAAAGGGTTTTCTGAAGTGGGGTTGTATGGGGTGCTTAGCATAGACATTGTGTTACCTACAGTAATCAGTGTACTCCCAGTTTGGAGAAGCAGATGGAAGTCCTGTAGAGCAAAGCACTGCTGTGGATAGGGTTGGCAGAAAAATGTGGTTTAGCCAGTCAGCCAATGAAAAGGCCCACCTAAAAAAAAAACACTTTAACTTGCCGTTAGAACTGTGGCGTAACATGCAATGCACAGCACAGTTGGGCTAAGGCGTAAGAATACATAAATTCTACAGTTGAGACAATGTAGGACCTGGGAGTGCACTGACCACTGTTTATTGTAGGGAACACAATGAGTATATCATATATCCCCACATCAAAAAACGGGTAGAGCGGGTCGTCCACTAATCAGATGATACCCAACTCCTCGAGTCTGCATGTCGAAGTGTCCTTGGGCAAGATACTGAACCCCAAATTGCTCCTGAAGGCTGTGCAATCGGTGTGTGAGTGTGTATGAATGGTGAGCTCCTAAAACTGATGAGCAGTTGGCACCTTGCATGGCAGCCAACATCAGGTATGAATGTGTGTGAATGGGTGAATGAGATATGTAGTGTAAAAGCACTTTGAGACTAGAAAGGTGTTATATAAGTACATTCCATTTTCCCATTTACGAAATGATCCCTTTAGAGACATTGCTAATATAATTCTCACCATCTTCTCTAACAGATCTTCATGACTGCAAAAAGTGTCCCAATGGAACTTGGTCTGGTAAGGGTTGGACTCAGTGTAAACCAAGAGAGCTGTCCTACCTGAAATGGAGTGATCCTCATCCTATCACTATGATGTCAGCTGCAGCCTTTGGTGTCTTGCTCTTGTTGGCTATCTTCGTTATCTTTATGGTGTACAGAAATTCCCCACCTATGAAAAGAGCTGAGGTGAGATTGTCCTGCGTTATGATGCTTGGTCTCGCAGTGAGCTTTGCAAGTGTGATATGCTTCATGGGCGAGCCCAGTGTACACCTCTGCCGGGCCCGCCAGCTAATGTATGCAATGGGCTTCACCCTTTGTGTATCCTGCATCCTAGTCAAGGCCTATCGTACCTTCCTGGCTTTCCTTCCCTTTGGTCAGATAACAAACAGGCGACTACACAAACTTTACAAGCCCCCTGTAATAATCATTGTCATAACTATTCTCCAGGGGATCATCTGTCTTCTCTGGATGATATTTGATTCTCCTCATATTGATCGCACACCTCCACCCCCAGAAAGCATGAAGAAAGTAATCCAGTGTAGTGAAGGCACCACATTCATAGGTTTTGGCATTATGTTGGCCTATATCGGTCTCCTGGCATTGGTTGGCTTTCTCTTGGCCTTCAAAGGCAGGAAGGTTCCTCAGGAGTTCAGTGAAACAGGCTACATCATTTTTAGCATGCTGATGTACTTGTTTGTATGGGCGTGTTTTGTCCCAGTCTATATCATCAATAGTGAAAAAGGTACTCCTGTGCAAGCTTCAGCCATTCTAGTATCCAGCTATGGCGTCATCTTCTGCCATTTTTTACCCAAGTGCTACGAAGCACTTTGGGAGTCAAAGACCGACACACTAGAGAGGATTCTGAGGAGATGGCGAGCCCGAACAAATCCAGATTTTGATTCAGAGATAGAGGTAGGTATAGATACCCCTGGAATGAGCACACTCTCAGAATCAAGTAGCAGTTTTTCTATATCAAGTACAACAACTATATTGAGGAGCTCAGGGACACTGAGCGAGGTCAGCCCAACTGATTCAGGGGTGGTCATAATGCCTATGTCCAGTGAAAAGATTCATGTCTCTCCTCTGTTTAACACTCCGGGAACAAAAATGATAAAGAGATGTAGGAGTATATCTTTATAAGACTGGTTCCTGGAAAAAATATGTGTACTGAGATTTTATTATACCCTTTTGCTCTTTAAAGTCTTTTAAAAACTTTTGTGAGATCTTTTGTGTTCAAAATGTAAAGTTAAAATATGCTTTCTGCTGAAAATGCTGTTCTGTTATGAATTCTTTCATATAGAAAGATGACTTATTTGTATACAATTACAAGTTGTATTAAAACAAAAATGCTCATTACATGTTGTCTTGTTGTAATTTGCTTACATCACGTGCACAATTTTTCATGAATCATAATCCAAAATCAGAAGAGAGGATTGAGAGATTGTAACCTGCAAAAGTGACTGAAGTGAGAAGTGATGTATGTATGTATGCGGCGCAATTCAACATATAACATATATACATTATTATACATATACACATTATTTGAAAGGCTAATACTGTATATTAACTATATTGTCACTTTGCCACATTGCTCTTTGCATACTCGCATCATGTTCGGACATAAATGTCCCGCCCCGCCCTACTTCTGATTGGTTAGTAGGCCTAGAATGAAAGCTGCGCTTCTATTGGATTCAGAGAAATGTCTAGATAAACCGAAGGGCACGCACTCTTTCCTTTTTTTCGCAGTCAACGGCAGCACGCTAGCGATCCAGCACACAGTCGTGCCGATATGCCGGCGATCCGGCATGGATTGAGCATGCTATCAGCTATGCTCAATAAAAATATAAATAAACAAATAAATGAATATGCTCATATTAACATGCACCAAAAAAATAATATAAAATAAATAACACTACAAATAAATGCTGGCATTAATTGATGGATTAATTGTGAGAAAATTATATTTGCTTCTGAGTTTACCTTTGTATTAGTTCCCCTATCTTGATAATATTAATGAAAGCAGCAGCTAGGCTTCTTGGGTCACCAGGTCTCAGGGGAGGTATATCTGTCATCTGTCATCTGCGTAGAAATTAAAAGAGACGTCATGACGTTTGATCCCAGTGGGAGCATGTAAATATAAATTAAATTTGGACCTAAAATTTAACCTTGGGGTACACCACAGGTAATGTGAGCTGTAGAGGATGAGTAAGTACCTATGGAGACCCAGTTATCTCTAAAAGGTAAGAGCAAAACCAACCAAGTGCAGTGTCCTTGATGCCTTTAAGATGGTTAATTAAAATAGTGTGATCCACAGTGTCAAAAGCTGCACTGAGGTCTAAAAGAATTAAAATTGTGCTCTCTCCCTTCAGCTGCTGAAAGGAGATCAATAGTTTCTACAAGGAGGACTAAGGGATTACTATGCTGTGTAGAGCTCCAAAATCTGACTGGAATTTCTCTGACTGGATGTTATTAAAAGTTAAAAGTTGGGATCAAACCACCTTCTCTAAAACTTAGCTTATAAATCGGCCTAAAATTCCTATGAAGAGTCAAGGTTAGGTTTCTTTAAAAGGGGCTGGACCACAGCATGTTTAAAAGGTAGTTATATGAGACAGTGTATCAGTCCCATTTTGGAGAGGATGGTGGTAGTGATTTAAGATTTCCTACTATGCTGTCATGTCGTTCCCTCATTTGGATGGAGACAAATGGGCCATGCCAAAAACAGGTGAAACTTGTTAATAAAGGGGATCCCCGAGGCAGCACAGTAGTCTTTCAACCAGGTGTGTAGGGCAAAGACTCTGGATTCCCCTGTTGTGGGTGGGGATGGGGCCTGAGGGGATGATTTTGTTACCCGTGGCTAGCAGTGAGTCTTATTTACCTTCCCATTTCATTTTGTGATTTCTTAAATTAATTTACTGGTAAATGAATTTACAGCTTCAGAGTTTTACAATGGTCTGATTGTGAAAGAGCTGGAAGGGAAATGACAACACTGCAACCTGAGGCTGTTACACAAGTGTTGGCCAATCATGTGATTCAACTTAAAGGTACACAAACACACTGGCTTGTCTTCACTGATCCAAATAAATTTAAAAACATCATTTTCTTTCTGATTAGACCTTTACCCCCTCAGAGCATATTTTCACCATTCAAGTGTGAGCTTTTCAAAAACATGTACATTCACATGTACGATTAACAGCCTTGCCAAAAACAGTTACTGTTACTGCATACTTCTTTGACACAGCATTGATAGGAAGCCAACATTCTGTTCTTTCAAACACTCTGTGGTTTCCCATTTTGTGTGTCATTAAATTACACTGCAGCTATTGTCTCTGACAGCATGTTTGTGTTGACAGATTGCTGATCTAGTCTAAAAATAGATTTGGTTATCTTCTATCTAACAGGCAGAAAGCATTTCTCATCACAATCAGTTCCCACACTCTCATATGCATTTGTAAGAATGTGTGATACAATCGCTAGCTAAATACACTTCCAATAAAGTCTGAAGATAGATCGCATTTGGGGTTTAGGAACAACAAAGTTAATTATAGTGATTACAAATTAGAAAAGAATGAGATGGACTACAAGCGTAACAGAGCACATGGTAACAATACTTAAGTAAAGTACCTCAAATTTGTCTAAACTCTACTGAACACTCAGCACATGAAGCAAATGTCAGACCTCCAGCAGCTTAAGCTCCTTCTGCTCTGTTGGCCAACAGCTTGACCAGTTCATACACCTGGGTGTGGGTGGCAAGGATTACAGAGATGCTTCGAGACAGCATCTCTGTAATCAGGCTTTCTGGGATTCTGTAACGTTGAGATTACCCCCTATGTAAGAGTGACGTTTTTTTTTTTAATATAATTTTGTTAATCGATCAACCTACTTTTTCTCAGTAAAGGCCTGTCTAACATTCACACATTTGCATTCAAGTGTCGGGAATTAGCTTTTTGGGTCACCTGCTATCTGTGAAAAGAACAAGAATAAGTATCACAGCCTCATCCAACAGTATATTTTTATTAGTGGGCCATATCAGGGCTGTGGCTACAACCTTGGCAGTGTGGACGAGGCTTGAAACAGCACTAAGATCTCCATGATGGAAAACAAAATAAAAAAATAAAAAGTAGAATTTACAGAAAATGAAATTAAAGAGTAAAACTATTAAGAAAAGTGAATGAAAAATGTACTTATTGTGGACGACTCCTAAACTCAGTATATATCTAGAATTCTGGTTACGACCCTGTAGCATGCATGTTTTGTATATGTTGACATAACAGACAGTAAATGTCATGCAAAAAAATCAAAACTCAAACTAGATAACTAGTTAGGCCAACCAGGATACAAATCAAGAAGGTCTTACTGTGTATACTGTAACAGCCTGATGTCTGTTGTCATTATAGTTGGTTTGCGGTAACTGTGTTCTTCCTCTTCACTTTTTAACTGTGAACTGTATAAACACCTTGTGACATACTGGAGATCTTGATCCTTGATTACCTCACAAGGCCTGTTTTCTTTGATGTTTTCTTTCATTTTCTTTTCATAATTTTACCATGCAAACCAATCAGTCAGTGTGGACGTGCAGTTTATTTTAAGGCTGGATAACTGTCAGCTTAGAAGTCAAGAGCACCAAACTCTCATCGTAACATGGAGACATCATCAAAACCTGAAAGTATGTAGCATGACAGGAATCTAAGCTGTTGTTTATTTCTCAAGTGAACCCAACAGGATGTAAACAGCACAGTGGATGAAGCTAAAAACGCCACCTGATAAACTCGGCTCTGATTAGCCTGATGAGCTTAAAGTATTACATGTGAATGCCTGCGTGTGTGTGTGTGCTGATGCACTTAACATGACCATCTGTGTGCTGAGAAGAGAGAGGGAAGAACCCCCCAACCCTTGATCCTTCTTATCCTCTCAGCTCCTTACCATCGCAAGCCCTGCTAGGTAGACAGTTCACTCAACAGGTTGCAGGTGTCTACTGAAGAAATATATGAAAACTAACATGTGGAGGCTGGATTTGGAATGTTGGAGGGCTCTAAAAGACCTTGTCTAACCAACTACAGAGATCCTAACCTATGGATTTACACTTTGTCTTTACCTTTTTCTCCTGACTAATTTTTCGTCAACAAAGATAATACATTTTTCTCCAATACTGTTTGAAAATGGGCTGCTCTCCATCCAAAGGGAAGTTATTTTTAAAGCCAGAAGCCCCTGGACTGCAAAAGGCTCTGCTGGCTGAAGCACCACAGGATGTCATTGATTCTAGACCTGTAGAGGAGGAGAAATGTTTGATGACCGATGAGAAAGAAAATGAACCCACTGAAGAACATCCCATTGAAGAGACTGCAGGTTCTCAGTTGGCCTTAAACACAACAGCTTCCCAAAATGCAGAGGACATTAAAGAAAGAGAGGTGAATGCGGTGCCCGGAGAAGTAGCAGATGAGGTTGTACAACCAGTTAAGATTAAAAGGACGGAGAAAAGAAAGAAAAATAAAGGGCAGAGACGGTCTTTGGGAAAGCAGAAGTCCTCTATTGTCCAGGCAAAGATGGACTTCCCACCCAATATGGTGAGGGCTCACCAGGCAGCCTATGCCTTTCTGAACCCAAACATTTCCAAATATGAGACTCTGTTGAACCTGCTGGACCAGGCTGCCCAGACACAGCTGTCCCTTCAGCCCCTGATGTCTGCTTTGGTGTTGCGCTTTGAGGAGATCAACCAGGGTCTAGAGGAGATGGCTGAGGAGGGGGAGTTGATGTTGAAGGAGCATAGGGACTATATGGCCTTGCCTTCTGGGATGTTGGGCCCAGTTGTCATGCAAGCTAAACCTAGTGCTGCAACAGCCGGCTGTCCTGATCCACCTCCAGATCTGTTACAACAACTGCTGCAGCATTCAACAGAGAAAATGAGGCTTGTTGGGGGCTCAGTACAGGCACTGGGTGACACCACTCTTGAGGAGGCAGCAGAATATTTTTCTTCCCTTTCTAATCTGCTGGTTGAAAAGCTGCAGGCCAAGCAATCAGCAGAACGGAGGTTGGCTCAAGTGTTGGCACGGGTAGAGGGAGCTGCGATGAGGAAATCTCACCCAGAGGATTCAGCGCTGCACAGTGAGGACAGCGGTATTGGCGGAGAAAATGAGAGTCTGACAGGGTCTGAGAGACACCGCCACCACCGAGGGAGTGCTGGATCTGGAAGTTGTGGGTCTGGAATCAACATCCGTGGTGCATTTGAGACTCTGCCCAGTAATTTACCCAACCTGGCAGGCCACAATGAAGATGATGAAGAGGATGAGGAGGAAGATGATGATGACGATGAAGAGTATGAGGATGATGAAGGTGATCGGCCTGAAAGGAAGAGGTCAAACTCTTCCCCACCAGATCCCAGTCAACCTCTCCTCTGCATACATGCAAATTGCATGCGGGATCTGCAGCCTACAGTCAAACGGCCCCTGACTGCGGTCACGGCAAGAAAACCGGAACACTTTTCATCCACCAGATGTATAAACATAATTATGGAGCTACAAAATAGCCAAAGGGAGTTGGATAAGCGAATAAAGAAGATGGCTGAAACCCAAGGATACAAAGAGTTAGCAGGGCCTCATTATAACCTGTATAGAGCTGGACTAAGACGGCATTCATTAAGCGGATCAGCAGGTGCACAAAAAGGCCCAATCAAAGCAAATCAATCGCCTCGTTCCTTACCACCTTTAACACCCCAACCGCCCAAACGCCAGTCTGTCAGGAGGCTGATAAATACCTTCAGCCAAGGCGTTGATGGTAGACCAGGGCAGAGCCTTGCTAATATTCCACCTCATATCAGGAGGCCCAGGAAAAGTGAGATCCTTCTCTTATCTGACACAGTAAATTGTAATGAGAGGGGTTTAGTCATCAATGGCAACAATAATAACAACAGCTGGCCTGACGGCAAGGATGATCTGGATGTAGACAACCTACCACCTCCACCTCCAGAGGTTCTGATGGACAACTCCTTCCAGAGTACTGACGGCAATGACAGAAATGAGGAAAGGCCACAAAATAATTCAGTTCGGAGTCTGCCAATGATAATTGAAAACACCAGAGTTTCCCAGCGTCTAAAAGCATCCATACAGAATGTGGAAGTGCTGCCAAGTCGTGCCAGCGTGACATCAAGATCGATTGGTATCTCATCTGCCCGTCCTGTTAGGCAGGATGCCGATATGGGGGTGCAAGATACAGACCAGCAACCAGATACTGATCTGCATCAAGGTATGGACAAGGCTAACTGTCTCTACCAACAGGCAAGGAAGATCATTCACCTGCGCAATGCAGCAGAATGTGGTGACAAGAGGAATATTGCAGAACTAAACAGCAGAGGACCTTCTCCCCTTCAAGCCAGATTGGGTCAGAGATGTGAAAGCAATGAATTTTATGAGGGTGAGATGTCCTCTTGCAGCCTGCCTGTGACAGCACCTCCTGTCTCTAGAGTACGCCTACCGCCATCTTGTCCCTCTGTGTGCCACAGATTTCCAAGCCCTCCTGTGGTCAGACCTCAGACCCCTTCTAGGCCCTCATCTCGCCCAGGTTCTCCAAGAATGGTGACACGTGCCACAGATAACAACACCGAAGAGATCATTCCATCTGTGTCCTTTAGTGATGCCCGTTCAGTCTTCTGTCTAAACGAGTCACAAAACTCTCAGCCCTCCATCTCCTCTGGACGGTCTGTACTTCCAAGGCCATGGGGAGAGACCTCACGAGGCAGGCTGCCCATGAGAAGAATAGACAACTCTACCCGTCGCACCCAATCAGAGAGTCCTAGTTTGATCTCCCATTCAGAGTTTACTAAAGATGACAGTTCAGTGTCTAGCCAGGCCAAGGGAAGTGAGTCTGTTACCACAAAATTTAGGTAAGTGATATAAAGTTGTGCATTCAGGTCAACCTTTCTGGTCTTTGTTCCTGCTTTTTTGCTATTAGACTGTTATCAATCAGCTGCCTTCTTTACTGTTTAAGTGAATGACATCAGCACATCTGACCATTTGCAGTGGCAGCAGACACAGCCACCCAAGCAGCACTCTGTCAGAAAGCTGATGAAAACCTTATGCCAAGGGGTTAATGGTAGAGAAAAACAAACTATCTCAAGGCAATGAGAATCCGAGACAAAACTGCACAATTGTCAAATTCCAATTTGTTCTATATAACAATCTTTATAATTCGTTCTTCTAATTCTTTGTCAGTCTGATTTGACCTGCAGCTTTGTCAAAACTACAGCCAGAGTGCCCTGTTCTATGTTACCAGCTCACTTCCTGCCGCTAGAAACCACATGGCCTAATCCAGATTGGATTAGCCCTCCTACCCTACCTCTCCACCCCTGTGGTTAGGTGAGCTCCTGTGCCTGTTACTCCATGTAATCCGCTCATGTACTAAAACTCATTTTCTCCTCCTTCCTTGCTCTCCTATAGGCCGGGCAGCCCTCTGATGACAGGAGACAACACGCAGTTGGATTCAAGTGCCACTGTGACAACAGCCTAACACAGCTGTGATTGGCCAGTGAATTATGAGGTGGGAAGAGAATGGAGAAAAGGATTATGGATTAACAAGATTCTGAGGTTTAACCCCTTTCTCTTTTCTTCCCTTTCCTGATTAAAGGGGTTTGTTCCATGAGTCGGTTTTAAATACATTTATAATATTAATCCAGGCATTTTTTAAGCACTGATTCCTAAAAACATTGTCAGAATTTATCTGTATCCATTTTTAGAAGGACATACTTGATCTATACTGAATGTTGAATCTATAATCTACCCTGAATTTATTTGAAATTAAAGATATATACAAACATGCATTGCTATAGCAGCCACCAGCACCCCCAAATCACTGAACGTAAACCTCAGAGCTGGGAGAACAAGACCAGGTGGAGACCTACCTTGGACCATGCATGGTGAGCACTAGTGTCTAATGTGAATTCCTGAACACTAAATGTTCATCTGCAAATTTCAGAAAGTGTACTAAAGTAGCATATTGCATGGTTAAGCTACGTTTGAGTCCAAAATGTTATCAATGCAGTTTCAAGAAGCTGTTTCATTCATATCTCCAGGATATCTCTCATTTATCTGTGACTCACACTGTGTTGAGTGATTGTTATTTAGGGTGTTTTAATGTGTGTTCTTTCCCATTATTTTTCTCCTTCTCTGTTGGACTGTTACAGCATGTAACCATCCTATCCACTTCACACAGCACTAGAGTTTATGTTGTCTCACAGTTTCATTCCCTTTTGGTCAATATCAGGAATTTGTCCAGCCAAAGGTTTTGGATTTGGGGCTGCTAATGGCTGCTCTATCAAATTCAAGAGTAAGCCTTTAACTTGCATAATTTTCACATGTACTCAAGTGTTTCTGTGTTTGTTCTATTTCGTGTTTGCACGGTTTGTATTAGCTTTCTATTTGTCTTAACCATGTTTTCTACCTCGACTGTGTCTCAATAAAAGTGAAAAA